>JARJEI010000008.1:15672745-16876730 GCA_029955415.1 Lottia scabra | reverse complement strand
TGATATGATATTTTATTTTGACACTTGTTTGTTTCAGCTCCAAGTGCTGCACCTAAAAACTTCTACTGTACTCCCAGGCCTAATAGAGAAATCATGGTACAATGGCAGCCACCAGGAGAAGAATCCTGGAATGGTGATTTAACTGGTTATCAAATTAGATACAAGGTTACAGGATTTCCTGATTCAGCTCAAAATATTAAAAATGTCAGTTCCTGGTCAACAACTAATTATATCCTCCATAGTTTGGTATTTAATAAAGAATATTTGGTTAAAATAGCTGCTATGAATGTGAAAGGAGTAGGAGTATTTAGTGATGAATTTAGAGTGAGAACATTAGAAGGTACTCCCACTGCCCCACCTCGTAATGTGACCTTCGAAACTGTTAATTCAACTACGATAACAGCTTATTGGATGTCACCTAATCCTTTAGAGATTAATGGTATTATTCAGGGATACACTATAGAACTAAGACGTAAATCAGTACCACAAGTAGAAAGACCAATATTTGTTCCATCTAATCCTGATAATCTTATAGGAGATATGACTGCTAATATTTATGGATTGATGAAGTATACGGAATATGTTATAACTATTAGCTGTCGAACTACACAAGGTCCAGGACCTGCTAGTCCAGAACAAACTGTTCGAACTGCGGAAGATAGTAAGTAAATTATTCAATAATTATTTGGTAAAAGCATCTAACAGGAATTCCTTCTTCATGCTATTACTATTATCTTTTCATCCAATCAGCATTGGCTAAATCTTCTTTGAAGTGGCTCACTTGTTCATTAAGAGAGATGTATATAAAAATTATTGTTTTTAACATTATCCACATCCTAACAGCAACCTGTTTTTATACGCCCTCATCTCTCTATGAGGATGTATATTGTCGGCACCCCTGTCTGTCTGTCCGTCCGTCAACATTTGCTCGTAAACGCTCTAAAAACTAGAGTTTTTGATGGAATCAAATGTAATCAAATGTAATTTTGTATGTGTATACATATTCATAAAACGAAGAACAAGTTCGAATTTGAGCTATTTTTGATCATTATGAAATAATAATAATAATAAACTCTTTATTTTACATGGGTCAGAATTAGGCCCAATACCACGAGTGATAACGGTCCTGTCTCACACCCAGCCCATGGGGACAAACATAGATACAATATACAACATATAAACACCCAAAAAAAAAAAAAAAAAAAAATTAATGTACAGGTCAGAAGCAGAGTTATTGCCCTTGCCCCAAAATCTTGAATAATATGCTATTATTCTCTTAGTTTTCAACCGATTTTGATGAAAATTAAAATGGATGTTATTGGTCTGAGAAAGTTTCGTTTACTCCTGATTAGAATTAAGGCTTTTTCGTTGGGCATATAAGGCTGTGGTCCACTATCTTTAATGTTCCCTGTTTTGTTTTGTGACAAACAGCTTTGAAATATTGTATTTACATAATTTGAATGTATTTTTATTTTAGTCCCTGGTAAAGTAGGTGATTTTAAGTTTGTTAAGATATTAGATAGATCTGTGAAAGTTAATTGGTCAGCACCAGCAGAACTTAATGGTGTACTCCAAGGTTGGTATTCATTCTTACTTCACACTCCTATCTTTTTGGTAGTTATTCTGGTGTTAGATGATCAGAAAGAAAATAAATTTTAGGACTCTTAGATGCTGTTTTTTGATAATATTTGTCGAACATGGATAAAAACTTTGTGCCAAACGACATGAGGTCATGGTCTGTTGTATGTAAGATGCTTTAATATTTAAATTATTGCTTCAATACAACTGTTATATCAGGCCTTCTCAAATTGCGGCTCGCAAGGCCTTTGGGAATGGCCCCTTAACAGTGACCTATTTCACTAAAACGGTCTGCTCGCTATGCTAGCTAATCTCTATTTGGCCCTTATATTTTTTATATAAATGCATTTGGCCCTTTACAAAAATTAATTGAGTTATAATATCAATTATTACCAAATATTTGTGTGTAGATTATCCAGTAATTATTTATATCATTATAGGTTATACAATATTATACGAGAAGAAAAATCAAACTGATACCAGACAACAAATAGATTTACCAGCTACCCTCAATAGTTATACTATACCTAATTTAGTACCTGTTACTAAATATACTATTTATGTTTATGCTTCTACTAGAAAAGGACCTGGTCCACCTGTTTTTGCTGATATAGAATCTGATGTTCCACCAGGTAATTCTTTTCATATCCTTGAGGTCTGTCCCTGTCTGACTGGAATGTTTCAAGGACATTTTGATATTGGAAAATGAATGAAAATCAAGTATGAAAAATCTTCATTTGGCTGTATTGCTAACAAGCTTTGATGGATAAAATACTAGACACAACATGGGGCACTCGATTTTGAGCTCTTTAGTTTAGGATTCTAGAATAAACCAGAGCTCCTCTTGTGTAGGGAGAATTCAAAATGCCTGAGAAAAACAAAGAAAGAAACATTTTAAATATGAGTTATCTGCTTCTGTGCTGTTACAATTGAGGCTAGAATTAGGATCCAACGAGAAGCAGCACCCCTTAACAATATGCTTGTTTTATATTCCAGAATTACCAACAGCTCCTCATCATCTTGGTATAACTAATATAGAAACATCATCTGTCTTAATACAGTTTCTACCAGGTTACAATGGTAAAACAACTATTACATTATGGATTGTGGAAGCTTTAGTAGGAACTAGTACTAAATGGACAGAAATCTATTCCTACTCAGATCCTTCAGCTAATCAAATCCGAGTATTAAATCTGACACCATTTACTCAATACACGTTCCGATTGATTGCTGAGAATATTGTTGGTAGATCTAATGGCAGTGATCCTACTAGAGTCATACAAACAAAGATGGCTGCACCAGGTATACCACCAGGAAATGTTACAGTTCGTGCTCTAAATTCTACAGCTCTAAGAATCAGTTGGATAGTAAGTGAAACATATTTCATTTGATTGCTCTGTGATTTGTAGATGGACATAAACCCTTAGGACAAACTTAATGGTCCACAACCATTCTAAAAATAATTGTATACTACTCACAGTAAATAGAGCTTAACCAATCCATTGAGTAAATCTTCTGTGAAGTGGCTCACTTATTCATTAAGAGCATAAATATATATGACCACTATTTTTTTTAAACTCATCCAATCTGCAGTGGTTAAAATTTGAATAAGTTCTAACTCTAAGATCATACTGTAAATTTGATGTGATTTTGAACTTTGTGAAGGGATTAAAGCAACTTTATATGATCAAATTATTTATGCTTTATTTTTGTCTTTTTCAGCCTGTACCCAGACATGAATGGCATTCAGAACAAATAGGTTATAATTTAGAATATCGTATGACACCAGATAATAAGACTATAACAGATACTATATATACACTATTAAAACTAGATAATGGTATGAATATAGCTAGTTATATATTACCACAGTTAGAAGAATGGATAGAATATGATGTTCGTATGTCATCTTATAATGATGTTGGTGTTAGTGATGTAGGACCTGTTACTAAAGAACGCACCAGAGAATCAGGTGGGTTACTTTCTTGCTCTTTTATAGTGGTAGCCTAGTGAGAATCGGGGGCAGATCCAAGGGGGCTCTCCTAGCTTTTTTTGGCAGACTGATTGGAAATTGAAAAATGTTGTCACCAATAGCAATATTTTTTTATGTGAGACATAGATATTTTGACAATGATATAAGCTTAAACTATATTTCAGTACCAAGTGGTCCACCAACTAATGTTGTAGCCACCTCAGGTAGTTCTACCAGTATTAATGTTACATGGGGCTCGGTTAATTTCTTACAACAAAATGGTATGATACAGGGCTATAAGGTAAGTCTACAGTTGTCTGTATATTTGGGCTAGGTGTTTGATGGAGCCCAATTCAGCAATTTAGCTTTTGTCAGATTTAAACCCTGAGCAATTCTCCTGCCATTCAATACAAATGTTCCATAGGCAGCCATGACAGTCATGATACCGGAATATATTTGCAAAGAAGAATGCTTATTATTTCCTTGAAATGATAGTTTGAGCTGTATTTGTTCAGTTTTAGGAGTTGCCAGATTTTGACTCCAGATTTCAATTTTGAAAAGTAAAAAGCTGAAATTGTGCTCAATTATTTAAAGTTGATATTTAGGCAATCTTTTTAAGAAATTTCTCAATAAAGACCAGTGATAAATTCAATCTATTTTTAAGGTGAAATATGAGTCTCAAACTGAAGGTATAGCAGCTGAATACGAAGAGATTAGTGGCAACACGTCAATGGGTGTAGAACTATCAGGATTAAGAAAGTTTGTAACCTATGAGATTAATGTATTAGCTTATACTAGAATGGGAGATGGTGTATTAAGTAGAGCTGCTGTAGCTCAAACTGATGAGGATTGTAAGTTTTAATTTGATAGAAAGGTTCTACTAACAGTAGCCTATGTTTCATTACTTGATTGACATCTGCCATTGTCATCATGACTGAGAGGCGGACCCAATTTGGCCTAATGTATCTTATATGTTATATAATTTGTTGACTATCAAGCTAAAGATAAGTAACAGCATTAGGGTTTGATCACACTGAAGACAGAGCAGAGCAGCATTAATGTACAGATGGTTTTAAATGTAAAGACGATCAGCTGTTTACATTGCAAGTGGAATGGCTCCACATGGAGAAGAGCAAAGCAAAGCGCTACACTGTTCTTCATTTCACCGCTCCACCCTGCTCTGTCTGTAGTGTGATTAAACCCTTAGGCATGTGTATTCCAAATCCGATAAGATAACTAAAGAATTATACACAACTTTAAGGACAATGGAGTTACATCAATTGATGAAGCTTATTCGTTCATCTTTGCTGTGCATGTTAAAGATTTCTGAACAGGTGGAAATCAAAAAAGATAATTTATGTGGCTTTATCAGTCTTCATTAGCCCAATGAGTTGCAGAAAAGTATTACATGAAACTCAATTCATTTACATTCATTTCTGTTAATGTACAATAAAAAATCCTTATATTTCCAGTGCCTGGGCCACCTATAATAATATACTTTCCAATGGTGAACTATACAGCTGTACAGATAGTGTGGAATCCACCTAGTGAACCTAATGGTATTTTAACAGGATATAAAGTCTACTATCGTAAAGATAATCAACCATTAGATACTGTATTAAGTTCTATTGAAGTCAATCATTCTACGTTAGAATACGTTGTTGGTGGTCTAGAAAGAGAAACATATTATATGTTTACTGTGGTAGCTAGAACAAGATTAGGATGGGGTCAACCATCTAATGTTTTAGTTTATACTATGGTAGATAGAGGTAGGTAACTTTTTTCACTTTTCACAGGAGCAGCATTTCTGGTTAACTTATGTCAGAACCCTCTAAAAATTTGCTGCTAGCGGTGCTGTTGAATTTGAAGCATGTTATATTTAAGAGCCCCCCCTTTCCCTAAATCCTAGATCCGCCCCTGTAAGTGATTCAATCAATCAGTGGTTTTTTCAGGCTTGCACAGAACGTAAAGATGCTGTGAAGCTCACTTGAGTTATAAATAGGTATTCTGAGTTATTGAGCTACTAAAATACTTCACTATCCATATCTATCTGTTAATATAGCCAATTATTGACTGAACTCTGAAATTATTTTTTCAGCTCGTCCAGATAGTCCTACAGAACCTATGATAGGTAATTCACAAGTGACTTCTCGTAGTGTAACAATTAGTTGGAGTTCTGGTAACTTTAATTATGGTCCACTACGTAATTCTACTATACAATATAAAGCTAGAGGTGAAGACTGGATAACTTACCCTACTAGAACACCACCAGATCAAACATCAGCTACTATTACTGGGTAAGAACACTTTTTAGTCTACATTACTGAAATTTGTGAGCTATTCCAAATTCTTTTTTTTGAATGTAGACTTCATCAAAATATGTAAGAATCTAATAAATTGTTCTTATTTTAGCATAGCGATTAAGTTTGTAATGCGTTCATTTCCAACTGTTTTGAATAATTTTGAAAATATATTTGCAGATTGAGACCTAATACATACTATAGATTCCGTGTAGCTTCTACTAATGATATTGGTACTAGTGACTATAGTTTACAGTCAGCAGAAGTACAAACTTTACCAGATAGTAAGTTATTCAAATGATTAAAAAAACTTTGAATTTTAACTTGTATTGCTCTGTGGTTATATTTATTTGCAGTTGTGAATTTCTTGTTTTATATATAATTCAAGCTAACTAGAGGCCTATATTTGTTGTTGTCTTGCAGGCTAATTTTATAATGACTTTGTAGAAATTTGGAATTGATTGTTTATTACTATTTTATCTATTGTAGAACCAGAAGGAGCACCATTAAATGTAAAAGTAAAAGCTGTAACTATGACATCTATTAATGTTTCTTGGCAGGTAAAAATTACTCTTTTTCTTTTTCGCTTGTACTATTTTGGGTTGCGCTCAATTGATGAGCTCTACTCAATAAGAATTCATGGAATAAACCATAATTTTGGAATGGTATTCTCTAAAACAAAAGTAGGTTTAGACAGAATACAAAATGACATTATGGTATTCATGGATTTAACTGGAAATAAACAAATCTTGAATTTGAAGTTTTCAGCATAAGATAAAAACACTGACGTTATGACTGTTACATTAGAATCTGTCTTGCCTTGAGGCACCTAATACCAATTATCTATGATTGAGATTTTTTTTGTCAGATTTATGTTTGATTAGCATATTATAATAGATGCTTTTTATTAAAAGATGGTTTACATTTGATTTTTTTTGCCTTTTTTATATTGAATATTAAAAAATGTCATGACATATTTTTTTAGATTTTGATGATTTAATGCTAGTTCCCATATTATTTAATTATTTGAATTGTTGATTTTATGTGTATTTACTGTATTTCTTTACAAGCAACCTCAGCAATTTTCTTGGAACAGTTACAAAATTGATGGCTATAGATTACGTTATTCTAAACAATTTTCAAACTCTTGGCGCTATCATATCAAGGATTGTGTGTGTACACTCACCATTACAAATTTAGTTGAATATGAGACCTACGTATTCAATGTACAAGCGTATAATTTAAAAGGAAGCGGGCCTTGGAGTGAAACAGTATACCTCACTCTAGCTATTGGTAAACACAATCTAAATGATATTTTAATATTTTCTCCTGTACCCTTCAATCTTTATTGTAGTTTTTAATTTCATTTTAGATGTAGCCTTTGTGTTCATATCCCTTTTTTTATATTTAAATATTTTGTGATATTTTCATTTTTATTTAGAAATTCAAATATTCATGAAAAAAAAATTCAAAATTTAATCAATCTGTGTCCTTATTGATATTGTTACGTTCTTTTAGAAAATGAAAATATCAAAATATTTATCTAATGATGTAGTCAAAAAAATCATAATTTATTATCAATGTAAAAATATTCAAATGAGTATTTTCAAATTATTACAGTTATGAACTTTCTGATAGCATGCCCCATTTCCGGTAATTTTGTTTTTTCTTTATGGTGATGGCATGTATTAAGTTTTTTTTGCTATTTTTTCGTTTCTTAGCCTCCACCCTCAGCAACTTGGAATGGTGATATACAAGCTTATATTGTACAATATAAACAACTGTCTATGTTAGAATATACAGAAGAAATTATACCTTATACACGATACAGTGTTCTATTACCCAATCTCACTAAGAAAGTATATTATGAGGTGCGGGTACTAGCTAGAAATAATGTCGGGAGGGGTCCAGGTAGTAAACCGGCTACAATATTTGTGGGAGAGGCTGGTAAGATTTTCCTCTTTTATTTTTTATTTGATGGAAAGCCAAGTTTTATACTGCTGTGATACAGGCTTTGGTTTCCCATTTTTATGATATCACTTTATCAAGTTGTTTGTCAAGCATGATTCTTTATGTTGTTCATACTATTTTTACTTATAACTTAAGCTATTTACTTAAAAATGTAAAAGAGTCAAAAGAAAAAAAAACATAATTTTTTAATTTTTTTTTTAGTAAAGTGCACCCTCTGAATATCAAAATTTAAAAAAAAATTTGAGATGCAAGATAAAGATAATTGTAATTATTTAAACTTCGAAATTTATTGCATACTATGTTTCTAAACTCATACAGATAACGTTATCAAGTAAAATGTTAATAATGTTTTTTTTATTATTTAGCTCCAACTGCTCCACCTAGACAAGTTACAATGGAAGCAACAAGTTCTTCTGAAATCAAGATAACTTGGCAGCCACCACCAGAAGATACACAAAATGGTGGACTGTCAGGATATAAGGTAATTTTTGTTACATCAGCGGAAGAAAAGAGGACATCTGTACAGATTCTTGCTGAATCTAAAGCTAATTTTATTGTTCATGAGTGTAACCTGGTTGTGAACTATTTGGGATTTTGAATTTTTAGGACCATGAAATTGAAATATAATTTGAAAATGCTTAATAATAAATTCCATATACCGGTATTAGAAATGTATGTAAAAAATTATGAAATAAAAAGAAAGCCTATAAAGATAATCATGTAATACTTTGGAAATTTCTAAACTTCAACTTGAACTTGACTTGACTTGATCCTGAGTTTATTTTTCAACTGCTGCAGTTGTCCCTAGATCCTGGGGTAGGCAGCAGGTGGCTAGATCTTACACTTGATCTCCAGCAGGCTGTCATGTGGATCAATGTTACCAAGGTTATGTGCACATATGTCAGCCTTTACAGTCATACCAGGACTTCCTTGTCCTCTCAAACTTTGTATGGACAGGCTCATGACAGAGTTAATGTTTGAGGTTGCACGAGTGACGTGTCCATAACATTTAGAGGTTTGGTGCGGAGAGTGTCTGTCGCCTCAACACCCAGTTTTGAAAACCAACTATAAAACTATCTGTTATTATAGTTAATGAGTCTATTGATACTGTAAATATGTCTAATATATTTGTTTTGTTTATATTTAGGTTGAATACTGGAGTAATAATACTGAAGATATGAGAAATATTGATAAAATAACAGTAATAGTTGATGAACCTAATGTTGTATTAAATAAATTAGATATATTCACCTATTATTACGCTACAGTTCAAGCCTATAATTTAGCTGGCAGTGGACCATCAAGTATTGTTAACTCTGCTAGAACAGATGAAGGAGGTAGGAAATCTTTAAATATTATTTGAATTTAAAGTATTTAAAATTTCATAGGTTAGAAGCTTGTTGTTCAATGATGGAATACCTTTGGATTTTTCAACCAGGGGGCCATTTCAATAAACTTTCCCAAAATATTAGTAAGTCTGACTTATCCAAATCTTTGGATGACTTATGTCACTGTCTTGGCAAAAGCACTTAAAGTGCACTCTATGGTATTGCCCCTTTAATTATCCATATACATGTACTCAGTATGTATACTTATTATTAATTTACAATATATTTTCCAGTACCTGGTATAACTGGACCATTAGTATTTACTAATATAACATATGAAAAACTAACAGTAACTTGGTCACCACCCATACATTCTAATGGTATTATTAGTAAATATGAACTAATATATTACCTCAATAAACCTAGTGATGGTATGTATATATTTATTATCATTGGTCCATAGTTGATGTTTAATTTAACGGGAGTGGAGAGTGTGGTTCCACAACTTTTTACGATTATGCCACAATGATCTGTTGTTATTTCTCTGATAGGGATGCTTCTCATGTTGATATAATAATTAAGAACGAACATTTCCTAAATTGACTGAAAATGAAGTTTAAAGGAGAATATGACACCTAAAAGGGTCTGAATGAATGCATTTCCATGAAAAAGTTTGCAACATTGTTTTGTGACATTGGCAAATTTAACTTATATTAGACTGTATTGTCCATGATTGCTTATTAGTCTGATCAAAATTGGACAGGAATATTCACAGATATAATTCTATTTTTAAGTTGATGCTAAATTAGTAAAATTAACATTAAATGGTAGTCAAGATCGTATTAGTGTAGAGAATTTAGAAGAATATGGTAACTATACATTTAAAGTTAGTGCTAGAACATCTAAAGGTTTAGGTGTAGAAAGAGTGGCTAGTGTTAAAACTGGACCTCAACCTGGTGAGTGTTTATAACTTTACAATTTTTAAATGCTTTGATGGTTTGACTGTCAGCAATTATTATAGTCCTGGGGCCTTATTCTCGAAAACTTAACTTGCAATGATTTTAGTGTTCTAGTCATCTGATTGGTCAATCACTAAAATCGATTTTAAATTAAGAACTATTATCCAATCAGATATTCAGATTATTTAATTCCTTAAAATCTGGATTTTTTCTAAGTTAAGTTTTCGAGAATAAGGCCCCTGTTCTTGATGTGCTGCAGGCTTTCATATATTGGATACAGAAGAATAATTGCCATTTTTATACGCCCTCATCTCTCTATGAGGACGTATATTGTAGTCACCCCTGTCCGTCGGTCCGTCCGTCCGTCCGTCCGTCAGTCAACATTTGCTCGTAAACGCTCTAAAAACTAGAGTTTTTGACGGAATCAAATAAAATTTGATATGTGTATACATATTCATAAAACGAAGATCAAGTTCGAATTTGAGCTATTTTCGATCGTTAGAAGCAGAGTTATTGCCCTTGCCCCAAATCCGTCGGTCCGACCATCAACATTTGCTTGTAAACGCTCTAAAAACTAGAGTTTTTGACGGGATCAAATGAAATTTGATATGTGTATATATAATCAGAAAACAAAGATCAAGTTCGAATTTGAGCTATTTTCGATCGTTAGAAGCAGAGTTATTGCCCTTGCCCCAAATCTTAAATATGCTATTACTCTCTTAGTTTTCAACCGATTTTGATGAAACTTAAAATGGATGTTATTGGACCTAAATCGAAAGGTTTGAGAAAGTTTTGTTTTCTCCTGATTAAATTTTTTCCTTTTTCGACTTTTTCGTTAGGCGTATATGGCCGTGGTCCACTATCTTAAAGCAACTGCTTACCATATTGACTTTTGAGGTCTCCATGAACTGTTCATTTCTTAGTTAAACAGTGAGACATGTTGCTCTCAAAAAATAGAGACTTAATTATTATGCTCACTAATAATTTTAGGTTCCCCTGGTGCCCCACTAGACCTCTCTGTATCAACAACTGAGAAAGCTGTAACCCTGTCATGGAAGAAGGGTAGTGAAGGGAGATCACCTATTTATGGTTATATAGCACAGGCTAAATTAACAGGTTAGATTGAATTATTTTATCTACATATTGAATGACATTTATCTTCTATATTTAACAATTGTGTTGACATTGAACACATTTTTTTAAATGTCATGGATATTATGTATTTCATACTGATATATATTTAATGGGAGATAATTCCATGGTTTTAGTATTTAGGGTCGTAGATACTATGATACATGTACATTAAAGTTGCCTTTGAAGTAGATAACTACTGACACAATTTTATCATCAATCTATTCAAGCTAAGTACTCATTACCACATACAGATGCAGAAATAAGCAGGATGTAAAACTCCATTTCATTTCATTTCATTTCAAGCTAAATACTATAAAATTGAGGAAATATGAATTTGTTTAGTTTCAAAGAGTAAGAATTGTTTAATAAAAGAAGTTATCAATTTTGTAGGAGAAGACGGTGAAGATGAAAAATGGAAGACAGTTTTACAACAAAATTCACAACAGACACAATTAGTACTGAGTTTCCAGAATTTAATACCAAAAAGAGAGTATAAGTTACGTGTAATGGCATTGAATGATCATGGTATTAGTGAACCTAGTGTTACATCTGATACTTTAGATACTCCTGGTCCAGGTTAGTTAGAAATAATTTAACATTAACTCAACCATTGGGCCATACCAAATAAGTTTTCTGTTCTTCAGGGTACGAGCGAACAAAATTTAAAAAAAAATTGAAATTTCATAGTCATTATTTTATTGAAGAAAAAAATCTTTCATTCGTACCCACCGATGGTGTTAAGTAAATTTTTCTTTTTGAATAGTGAACATACGCAAGCTTTTGGAAGACCTACGGAATATTATTTTTTAATTTTAAATAAAAAAATTTGGAAGAAAAAATCGGGTGCGGAATTTCCGAAGAACATAAAATAATTTTGGTATTGCCTTGTTCATATTTATACATGGATCTATCTTTTATTTGGCTCATTACATTCATTCAATAATATTACAACCTATAGCTGATGAGAAAATTGAGTAAGTGGCAAAGGGATATTCCAAGAAGCTTTTTAATTCTTTTATGGTAACTGTCCTGTTTATTTTCAAATTGCACTCTGAATATCTTTGCTGTTTAAATGATATTTAGATATTTCCTCGTATAAATGAAATGTGAGAGAGTAAGCATCTACTGACAAATTTTAAAAAGCAATATTTATATTCTTTTTCAGCAATAGCATTAAAAGCTAAACCTTTCCATACAGAATGGTGGTTTTTAGTTATTGTAGCATTAGCTGGTGTAATAATGATTTTAATTATTGTTTCATTATTATGTCTGGTTGGTAGAAAACGTCGAAATAAACAGAGTAAGTCAAATTTTAATCTCATATCATATTGGAGTTAGTTTTTTATAGCAATTTCTTTTTCTTTAGATATTTTAATACAATATTGTTACTTTCAGATAATCATACTTATTGTCGTAAGTTTTATATAGATTTTCCTTTCCAATCCTTATTTAGACTAAACACATTCACGAACATTAGGCCAAAACATGTCACTCCCAGTGGCGTTTCTAGGAATCTTTAGTTGGGGTGGCCGAATTGGGGCCAAATAATTGTGAGGGGTGGCTACCAGCACCAGGTATCCATTTGTAACATTATACGAAATTTCAAAGTGGGGGGGGGGCCAAGACCAGGCCAGCCTAAATTCGTGACCCCCCCAACCGCCCATAGAAACGCCACTGATCAGTCGCTATTCATGTTAATCATTGTTACATGCTAATTACTGACCACTCTGCTAAAGTAATGTTCATTTCACCAAATGCCCAAAATATTTCTTTGAAGATATGAAAACGGCACAAATTAATAGCTTCATGGGAAACAAGTTTCAACATCATTGGTAAAAGTTAGCTTATGCTATTACGCTTAATACATGATAAAATAGCATATTCCAAAAATATATGTACTATTTATTATCCAACACATTACCCTTTAAAACACAATACACAACTCCCTTATTTAAAGAACTAAACTTTTAAATAGATAATTATTTTAAATAATATTACCTGAAAAGAAACATTAAAAATCAAAACGATTATAAATAATTTCAGATAAAATATTCCTAAAGGATTCAGTTTTGCTCATACTTGATCTTGGCTGGCATGTTAAAGGAATACAACCTCTTAAAATAAACACAAAAAAATATTAAAGTCATGTTTCCTTAAAGCTGTTAAAAGAGATCTATACTAGTTGGTAGACAGAATCCTCAATAAATTAAGTTGTAATATGTGTAAAAAATGAATGTTTGTTATATTCACAATTATAGATATCCCATAGTAAAAAATGTATAGCAAATATCATGGTGAGAAATCCCCATATGACTAGGAACACAAATTGGGACATGATTTTAATAATACTTTCATTATATTTTAGAAGAAATGAAAAGATCTCATACTAATACTACAGTAATGTCTGAACCTCCTGAACCAGAAGATGATGGTTTCGCTACTTTAGAAATGTTACGTCAATCACAACGAAGAACTGCTACTTTAACAAGAAATGGTCACAATAGAAATATTTATGCTTCCAGGTAGAGATCTTTATTCAAATGAACTTTATAACTTCAGAAGAAAATACTTTACAATATTCAAAAATTCAATTCAGATACTTATCACTTTCATTTATATATTGTGCAAGCACTAATTTGGAAAAAATATTACAACAACCATATCTGTCTGTTTATAATCTAATGTTTACAATGAATGCTGATGAGACACTCTGGTTTTACGCATCTGGCGTTGTTACTTTTTAATTTTCACTTCTGAGTCCGGGTGTATTTTTTTCAAAGTACATTAAAAAAAAAAGTACTTGTTCGACTTTGGTTGTTATTTATTTGTAATTATTCGATATAGAAATTAATAAACTTATGACTGTTGTTTTATAGTCGAGTACCACCTAGACCAAGTCCAGCTAGTGTCACATACTCTGGTGAAGATTTAGCTACTGCTGGTGCTACTAAATCACATTTTGGTGATGATAGCAGTAGTGTCACTGAAAAACCTTCAGAATTTGGTGATTCAACTGAGGTAGGTCATTTCCAGCATCCAGTAAACCAGTCCAACTAGCCAAAATTATAGAGGGTTGTTGAAAACAGGGGCAGTTTTTAGTGATCACAGGTGTTAGTACAGAATTTGGAATATAGTACTATATTAACACGAAAAATGAGTACAAATGTTGTGTTATGTGTCACACTAACACGAAACACGAAACACTTACACAAGATTTGACCTTACCCAATGTACATGTACCACAATAATGCTTTTCCATCACAAACAGATTGCTGTAGATGAAGATATTAAGATGACAAATAAGACAATGTAAAAAGAGCATGTAAGAATTCCAATAGACACTATCTTTTTATGTAGAATCAGCTTTTAATATTGTTTGCTTTAATTTTGTCTTTTATTGTTCCAGCCAAGTGATGATGAAAGTGATGATATCAGTATTGTCAAAGAACCTGCTTCCCCACCTCCTCCCCCGTTTCCAGGACATTATGCCAATAATAATGATATGTCAAGACAATCATGGCGCTTTCAGAGCCCATATAATGCTTATGCTTATACAGACAGTGAAGCAGATAGCAGTCATTATGCCATGAGTAGTAATACAGGCAATATTCAATTTGCTCAGTCAAGATCACGAACTCCTTTAGCTGGCTTCTCATCGTTTGTGTGATGCCTGTTGTGATGTATGTTAGACTGTGTGATGTTACAGAAGTGTTTTGTGTTCATTACTGTGTTATTGTGTGCTTTCCAAGGAAGAGACATCACTGTGTTATCACAATATATAAAGAGTGGCATCACTTTTCCTGGTTAATAAAGTAAAAGCATCACAGTTCTTGGTTTACATAGTGAATTGTGGAAAGTGACATCACTGTGTTATAGATATATTGTTACATGATGGATTTGACATCACTGTGTTATCAATGTATTGTGTTTACTGAGGAGTGACATCACTGTGTTATCAATGCATTGTTTTTACTAAGGGAGTGACATCACTGTGTTATCAATATGAAAGATCAAAACCAAATACGAACAACTATATATAACAACAAGTAATCACAACAGTGTCTTTGTTTTGATTTTGTTATCTGTCTTAATAAATGTATAATTGAATTGGTGCAACCATAGTTCTCAAATTTACCTGTAAAATAACAAGTCTCATTGTATAGATTCCATTAAGATCTCATAGCATCATGTATATAGATTTTAGAAAATGTTTTGTATAGTATAATTTATAGATAATTCCATTTTTATAATGCTCATCATGTTAGATATTTAGAAATATTATTGTGCCTTTATTCAACACATTCCTAGTGTTTGTATATCATTACCCTAATATGTGTCATATTTTTATACTACATGTAATTGTTCTACTTGTAAATTATTAATTATCTATTAATTAGTTAATTTTAGTCGCTGAGATGATTTTGGAGCTGGCTCCTGTATATTTGCGATTATTCCTATACACTTTAAAGATAAGGTTTCAAAATTTTAAATATCTGATCTCCATTTTTCCGAATCGGTCCTATAGAAGTTTATGGTTTGCCAAAAAGACCCCCCTAATCATTTCAAGAAAAGCATTCATGTTATTACGCAAGACTTAGGAGACTCATAAACAAACTTATGTTGCTGTATTTCCTCCTTATCTAAATAGTAAATAATATACTATTTAAATCTTAAAGGAATTAGAAATTGTTTCCATGGATATGATGAATGATCTCAGGACATTTATAATGAACATATTTTATAAACTTATTGACTATACATATCATATTGTTAATTTTCATAACAATTATTACTTAAAATTCATATAAAGATATATTTACTATTGAAATTCACCATTTGATAAGACTGATTTATCAAACAGGTCATAATGCAATGAACAAATAAAAATGCAATGACTCCCTTATCCTTGGGGGACATTTTTGTCAATCTTAACAGTTCTGTAACTGATGTTGGAGACCAAAGTAGCTAGAAGAACTAGTTTTCAGTCATATTTTTCCCTCTCCTCCAAGATGGAAATAAAACAAATTTATCATGCAGAATATATTTTTGTTTATTTATTTAGCTGTTCAGTAATATTTTTATATATTTTGTTTATGATAAGTTTTATGAATGCAATTTGTATATTTTTGAACACATGTGGGCTTTAAACATGCACAGTTTATATAAGTTATCGAAGCCTGTTATTTTCTATTCTAATGTTATTTTTATTATGAAATATAAAAGAAGATGTACAGTTTATATATTATAATTGAATAATAAAAATACAAACTGATGATTTTTTATATTCATTACGGTCGCCTCTTTTGAATATTATATCTAAAGATGTAATTTGCGGTATAGGAGCAATTAGTATTTTGGTGCAACCTTCAGACCTTCACCAGGCACTATATATCTCCACATCGATTGATCCTTAGCGCAATCTGGTCACAGAAAATTGCTATTTTGCCAAGTGCATGCGTCACCATGATTGTGTGCTATCATAATTCAATTTAGACAAAAGGATCATCACCTTCATCGCTCAATGCACGTGTTAAGTCGCCAAGGAAGGCAGAAACATTTTAAGCTAATAGGCCTACCACATATTTTGACAGATAAACCATTGTGTCTTGATTCCACGATAACGAAAAAGAACGAATCAACTTAAAAAATAATTGATTGTCATCAGCTAACCTCCTGAGAGTCAGGTATTCTAAAACCAATAGAATACCTGACTCTCAGGAGGTTAGGTGATGACAATCAATTCTGAGCCTCCAACGGCAGCCAGTATCGGTAATTCTTTAGTAGACTGAAAGAAATGGCTTCACTCAATGTCTCCGCAGAATTTCCATATGAAATTCAATTCCAGATCAAAGAAATAAATAACTTGTGTTTCAGCCGTTTGGCTGGCGACAGAATGTGTGACATAAAAACCATTATAAGGTATTAAATATTTATAAGGTTTGTGGAACACAAAGATTTATTTTTACAAATGATAACATACAGCCAATTATTATATAAATATTTAATACACTTTGTTAGTCTTGAAACTGAATGAATAAATTCTGAAATAACAGTTGTCAAATTTTTCAGTAATTTACTCCCTTGAGAATTATAGAAACTGAATTCATCATATACGGTTTAGCATTTCTATGAATACAAAAACCTTGACGGAAAATTGGAATGATGCAAAATAAAGTCATAAAACCTCTTTACAATTTGCATAATATCACCATTTCATAGAGAATATTTCTCTAATTTGACTTTCCAATATCGTTCTAACAAATAACATATTTGATGTTTGTGAATGTTAAAGGTTGGCTAGAGTTATTTCTGTTTTACAAGCTTATTATTTCCTTTTTTCTCACCCAAATCTTCTTACAATTCCTAATAATTATAGAAATTCATGAGAATTGTATTGATTTATGGTCGAGATAGCAATATTCACTATTTTCATAGATCTCACATCTGATTTATTCTAAGTTTTCTTTCTTGTCTCTGAATTCTTTGATTTGTTATCTTGTTATATCTTTGGTTTATCTTCTCATCCTTTGCCTAGTCAATTTGTTAATGTCTTTGATTTGTAAAGCTACTTGTTGACTTGTTAACTCTTTGATGATCGGGAATCAAAGAAAATGTTTATGAATCAAAGTCAAGAGGGTTTTGTGTCCTGTTTTTATACAGATCAGAAAGAAGGCACTATCGATCAAATTGACCTACCAATACTCAAGTCTTTTGGAGACCCAATTGTTGATCAGTTGACGAACATTTACGAACAGGTTTCTGTCTGATTCCATTGTACAATTTGATTATTTGTTCCATGTTTAGATTAACACTAGAGATAAGTTTATTCTGAATTATGTCACATACAGAAGCTGGTTTACTATTCCAGAATGAGAATGCTCTATGACTAACAGGAATGATTCCACTATCTCTAGATAATATTCCTGTTATATAAACATCTTCTAACTGTAAATATGGTGATATGGAATAAGATAAGAGTTTATTTAAAGTAGAATATTGCAATATATAAGCACCACCGTGTAAATAAGGAGGATATGTTCTGTTAATGTAAATACTGTATGGAACAAACCAAACATCGCGAGGGTCTCTTATCACTTTAGAGTTTAAACACAAGGCACCCACTATTTGATCAGCTTGAACAAAATTAATATTTCTATTTAATTCTGATAAGAGATAAGGAAGGTTTATAAAAGTGTCATCATCTGTTTTCAGAATATATTTCACGAATGGAAACTGCGTTAAAATTGACTTAAAACCAGTCATCATTTTTACTGTAAGATTTCTATACGTTTCAATTACGTTCACTTCTATAATATCTTTATGTATTACACTTTCTCTTCTTATCACAGAATTCCAGAGTTCGTCTTTGACTTTTCCAATTAAAAACACGACACTTATCTGTTTTGAAAAGTTAAAAGCCCAAGTATTTCTGATAGTCAATCGATTGTGAACGTGTGATGGATGGGAGCATACGACCACTAACAGAATTGGCGCCAAATGTGAAGTATTACCAGAAATAAGTCGGGATGATGGAATCGTTGACCTTCTATTGATTTCTGCTTTTAGTCTGTCGATTCTTGAAGTTTGTAGCGTGGAATAATAATACCCTTTCACATTAGATTTAAGCTTGGAACTCACATCATCCGCTAAACTGTCAAATAAAAGTTTTAAATTGCTTTTATTGGAATATTGGAGTAGAATGAAACACAAATAAAACACTACAGTAAATCGTAGTAGATAAACACAAAATCTCTTCATTTTAAACTTTTGAACCATTTTAGATATCAGAAAGAGTTTCTTCTTATATCATAACAGAAAACCAAATCCATATAGATCCCAGATCAACCAATTTTCACAAGATGTAGCGAAAATTATCTTCTAGTTTTATAGTCCAGAAACCCAACTCCATACCATGTTAGAACGAATACCAGATCAAATAATTTTGACAAGATGTAGTTAAAATTATCTTCTAGTTGTAGTCCTACCATGTAAGAGCGACTACCAGATCAACCAAGATTTTGCAAAAGATCTAGTAAATTTTTTCTAATTCAGAAATACAACTTCTTAAATTGTGTTAAAACGATTTCCAGATGAACAGATTCTCCACAAAATTCCTCAAAAGATCTCCTTAAAAATCCCTTTCTTATTTTAGTCCAGAAAACAACTCCATATCAGATTAAAGCGATTCCAGATCAAACAATTTTCTAAAGATTTCTAAAAGATCTTCGTATCACTTTTTGTCAGATTTCCTATCTTTAGATATGAAGTTTAAGTATACAATATCATCATGGTATATGATAAAAATCAATAGTAACATTCATGTATATAAGACATAAATATATTTATCTAATTATACACAATGCTCTCTTGGGCTTCCGTAATTTCCAGCATTTCTAAATGGCAATTATTTTTATTGAGCTCATTAAGTCATGCATAATAAATTATCTTTAATAAAAATCAACATAAAAACCAGACCATCTATTCTGATCTATTTGTTATTATCGATTTGAAATTGAATTTTCACTGGGTCTTTTATATTATGGTTAAAGAAATCACTCATCCAAAATAATTTTCATTTAAAAATTCTGCAAGACGTCGATTTCTTTCCGCTTTATGATCATTTTCAAAAATATACCACACAGTTGCATAATATCCACAAAAGAACCCGTTAATAATTAAAGAAAGCACTGTTTTGCTTATACGATCCAGAACACAACAAGTTAAAACAGATCTTGAATATCTCTAAGCTTCACTTTCAAAAAGTAGAATTCCAAAACTTCTGAAATCCTGTGAATTAAGGAAAATGAATTCCATAAATTTCCAAAATTGATTGTTTCACAAAATCATAGTTTACACAAAGAATAAATATTGTAAATGTCAGTTGTAAATCACAAAATATTAATGGTAAAGTCATGTTCCAAACTAAATAACCCGTTATCAGGATTTCCAGTCTATGATTCCAATAACTAATTCATATGTACCAAAAGTCAATATACAGGAACTATTGGTATTGACTCGGCTGGCTGACTAACTTTCTGGTAGTAACATTCAGAATTTCTCTTATCAAAATAAGGAATCAATACCAAGTGATACACTATGTTGGTTGGTAATCAAAGCATGTTAAATAAGGCCAACTAGTTAATTGGCCGCTATTTCGTCCTTGTTAAACATAATTTTCACCATTGGCTACATTACAGAATATATTTCTATTCCTGGTAATATTTTACATGAAGGTGCATTAAATTAATTTTGGCAGTTAGATCAATATAACTGATAAACCTTTATTTTGTGAATTCTGATGTTTTTACTTTCATGTAATTCCCGTGAAGAGAGCACAGAATTTTCACGATTTTTTTCTTATTTTTTGCACTTTCTCTCTGTTATCATGGATGGCTCATGTCGATTTACAATTCAATACATTTAATTGGATTCGCTCCAATTGCTAATATAATCTCAAAATGAGATCAAGAACCCTTTTTCACTAAAAAATATATACTATCTAGAAAGGAATATGGCAATTGTAGGCTATTCTTCTGTTGCTGAGGTCGCCTATAATATGATCAGATTCTTTCAGGTACCGTCAGTGGCCAGCACTTAGTTCCTCTCAGATTATATAAGAAGCACTTTCTCTCTGTTATCATGGATGGCAGTGGCGGATCCAGGGGGGGAGCGTTGGGAGCTATAGCTTCCCCCAAAGGCCATAGAAGGAGAGTTTAGGGAGCGGTAGCTCCCCCCAAAGGCTATGGCCTACAGGGAGTTTTTTTTAGATTTATGTAAATAAGTATTATTTATAGCACAGTTTTCATGAGTGGAGCTATAAATTACTTATAACATGATTGACAGATGGGTGAGTGGTCTTCTTGTTATGAATTCATCATTGCACGTGCATCATATTTCATGCTGTATTAACCTGGCGTAGACAAAGTGGGACTGGATGATAGAGACGGTATTAACCAAGTGTTGTATTTTAGTTCTGTTTGTTTTATTACAAGTGCATCGTGACAGGTTGCCAACCCCTGTTCAGGTGTTAGACAAGTTTTCTTCATCTGCTCGGCGGCTACCTTTTGTAATTTAAATAGTAACTTTTGTGATTTTATGTATAGATGGTACTTTTAAATGTTTAAATTTAGAATAAATCAATAATACATATTGTTAAACCTTTTAATTATTTGATTTAAATAGTAAATACAGGCTTTTGGAATTGACCAGCATTTAAGTCAATTGTAAAATATTAATCACAGTTAGAAAATGGTTTGTTCATTTTTATCTGACATTTTCAACACAAAATGGTCTAAAATTGCATGATTTCATGTTGATTTAAAACAAAAATGCTGGGAGACACTCCCATACCCCCCACGCACCCTCCCCGCACCTCGCTTTGATACTCAGCCGCGCTACCGCCTATTCTTGATACTTTTTTTTAAATAGCTCCCCCCAATAAAAATCCTGGATCCGCCACTGATGGATGGCTCATGTCGATTTACAATTCAATACATTTAATTGGATTCGCTCCAATTGCTAATATAATCTCAAAATGAGATCAAGAACCCTTTTTCACTAAAAAATATATACTATCTAGAAAGGAATATGGCAATTGTAGGCTATTCTTCTGTTGCTGAGGTCGCCTATAATATGATCAGATTCTTTCAGGTACCGTCAGTGGCCAGCACTTAGTTCCTCTCAGATTATATAAGAAGCAATGTTAACCTTCCGATTTTTGCTTTCGACTAGAAGAGATGCACATCAAAGATCAATCGGCGATCCTGGGCAACTTTCACTGCGACTGTTTCAATGCAAGATATTCATTGGAATATAAAAATTAGTCTCCTTAATTGTGAATACAGATAATGATTTTTTTTTTACAAAATATCCCGACAGTTCTTGAAATTGAATCTATATACAGCACTTCATATAGAAATTAATGAAAAGAGCGAAAGTCAATGTAAAAAATAAATTGTATTCATGGAAATAAAAAAAAATTGCTAGAGGCTGGTTACCCCTCAACGGCAGGTTTTATCTGACTAGAGGCTGGTATGAAAGGCAGTATGTTTTGATCTTGAATCACGGATATCCCCAGGAAGTTTATGTCTGCAATCGACCTGTCTACACAATCATACCGAATATACAGGCAACTGCAGGGCAATGTGCCTTCCGGGTAAATTTCTACGTTTGTTCTAATATTTTTACCGTAACGATTACCAATCAAAATGTCGCTATTTAGAGTGTTATATGGCCAATTATAAATAACATAATCAGATAATATTGATATTCTATAAACAGCTTCTAATAAAATACATAGGATATCGATTAGTTATTGTCAGTATAAATTGATATCTTGTAGAAATAAATTACAAACTAATTTTACACCAATCTCCAGAGACATTGATCTTTTAAATTACTTCACCGCTTCAAGAGCAATTGAGATTTAAAGAGCCAATATTAGCTTTGTGTATTAGTGAGCAATCATGTGTGGTAACTCTGGAATTCATGAATGAAAACCATTCAAATTCAAACTTACACAGTTGGCCAATATCAAAGCTTAAAAATTGGCTGTAGCCAAAGTAGCATGTTGATGTTTCACTTTCCGTAAATCCAACAACAAATAATGGCTTATAAGTTCTCTAGTATGAAAAACTCAGATCCAATATTTGCTTTTTTTAGATGTTAAAGGCCGTTAGTCAAGAAACGTCATTTTAGCAAAGATTTAAAACTACATAATCTTTTACTCAAAATCATAACGTTGAGTGCCAAACTTGGTGTTAATGCCAAGGCGAATATTCCTACATTCAATTATTAATGAAATGGTTGGAATAACACTGTAATCCCGGAAGTTCTGAAATCAGCCTAAATTTGTATTAAATTCACACAAGAATGAGATATAGTCAGATTTTTGTGATATGGTTGGCTAAAAACGAGCTATACTTTCTAAATATCTTTTTTAACACTTTGACCCAGAGCTTAAAAATAAAAAAAATATTTATTGAAAATATTGAATCTTCTTTATTTCTCATCTAAAATACTTCTGATATAATAGAAGTCAGTGGTAACAATATTCTACATACAATATACATTAATAATAACAAGTAGAGTGGCTTATAGTTTCATTCATTCTTTACTTGTCCAGAATAACTGACCTCTGACCTTTAACCCTACACCTTGACCTCTTACAGTTAAAACAGTTAGTAGAGTAGTATTATTTGATAGAAATATCACTGGTTCATGAGTTTTGCCATTGATTGAAAAACTTAAATATAACTCTAATGATTTGTCTTCGAATACTTTTCATTTTAACTGGCTCAAATATCCACCATAACAACATTTATATAATATCTGTTCACTTCCCTTGAACTATAAGAATAACAATTTCTTATTTTACAGGCATGAAACTTGAAAATCTAGAATATTTAACTATATAGTCATGTAACACTATTCTTAGCCATAAAGAAACAAACAAACCATGCATTGTGCCTGAATAAAATATTTTGGAGCAGTGAAGATTATTTTGGGGATTTGGGAGATTTTTCTCATTTTTATAGTGCACAGCAATGGCACACAGGGTCTCTGTTTATTGTCTAATAAGAAAAACTAGACATTATCAAAAGGCCCCTAATTATCATCAATATAAAAATTTACATACATCTAATAACACAGACCAAATCAAGATCACAATTAAAACAATTTTAGCTCATTGTCATACACAAAGCATTTTATTTTTTAAGAAAATTAAATCAAAGGGTCACATTTTCTAAATATTTGCTTTACCAAATGATAAGTTGGTAGATGACAAGGCAGGGGCGGATCCAAGGGGGGGGGATCCGCCGGCTCAAGCCCCCCCTATTTTTCGCCGGCTGATATCAGAACCCTCTAAAAATTTGCCAATCACTCCTTCGGCACTCGCGGTACCGTTGAATTTGAAGCATGTTATATTTCAGAGCCCCCCCTTTCTCTAAATCCTGGATCCGCCCTTGCAAGTTAACCTTGGCTTCCAGTGGATTCTGATATTGCAAAATAACCAACTGAGCTCAAACAGCTATGAAAGCAAATATTTAGACAACTAAATTTCAAATTTTACATTATTATTGTATATCTTTAGAAACAAAGGAAGGAAAGTGACGATTATATTCTACAAAAATAACAAAAGATAACATACAACACAATTAAACACTAACATTCATCAAAATAAATCAGATCAGAATCAAACATATATTGAGAATACTTATATTGAATGAATTCTAGACAAGAACTCACTTTATGAAATCAAAGACTCTGGTTCTGATACATGGCCAAGTCAATTTCTTATTTCTAAATTCATTTTGTACAAATATTACACTATTCATCATTAAACAAAACAGTTGCTAGTTTTCTTATTTTAAATGATAATTCACTAGCCCTTCAAAGGGTATCCAAAGAGTGCTTTCAAGTTAAGACTTAATAAATGTAATTCTAATTTTGAAATATTTAGAGCATTTGATTTGAAATAATAATACAGCTGAGCTTGTTTTAAGTATATAATTGCGTAGGATTGTTTTTAATAAACTGTTTGGGTTTAATCAGACTACAGACAGAGCAAGGCGGAGCGGTGAAGCGCAGAACAGCGTATCACTTTGCTGTGTCATCGTGCTGAGTCATTCCACTTGCATTGTAAACAGTTGAGCGTCTGTACATTCAAAACAATCCGTACATTAATGCAGCTACTAACAGCTCTTCTCCACGCCGCCATGCTATGCCTGTAGTATGATCAAACCCTAAGAAAATATAGATAAAACCTAACATTCATTCTATCATTTATTCTAAATAGTGTCAAACGGTCAAATATCAGTGGGTGAAGAAGATAGGGAATGTCATTTATTTATCAGGACTGGAAACTGGTGAACTCCATTTTTCATGTGAAATACCAGGCATTAATTCAGTTATCTGTACATGTACTGCTTGATATTTTTCTTTCTTTGGAGGAATCAAACATAGTTTATAAGACACGTGATCTCCAGGTTTTGGGACGTATTCACCATCAATACTGTAAGAGATAACATCATAATATACAGAATTATGAAATGGAGTTTAACAGCCTGCTTTTCTGCACCTGTATGGGCTAATGTGGACAGGCAAATGCCATGCATTGTGCAAGGAGGAGAGAAATTTTGCAAAGATGGCAGTACTAAAGATTTCAATATCATCAACATGTATATTCACTAAATGTCAACAATGAATGAGAACTAATATGTATCTTAATCATATTCAACAATACAAAAATCTAAATAGTCTGAAATTCTAAATTGATGAAATGAAGACAAATTTTTATTGCTCACGCCATGTGTCCAAATAGCTATCAGGGGCTGGGAATAGGTTCAGTAGGTTGTAGCAAGTTTTGTCTACAATCTAAAGTAAAGATCTAAATATTTCCAAAAAAAGCTATCTGAAGCATGTTTCAGAATAAGAATATTTAGCTGTGCTAAGTTTTCATAGACATTTTCTAGAGCAGATATAGATATAACCAATGACTTATTAACTGTGACAACTGCATTAAGGAATGTTATGAAACATAACACAACCATGTCGTCTGTCACTAGATAATTGTCAACTTACTCAGATATATGGAAGAATAACTCATCTTGTGTACATTTATCATCAGGTTTTAATGGAGTAATAAATCCATGACCTTTTGTTCTACAAAAATTCTTAACTAAACCTTGATTAGTGGGACCTGCCAGAGCAGCTTCAGATCTAAAAATAGAATCAGATTTTATGTATTACCGTATATTATATATGTATCATATAATTAGACTTAAGGAGAAATCAACTTTTTTTCAGTAATTTCACATTTTCCAAAGGCATTAAAAAGTCACTTTTTGTATAATTTAATACAACGCCTCTCATATTAAAATCTAGACGCTTGGTAAATTTGAAGGATAATTTACCAGTAGATATAAAACAAATTAATTACTATCAAATTCTAGACAATAAGAGAGATGAAAAGTATAATTATTGAATATTTAACTCACGCTGAATAGGTTCTGTTTCTACGATGAGGAATAGGACTTGGTAATAAAAATTTATTAATTGGTGAGCCTGTGATTGTAGCATTATTAATAACTTGAGGAGCAGGAATATCTTTAGGTTCTGACATTTTACAATCACAAAATTTATCTATTAAAAGAAGAAATCCTTGATTAAAATTAAAAGATTTGTGTTATATTGTTTTGTTCACTATTTTCTATGTAAAATATGTTATAGTCATAACCTTATATCATAAAGAGAAGACAATCCATTTGAAATAGAACAGATCTTCTTGAAATTTCTAATATATTCAAATCTCAAATCTTTCAGGGTCTAATGACATTTTCACAAAATTAATCTTTTTTATAAAACAAAAACAGCCAACAAGAAGAGTACCAATCTTATTTTTATTTATAAGCAAAGTTCTGATGTGACAGCAGGTTGATGACACACAATCATTTCCAAATGGATGGAGTTTAAAAAAATTTAAAGCAGGAATATTTGTGGTCTGGGTCCAAAATATAAATTAATGCCCTCCTCAATTAGATTTCATTTTGATCATAATTTCAACATAATTTATAAATCAAGACATATGTCTACCTTCTTACTTCTAAAATAAAGGTTGTCTTTTATTCTGGACAAGATTTAGTGTATAAATGTTGCAAAAACTAAGAAAAGTCAGAACACTCTTGTTTGTTTTCTAACTTCTACTAAAACACTCTCTAAATCAAAACGTTATTTGGCGTATAAAGACATTTTTTCCAGGACCAAAGGTAAAATAATGATTCTTTATCCTTTACTGAGAAGAATTATAATTATTAGATAGTATGCAGTCTGAATAAAGTCCAAAACTGAGAGAATTACACAATTTAATTTGTTTAATTACCAGTCGTATGATTAGAGAGTATTAGAACCGGAAATGAAAAATAACACGTGGTCTCTAAACGTAAACAAAAATGTTGACTTGGAATGGTTTTCTGTCTCACACCATAGAACTTTAATATAATTCCATGCTTACATAGATGTTATGTCTTCCGATCTAGTAAAACGCGGTCTTGAACTGTTCAATGACCAAATTAAGGTGTCTGATGGTTAGTTTCATGATGCGGTATTGTTGATTTGCTCTGACCACTGATTCTTTTTCACTTTCACTGATATGTTTCTTCATTCAGTATAAAAAAAAAATTGGTTTGGAGTATATGGCGGTTATGAATTAAATTAGGCCAATAAGGCCTTAGTCTTAGAAACAAGGATTTTTTAGCCATGCTAATCAGCAATAGTGTTCACAACAACAGCACACTGTCAGTTGGCCTTGTCCATAATTTTGCCATAATAATGCATGTTCAATAAAAATCAGGATATCATTGTCTTTTAATGTTACCATGTGTAAGTGTCGAAAGTAGCAATGTTTTTTTTTTCAATCTTAGAAAGAAGCACGAAAGAAAAGAAGAATAAAAAAGTTAAAGATGGTATGAGATTGATCAACAGTAATAAACGTGGTGTTTGGAAACAATTACGTCAATTACAAGTAGAAAATGCTCACGATACTAAGAAAAAGAAACTTTTGAAAAAGACCAAATCAAGATTAGGTCAGTATAAGAAGGGATGCTTCAGTCAGATTATAGTCATCTTGCCAGTTGGAACTAAACCTAAATGGTCCAATGGCACCTATTTTGGTCATAATTGTCCCCAAAATTACTCTGATTTCTACTAAAGTCTAAGGTCAAAATGGCCCCAGAAAACAGTTGAAATAGTCTAAATTATGTGATAATTGTTAGCAAGAGATAATTAATAATATTAATTGTTTGTAACTTGTAACTGTAAATTGGATTGAATTTTTACATCATTCTTGATATTAAATTGCCAGTGTACCCTATGAAAACTTTCCCTTTTTTGAGATTATGGTATTAGGCCTGAAGTCTTCTATCACTTTCATTGTTTTAACATCCACATAAAAGATGGTTTTCCTTGATGGAAGAAAGAGTCTTCCTCTTGTAAATCAAATTTAGAAATTCTAATTTCAAGGAATAAACTGTGATCCTTTTGAAATAGAGTCATTTTTGAAACATCGTTTACTGTACACGACAAAAAGCATTTTTTTACAGACTTTAAAAAGATGTTATATTATCATATTTCTTGTTTTCAGAACAATACAAAGACAGTATAGAAAAAGATCATACTAAATCTAATGTGAAAATATTTAAACAAATTTCTAGTGTTGGAAAAATCAAGTTATCATACAGTAAAAAAGTAAGTACATATTCAAATCAGATTATAATTGATACAACAAATTCTTTTATAAGGATCATTTGTGCATTTCGTATTGTAATTATTAACTAAATCAAAGATCTACATGTAATTGTTTTCTATTTTAATTTACAGATTTTAGAGCAACACCAGATAAAATTAGCCAAAGATATTCCTAAAGAAATGATTGAAGAATCAGATACTGTGTTTACAGATAGAGATTTTGACAAATTTGAAGATGAATATGACTTTTTTCAGAAATTACAGTGAAAGTGTTTGGATGCTAATATGATATAATTGAGGAATGTAAGAACATGAAAATTCATTTACTGTTTTTTGAAAGATACAAGAAAAGTCATGTAGATTGATCCTTTTCTGATTTCTGACGAAAATTTATATCATTATTTTATTAATGTCCTGAATGAGTTTGAAGGAGATCCTTGTCAATTGGAATATGTCACTCATGTATTATGGCTGAAAAGTGAAGAAGTATTATCCCACATTCACTGACATTCAGCAGGTCACAGTCTGTAATATCAGTTCACTGGTAGCAGACCTTGAATTGGTACAAAATGACAAAAATATTTTTTATTTTCATAAAGTGTCGTCGCACCTTTCAAGGCTGTGATATATATTTGTAAAAATGGATCATTAGTTTTCTGCACATAAGGTGTGGGTTTTTCTATCATCTAAATGTTTTTCCAATGACATCCATCTCACTTGCAATTGCATTGCTTATAAAATAAATGAAGTATGCATTTTGCTACTATCAAAGCCTTGACTCTAACTGACTACACAGAAAAATACTGGAGTTGATATATATAATAATTTTTTATCGACAAAAATACAAGATTTACAGAAGATCATAAACTAGGATGGAAAAATAACTCCGATGTTGTATATACACAATGTTTATAGCACTAGATAATGGTGTCTATTATTAACTTTAATGTCCAGGAATTTTTATAGAACCCGGAATATCTTCATCATGAATACTAGAACTCTGAAATATACAAAATGAGAGATGAACAGATAACTGAAATACCAATAACTCACTAAATACTGAATATACAAAATAGTGAACACAATTGCAGTTGAGTAATTGGAGTTGAATATTTTATTGAGCACTTGAAAAAAAAAAGAAATTTCTTGACCAACTGAATGAATTTTAGCTCACCTTTTGTACATATTGAGGATTGACTGTTATTTCTCTGTCCATTTCTTTAATTTTTTTATCTACTAACATACATTTCTCCATCTATATCAAATAGTACACGAGTTAATAACTTCAAATCACACTGGCTTTATTTTGGTGTTTTATCATGAATTAAATATTATGAAATGAGTATTTAAAATATTTAGTAGAAATTTCCTCAAGACAATGATCACCAATGATTTCTGTATTCAAGAGCAAACTTGAGTAAATGTCAACTTCTGAACTAGACTAGCGTGGTAGATAACCTAGTATACTATAAGCAGATCCCCATATTGAATAAATTATAGTTCAACCAATCAGAATCAATCGTCAGAGAATGTAGTCTGCTCATGCGTTTATATCAGCCAATCCCTAAACAAGAGTTGTCTTCCCTTGCCCATTTACTGGCAAGATGGCTGCCTACAACGGCCGAGTTATTCTATAGTCTCAAACAATGATGAAGGTTAAGCCGAATGTAAATATGTTATTATAAAGAGATAAGTCACCTCCTGTCCTATTGATAATAACATAGCTGAATTATCATACTGTTCTGGATTATCATGAAATTGTACCATTCCATCTTTCTGACTAATAGTAGCATAAATTTCACCATCTTCTATCTACAATGTAAATAAGTTTGATTATGAATATAAAGTTAAAAGAAAAGTTAGAACAGTGTTAGATATCAAAGATAATCATCAAAACAATATTTCATTAAAATCTCACCATGGAAATTATCTTTCCAAGTCAGAAGCAGGATAGTTGAAATTAAGTATTCCCTTGTAATTACTAAAAAATTTCTTTGAAAATCTCACACAAAACACTGATAAGTTATACTTTCCAGAGCTTGAGAAATTAACCCTGATGTCAACATTATGTTAGCGTGTAGTAAATGATACTAACGATGTTGTTATGAATCTATTTACATATACTTACCATATGTAAGACATATTTTTCAGCTTCTTTAGGACCTGAGAGTTGAACTCTATTTGCCATATCAGATAATGATAATGTGAGAAAGGTCTGAAACAGAATTTAAGAAATTGAAATTATAAGGTTGAGCAGAATTTGGATCTGAACTTAGTCTAGATTATCTACTATTGCCAGTTATTTAGACCTGGAAATTTGGAAGTTTGAATTTATCGACGTCTAACTACAATTGCCAACAAACTGCAGACATATATTTGAGCATTCTTACCTTTGTAAGTCGTTGAATATTTTTTTTATATAAAGAATTAACACATTGTTTAACTAAACCCATGTTATTATCCTACAATAAAATGATATCTTTTATTACTCTTTCAATTGAAACTGTAAAATGTGTCAAAGAGCAATCTTTCAGTGATAAGGGGATTGAAAAGATATAAGTTACTATTCACTAGTAATATGAAAGTATTGAACAAAAGGACTGGTAAATCACTAATGGCTATCACATAATTATACTGTGACTATGATAATGCATTGACTAACCATCATAATTAATGCTGTGATTAATATAAAGCACTAGGTGTATTATATTGAAAAGAAAGTATATGATCTTACCCTGGTAAAAAGATCATTATGTTTAGCCACAATAACACGTAAATCATTAGGTCTATTGGTAGAATAAGCATTGGCTAGGTCATGGTAAGCTTGGCACAAAGGCTGGAAATTCAATAAAAAATATCTTATAAATGTCAGTTAATTGATTTAAAAATAAAATATTTTATGTAACTACAACCTGATGCCGAATTTTCAAATTTTCTTTCCACGTGACTTTTAGCAGTATTTTTCCGAGCCATTGTCTCGTACAATATCATAATATTATTAGAACTCCAAGAACAGTTTCATAAAACAGTTATTTTATAAGAAAATATATATTACAAACCTTAATATATCTAGCTACTATCTGTGATGTATTTTTTGGTAAGGCAGGTACCTGGAAAGGAAGAAGATATGTATGAAATTTAATGACTGAAAAAACCATCTGGATCAAGACTTTGATATAAATGAAATAACTGTTTAGGTGACAAAATACAAACTAATTACTTAAGCTTACCTTTCCTTGAAGAATTAAGGCCACTAAAATATATTTTTTATAAGATTCCATCATGATATGGCTTACAGCAAAACTTGGAGTGGCAATAGACTAAAAGAAAAGAAAAAGATCACAAATTTTACATGTACCTTGAAACTATAGCTGACTTAATTTATATACATGACATTTATACAAAAATAATGTAAAATTTAAGTTCCATTGAAACTTCCATTCAGTCACTCAAGTAATGATTTCATTGAATTATTTGCAATGTTATGTTAGTGATAAATTTAAAACCTGCTGAGAACTTACAACTTCAAAGAAGAAGAGAGCTCGATCATATTTTTTTAATGCAGTATAAATCATTCCACCATAATAATAATATTGTAGAAAATCTCTGGAATCGTAATTTCCTCCCTATAAAATACAAAAAATTATAATTATCTATATAAATACTACATGTATATATGAATTTCACTCTTAGTAACATTAAGAACCAACATGAAAGTAAAAGGATTTCTGTCTGTTAATGGAGTTCGATATTCAATCCATTCCATACTTTTTAAAATTGTCTGCACAGCTTCTCAGGCACCCCTTATGGTGGTCGCTGGTACTCCCGAGGGGTACTAGTACCCCTGGTTGGGAACCAAGGTATATACAGCTTTCACATTGATGTGTTCATTATGGTATGCACAAATTATTCTAAGTAGATGTATATTGTTGGCACCAATGTCACAATATTGGTTCAAAACTCTTTGGAATCAAGAATTTTTATCCTCTTTTTATGAGTACAGATACAATAATAAATCATAGAACAATTTGACTTTTATCTATTTTGTCCATAAAGTCTGTGTCTTGCGATTGCAAAGGTTTGAGATTGTTCAACTCTACCTTAAGGGTATTGATTGGGCTAGCGTTCGAGAAAAAAAACATGAGATGGAATTTTTGCGAATTACTTATTATTTTTGGGCTCAGATTGTAGATAATTATTATTACTTTATTTTTAAACTATATAGAATGAAAAAAAAACGAAAAGAAATTAGGTATTTCGTAAGTTTTTGCTAAAAAATTAGGAAAAAGTAGCAAAATGTGTCCCGGTTGGTACAAGATTTCTCAGCCATTTTTTATCGGAAAATTACGATCTTGGTCTTGATTGAAAGCTTATCCAATAAGGATGAAACGTACAGAGAGTTTTTTCGAAAATTCTGATTAGTTTGGCCCCTGAAAAATGTTTGCCGTACCTACGTTTAAATTTTCGTAAATTTTCGTATTTCCATGGTAACCACCAAAATAATAATTTTTTTTGGAAAATCGCTCTGTACGTTTCTCGGCAATGTAATTGTCTGCATTTATGCCAAGTTTGATGTAGATTGATCCATTCACATGTAAATTTGTGATAGACTAGAATAAAATAAACATGTTCCAAAAGTTTATATTGATGTTCGTACTTTACTTCGTCTAATATCACAATTTAAAGTCAATAAATTACAATCATGGAGGCCGCCATATTTGCTTGACGCGTCACATGACATGACGTCACGTCGTAGATAGAACGTCACGTCGTAATAATAATGCCAACACGATGATTAGCAATGAGGGCGTGAAAGATACAGCCGTATGGCGAAGGTAAACTCACTTTGAGTTATGGCAGGCTGCATAGAAAATTTGTAATTACTTTGATGAATTTAATCCTATGGAGCATGTAATCGGGAATTTGTGTCGAAAGGCTGGTCAGAAAACCTGCCGTTGAGTGGTAGCCTAGTCGAAAGGCTTACTTCGTCTTTTTTTTTACACCTGTATGTACCGTCAGTTCTAGATTTCCAGCTTTATTTGTATCTTGATTGTCCAGTTCCTTTATTGATATAATTCCTTTAGTAGTCTTGATTTTCAAGTCAGTTTCTACTTGAATGAAACAAAAAAAAACCAAGACGGTACAAGTTATTTTACACGCGGCATGCCTGGGTCATTTAATTTTCATTCGTCTTATTTCTTTGTAAAAGTTGCAGAAAAAACTTGATTTATTCTGGCATGGGCATTCGCAGGCATAATCCTGATGAAACGCGCATTTTTTTTAAAATGAGAGTCTACATGAACTTATTTTATAGTCTCGGAAAGCCATATGCGAGTTAATCAGCTCGTTTTTCACGCTACAAAACAAACACATTTTCGACACTCAGAAACTCAGCGCCAATAAAGTTTAAAATTCTCAGCAATATTAAGTCTAATTCATGAGTTGATCCTCTTGTTTATGTGTCATTGGATGGTCATTCCCTGTAAACCCTAGCGTTTGTGGCTCAAATCGATCGGCTGGCTGAATACCGGCCATGCTTTCTATCTACGACGTGACGTCACCATCTCGCATAATCACGAACCATAACGTCATAATGGCGGCTTCCATGAAAAGTGAATTTTAGCCGAAAATCGCTAAAAACTTTATTCTGTTTAAGAATTTGTGAAATTTTATCGCCCTAGGGTAATATTTAATTGTCTATTTATTGGAAAATTCGGATATCGTAATAAAACTTACTTTGCCTTTAAGATCCAGTTAATATATCCTAACAAAGGTTATCTAAGATATTAAGATACTAAAACTAACCTCTCGACTAATTTCTGTAATATCATTATCTAAAAACTGTATAGCTGGTTTCATATTTTTAGATAATAAACACAACTAAAAGGACACCAAAAAAAGAAATAAGTATTTAGTACACTGATCAAAGACAAAATTATTTTAGAGACTTTAGTATGAATGACTTGAGCTGAAAAAATCAAAATATGTAGATAGAATTTAAAATAGTTGAGAATCGAATGAATGAATGGAGTTTTACGTCCTGCTTTTCTACACCTATGTGGGCTAATTGAGGACAACAAACGCCATGCAGTGTGCAATGAGGACAATTTTGCTAGGACAGTGGCATTAGCCTGCTCTTATTTTGATGTCCAACTGTCGAGGGAATGTGTACACAGAACCTCAGTTTATTGTCCGATCCGAACGACTAGATGCTTTTTTCATGTCAGCCCCTCCGAACTGTATCACTGACAGGGGAAAACTGGGTTGAAAAAGACAAAGGTATCATCTCGACCCATGCCGGGCTTGAACACTGGACTTTCAGGTTAGCGAGCAAGCTTCTAACTCACTGAGCCACCGCGGCTTCCATTGAGAATGGAGAGAAGGTATATTTTACCTGACATAAAAAAGCATGTATTGATGTTAACTGAGTAGGAAATAGCTGTATTTTCTCTATACCTCTTGCTAATATAGCAATACCTCTCACAGGCTGAAACATACAACAGTTCAATTTACAAATAATAATGTCTATATCAACTTTGAATATTTTAAGACCCAAGTGAGTAGATTTTTGAAGCATTTAAGATGTACAAAAGTTTTCCTTTAAGACCAATAAATTCTATGGTGCCTTTCCTTTCTACAATATACATTTATTAATAAAATATTCTTTTCCAAAGATAACTTAATTTCTATAACTCTGAAACACTTACAGTTTTTCTTTCTATCAGATTATTGGCAAATTTATGAAGCAAATCGGCAACTGTAAAAGAATCAAATTATTATTATTATTTATTTGATCATATTAAGATGAATGGTGACACTTATTCCTAGAAAGAACACAATATCAAAAAGGTGCTTCAGTAAAAGTTATGTGTATGGCTTCTTAGGTTGCACATCTGATATCTACTTGCATTCAATAAAATTAAAACTTTAAGTTTATACTTACAACTCTCTGTAGCATATCGAATTTGTTCACCATTGCATAAATTGACAAAATCCTGAGTTTGGACAAATAAAGTTTCAAAATCAAGTATCTGTGGCATATTTATTTTCACACATCTACAATACAGATATAAAAGTAATAAAAAATTCAATATTTAGTATTTCAGTTAATTCAGTATTTTATTTTTAACAGGTAAAATATAAATTCAATTTGGTACTGTACTGATGCTTCTAATGCCAAGGGTAATAATTAAGTGACTCAACTCAGTGTTATTAAACACTTATAAGTTTCTAAAGACTTGTTGTGTGTTATATCTGGGGTTTAATGTAATCATTCTGAGATTAGTTGGTACCGTATCATACTTACAATATTCCTAACATTCCTAGTGAATGCTGTTGAACATTTAATGTGTCCATCACAAAATCAAGATGATGGAAATGTTTGGCCAGTATTTCGGCACTTTTACTGATATGTTCACATAGTAGAGTGAAGTTTCCTGTCAAAAGATCAATCAATTCATTAATAAAAAAAAAACACAAAATGACTTCAGATTTACAGGAATTGCCCAAAAATCGCACAACCCCTTCAATTATATCCCAAAATCTTCATTTTCTGTAAGCTTACATCATCTATAAGCTTATGTATTTTCTATGTAAGTCAAAGTCTTACTAAACTATTTTGTCCTATTTTTTACTTTCAAGCATTGATATTTATGGACAAACAGGGATTAGAAGGCTTAAATTTTGATGGAGAGTTTGGAAACATTATTACAGTCTGCAGATTAGATTTTTGGTCGAACGGTTAGTGAACATATCCCTTTAATAACAACAAGATCATGAGACATACTTTTAACAATCTAAACAGGTCTTCAATAATCCTTCAGTTAATAGCAGATGTAATTCTCTAAAGATTGAACATTTATAAGCCAAAGAGGAAGGCAAATTATTTTATTAAATGATTTACAACAGACCTCGTCTACACTGACACTACAAAATCATCAAGTTTACATTAAAAAAATTATCTCCTTGAGAATTTCTTCCCATACATTGGTTCTCTGTTTATCACACATACATAATACCTCTGATAGCAAACCAAATATGATTTAACTAACCTTGACTTGAGTAATTTTGTACTGTATGTACATAATGCTCTAAGGCGTTCGCCATCTTGAAAATTTTGTCGCTTGTATCATTGCATAAAAGTAATTCCGTGTTATTTTTTTTTCAGAAACGATTTTCTATAATCCAGACATGGCATTGTGTACATAAAAAAGAAAAAAAAGTATCTATTTTAATCGTTGTACTTATTACATAACAAAACTTAAATTAATTGGTTTTCATGACAAGAATTTATCAGGATCATAAGCGATCAAATCGAAAGTAGGAAATTGTATTGGTACATGAACAAAAAATAATTGTATAGATTTGTAAAGATTGTTGGAATTTAAGGAAATATCTTTTAAAAGGGCATTACATGTATCTTCGATTATAAGTTTATTTACCTTTATGTAACTGTGAATGTCTTTTAACTATATTGAAACGTAATAGCTCAATTTAGGCTTTAGGGTGTGTCTTATTACTCGATGACACTCAATAATAGTCAATAACATTAGTTGCCTCCAGTAGGCCTATGTAGTATAGAAATTCTATAAACTGGAGTATCATAATACTTCATAATACTTTCAGGTGAAATTAATTACTTGTAATAACAGTAAAGATGCCAAGAAGAAATCCTGGTCAATTTTCCAATTTTTGCCAAAAGAATCTCATAGTTTTATTAGATTTGGATCAAGTTTTGGCTGATTTTGAAGGATATTTCTTGAAGCGTTTCAAAGAAAAATTTCCTGAAGACCCATTCATCCCACTTGATGAGAGAAAGGGTTTTTTCCTTCGAGATCAATATGCTAAACTAAGAGATGATTTACCAGTAGGTTTGTTTCATTCACAATGTTTTTAGTAACTTCCATTAGAGATAAAGCACTCTAATATTTCATAACTTGTTGAAAACGCTACAATTTTGATTAATCTAAGTATTCTTTGAAGACTGTGTAAATCAGATTATGGTAGGTCCTAAACATCTGCTGCTATTCCATCCTGGTAGCTATATTGACAGTGTCTTACAGTAAAAGAGAGATGCTTCCAAAAAAATTTAATTTCCTTTATACAAAAAGTTTTGTCATGGTATAGGCCTAAATTGAAAAATTTTGGTTCATTTCCAATTTTTTGAACAACATAGGTTTTAGGAAGAATATATGCTTGCTCCTTTATTTTTATTTGCAAAATGGTTTTGGTTATATCTTTTTCAGGATAAAGTGCGAGCTGTGTATAATGAACAAGGATTTTTTCGGGATTTACCTGAAATAGAAGGAGCTGTGTCTGCTGCTTTAGAAATGTCCAAAATGGAAGGGTGGGTTAGTTTTAAAAGTCTTTAACACAGATATTAAAAACAAGTTCAGTGATCTGCTCCGAAACTAAACTCTCTCTGCTTGTTTCTTGCCCTCATTCTTCTTACTCAATATTGTCATCTGATTTAGGTCATAGGTCATTGATCATTGAGACAGAGCATGTTTGTCCTCCACGGTACGTAATCCTATTTGATATTTTTCTTTATATTTATCATATTACAGGGTAGAAGTATTTATATGTTCTAGTCCTTTGACAGAATATCAATACTGTTTAACTGAAAAGGTAAGTGTTTGTATAGACTATGTAACTGTAAAATGTATAATGTACATTGATGGTTTTAAATTATCGCCCTTGAAAAAGAAAAAGACAGCTTAAGATTTTAATTTAAGAACAAATCATTTTGAATTGAGGCACAATGTTATTTAGGCACACCAATAGCTCATGTCATTAAGGCACATCTACTTTTAACTAAGTATCAGGCACAATCTTTAGGTATTCAGATTTTGAGCATTAACAAAAATGTGCTTATCAAACTTGATAAAAGATCTAAGAGAGTATTACTTTATTACTCTGTTTAACTGATTTGTGCTTAACTAATTTTGAATCTTGTATTCAAGTTTCGTAAGTGCAGTTGAGTCTGAGTTTTTAACTGACTTTTATAAAACTAAATTTGGTAGCTCAAATTACTGCGACACTTGACTAAATTATTTTGTGGTTTTGTTGATACAGTATCGCTGTATCACAGTATATCCTGTATCACATAACTTGGTATATGAATATTTATATCCTTATTATATATTTTGGTCAGTTTGAATGGGTAGAGAAACATCTTGGAAGTGAATTTTTAGATCATGTGATATTGACTAAAGATAAAACAGTTATTAATGGTCATATTTTAATTGATGACAGACCAAGAATAAAAGGTAATCTTAAAGGCATTGTAAAGAGTATTTCTAAAGATTGTATGTGAATCAGGGACACTGATAGCATCAATTTGTTGCAGGGTTTAAATTTGAAATCCAAATTAATGTTGGCCTACAGCTTATCATTCTAGAATGACTGTAATGATATGAATATTTATGTATATTTTGCAGGAAGTTGTAAATCACCATTATGGGAACATATAGTTTTCAATGCTTGTCATAATCTAACATTAGAAGTTGATGGAAAACGTAGATTGAATAACTGGACTGATGGAAAATGGAGAGATATAATAGAAGATTTTAAGAAGAGAATATGATAGTTTTGAGATAACAATATGATATTCATCATTCCACTTTTAAAAATTGAGTGTAACAAAGATAAATGCAATGCTCCATTTTGTAATGTTATTTATCAACAGATTGAAGGTATTATCATTCTAGGAGAATGACAAACTGAGCCGATGCAGTGGATTTGAAAACTCTTCTGGATCTTAACAGACTTAATACTTCCATATAGCTGTACTATCAGAAACATGTCATTTTGAAAATGCCTCCAGATTTATCAACATAGAAAGAAAACATCATGTTGTAAATAAAAATATATTTATTAATAATAAAATTTATCTATTGCCAAGATTAGAGTTAGTAAATCATGTTATTTATTAAAGTTATTTTAATAACAGATAGTAGTCAGGCATATATGACATAAAAAAGTGTGCATCCTGGTTGGTTGCTATGTTTGTAAAAAGATAAAAATGTACTTAAGTGCGTTTAAAGGGAAGATTTCCAGATTAATGCTATTAACTCATATTTTCCTTTTTATAAATTCATAATTTCATCTAGAACAACCATTTTAAATACCCTATAAAAGTCTATAATTGGTTGCATTCTTGCATCACATATAATATTAATGTAAAATATTAAACACTCAATTATCACTCTTTGATTTTTCATTTCCATCAGCAGGTATGATCATCATTGGTAACAATGTAAATTAAAGAAACATTGTGTAGCATAAAAACCTTGTGTAATATACCATTATAATGTGTTACATTATTTACAACATGGCCCTTACCCTTTAATGATGCTAAACAATCAATCATATCTAGAGATAGCTAATGTAGAGAGATATAATTATTCACATAAATTATGTTTAGAAGACAAAATATATCAGTTACTATATTTTCAAGAAATTTATCATACACGTATATTTTTCATTCAGGGTAAAAAAGTGCGCATTAAATTCGGAATTATACAGTATGTTTTGGGTTTCAAATTATAATTAGAGTACAGATATAGAAATATCATTTCCTGAACACAATTAATTATCTAGATATATATTGAAAACAAATGAATAGAAATGGATAAATATTGTAAATATATAAAATTATTGAACATTTAATCCATATAATTCTATAAGAATTATGAATAATAACAACAAAATTACACAAAAACAGTTTGAACACAAGTTGAAGGCACATCTTATAATGAGCACAACACATCTTTAAGCACAATAATGTAAGTGTTGCTATGGGTACAAATCATGATTTTTTTCTAGCAAAAAAGCCTTTTATTCTTCAATACATAAATTTTTCTAAAGTAACTTGTAGAACATTCATATATTAATAGCATTCAGAAATAAATATAACCTTTCAGTCTCTCATGTTAACTTTTAAAACCTTGACAAAAAGCAACCTCAGATACAAATTTTTTTGATTAAACAGTGACATACATGTAAAATATTTGATTTACTTTGTCAATTAATGGTAAGTATCACAAAATCAAATAGTTTTTAATATCATACAAGTATTTGATTTGAATCATGGAATTACTTTGGTAAACATTATAAAAAATCTGTTTATTTACTTTAATCAATCAATACTAAATTTCACAAAACCAAATAGTTTTTGATATCATACAAGTACTCGATTTGAATCATGGGATTTAGTAAATTTACATTATTAAAAATTTGTCCATTTACTTTATCAATCAATGCTAAATTTCACAAAATCAAATAGTTTTTGATATCATACAAGTACAATTACTTTGATATACGTAATAAAAGATCTGTCTTATTATGACAAGTTACAAGAATATAAAATCATGAAATATCACAGAATAATGTTAATAATCAATGATGTAATATAAAAGATGTATTAAAAGACACTGTTGAATGGTGAGCTAGGAAGTTAATGTTGTATCTGGAGTTAGTTCTCCTTTCTTTATAACTTCATTTACTCTAGCTAATAAATACTGTCTATCTCTACCATCCTGTTATAATACAAATTCAAATTATAAAGACCATGAATTGAAGAACAATTTATTAAAACACTCTTCTACTTTTATAATTAAGAATAAATTTGATCGAACAAATGCTTGCTGATGGCACATAATTGTGAAATTCTTAATAATATAGTGAGCCAGTTAATAGAATATTTAGCCAGTGCTGATTGGATTAAAAAAATAGCGATGGCCATCGTAATACGCCCACTTTTATAATGGCAGCCAATTCGTCCGGGGTGTTGACAAGAGTTGTCAGTAAATGAAAGATTCTGAGAATGACATTTTCTCTAAAATCAACGGCAATAACCTTGTTATGTTAAATATTTTTTTGATCTGTCTGAATTTCAAAAGGGTTTACCCATGGATGATTACAAACATTCAAACCAAGTTTAATCGAAATCCATCAAAAAACCAACTCCCTATTGAGTCCACAACATATTTTCAAAAGCAAGGGCAATAACCCATGAAATATTTTTTGATTAATCGGATTTTCAATAGGGTTCATTCTTGGGTGATTATGAACACTCATACTAAGTTTCATCAAAATCCATTAAGAAACCAGCTCTCTATCGTGTCCACAACTTTGTTAAAGACTGAAAAATTAACGGGTTTTAAAGAACAAGGGCAATAACTCATCAAATATTTTTTGATGTTTCTGATTTTCAATAGGGTTTAACCCAAGGTCAATACAAACACTCATACCAAGTTTCATCAAAATCCATCCAGAAACCAGCTCTCTATCATGTCCACAACTTTGAGAGTATAACGGCTGAAAAATTAACTTGTTTTAAAGAACAAGGGCAATAACTAATAAAATATTTTTTTGATGTTTCTGATATTCAATAGGGTTTATCCTAATGTCAATACAAACACTCATACCAAGTTTCATCAAAATCCATCAAGAAACCAGCTCTCTATCATGTCCACAAGGGCAATAACCCATGAAATATTTTTTCGATTCGTCTGATTTTCAATAGGGTTCATCCTTGGGTGATAACAAACACTCACAGCAAGTTTCATCAAAATCCATCAAAAAAACAAGCTCTCTATCGTGTCCACAACAATTGTGGACGGACGGACAGACGGACCGACAGTCAGGGGCGACTACAATATATGCCCACATTTACGTGTGGGCGTATCAAAAAGTATGTAAAGATAAATTTCTTACCAATTTCAACTGTTCTTTCAATAACTCCTGTTTTTTCTTGTAGCCTTGTGCTGCTGCCCAATAATAATACATAACCAAACTGTAAGAAAAATATTTTTTTAAGTATTAACTTCATATCAGCATTCATTTATGGTAAATATCCGTAAAGCAAAATTTCGGAAAAAGAAGTAATGAAATTAATTTTTCTTTCTGATATTATAATATGTGAAAGTTTCTTACCATAACAAAATCATTGCTGGAACAAAAAATCCAACAGTACCCATAAAAGAGAAGACTTGATTAGCTACATTTGGCCAAGTACCAATTTCATCTGTTATAGAATTAAACATAACATAATCTGGTGAACTATAAACTCGGAATGGTCCACAACTTTGTGATGGTGGAATACTGAAATATCAAGAGACATATTTTATTCACTGGCTTTGTATATCAATATAAACGTTATCTTTAAACTAGCAGTATTGATAATCATCTACTTTCGAGATAATGTTTTATTTCAAAATACCATTTATTGAAAATCAGAGCAAATAATGTGATAACATAATGATACTTACTTACCCAACATATAACCTAATGCTAATGTTCATGATATAAATGATACTTACTTACTATCATAACCTAATGGTACTGTTTATAGTATAAAGGATACTTACTTTCCTAACATATAACCTAATGGTACTGTTGATAATATAAAGGATACTTACTTCCTAACATATAACCTAATGGTACTGTTCTTAATGTAAAGGATACTTACTTTCCTAACATATAACCTAATGGTACTGTTGATAGTATAAAGGATAATTACTTTCCTAACATATAACCTAATGGTACTGTTTATAATATAAAGGATAATTACTTTCCTAACATATAACCTAATGGTACTGTTTATAATAAAAAAGGATACCTACTTTCCTAAAAAATAGGATACTAATGGTACTGTTAATAATATAAAGGATACTTACTTTCCTAACATATAACCTAATGGTACTGTTAATAATATAAAGGATACTTACTTTCCTAACATATAACCTAATTGTACTGTTTATAATATGAATGATGCTTGCTTTCCTAACATATAACCTAATGGTACTGTTCATAATATAAATGATACTTACTTTCCCAACATATAACCTAATGGTACTGTTCATGATATAAAGGCTACAATACTTTCCTAACATATAACCTAACGGTACAGTTTATAATATGAATGATACTTACTTTCCTAACATATAACCTAATGGTACTGCTGATAATATAAATGATATCAATAATACTGTCATAAAAAATGAGTTTGAGCGGGAAGCTTTATATGGTCTTTTTGTAGGAACACAATTCTTTATTAGAGAAAACTGAAAAAAGAAAAAAAAAAGTTAGTTTTTGACTGTTAGTAAGTTGGATTGTTTTCTGCTACCCAATTAGATGCCTTAGGCTGGAATTCCCCTCCTTTAATGTAAGAATTATTCTGATGCCAATGCTTCCTTCCAGAAGGTTTTTAACCCTTAAATCACACAGACAATACAGTGTGTATCTAATCTCTGTTTGAAAATTACAAAGCATCACTTGCCTTTTTAACATAGAAAATAATAAAACATTTTAACATTGTGATCAGTGGTATCAACGGACAGAAAAACATTCCTAACCTGAAAAAAAATAACAATTTTTATAATAGATGTACTTTTTATCAGCCCTGACTAAATGTAATAAATGAATTTCAGGGGTCTGTTTCTCATAAAATCTTACGATAAATTTTGTCTTAAAATTTGCATTTTGCTATGAAACATCTCACACTTATAACAATTTTTGATCATATGACTTTTTGAGAAACAGGGGCCTGCTCTGCAATTAATTGTCTTCACATCAGCCCCTCTGACTAGGTTTGCTGACTGAGGGGAACTGGGTGTGGCAGATTTGTCATGAAATTTTACTTACCAACATAATGTTTGAGAATAAACAATATCTAAGACATTTTTTGGTAAATCAAATTCTTGTTCACCAATCTGTTGTAATAACTTTTTATGATTATATTTACTATATATTAAACTGAAAGAAAAATAAATAAATTAATGTTTCTGAATATCCAAATATTATATACAACTTTCAGAGAAAATATCTCTTGTCATGTTCTAAATTATAAACTTAGCCAACTGATAGCATCAATTTGCTCCATTCCAATTTCCATTCCTACGTATGTGGTTCTTGCAATTCCTCTAAAAATTACGTTTTATGAAGTCACTAACAGTGATCTACCGGAAACTACTATTGAAATGTATGCAAATCACTATAATAGTGACGTCATAAAACGCGTTAGTTTTTAATGGAATTGCACGAACCACAGATGTCGGAAGGGTAATTGGAATGGCGCAAATTGATGCTATCAGTGTCCCCGATACACATACAAAGTTTATAAAATCATTTACAATCCCTTTAAGCTCCACACAATTTTTATAAGAATAAAAGAATGAATAACTTACGTTCGAGGAAATTCATATAAAAATGTAACAATGAGGACAACTGCAAAATCCAATAAAGCCAACTTATAAAATTGTTGACCAATGTAAGTTTCCCAACACTGAAAATATCAAATACACAATAATTAATCTTCAAATTTCAAATTAGGAGTAAATGGAGGTAATTTTCTTTTAAACCCTTTTAAAATTAAAAAAAAACCTGGAGTAAGATGCTTGCATTCATTAAGGTCTAGGGCTAGGGTCGTATCTTGTTACCCCTTTCAGTGATGTATGTATGAAGGGAATGACATAGTAAAAGCATCTTGTCATCAGAATAGAAAGATCAATCAGAGCTGCTTAAAGTGAATCTCTTATAGATCATTTAAATCTCAAATATCAAAAACATCACTTACTTTAATACTGCCTTTATCATTTGTATTGGTCCACTGATAATTACCACAACAAATTCCAGTTTCAGGAATACATTTAGCATTCTCTACTGATACCAGTTGAAAATAGAGTGAAAATACTAACACACCCAACGATGCTAAACGTAATAATACTGTTCTGAAATCATATATAAATTACATAAGATTGATTCAAAAAACGCCTTCTGATTCTATCACCAAGATTCTCAGGGCTCTAGTACCATGCACATAAAAAAGTAACGAGTCATAGGGCCTCTCAACTTTCTTGGCCATCATTCAGCATCTAATGGTACATTCCCTGTCTTAGATATTTATTAGTGTTCTACAATTTATTTGCTTCTTTGATCTCAATTTCTCTGTCTATGATAAATCAAATATTTATAACATTGAGTAATAAGTTATATTTACCTAAATAATGTAATTTTTAACTCAAATACAGGACTGTAATCTTCATAAGTGACAATATATGAGAAGATTATAGGTATGATTACATTTAATAGAGTAATAGTTAATGATGGTAAAAATTCTATCACCAAGCTTAAAAATTCTCCTAAATTTTCTTTTTTATTAAGCTGAAAAATATAAAATGATAAAATGAAGTTATATTTGGCTAACAAGTATGACATTGCTGACAGTTTGTCTTTAACCGTGGTTAGATCCTAATGTAGTGTTTAAAAAAACGGAATTTAATAAAGCGAACGAAACAAAATTTCAGTCTAATTTCAATAAGACTGAAAATCCACTAAACATTTCTAAGCTTCTATCAAAATTATTTGGCAGAATCAAGTCAATATTGCAAATAAAATATCACATACTTCTAGAAGTTTTTCTGTTGTATAATAGATTAGATATAAACAGGCACCAAGAACAACTATAACAAATATATTGATAAAAAATCGAACAGTATATAATCTATATCTCTCTCTAGCAGATCTATCAGCTCTTCTTAATCTTAATCTCTGTTCTTCTAAATCAGCCTGCAAATATCACAAATATCATTTATTTACTGTCAGAGTATATCACAAATAACATTCATATACTTAATATATTACAGATATCATTCATATACTGCTAGAGAATATCACAAATATCATTCATATACTGCCAGAGAAAATCACAAATATCATTTATATACTGAGAATATCACAAATAACATTCATATACTGAGAATATCATTCATATACTGAGAATATAACATTCATATACTGAGAATATCACAAATATCATTCATATACTGAGAATATCACATATACTGAGAATATCACAAATATCATTCATATACTGAGAATATCACAAATATCATTCATATACTGAGAATATCACAAATACTGAGACAAATACATATATGAAGGGTTCTAGTCCTTATATATCTGGCTGTAAATTTAAAATTTTCTCTCCGAAAAAGAGAGGTCTCCAAATCAAATAGTTACATGTATATAAATTGGTACTCTAGTAAGTTATTTTCATTTTTTATATTGGTAAATTGTATATTAAGAAAATACTTACCTTAAATTCATAAGATATATTGGCATGTTTAACTTTGGCTGCTTTTTCATTAAAAATACAAAAATCCCAAGCACTAAATACTTTATTACAATATAGAGTGTTTGATTCTTCTTGATCAATTACTCCTTCTTTTACACTTTTACCAGAACTAAAACAGTCAAAAAGATTTCTAAGTTAAGTAGGCAATTGTATTATGTGCTTATAGGAGAAGTGCGGTGGAATTCATAACCATTTTGATTCTTTAGCTTCCATGGCTACTCACAATCTTAATGAGAGCTCCTGGTTGAAAGCATAGAAGAGAGCTCTTTTCAATAGCGTTCCAAAAATGTTAAAATTCTGTTTCAGTTATATCTTTTATAGTTATTGATTTTAATAGGCATTTGATGATGAGTAAAAATAACAAAACTTACTTTATGAGAATACGTAAAAAACTAATTAAAAATGTGATGCCAATTGCTAATAAATAAGCTAAACCAATATTAAAATGTTTTGTTTCATTTTCTTCAGTAGTAAATGTTAAATTATAATATACACCATAAAATAAATGAGTTTTTTCCATCCATCCCTAAAAAATAAATGTATTGAAATGGAGTTTCTGATCTAGCTTATAAACTTTGATACTGGCTCAAAATATAATTTGCCTAATGCCATTCTCTTAGCCATGGCACTGAAAATCTTGTTTGAACTATGCATGGATAGTGCATGTCCATGATAATGGAATAGGCCTACAGTGCAACAAATGGGAGCAAAATATCATACCCAAAGTTTTTGACAAGCAAACAGACAACAGATGGGGGTGCCGACAATATACATCCACATAGAGAGATGTGGGCATATAAAAAATAATCATAGGCATGAAATGTTCCATATAGCTTTTCAATGTCTTTTAGTTGCACACTGAATTTGCATTGCACTAAAAAACATTTGACAATACCAGTCATAACCAAAAAGTCAAGAAAAGTCTGTAATATGCATAACAATACTTACTGCACCCTTGAAAAAATTCAAAGCTTTTTCCAAATTATCACTCTCAAAATTGCGAATATGATAATTATAAGCTTGGCTACAATTCACAGCTTCTTCTAATCCCAAAAATACTGAGGTTTCATTGTCATCTCCACCAGTTAAATTGAAACTACTGACAAAATTCTCATTGGATGAAAATAATGTTGGTAACACTATCACGGGTACAGTTATTAAAAATATGTAAATATTTAAAAACATCAGCCATCTTGTAAAGCGAAAGTAGGATGCTGTAGCTGTACCAAATTTACCTACAAGATCAAATTTGTTTTCAAAATCACATAAAGAATTTACATTGACACTGCTGTGAAATTGAATATTTCTTTTCCTTTCCAGTATAAATAAATAGAATCATATTGTTAGTTTCATGATTTTTCCATGATGAACACCACTTGCCATCAATTATCTGACAAATTTTTAGAGCACACTTGTTCTAAGTCAACATAATATTTAACCAATCAAATGTGCTGTTTAATACTGATTACACGGTAGGAGTAATGAAATATTCATTGTTTATTATTAACTTAAATTGCGGACCCACTTTTTTTTCTTTTTTTTTTAGCTCGCAATATTTCAACTTTATATGATCTTGAACCTGATTTGGAGAAGATTTTGTCAGATCATAATGGCAATTGTACTTTCCTACAAAAAATTCACAAACTGGAACATGTACATTTAATACAATTTGATAGGATTTTCTCTCTACATAGACTTCATGCCTTTACAATGTATATTAGTATTTCAGGTAAATATAAAATAATATCTTTAATGTTTTCTCATTATTTCCACTTTTTTTAATTTCTCAACCATGCATGGATAACAACACATAATAACACATGAAAAAGGGTGATGTGCAGCAAATAAACATTTTACACAAGGACAAAATGACACAGATAGAGGACTGTTCAGTTTTAAATGGGCAAGAACAATTTTGAATAACCATCAAAGCTAACAAAAAAACCTAATTTAATCTAGAATTTAACATGAGTTTGTGAAATTCGAGTAGACATTTTATGTAGGGTAGATTACTAACTTACCTTCAATTTCTTTAAAAGTACCGGCCCACAATTCAAATTGATAAAAATAACCCTTTATATCAGCCTTTTTTCTCTGCCAAGACTGCAAATAGATAAATTATGGAGAATAATAATTTTCATTTTAGTAATGAAATTGAGAAATTTTGTTTTGACTGTATCACTTTACCAAACCAAATTAGTGACATTTTTGTTTTGTAGACAGCAGCAACTCGAAAAGACTCATACACATACAACTGAAGGACAAATTCATGTATATTTGAAGGGATTTTGCTATTTTCGTGCACTTTTAGTACTTTTGAAGATTATAATATGCAAATACTAAGACTCAATCAACTCCCAACTGTTCCCCTTTAAGTAAATGATAACAATAGTGTGTATAATATTGTAAGTTTTAAAAAGGGCTAGGAATCATATTTCAAAGTTTATTTTGTAAGAGTTTGAGTGAGTATATAGGACACAGTGCAGTTTGTTTAATCTATAAACATATTCACTATCTTATCTTTCAATATCTCTACATGTTGTTGTTCAATTTTAACATATAACTATTATAGTTTTTATCTAGACCATCATATCTACCAGCATGTACAGCACTCGTATCAACTTCGGCACTAGACTAGCATACTAGATTACCTTGTACATATAATATTACCTATACAGAGATTGCCATAAATTATAGTTCATTTTGAGCAAGATGGCCACCTATCATGGAAGAGTCATTATTTAGTCTCGAACAATGATGAATGTTGTACCAGAGCACTTTAATTATAAAAAATATCCAGCATAGTACATTGGAGAACTGGAGAAGTGCAGGTGAAAAGTCCCACTGTTTTTGCCACCGCAGTAATAAGTAAATAATTTCAGTGAAACACATAACTTACCTGCTTAAATTTGTGTTTTACTGACTTAAAACCATCTTCTTCATCCAAATCTCTGAAATTAAAATAGAAAAAAAATGAAGGTAATCTGCCAAGTTAATAACAGACACCAATCACAGGAGCAGACACAGACTTAGGGTCTCCAATGAAAACAACTTCATTTCAACTTCAAAATTATCAGTGGTAAAAGTGCTACTAAACCTTATGCTCAAAACTCAAAGTGTTTGGGGCAGCTCAAACTGCCCCTGACCTGAACACCTATAATAACATTATGAACTTCCAGTACTTGTATTTCACTATTCTATATGAAAATATCAACTTATTTTCACTGATTCACAGAGTTGGCATTTAGAGTTCAATTTATGTGTCCTAGATAACCACTCAATTTCATATAATTCTAACACTACTTATATATAACATGTAAAAAAAAGATTCGGAGTTTTCTGCTGGATATTTTTTTTTTTTAAACTGTGAAATGGAAGTGGACATTTGCATGCAATAACATGAATATAGTTGGTTGAGAAGTAAACTCACTACCATTGAAAAGTGTAATAACAAGAATATTGTGTCATGCAAGCAACAGTAGGTTGGAAAGATAGGTAACATTGTATACCGATAATAAAGATCATGAATTTCTTGTTCAAATTGAACATTTGATGTAAATGAAGTACAGATTCAATACTAAAAGTAGATTATATGATAAGTCTAAGTTTAAAAGGAAAACCATGTAAATTATTTACAATCAGATTGATATCTTTTTATAAATTTGTTTACATGTTTAACAATAACATCAAACACATTGTTTATTATTACACAAACACTTCAAATAATGTTAGCCATTAGCCATTACTGTATAATAAATATAGTTACAATTTATTGAGTGGTAATATCATTTTATCTCTTTTATATGATATATTTACATTTTATATGATATTGTATGAAAATAACATTTCCCTGAGATATTTTTCAAAATATATTTAAAATATCAGTAACACACATTCAAGAGTTGTTAGTACGATTGGAAAACTCCTAATATCCTTAAAAGGTACTCCTGGTCAAATGTTTAAAAATTTTGTCTAGTACATCAAACAGTTACAACCAAATTTGTCCAGTTCTTTCCGAGTTCCATCCAAGGATATTAGGAGTTTCCGATTTGTATCCAAATCGTACTCGTGATGTGCTCGGCTTGCAACTCCTGTAGGTGGGAGAGGAGCTTTAGATATGAATAACTACATTAATTCATAATAAACGTACAGAGAGAGGTAATTTAAAGAGATTAAAAGATAGGTATTCTCATGAAATCACTGAACATTGTATGCTTGAATACACTGACTGAATCATATAAATACCTACTTATAAACAATTTCATCAGAAAATAGGTATTACATATATCCCAATTTCAAGGCTTGATCATACATAAATTACTTTGAACTATTTGAAATGAATTTAACCATGTTAGCAAAAATAAAGCAACATTATTCCCTTGACAAAGTTCACAAAATTCTGTTTCACATGTGCTGCTTTACAAGGCAACATCTTAATTGTCTACATTGTAGCCTTCCAAAAATTAAAGATCGTTCAAATATGGGCTTGTTGGATATAACTTAAACTTTGTCAAAAGATACTGACCAGCATAATTTTGATCATCAGTGAAAAAAAAAGAGAAAAGTAGTTTGATTTATCTGATAAGGGGCCTTATTCTCGAAAACTTAAATGAGATCACTAGAATACGGAAATTATCCTAAGTTAAGTTTTCGAGAAAAAGGCCCCTGATTCTAATTCATATTTTTAATCTCAAATGAAATGTGTTACGTAAAACTACTGTTACTGAACTTCAACCAAGGATAACAATAACAATATGAGTTAACATTCTGGAACATGGGATATCAAATACCATCTGTAATTATCAATGTTGAACACCTTAATTTATTCTAAGGCCTTAAGTGTATTGCGAATCAAATAAAAGTGCAATATAATATAGTCAAGTGGAAGATATTATTTCCTATATATATCAATTACATATCCTAGTTATATTATATTATACATTAATATACATGATCTCCTGTTTCTACTTTAAGTTTGTTTCCTAATACCGGTAATGCAATTCACATTTTTATACTCTACTTAGTTATATTTATTAGCCAGTCATGTCTGACTCATGCCCAAGATGGAACATTTTTTGATAACTTTAAAGGGATTGTAAAGAGGTTTTATAAACTTTGTATGTGTATCGGGGACAGTAATAGCATCTATTTGCTCCATTCCAAGTTTTATTCCAACATCAACAATTCCACATAAACTAACACGTTTTATGACGTCACCCCCACTGATCTACTGGAAGCTTCCATTGTTACCTATGCAGATCAGTGGGGGTGACTTCTTTACAATCCCTTTAAAAATATTAGTCCGTCAAAAATAAGAATGACTTTTATGTTATTTATCAACTTAGCAGTCTTTGTGACAAATTTCGGATCAACTAAAGACAATCGGACAATATTTGTTTTTTAATTTCATTCTAGCTGTTACCAGTAATCTTAAGGAAGTTCAGAAGCAAAATGGTGAAAATATGACAAAATCAATAAATATATGTTAACCTATATAAAAATATAACTTTAAAATAAACATCTCAATAATATGCAGATAGATAGGTATTACACATGTTACTTTCACATAAACTTAATATCTACATAGTATATTAAATAAGATATACAAGATCGTGTAATTTAATTTTAAATACAGTACAATAACCAAATTGTCTTGATTTAAAAGTTTTATTTTACATTCCAATTTTCTGTTCTTATCTGTATTTCCATAATTGAAGACAGGAAAATGCCATTCATTGTGTAAAGTGGGTAATTATTTGCAACAGTAGCATTAGCTTACTATTTTTGATCTCCAACTGTTAAGAAGCACATTAGGTTTCGTTTATCGTTTCATGCAAACAACTAGATACTCTAAACTGTGCAACTGGAATCCTTTGAAAAACCCTTGTGCTAGGAGCAAGGGCATAGATTTAAGGGGAATGTGGGGGACATGCCTTGAATACGAAAGGGGGGAACAAAAAGGTCTTAACTTCCTGTTGGGTCTGGCACCTGTTACTCTTTGCAATATACTTGGAATTTACAATCACCCCCAATATTTTGGACAAATCTACGCCAGGAGAGAAACCCATCTACGCCAGGAGAGAAACCCAGACTCCTAGGTTAGTGAAAGTGTCTTAAGCTGTTCAATATGCCCTTGTGCCAGAAGAAAACCCCAAAAAGGTCTTACTCAATCTAGACTTCAACTGTTGGTAGAAAATTGGTGTTTAAAAATTTCATTTGTGTACAAAACAAATTTCATTATTAAATCAATTGTTTGATGACCATAAAACTATTAACAGGACTGTACAATATGTTACTAATCTACCAATCAATAACAAAACTATTCAACTTCTATAAAAACAGGATAGCTACAACATAATACTTTATAATTTAAGGTTGGTTTTTATTGATTTTCTCCTATAAAGTATTTGATTTTTAACCTAATTGGATTCAACAATATTTTTGTCTGTTCTGTTCATCCTTAAAGGGGAACCTTTGATATTTTTTAGGGTCAATTTTTGTAAATAGCCTTCAAAATACTAGAATTGTACAAATTGCACAATTCTTCCAAATATAAATACAAATTTGTCTATCAATTTCTTTATATGTGTTTTATATGTGAGGAATGATAGTGAACGTTCCACTTTAAGCCTACCAAGCACATTAGTTGGCTTTGTATCTTATTTATCATGGATAGCCGCAATGTCATAGACTTAAACGTAACATTATATTACATCGTAACGTAACTAAGGAACGTGATTGCAAATGAATCGATTATTACGTTATATTGTTTGTATTTAACGTCTTCTAGTCAAAGTAAAGATAATTCTCAAATAAATCAAGTCTTATCATTTTTACACAACAAAGAAGTCCTAACCATATAAACCCAAATATTATTAGTGAGTTATACCAGCATGGAAAAACATGTACCCTTGACCCAGACGTACATTAGAAAGGGACAGGCAGTCATGTCCAGCATATATAGCCAAATCCACAGCCCTGATTTACATACGTCAAACTATTTACTTTCCCAGCTATCAGAGCTCAGATAGGGCTGTCCTTGGATTTGCCGCATGAAATGATTAGAAGGACATAGGATATATTATGAGGGACCCACCCTGTCATGCCCATTCACCCTTACTTTTAATACTTGAATTGTCATGATCAAGACCAGTCATATTCTATATTAAGATCTACTACATGAGAATACTGAATAAAGTCATCCAACCTTCAATAAGCATTTTACACCAAAACAACACAAACATCTTTCATTATAATACTAATCCTTTTAAAGGGATAGTGGTTGTCTTAAAGGGACAGTCTGAATTTTTTCAAAGTCAAAAATTATTTTTGTTCAAATTTACGAGACATGTGCCCTTTAAAGTATCTGAAAGTTTAAACTAAAAAAAGTCTTTTAACACTTTTTTCAAAAAAGCGGAATGGCCCTTTAACTTTATTGTGTATAATAAAACCCAAGCACAACAATCCCAACCGTAAAACATATTTCAAAATCCATGTAAAGACATTGGCAATACATTGACAGCACCTAATGTGTATCAGAGATGCTGATAGCATTTATTTGCACCATTCTAGTTCAAAATCAGAAATTCTACCCAAACTTGGCATTACAATTGCAAATCCAGAAGGCAGCTTTTGTCATAGCGACATCATAAATGTTTTTTTTAACTTTTGGAATAACACACATCTGACTGTACATCGCATTGACTCAAAAGAAGCCCTGATAAAAATATACAACTAGAGAACCTCTTTAAAAGAGAAGCTTATGAAAAATTTTCATCACAAACATGTTGAATAGAACCACTAGCAATTCTTATCTCAAATTGATAAAGTTTACCAATTACGCCATAATTTATCGCAATTTTGGCAATTATTTTCACTGGTTCTACTCGAGTCCTCTCATCCTTGACTAATGCAGAAATTACACCATAATATGGTTTTTCAAATACCCTACATTTTAACATATTCTAACATTCTTAACTTTTCATTTTAAACCTTTCTTGAAACTTTACTTGATAAACGCTATTGATGTACTAGGGCTTAAACATGCTTTTTGTTTCTCAATACCAAACCAAGATCATATCGTTGAAAAATTGAAGAACACTTATCAAACTTTTTGTTTAACCATTCAAGAGTCCTTTTGAGGGATCAAAAAGAAATACTTTTGTCATAAAATTGCAGCTTAGATTGAAGAAAACAATAGATGAACTCTGAACCTTATATCAAATCAGAAATGATAAAAATTCTTTACCTCAGTCCTTCAGCAAGATCAGTAGTAGTTGCATCCTTGGCCTGTAATTTTTCATGAAGAGATAGAGGTTTAATCCGAGATAAACTTGGTAATCCATGCTGTTCTTCTTCTTCTTCCCTATCTTGTTCATCTTCATCATCTCTATAAATCTTCTTACTACCTTTAATTCTAATAGTAGCTAACACATCTAGTACTCTTGTTAAATCAACATGTCTGTCCTCTTCCACACTATTAGACATATTACGTCTGCTGCCTTGCAGATGTTTTTGATATAAACCTCCCGATCTACGATACCTCAAATTATTTTCCCTATCACGTGAATAGTTCTGTATATTGTTACCACTTGAGTCAATATCAGGTTGATAGGCTGGATTACTTCTGCCATAATAGTTTGGAAAACTTTCTTCATGGTTTGGGACTTGTGGTTCAAGATAATCTTGAGAAGGGTAGTCTTCAGGGTAATCCAGTCTTTGTGGTGAATGATGTTCCCTTGTATTATTTACACCTGAAGTGGACTGTTGAGGATCATAGTCTTCTGTTTCTCTTCTTTTATTTACACGTCTGCTAACACCATTGTTTTCTCTGATTGGCTGCCTCTCAGATCGATACTCGTTAAATTGTTCAGGATAATTTGTATACATATTTGAATAGTTGTTTTCATTATGATCAAGTGGTTGAGGAAATCGTGAGTTTCTCGTTACATTTTTACTATTGTCAGTATAAGAATGCTGGTTATTAGTTCTACTTGGTTGGTCGTCATAATCAGGGGCCAACTCTTCTCCCCATTGGTTATTATGACCATACCTGGACGACTCTCTATAATCTCTGTATCTTGACATAGTATAAGATAGTATTTCACTGATCTTTAATAAGTAAACATCACAAACTTTATCGTGACTTCATAAAATCTCAAATCATGAGAGGCTATCAAATTATCGTAAGTCATTGTTCATATATAGTGTATGAGACATAAATATACCGAAAAACTTTATCAGTGAAAATCATGTTATGAAAATTAGTCCTATATTCGAAGCTTTCAAAACAAATTTGAAAGAAGCCTTTTTTAACCAAAATCTTGTACGACACAATATATTTGTTGTACTTTTATCATTTAAAGTACTAGAAATTGATTTAAACACTGTTATAAACAAACACAAGGTATTGTTTCTATATACTCAAATTCTCAAAGAAATGTTTCTTCAGATAATTCACAAGATACACAATTCTTAAACTAACGACATCCAATCATTTGAATCCAGGAATGTCCAAAATCAATTTAACACTTTACCAAACAACACGTTAAATCTTACTGTCAATTAAATACGACAATAAAAACAACTGAAGTATACTATATAAGCTCTCGAAATATTCAGCAATCTAATATGCATAGATATAAAGTACTGCATTCCCGTTAGGAGAATAGAGCGTAACTGTGCTTCTATTGGTTTAAAACCCTGATATAGAGGGCATTATGATGGGGTCTACCAAGGTGTACCCACTGATAAAAAGCTATCTTAACAAGGAAGTGTTGGGAGATACCTAACAAAGCAAATCACGAAAACCCATACACCCATTGAACTGGTAAGAGATAATATTGAAAAACTATAATTGATTTGTTTTATACATTATATCTACCTGTTATTGAAAAACTTTTATTGATCTCAAATAATAGATAATACCATTATGAAAACTCTTAGTGCAATGAGTTTATCAATTTTGGGATATTGGTCAAATGAGGTACCTTTATTCTTTGGGGCAAGGACAAGTTTGAACTTTTGACCTTGAAATGATGCTTTCCGAGGTACATCCTTTACATCTTCTGAATGCATCTCGGACATACTGGTAATACATCTCCCACCTCCCATTCCCTATTGCTTAGTTTAGCATGTTTTGAAATTTGCATCCATTTTCAAGAAGGCGATTGGAGGTCTATAGGTGTACCATTTTCCCTTTTGTACAAACGCTCATATCCCTCATATGCATATGCTAAAATGAATACTTGTTAACACAAAATGCCTCATACTTGTTTATGGCAAAGGAGAAGACTATAAATTTTATAAAACTTTTTCCTAGAGGTTTTCTTTTAAATCCAATCCTATTTCTTAGAAAAGGGTTGAAATTTCTTTATCAGTTTTAACATGTGATCAACCAAGCATGGTTTTTAACTGTTCTCTTAAAAGGTACTCTTAAAAGGTTATTATCTCTGAAAAATAGATTTTCACAAAACATCTGAAGATTATTATGTCGTCACATTTTGTCACATTTTACTACTATTATTTAACATACCTCTCAAAATAATAGGCAAAATATCATTTTTTCTCCATAATAAAATGGAATATATCAACAAGTCAATCCATCAAAGGGACTATTCCATTTCTAATTGATGCAGTCTTCAAACTGAATATGGTATACTTTCCTGATGATTTCTGGCACAAGGTGAAAGGATTCCGATTTAAGGCCAAAATTGATCTTCAAAAATGCTGAACATTTAAAATATTAAATGAAAAAATGGCAGGCAGCAGTCCTAGGGCAAATACTCTCCTAGTTCCTATCACCCTACCATTTCATTGCATTTGTATTTTCCAGGGCATGGACAATGAGTTATTTCCCAGGTCCTTCTGACCTCATTCTAGTTGTGGTTTGAATCCTCCGTCTGCTCCTGGAAAGAAATTTGTTACCATACTTCACATAGCATCACTATAACTCAAAAGTACCTACCTTCTGATAAATTTTCTTTTAACTGAGAGTTTAGCCACCATAGAACGTAAACTTTCTCTCTGTTCTTCTGGTGATAAATAATCAATTTCATCCTCCAGCAACCCAATACCAGATCTATTTAATGTGTATTGACGACTTAATGTTCTAGACACTGATTGAGATGGTAATGTCCCACTAGTACTTGTTCCATCACCACCCTTCTGACTTTTACGAGATTTTCTTTTCTTGGCTAAAGTTCGGGTTAAGGTATATCCCCCATCACAACAATAGGCACGATGACTTGGCAACCTAGACACAATGGTTGCTTGAATTGGATGATCTGGTATTTCATCATCACCACCTTGCAGTCCCCTAGCAAATACATCTGAAATATACAATAATAGATCCAATAATAACTACATATATATATGCAGTATACATGGGTGCTCATTATATTCAGAAATATACGGTAGTAATACCGATATAATTCTCACACAGAACGAAAACCCAGTAGCAGAAGTAAAATACATTACTTTTAAATTCATTTCACAATAATGAAGATTTTTTTTGTAAATTCTAGTTTTATGTAATATGTAATATATAATCAAGCAAGTCATTTTATGACATAAGCTCTCGTTTAAGATCCTCAATTTATCAAACCTATTTCCTCTTTATGAAAGAATTAGAATTTTAATTTTTTTGTTTAATAAATGTTTAAAAAATTGGTGTGTAATAAAACATAACCTCAAGGTACTGAGTAAGGTGGACTGACATAATTCATCACAACAGCAAAATGTTTCAGTTAAGACAGAGTTATGTCCCATTAATGTTCATCTGAAATCTGTTATCAAATTATTTAAGTACTCGTTTTAAAAAAGGGCATTATCAGTGGAGTATTCATCCTGTAGTTATTTTACAACTAATATCAACTGACATCAGTAAAATACATAAATGGTTGCTTGAAAAGATGGTGAACGTCCCCTTTAACTAAATAATGACACATATTGGTTATTTAGTGCAAATTCCAGATAAGAATTTAATCTGAAGTCAATACTTGGAAATATAAATTATTTGGCAGTCTGAAGATCAGGAAAAAAAAAGAGTTGTTACCATGGTAACAAATGATAAATATTTTATCTTTTACTGAGCATCCAACATAACATATGCCCACTGCAACAGCAGTGAAATATATAAGTAATTTTTTATCCAAAAACTTGACACCCTTCTTTACATTATCAAAGACAATAAAAACAAAAAAAATCTTAAATGCACTTTTTATCAAAAGGGCCAGAATTCATAAGATAGAATTACCTTCATTATGAGAAGTTAGAAGTGGACTGTTTTCACCAATTGTTACTGATTCTTCTGGGGGCCATGTTGGTATGGGTGATCTGTGTTTTGATTTCTTTAACAATTTCAATAAAATTATGTACAAATATTTTACAAAAACTGAAGAACTAGTGAGAACAAAATTATCAGCCTTATGATCAATTCCTATTTACTTTTCTCAAGAGAAGTTTTAGTATTCTGGAATCTGAAACCAATCAATTGACCAATACATAGCTTAAACAAAATTTCAAAAACCCAAATGAACAATCTAATGATAGAACATCATAATCTTTACAAATCAGGCCTTGCTCTATAAGCTTAGAGATCATACATAAATATGCCACTTTTCAATGTAAACTACCAATACTATGTAAAGCTAATAATGGGGTCCTAAAATTTCCGCAAACATACCATAGTCAAAAGTAAATGTGATCAAATTTCAGACTTAACAATAACAATGTGAATGTCACAAACTAAGAGATATATTGTTAACCTACTTAATGACAATAAAACAGCTCTGGGCATTAAGATATTTAATTTCTAATTTTGACTCTCAAAGTAATTAAAGTTTATCCATAATAGAGATTGTAAAGAGGTTTTCTAAACTTTGTATGTGGGGACACTGATAGCATCAATTTGCGTCATTCAAATTTCCATACCGCTAAAACTAACGACTTTTATGGCATCACTACCAGTGATCTGCATAGATATCAATAGTAGATTCTGGTAAATCACTGGTAGTTAAGTCATAAAACACAGTTAGTTTTAGTAGAATTGCAAGAACCACAGAGGTCAGAATGGAAATTGGAATGGTGCAAATTGATGCTATCAGTGTCCCCAATACACATACAAGGTTTAGAAAACCTCTTTACAATCCCTTTAATACAAAAGACATCCCTTTCTGTTGATAAAAAAGTTGATTGTTACTGTTGCTTGCAATGTCCTTTTAGAACTTCAGATGCCACCCTGCAACTTATTTAGAATTACCAGCCTCTGAAAGATGTTTTGACATACACCTAACCTCATATAGACATATTCCACCAATAAGCTACTATTCATTCTACCAACCTCTGATAGATATTTTTGACAGACACAAAACTTGCAGAGTGAATCTTGACAATGAATATTTTTTCAAGCCCGTAGCCAGGACTTTCCATAGGGGGGGTTATATGGACTAGTCAAGCAAAATAATCAACTTTAACAGAACGTCGACTTTAAAAGTGCTTAATAAGGAGAGGGTACTATAGGCGAAAGCCTGTTCCCTATTCCTATATAAATAAATATTGTTTATATAAAAAAAAAAACAGTGCTTAATTGTTTTCAAGGGGGGATTCGTCCAAACCCCTCAAACCCATCCTGGCTACGGGCATGGCCTGTCACCAGACATAATACAAATAACATTGACTCTTCCAAGTGTCAGGTATATAAATGTTTTCTATGTTTTGATAAATTGCAATATAATATTACCGGTAGCTACAATATACAGACCTATTTAAGGAAGAATAGCCTGAAAACTTGTTTGTATAAAAATTCTCTAGGATAGGTTATATAACCAATCTATTACAACTGTAAATATAGCGTCACTTATTAATGTATATGATCAACTAAAAAGCAGTTAAGTTTAAATGCACAAATAGTTGAATAATAATCTCACCAGAATTTCAAATTCTTGGCATTCAAATACCTTTGCTTCTACTTTCAGTGGACAGTGGCGTAAGTTACTAACTTACAAAGCCATAAACAAAAAACTTACATTCAATAACTGATAAAAAAATTTCAAATCCAACAAGAAAAATCTTAAGATCTTCAAGTCAGTATATTAAGTGTGCCATCAATTAACCTCGAAATCACCAAACGAGCTTTCTCTTGCTCTGCACCCGCAGTGTTTTATGGAACAATTTACCATCATAACTGCGATTTTCCAAATTTATAGACATCTTCAAAATAAACCTAAAAACTTTCTTGTTTAATGAATCTTCAAAGAAATTTATTGATCGAGAGCGCAATAGGAACTGAAAAGTAATTTGCGCCATATAAGTGAACTATTATTATTATTATTATTAGATGAGCGTTTCTCATTAGAAATAGGACAGAACAGAATATGATTTTTTTTTAAATCTTCCAGTCACTTAGGCTTAATTCCCTGATTGTGTACCATAAGTTTGCCTTGGCATCATTTAGTAATAACCAATTAGCTAATTTTATATTTCTTTTATAAACTGATACTAAATATACAATAACAGTAACTAATATCAACTGACATCAGCTATATAGGACTGACTATTGATCTTGTTATGAATCACAATGACTTGAGTTTTATCATAATTTAGGACTAACTATGTACCCTATACATTGTTTTCTTAAAAAATAACGGATCATTTCCATTCAATAAACCTTACCTATCAACAATAGAGGTGCAAGCTTTTCCCCTTTGTATCAATCATAACCAAAATAATATAATCCATTTAAACATTCAATATCTTACCGTCTTCAAAAGAATAATCCATATAACTTTTATTATAACAATGATTATTATTAGTCGGATTTCGTTCCATTTTCAGGTGTTTTCATATTTTAAGCCACAGATGCTGTACCTGACTTCACTCAACCAAACCTCTCTGACATTTTAATAATTCTCATACATCAAAGACTGCCGCATGCTGGTTGCTATTTTTAACCTATATCACGTGACTATACATGTCAATTTTCCCCATTTGAAGACGAAATCACAAAATTTACAACTGTTTAACCAGTCAAGCCTAACGTATGGCTATTTTTATCATCAAGGTGTGCATTGTTGTGACTGTATATCATCTGATTAGAAATTAGAATGCCCCTGAGTTATAACATATCTCACTGTTACAGGTAACTTTACTGATATGAACTAATCAACCTAAAGTGATCAAAACTTCAGTGCCGATTACAAGAGGATAGGATGGCTACAAGTTACTACAAAAGCCTACTACTGTATTCGACAGTATAACCCATTAAATTTCAGGTCCAACGCCTTATCTAGTAATTCATTATGTATGCAAAATGCGTGCAAGTGCATACATTATTCAAATCTAACTGCGAATAAACTGAATACGCACTGGAGATAAATAGATTGCAACAAAAAAGTCACAAACAAAAATGGATTGGAAATGAAAGTCGTACTTTGTAAACGACAATCACCATCTAAGATTTGAATTGAAATAAAGGCATACGAGCTACTTGGAGTAAAACCATATTATTGCTTCAGGGATTTAACATAACTGCTGTTGATGACCTAGCAGAAGATGACCTTCCCGCCTTCTAAATTTTCCCGCCACTTTTCAAGAAATGCAGCTGTGACAATTTGAAGTGTACTTCGTAGATAGTTCTCTAAAGTTAAAGTTTGTTTTTGTTATTGTTGTAGTCAGAACTGTAATGGTCTAAGGGAGACAACTAAGTTTTATTTACTATATAATTATTATGTATTAAGTGCCCTTGAATATAGGTGGCACCACTACACACAGTATTAACATGTCTGAATAAACTAAATAGTTAACATGGTGTCAGAATAAAAATGCAGAATCTACCGCCGCCAAAACCGCTTGATGTTACGGTTCGTAACAAACAAGACAGTTGGAAAACATTTAAAAGTGCCTTATCTTTGTACTTGACAGCTTCAGGAGCGGAGACAAAGTCTAAAACGGTTCAAAGAGCCATTCTTCTTCATGTTATTGGAGATGAAGGAAGAAAAATAGCTGAAACTTTCGACATTGTAACTGAAGGTGAGAACGAGACAACAGTCAAAGATCTTATTAAAATGTATGACAATCATTTTATTGGAAAAAGAAATTCCATCTATGAAAGACATTTGTTTCGTAGTTTAAAGCAGGCCAGTAGAGAATTTGATAAATTTCTGATTGATGTTCAAGAACAGGCTAAACATTGTAATTATGGCGCAATGGCTGAAGAACTTATTAGGGATCAAATAGTAGAAGGGATAGACAGCCCAAGATTAAAGCAAAAGCTTTTATATGAATCTGATTTGACTTTAGCAAAAGCAACTGAAATGTGTAGAACTTATGAAAATGTTGTCAAACATATGAAAGAAATGGATGGTCAAGAAAATGGAGCAAATGCTGCCACTGTTGATGCTTATTCTACAAAGAGTAAAAGTAGTAGGTTTCAAAGGAAATCAAATGAAAGAAAAGATGACAGAAAAGATAAATTTGAAACGAAGAAAGAATTTATTCAGAATTCTAGAAAGTCATGTCAAAGATGTGGATATACTCATTCAGATAAACGTTGTCCTGCCATTGGAAAGGAGTGCAACAAATGTGGACGTCAAGGACATTTTTCTCAAATGTGTTTTACGAAGAAAGTCCACGAAATTCGTCGTAGTGATACGGATTCAGAAGATGAATATTTTGTTGGTATGGTAACAAACAATGAGTCACCACTGTATGAAATATCAACAAAAGATAAAAATGAATGGAATGTTGAAGCTAGAGTTGGTTATCAAGAGAAGAAAATAATATTTAAACTTGATAGTGGAGCTCAAGCTAATGTATTACCAAATCATCTATACAGACAGATCACAAGGAAACCTATTCTGGAAACTAAAAAGAGACTTGTGACCTATAACAAACAACAGTTGAAAGTCGTAGGTGAAGTCAAATTAAATGTGAAAATCAAGGACAAAGCAGCAGTCCTAAACTTTATAGTGATCAATGACAAAACTCTACCTATTATTGGTTTAGAATCTTGCCAAGAACTCGATTTGATTCGAAGAGTTGAAACTATAAATAACTCTGAAAATGGTGAAAATTTATTCAAATTGTATCAAGATGTGTTTTCAAAAGAATTGGGAGGTTTAAATGTTCCAGAAGTTAAGATATATATTACTGATGATGCCAAACCTGTCCAAAATCCACCACGAAGAATTCCATATGCACTGCATGATAAAGTTAAAGATGAACTTTTAAAAATGGAAAAAGATGGTATTATAAACAGAGTTACCACCCCTACACCTTGGATAAATTCAATGGTAATTGTAGAGAAACCTAATGGTGGATTAAGAATATGCTTAGATCCGAGACATTTAAACAAATATATTGTGTCTGATCAATATAAAATGCCTAGCATTGATGAAATGACAGCTAAATTGAGTGGGTCTAAAATATTTTCAAAATTAGATGCTAGATCATCTTTTTGGCAGCTCAAATTAGACAAAGAGTCTGCTAAACTTACAACTTTTTCAACGCCCTTTGGAAATTTTTGTTTTAACAGACTACCTTATGGTCTAAATATTTCGAGTCAAATGTTTCAAAGGACAATTGGCCAGATCTTTGAAGAATTACCTGGTGTTGAGGCCTATGTGGACGATATTATGGTTCATGCTGAAAACGAGAAAGTTCATGATGAAAGAATTAAATCTGTTTTAGAGAAATGTCGTGAATATAATCTGAAACTTAATAAACAAAAATGTGAAATGCATAAAACTGAGGTGAAATATCTTGGTGTCATTATATCAAGTGAAGGTCAGCGAATAGATCCAGAAAGAATATCCTCAATATCTAAAATGCCAAGTCCTACTTCAAAAGAAGAATTGCACAGATTTCTTGGAATGTTAACTTACCTTGGTAATTTTATTCCAAATTTATCCCAAGAAACAGCTTTATTAAGGGATTTGATGAAAGAAAATAGTATATTTGTGTGGTCAGAAAATCATGAGTTGAAATTTCAACAACTAAAAGTCAAGCTGACAGAAGCACCAGTACTGAAATTCTTTGATCCTAAGAAGGAAATAACTGTTACATCAGATGCTTCTCAATATGGTCTTGGAGGTGCATTACTTCAAGATGACAATCCAGTTGCATTTATTTCAAGATCATTGACTGATGCAGAGAAAAACTATTCTCAAATTGAAAAGGAACTATTATCAATAGTATTTGCTGCAGAACGTTTCCACCAATTCGTCTATGGTGTAAAATTTACAGTGACAAATGATCACAAACCTTTGAAATTTCTATTTACTAAGCCTTTAAGTTCATGTCCACCTAGGATAGCTCGATTAATGCTTCGATTACAGAAATGCAACATTGAGTATCAATGGATCCCTGGAAAATCATTGAAGATAGCTGATACGTTATCCAGAGCACCTGAAATGCCTAAAAAAGAAGATTATGGATTATCAAAAGAACTCGATTATTATGTTCATATTGTCCATACACTACTTCCATTTAGTAATGAAATGTTGGATTCATTTCGTGAAACATGTGAAAAAGACAAGTACCAGACTGAACTTCGACAAATAATCCTTAAGGGATGGCCAGACAACCGAAACGATCTTTCAGATGATATGAAGCCTTACTGGAATTTTCGTGAAGAACTTTCAATAAATGAGGGTTTAATCTATAAGAATACCAGATTGCTAATACCTGAAAAATGGAAAAGTGAAATGTTAACAAGACTTCATGAAGGACATTTAGGGTTTGAAAAATGTTTGAACAGAGCAAGAAACTGTATGTTTTGGATTGGTATTTCAAAAGATATAGCCAAAATATGTGAAAATTGTGAAATATGTCAAACTTTTAAAAATCAACAAAGTAATCAGTCCCTTATGTCACATGACAGACCTGATCTTCCATGGATGAAATTGGGAGCTGATTGTTTTCATTTTGACAATTCAGAATATTTGCTACTTGTGGACTATTATTCAAATTATTTTGAAGTAGCAAAATTGAAAAATTTGTCTGCAGAAACAACCATAACTCAGATGAAGTCAATATTTGCAAGACATGGAATTCCAAACACTCTCATATCTGATAATGGTACTAATTTTGCTAATGAAAAGTTTCGTCATTTTACAACAGATTGGGGTATAAATCATGAAACATCATCACCACATTATCCCAGAAGCAATGGATTAGCAGAAAGATATGTTGGTATTGTGAAGAAACTTCTAATAAAAGCTAAATCTGAAAACCAAGATCCATACTTAGCTTTATTGAATTACAGGGATAGTCCAGTTTTACATGATAAATCTCCATCTCAACTTTTATTTGGAAGACGATTGAGAACAAGAATTCCTGTTTCTAAATGTCAACTTAAACCAACATTACAAAAGGGAGTTAAGGTAGAAAGGAAGAAACAACAAGAGAAACAGAAAGAATATTATGATAGAACAGCAAAAGACTTAAAGCCATTGAATCCTGGACAAAGTATATTAATCTGGAAATTTGATGCTAGAAAATGGGTATCTGGTAAAGTGATTTCTTTGCATCATAGTCCGAGATCCTACCTTGTTAGGAGTAATGATGGAAATGTGTTAAGACGCAATAGGCAACACTTAAAACCATTTAACTCCAGTAAAACTGTACAATCATCCAATTCTAATACACCAGACAGTGATTCTGATTGCAACAACACTAATTATAATGTATTTGATGAGCCAGCAGAAGATCCTAACCCTATTGATGATCCTGAGCCAAATGAAGAAGCTGATCAAATAGAAAATCCAAATCCAGTAGCAAATCCAAATATACGCCCACCAATCAACAGAACTGCTAGTGGTAGAATATCGCGAAGACCAAATTGGATGTCTGATTATGAGACATAGACATTAGCTATACGCATAGACTTTCATGCTCTATAAGTTGTAACTTTGACAAGTGTTCAAGGACTTTAAAAGTGTTTTGTTTCATAATTCATTTATTCAATTATTTTATTATAAAAAGGGAGATGTTGTAGTCAGAACTGTAATGGTCTAAGGGAGACAACTAAGTTTTATTTACTATATAATTATTATGTATTAAGTGCCCTTGAATATAGGTGGCACCACTACACACAGTATTAACATGTCTGAATAAACTAAATAGTTAACAGTTATGGATGTGGATTCGGTGGTTTGAAATGTCACTATAGTGATCCATGTCGTATTCTATAAGAAAGAGCCCGGAGTATTCTCGATGAAACATTTACTAGCCATGACACCCATTATTGGACCTATAAATTCCAAATGTACCATATTTACACAAAGTAACAAAACGACGAAGTCAAGGAGGGTTGAGTAGATACGTACGGCTTTATATATGAACTCTTGAAATTCCTTATTTCACTATTTATTTAGTCGAAGTTAAAACAAATTCTCATGTTGACATCATTTTCTCTTGTCAACAAACCAATTAAACTTACACATGTGCCAAAGAATTGAACACAATTCCTCCTTTGTATTATATCACGAGAACGTAGAATACAAAAACAATATTTTGACTTTTTTGGGGCAAAAACGTACTTTTGCTTTTAAGTTTATAGCTGTAAAAATCAATCATTATAATCAGGATAAGCATCGAACTTTTTACAACCAATCATGAGAATTAGGATTAACATCGAACTTTCTACAAACAGTACTAGGATCAACATCTAACGTTCTTCAACTAATCATGAGAACTAGGATCAACATCTCACGTTCTTCAACTAATCATGAGAACTAGGATTAACATCGAACTTTCTACAACCAATCATGAGATTAAGGAGTAACATCTAACGTTCTTCAACTAATCATGAGAATTAGGAGTAACATCGAACTTTCTACAAACAATCACGATAACTAGGAGTAGGCTAACATCGAACTTTCTACAACCAATCATGAGAACTATGATTAACACCGAACTTTCTTCAACCAATCATGATATAACTAGGATTAACATTTAACTTTCTTCGACCAATCATGATATAACAGGATTAACATTTAACTTTCTTCGACCAATCATGATATAACTAGGATTAACATTTAACTTTCTTCGACCAATCATGAGAACTAGGAGTAACATCGAACTTTCTACAATCAATCATGAGAACTAGGATTAACATCGAACTTTCTACAATCACTCATGAGAACTAGGAGTAACATCGAACTTTCTACAACTAATCATGAGAACTAGGATTAACATCGGACTTTCTTCAACCAATCACGATAACTAGGAGTAACATCGAACTTTCTACAACCAATCATGAGAACTAGGAGTAACATCGAACTGTCTTCAACCAATCACGATAACTAGGAGTAACATCGAACTTTCTACAACTAATTATGAGAACTAGGAGTAACATCGAACTTTCTACATCCAATCACGAGAACTAGCATAAGCATCAAATCATGACAACTAAGATAAAGCTATCAAGCAATCATGACAACTATAGGATAAGCAACAAACTTTCTTAGTATATTTTGAAATACGGTATTGACTGACATTTTATCATCTTTAAGCACACTTTAAGTTCAGGGATACATTCGTCTGTATATCATCTGGTAGGGAGTAGGAGTATGTTTGATGACTATATCCTTGTATATAAATAGACCAATAATATCAACAATCAACCCATTGTAACAGAAGGCATGAATTGGACAATTTCTCACACACCTTACACGATGAGACATTTCATATAGCCTACAGATAGAGACCAACAGCTAGTTTGTATGTACAGTAGTTTTATATATTATATATACCACCAAACCTAGCCTACTATTTAGAATAACTATTTGTCATGTTTATAAAATAACTTATCATATTCAACTTATATTTATAGGCACACTCCAACTTCTTATCATGAGACAACTAATCAATCAAACACATATTATATTTTATATAATCGAGACATAAATATATAGACTATCTTCAGTAACGGTACTAGGCACTGATCAGACCAAATTTTTATAGACCTATGTTTATCATTAATAACATATATTGCAGTTATAGAAGGTTAATAGATACTGCAGATGTTTCTATACCCTTGACATTTTGTATACAGGCTGAGTTCACAAAGCAGACGAAGTTTAGTCGTATAGGCCACTATTTCCACGTTCGTTTATATCCAAATATTCACAGAAATAAATGTCAAGTCACTGATAGGGAAAAGTTGTTTATACAAGTCCCACTAGTCGTATAACAGTTTTCCTTCTTCATAACATTTTTCTCTCTTCATCTCACTATACAACCTCTCTTGACACAATTTGTTCATGACCTATATATACTACACAGAGAGACGGTTTTACAGGTTTACTAAAAATTGCATTATTTTAGTAGACTTCCTATCTATTGCATTGTTGAGCTTGTTTGTATGTTAGTAACTGGAATGTAGGCCATATCAATTATTAAATAGCCTATAGTATTTTAATTGACTATCCAGCCATGGTGTATTATATATATGGACTATAATAATATAAGGACTAATGTACATGTCTAAATCACGCGAACTATCTGTATGCTGTTGATATTATTTTTATAACAATTTGTATTGTCAATTCTCATTTAGACAATTGAAGTAGTCATTTCATCACACGATGTACAAATGGGTCAGGACCAAGAATGTAATTTACATCTACAGTGTTTGATTTATCTACCACCTCTTGACCTCTAATGTCTACTGAAAGTGGTGTTGTTCCACCTCTTGAAACTTCAATGTCTACCGAAAGTGATGATGTACCACCTCTTGATCTCCCTTGTCTACTGAAAGTGATATTGTATTACCCCTTGATCTCCTTTGTCTACTGAAAATGATGATGTACCACCTCTTGATCTTCATTGTCTACTGAAAGTGATGTATTACCTCTTGATTTCCAATGGCTACTGAAAAGGATGGTGTACCACCTCTTGACCTCTAATGTCTACTGAAAGTGATGATGTACAACCTCTTGACCTCCAATGTCTACTGAAAATGATGATGTACTACCTCTTGACCACCCATGTCTACTGAAAGTGATGTTGTACCGCCTCTTGACCTCTAATGTACACTGAAAGTGATAATGTACCACCTCTTGACCTCTAATGTCTACTGAAAGTGATGATGTATTACCTCTTGATCTCCAATGTCTACTGAAAATGATGATGTACTACCACTTGACCTCTAATGTCTACTGAAAGTGATGTTGTACCACCTCTTCATCTCCAATGTCTACTGAAAGTGATGATGTACTACCTCTTGATCTCCAATGTTTATTGAGAGTTTGATGATGTACCATCTCTTGATGTCCAATGTTTACTGAGAGTTTGATGATGTACAATCTCTTGATGTCCAATGTTTACTGAGAGTTTGATGATGTACCATCTCTTGATCTCCAATGTTTGCTGAGAATTTAATAATGTACCATCTCTTGATGTCCGATGTTTACTGAGAGTTTAATGATGTACCATCTCTTGATGTTCAATGTTTATTGAGAGTTTGATGACGTACCACCGCTTGATCTCCAATGTTTGCTGAGAATTTAATAATGTACCATCTCTTGATGTCCGATGTTTACTGAGAGTTTAATGATGTACCATCTCTTGATGTTCAATGTTTACTGAGAGTTTAATGATGTACCATCTCTTGATCTCCAATGTTTACTTGAGTTTAATGATGTACCATCTCTTGATGTTCAATGTTTACTGAGAGTTTAATGATGTACCATCGCTTAATCTTCACTGTTTGCTGAGAATTTAATAATGTACCATCTCTTGATGTCCGATGATTATTGAGAGTTTGATGATGTACCATCTCTTGATCTCCAATGTTTATTGAGAGTGTAATGATGTACCAACTCTTGATCTCCAATGTCTACTGAATGTATAATGGTGTACCATCTCTTGATTTCCAATTGTTACCGAAGGTGTAATTTAATAGTGCACCATGTTGATCTCTTTTGTTCACTGGGAGGTGAAAGTGTGTACCATCTTTTAATCTGCAGTGTTTAATGCAAATCCTGTTAAAATCTACAGAGTGTACGGTACGGTAATATATATCATAAATATAGTCAGTATGAATTTCATTCAATGACATAGTTCATTCAGAATCTCAATGCAGCATCGTGGAGTAACGTGTTGGATTGCTTTGAATTAATGAAATTCAGTGCAATTTCCTTATAATTATCCATCGTTAAAAATCTCCTGGACCCAGATCAACCGATGTAGAAGAGATATTTCATCCATTGACAACCTTTGAAAGTTTGTCACTTTGAACATTTATAATCGGTTGCTTCCCCTGAACTTAACAAAATAAGATTTTGTAGTTAATTCAAGGGAGGCAACTGATCACTAATATTTAAAGAAGGCGAACTCCCAAACAGACCATTTTGTCCAAATAAAGAGAAGCCCCTCGTACTATAACACAAATTAGCCCTTTATAGTTCATAGATGTAAATTACATAGTTTTAACACGTGAATGTAAACCATTTATTTATCACAAATATAGTTTTAAATGGACAGAATTGTTTTATCACAAAAACTAGCTGTTGATGTATGAAATTAAATTACTAAGAATAGTTGTAAATGGACGGAATTGTTTATCACAAAATCTAGCTGTAGATGAACGAAGTTAATTTACCACAAAATCTAGTTGTAAATGGACATAATTATTGTTTTATCACAAAATCTGGTTGTGAATGGACGGAATTGTTTTATCACAAAATCTGGTTGTAAATGGACAGAATTGTTTTACCAAAAAATCTGGTTGTAAATGGACGGAAATGTTTTATTACTAAATCTGGTTGTAAATGGACGGAAATGTTTTATTACTAAATCTCGTTGTAAATATACGGAATTGTTATATCACAAAATCTGGTTACGTAAATGGACACAATTGTTTTAGCCTACCACAAAATCTGGTAGTAAATGGACGGAATTGTTTTATCAACTAAGACCTACCAACGATTTTGTTGTATGCTGTATTTATAACACTGTAGCATATGACAGACCTTGTAGGCCTAATCATTCGGTTTTATAAATGCTGCTTCGAGATCAAAGTGCGTGCGAAAATGCTTCGGTAGACTAATTACACCAATTGTGCAAGTGTATTATCAGTAGGCCTACTCCCAAATCATTACGGGATCCTTCATCTTTGATCAGCTAGACTAATTAAAATTATTCGGTTTTCCGATACTTCTTTAATTCTTCAAACATAGTCTGTCTTTCGTTATCTTCCTGAAAAACACAAGCGAAAACATGTCACTTAAACATGATATGCTGTTTTTAAACTGCAAGAAATGTCTAGATCTCTGAGATGTTGTGGAAAGGGCAATAACTCTAGGTATTCTAATTTACACCAGACCACAGTTAAACAGATCTCGCAGAACATGGACGCTGTTCTTTTCGAAAAATAAAACAAACCAAAAATGGCACTTACTATTACTATTTTATCTCTCAGGAATTTAACTGTAGCTTTGTGAGCAATTCTCAATTTTGAGCAGTAGAAAAGTAAAACCCTAGAAAGCACAAATAAGAAGTATATATTTTTCGTCAACTAGTCCAATGCACCAGGCAATACGGCTTAAAAGTAGAAGGCCTTCAAGTATAATTGATTAAAATTGTCTTTTCTTGTCCAGACCTAGGTTAGAACGATGCAGTGAAGTAAATGAAAGTTCCAAGCGGGCCAAGTATGTTGAATATACAGGGCATGTTTTTGGCAAGAAAGACCTATATTTAGACGAATCGTAGCCTACTTACAATAATATAATGATTAATGATGACGTCACAGCAGGCGATGTAAGTATTGTATATGCGATAGTAACACCCTCGAGTTGAATATCCTCTATACCCTTACCAACCACCAAATATGGGAAGTCATATACTCTGAACGGTCCACATCCATGCGAGGAACTTATGCTGCAAAAAAAAAAATTGTTTTAAATGTTGTTCTTTAGAATTTATAGGCCTTATCAATACAAAAGACCCTTAGTCTGTGTAAATGTAATGGAATTTTTACTTCCAACTTTTGTGGATCTAAGCCTATGTAAGAAATGATAAGAAAGTTGGTTTGAAAAAGTGCTTCAAATTTATATAAACAACGTCAAAGCTGTTTCCAATTGTATTATGTTCCAAAAAATCCTCGAACAAGATATGAACGCTGGTAGTGACCCAAATTAATGAGAAATGGCGGGAAAATAACACAGAATTGCAAAGTTCAAGGGAGATAAAAAAAAATACTATTTTGAAAAGTTAAGGGAGACAACTTATACAAGTTTGCAAGATAATTAAACATGCGATCATGAGAATAATAATTTAATTATCTTGAATTGTGTGTCTTTTTTCTTGCAGATTCGAGTAACGATTAATTGAAATCTGCCTTTCATGTAGCCTACTTACTTTGTAATGGCATAAATTACAGGGAAGCAGGATAAAAAGAAAGTAAATATTAATACAATCATAAAGAAATTGTTATTCCTTGTTGTTCTGTATGGACGATTTGGTGGTTCACAGGCGTACAGTGCTGATAACTGAAAAAAGGAAATAATATAATGAACGATAATAGGATTTTTCATATTTGGACACAAGCGAAGAAACCTTTTGGTATCTATTCCAACTCATAAATCATTTGTGAAATCTCCCAAACCCTCTTTCTTCCCCTTACTCACCAAATCAAAAAGGAACTACAAAAGTTTAATTAAAAATGAACAGAGATCAAGAAAGACCTCAAACTTCCAAAGCCGCGAAGTGTAAGTTATCCATTAATGCTTCATAAAAGACACCTCTTGCTGAATTCTGGTAACCCTATCGGCATCCAGGAAAGTTACAATAACTGGAGTTAAAAGCTAAGGTTCAGATTGACCTGATCAAATTCAATCTGTTAGGTAAAGGTAATCCTTACCATTTTAACATAAAAGATAATAAACAATCTGATAACATAGATAGCTGGAAATAGTGGTACAAAGAAGTAACCAAGCCTGAAATAAACACATTGATGATTTGTTAAATGTTACTTTGTACCGAAAGATTCCACCCTTGGTAACTATAACACGTTTAACTTTATGGTGTCAAATTATCAGATTTTCGCTGTAACCTTTCAAGGGAAATAGAACCAACAGATCAACTATAAAAATCATTGTTGTTTTTCAAGGGAACAGCAGCTGGTCCAAAACTTGTTGGATTAGTTTTTGTGACTCTTCCCCAAACATATCTGTCCAAATAGCTATCAGAGAGGAATAGGGCAAGTTTCGGACTATGGAACAGCAAGCATATTAAAGCTAAAGGTTTAGTAGCTTCCATATTTTTTTCAAAAATGGGCTGGAAACAAAGCATATACATGTACTTACCAACAAATGGACTGACCATAAACTAAATCTAAAACATTCTTTGGAATATCAAATGCAGCAGGACCAACAAGTTTGACGATCTTCCACGAACATTTATTGGATATCAATCTAGACAATTTAATATGTTCATTAAAGTATGTCATGCTCCCATCAACGATTGGCAGGTGTTTTATTTTTTCAGATCTTAATTAATTGTAATAGATTAGTGAGACGTAAGGAACAAGACAAATTAGCATGTTGCTCAACGAATTTTTTCTTTCTGGACTGGAATTTCTACTTTCTGGGAAAATCACAAGTGACAAGCTAAGTTAGCATGTAGCTTAACGAATTCTAACTAACTAAAATTTTAACTTTCTGGGAAAAGCACAAAGGACAAGACAAATTAGCATGTTGCTCAATGAATTTTTTCTTTCTGGACTGGATTTTCTACTTTCTGGGAAAATCACAAGGGACAAGCTAAGTTAGCATGTAGCTTAACGAATTCTAACTAACTAAAATTTTAACTTTCTGGGAAAAGCACAAAGGACAAGCCAAGTTAGCATGTTGCTCAATGAATTTTTTCTTTCTGGACTGGATTTTCTACTTTCTGGGAAAATCACAAGGGACAAGCTAAGTTAGCATGTAGCTTAACGAATTCTAACTAACTAAAATTTTAACTTTCTGGGAAAAGCACAAAGGACAAGCCAAGTTAGCATGTAGCTTAACGAATTCTTTCTTTCTGGACTGGAATTTTTACTTTCTGGAAAATCACAAAGGACAATTAAGCCAAGTTAGCATGTAGCTTAACGAATTCTTACCTTCTGGGAAATTCTACCAGGAAAACTTTCAATGTAATGACAAAGAAATCAATTAAAACCAATTTGTATAATTCCTGTCCAACGTAAGTCTCCCAGCACTGTAAAACATACACAGACAAGATGATAATTAGAGAAATATTGCAGTCTAATTAAAATCAGACCCTAATTTCGTTCATTCGTTTTTTTTTTCAAATCCGGTTTTTTAACCACTACATTAGGGTCTGGGAACCAGGCGCGGCAACAACCGTTCACGTTAACTTTGACCTAACCTTAATGACCTTTGTTTTAACCAATCAGATCTTTGCCCTCTCCCGCGCTGGGATTTTGTTCGCGAACAATAGGTGCATTCTAGGATTCCTAAGTGCTGTAGACTAGTTTATCAGGTCATGTTTATCAAGGTAAGGTCAAAGTTAACGTGAACGGCTGTTGCCGTGCCTGGTTCTCAGACATGTAGTGGTTAAAAAACAGGATTTAAAAAAAACCGAACGAACGAAATTAGGGTCTGATTTTAATTAGACTGAGAAATATTGCAGAATTATTACTATAAAGGTGCAAAAAAGATGTTCGGAAAAACAAAGTTTCGGTTTCATGACATCCGAATCTACTGTCAAGTTACGACTTATACGTTTCTTTTCCTAAAAAAAATATGTATTTGTTACTTACATTAATAGATGGACACGGAGCTGTAATAGATCCACAACTATCTTTTGTTGTACAACTGATAACACCATTGTAAATAGACGCTATCAATATAGCTACTGAGGCTAGCTTCAGAAATACTGTCCTAAAACCATAAAGTTTGATAAAATAAAATTAATTTACACTTACAATTTACACTTTAAACTTATAGTTTTATGACATCAAACACGATGGTTCAGATTTTACTTTTCCCTCAGATTTCATAATCTTAGTCCAATCCTATCAACACTTTTTGTCGATCTGCTTTCTGTCAGATATAAGTTGACTTATTTCGTGTAGGAATATAAGACTATATTTTCACCAGTATCAAAAGTAAATTTAGGATCTAATCCAAAGTTGGTCCATCTTTAGTGAGATTGCTACGAATAATTCTTTAAAAAAAAATGCGACTTGTGCTATTATCTGGAGATTCCCCATTGAAAATTGTTTTCAGATTATTGCTTACAACCGTAATTGCGTCGATGGTAGAAAGTATACATACCTTACTAATGATAGTTTGATAACAAAGTCTTGAGTATATCTCTCAGCCAAGATGACGATTTCAAATACTAACGGTAATACAGCATTTAATACTGTTATAGTTATAGAAGGTAGGAATTCTACCAGAAATAGCAAGATTCGGTTGGTTCCAGTTTCCGCTGTATTCTATAAATAAACATGTATTGTATTGTCATACATTTCGTCATTATCTTTCACCGGATTATATTATCTAATATAGTCATCATCATTACCATTATCAGCAGCAGCTTCTCGTGTGCGGCCATTCGCAACATTAAACGCTTCTTAGCAATTTAGAAACCAAGCTCTTTAATTGCCCCTTGACAAAGTCATGCAGTGTGTAGCCTAATGAGGACGATTGTGTCAGGACAGAGCATATTTCCTACTGTTGAGGAACATCTATGGTGCACATATTGTGGAACAAGAAGCCTCTGTTTATTTTTCCTCGAAACGACTTTCCTTGCTTCGAAAAATTTATAAACCGATTTATACTATTAAAAGTGGTTCCATTGCAACTGGCAATCAATCGATGCAAATATGCCTAAACGAATAAGTTTTCCGATTCTCACATAGGGATGTGCAAATGGATAAGAGAACTATCAAGCTTAGATATCTACAACAACATTTTCTCGTGGTGTACTTACTGTTGCGGTCCAAGAACTGGAGAATTCACTAGCTTTAAAGATAGCATATCCTGCCCCACATAAACATGCTAATACAAATACATTCACAATGATTCGAACAAAATATAGCATACAACGATAGGCACATTTATCCATTTTCTCATCTCTGTCTTTCAGGAAACGTTGATCTTGCATTTCACTCTGAAAATAATTCATTATTCATTTAAATGAACCTGGCTGGATTGTGCAAATTGGAATTCTATGTCAAAAGTGGTTTAGCCAATGTTCTTTACAGACTACTTCTTGATTTTTCATATTGCTGATATCCATGAAATTATTGAAAATTAAGTTCTAGTATAACACTTACTGCTAAGGTATAACGAAGTTTCCTCTTCTTGGTCTCGCATACTCTTTCATATTTCAACGAATAATCCCAACTACAATATACCATTGCTGTATATATCGTATCTTTTTCATCAGCTAATGCATTTTTTCTAAAAGCTTTTACCGAACTGCAAAAGAAGACATAAGCATATACATTATTTTCGTTTTTTATGCTTTTTTTGGTAATATTTCTAAACAATTTATATTGAGACAAGAAAAGTGGACAGGGAAAAATTATGTCATACCATTCAACCCAACCACCATTACATTATCATTACCATTACTATTCGATGGTTTATAATGGTTAAATTTAAAAACCAGATCGGGAATTCGATTACCTGAATTGATACTTTTTGTTATAGATGATGATATACTTACTATCTAGCCATAAGGAATACTGACAGTAACAAACATATAATGATAACAAATAAATAAGCCAGTGGAAAATTATAATTAAATGAGCCATCTGATATATATTTTCCAGTATAATAACCAAAAAATACTGGAGTCTTCTCCATCCAACCCTAAAAAACAAAACACAAAATCGAAATTGTAGTCGAACTGTACACAGTGATTAGTGGGAAAAAGCAATTGTAAAGAAGCTTCTACATTTGTTAAATAAAATTCAGAAAACAAGGGTGTAAAACTCCAATTTAACTTACACTGCCCAGGAAGAAGTCAAGAAATAGTTGTAAACCATCATCTGATACTATAACGGTATAATTAGCTGTACATTGGTCAATAAACGTCTCCTCTACTCCAAGATAATACGATTGTTGGTTTAACAGTAAGAGGGGTAGATTTAAAAATCCAAAACTGATCACAAACAATGCCAAATTCAGACCAAATAACCATCTTAATAATACAAAGAATGATATTACACCAGTGCCTTGATGACCTGTGGATAGAACAATAAAGTCGGAAATCATTTTCCCATTAGGAATCAAGTCTCTATATTTCAGTCCAACATATTGGACGGGTTCGGCATCAAATCTCAAAGTTTTAGAGTTAATTGTTGGTGGAAATTCATGATGGTGTTTTCTGATGTCTTGTTTCATTATTTAAGTATGAGAATAAGAACAGTGGTGTTCAGTTGAATCAAAAGATCAAATTTCAAATCCCAGTGTTTCTCTATAATTATAAGCGTTTGAATGTCAAAAATACGAATCGTCGTTTAGTAAGATTATATGCCTCATATAGAAAACACAAATACAAAAAGTGAAAGAAAAATGTTTGGGTATACGGATTTTATTGAGGGGATTGTGCGATTTTTGTGCAGTTCTATTGATTCTGAAGGCTATTTACATAATATATTCAAGGCCCAAATCGACTCTCGAAAATGCTGAACATTCCCCTTTAATATTTAGATTAGCGTGTAAAGATGAAAAAGGGGTATAACAAGTGCATGATAAGATTTAGAACTCTAGCTATCGCATAAACATAAAGTTGTTTTTGTTATTTATATTAACCTAGAATTCGTGACTTTATTTAAAATCCCTTTTAATCATAATTCTAAAAAAAGAATTTTGACAACACCAAATTACAAAATCTGTATGGATTATTTATTTACTTCACTATGGTACCCAAAATTACTCAGACGTACATATATAGCCATTTAATTGTATTCTATTGGTGTATTGAAGGACACTCTAAACCCATTGAAGAGCACTCTTAACCCTTAATCACCAATAGTCAATAGACCTATAACACAGGATTCATACCTTCAATAGATCTTATAGAACCTCCCCAAAACTCAAGTTTTTCTTTCAGGTTTCTCAGGGATGTACAACATGACAGACCTCCAGACCATTTCTAAAAAAAATAATTAAATTTATTTTTAATTTCATGATTAAAAATATAGAGAGTTTCTAAATATTTCATTAGATAGACATATTTTTTAAATTTCACAAAAATAAATCAAGCATGGCATAAACTTAGTTGTTACAAAATCAATTTTCGACAAAAAAAAGTTTATGAACAAAAGAGCGTATGTGTAATACAGCTACAAGTATAATACATTTTGCATGTTATTCCTGGAGCCTTCAGAATTGATCTCCCGGGAATTGGAACCTATTGTGTTATACATGTATTTTACAATCGTTACTTGATTATATTTTTGAAACACAATAAATTCAATATACATGAAGGCTTTATTTCCAACAAATCAGATTCTAAAATGTATGAGTAATTATCAAGGCAATACAAAGGTTTTGCACACAAATTGCATTCTTCAGATTATACTCAATTTTGGTCTGCGCTGACCTTTAACATATTTTCAGAACTTAAGGGATTAATACTTCCAGATATGATGAAACCGCCAAATTAAAGAATATTTTATCAAAACGTTCTATTTATCTTATTATATTACATATAATATATTATCTTAATTATGATATAACTTTTGATCAAATTTACCTTAAATCAATATCAATTAAATTAATCAAATTTATCATAAATATGATATAATATTTTCTCAAATTTATCTTAAATTCATCTTAAATTTATCTTAAATTCATCTTAAATTCATCTTGAATTTATCTTAAATTCATCTTAAATTCATCTTAAATTTATCTTAGATTCATCTTGAATTTATCTTAAATTAATTAAATTTATTTTAAATTAATCAAGTTTATCTTGAATTAATCATATTAATCAAATTTATCTTAAATTAATCAAATTTGTCTTAAATACACGTATTTCATATAACATTTGATCACATTTGTTTGTATTATCTTTCATTAAATATATCCGTGAGTACTTAAAAATTAAAGCAAGGCAATTGTCTTCAGCAAGCATTTATGAAAGTTAAATTATTTAAATTCTTCATATCACTTTAAATGTCACGTTTATGTTATAAAATGATATTAAAAAAAACACAATTCATGCTCATGCATGTCTAGTGCACCAGATACGAATTTCCATTAAATCTTAAAGATAGGCTACTAATCGTTTGAAAGGTAACTTACTGAATGTTTTTTCTCATATCGCAACAGTCGTTTTTCTTCTGTACTTATCTCACTGAAATTAATAAAACAATTCTGCGTAGTTTAGTTTCTATGCAATGGATAATCTTTAGGTTATGCATGCAACAATTTAAATTCTGCAAGTTCACTGGATCAAATGTGATCAAGATAACAATATCAGAAATATGAATACGTATTTCATTTTAACACGAATGTCAATTTGAAGAAAGAAAGGGGATATGGCTGTGTATCGGGGACATTTAAACTTTTTTAGTTCCGCTATATACGACGTCTGTGAGTAAATCACCACGTCACTGTCGTAAATATCTTTTAACACCAAAGTCCAAATAGTTTTTCTTAACCAAATTATCAGTTTATAATAATCCCTCATAGGTCCGCGCTCTCGCTGTACTGTATAATACTAGGGAAATGTGAGGGTCTCTCATAGGTCAGTTCTATGCATAGGTCGAGACTCTTCCTCGTTTACCTGAAGGCCCGTGTGTTACAGACTGTACACACGTTAAAGATCCCACAACGGATGGGAAATAAAAAATAACAACGGTCAAATGTCGCAATCCTTGTAAAACTCCCTCATTTCACACTGCATGGCGTTTGTCAGTCTTCATTAGCCCAATAGGTGCAGAAATAAGGACTTCAAACTTCTTTTAATTTCATCCGATTTTAATACAGATGTATTATTAATAGCTAATTCAAAGACTAGGTAGATATACTTACCGCAGTCTTTGTGATAGTGACGGTGTTTTTACAAAATGATCCAACTGTATTTTGTGTTTATTCTGTGCTTTAGATTGTCTTCTTTGGTATCTTTTATCACTGATAATAGATTTTCGTCCATCATTATAACCATTTGGTGTCGGTGAATACTCTGGTTGATACGTTCCTCCACCATTATCACCTAAAGATTCCACATCGTGATGTCCCACTCTATTCATTATGTGAAGTCAAACTTATCAGTAGATAATCTTGATATGTAAACACATTGGCCGATAACTTCCTTTTCCAAACTTATAAAGATAAAGAATAAGAAACTATTACCCGTTCGTTGTCGTGTATTTGGTATTTAATCTTAGATTTATGACTTATAAAAGACTATTCTGTGAATAGTGAATACATGTATAAAGAATATCTCACGATCGGGCCCCCTGTTATTAAAATAATAGAATAAGGCAATAAAGGGGATCTATTTGATCAAGGACGTCGACATTATATGAGCGTCAACAAACTTATTTTATACAATTAATATCTCAATCTCAGTTAAAGAGACTCAATTGATTTCCACTTAACAATAGTCAAATTGACCACTTTAATTTAAATAATCTTAGACATTTCATTGTCACTAACAATTAACTAAAACATCTTACAGTAACACAACCGGTTTAACTTTTACAGTAACACAACCGGTTTATCTTTTACAGTAATACAACCAGTTTAACTTTAACAGTAACACAATCAGTTTAACTTTTACAGTAACACAACCAGTTAAACTTTTACAGTAACACAGCCGGCTAACCATTTTACAGTAACACAACCGGTTTAACTTTTACAGTAACACAGTTGGTTTAACTTTAACAGTAACACAACCGGTTTAACATTTTACAGTAAAGATTGGTTTGAATATTTCAGAGTAACGTCGGGTAAAACATTTCTTCAGCCGGTTAAATGTTTAACAGTGACTGCACAACAGAATTGATTTTATAGTAACCAGCAACCGGTTTGATTTACAAATAATCGGTTAACAGTTGCTAATGACCGGTTTATATATAGTCACACGTTTACAGAGACTATTATGTATTAGAACATTTTACAGAAACCAACATTTATTCACAGCAACAAATAATCCGATAATAAGATGTTTCCAAAGAGGTTGCAGTTACTGAGTTTTGAAGCCTTTTACAGTAACCAGTAGAGGGTTTCAGAACACCAGGTTTTTAAAACATTTTACAGTAACAAGCAGCCTCTGAAGTTTTAAAATGAGAAAATATTATTGCATAACATACATGCATAAATCACTGTTAGGAAAAGTGATATTTCCAGGGGCCCTATTCTCGAAGGCTTAACCTACAATGATTTCCAGTTCTTTTGCAATTGTTATTCACTCGATTTAACATTACTAAATTTTTCAATTTTATAAAATGTCATTGCATGATTAAAAAAATCTCTGCTATACAATCCAAACATAACCTCACTTCAGCTCGATGGAATATAAAGGTTATTTCAACACATTATTGCTGTAATTCCATTTATCAGGAACAAACTATATGTTAGAATCAATATAGACACTCTCATCAAGTTCAATACGTTCGATTAAAGTAACAGTAACTACCGTTTTCTAGTGTTTAAATGCGTATCCTATTTCAACATTTCCTTTTCATCTCAAAATATGATATTTATGATGCATTTTAGTGGATAACATAAAATAGAGTTTTCTTTGTTTTTCTTCCGTTATTATACTTTATAATGAAAAAAGAAAATATATCAAGTCATGAAACTTTCCGAAGAGCTGTAATATCATTTACACTGTTATTATGTGGTAGACAAAGGTGTGACTTTTATCAGTCCTAATTAAGAACTCAAATAATATGTTCCATATATAACCAAGGTGCCACATAATTTTATTTAAAGGGAATTGCACAGGTCGTTTCGGTGTGGCCATAATAGCAAAAGGGAATTACTATTGGTATTCCTCTAATCCGGTTTAACAAAATGAAGTTTATGGCGTGAATTTTTATTGACTCGCTTTTGCAGGTCCGGTGTCGACAGAAAGTGCAACCCTTTAAATGGGAATGTTCATTCATGAATATACAGTCGGCGACGATGAGGGATGAAGCCTAATTTTATGATCTGATAAGGAATTAATAATATATCAACAAGTCAAGTGAATCGTCAACAACCATATTACAATCAATAATGGATTCTATTGTTTCGAGGAGTACAAGGGCTTATATACATATATAAAAATGACACGTTCACATTTTCTAGCTTATTATAATACTAATAATGTTCACAACGTATGCACCACCGAAATTTTAGCATTATAACCCACGTGTATCAATTAATATCTGAGCTGAATGTTAAAGATACGACTAGTGTTTTAATGAGAATATATAGTTTATATATGACCGAATATTTACGTATATAAAATAGATCCATAAAACTGTTGTGTCTTATTTACATATATCAAAGACTTATATATCAACTCTGACTGTTCCCCTTTAAACAATTCTGGAATCTCAAGAAACTATTGGTCTTTAAATTGTTCATAATAATCTACATTATACAACCGAGACATAACTATTTACACCAAGAAAGAAGTTCAAAGGGCATTGCATGTGTCAATCGTTAGCGTGATATTACAACACATTTATTATCACAATTACAACATTTTTATTTCTGTTAAGTTATTTTTAACCTTTTAGATGGCCTAATTTGCATTTGAATAACAATAGACTAACATTTTGTTAATGTTAATTACATTAAAGAACCAGCCAAAAAACCACAAACCTAAAGGGTCGATGATGACATTTTGGGACCATTGTCAGAAAGCACATTGTTTTCGAGGTGGTTGAGGTGAAGCAAACCAGACTCATCAAAAAAATAATTAGATAAAGAGATGAAATTCAAGGTTAGGGTTGAGTATTATGCAATAAATCATAAATATTATAATTGTTATCACAAATCGTTTATGCCTATTGTGTGCACAAATTGCAAGGATTAGTTTAAGACCTTAGTGTACAAACAGATAAGATAAGAACCGTTAGATCCGTTATAGTAATGTTATAACAAGACCCCAAGATGTCTTTTAGTGCAATATTGATGTAAATGTATTAACATTATTAGAACATAGCATTAATTATTAATCTGATAAGTGAATCTACGTGTATGGTCATGTTCTTACTGGTCAAAACTAACATCTATTGTGGTCAAACTATTGACCATATCGATCCAGGATGTATGCTTATGTTCCTCCCTAATGATTTTATAAGTAGAAAAGCTGACCTTTCTTTCCGTTTCGGATGGTTGGATGTAGGCGATTCGTGTGGGATTTGGGTTGACGATTACAGAGGTTTGAGTGTGTTCTGGATCGTTTGTTTAATTTATTAAATAGTAACTTAATCGTGAAAACATGTTGTTTTAAAATCAAGGTCAACAAAATCAAATTTTTAATAAAAAAAAGACTGGTCCTCTAATGTTTTCTTTTAAGCACAAAATGAAAATGCGTCGTGCCAATATAATAATTATCTCCAACAAGGGGATGTACTTCAAAAGCTTCATACGTGTGTAAATAAATGATATATTATTAAAATATAAATTATCACAGATAGACAAATAAATGCTTGGTAACAAAAACTAAATATATAAATTTTATATGTTATAAAATCCAGAATAAAAAATTTCAAAATTCCGGAATAATTTTAACAAGGAATAATTTTGATTTAGCATTTCACTCAAAGTGTAGGTGAGACATTTTCCTAGAGTTATATTTACAAATAATAAAACAAACCTTTAAAATATAACAATGCACAAAAATATAACACAATTAATATTCAATATATTACAAATTATGGACGGATACATCTTATTGATCAAGATTTACAAATAATTACATTTTCATTGGTCATTATTTACAAAATAATTTAAAAATTCAAAAAATTATTTCATCATTTACAAAATTATTTCATTTTTTACAAATTACTTTAATTTTACAAACTTTCTCATAATATAAATAAATATTATAGACTGAGGCACATAAAAATCGTCATGGATTAACTTAAACAAATTAAACTATTTCAGATAAAGTTAAGGACCTTAATATTCTTGAATATATAAACACTTTGGCATTATTCTCTTGGACGTTTAAAAATCAAAATCATCTTCGTTATTAACAGTATTCGGGGGTGAACCATATTGGATCTTATCAATGGTGTTGGTTCTACTTTTAGCAGTCATGAATGGTTTGGATTCTTTTTCTCCCTCAACCGTCGGAGAATCTTTTCTAGGTAATGATGGTGATTTTGGTGTCTGTGACATCGATCTTCTTCTGTGCATCACGGGAGCTTCCCCTGTAACATCTTGTAGTTTATTTAATAAAAACTGACGATCTTTTCCTTCCTGTAAAATATGGTATCATATAATAGAATATCCTCGAATTATTATTAACAAAAAGCACAATATAGTGACTGATAAAGACTTGCGTTGGACAGTATGAAATGGAAGAAATTGAGTCTTTAAATACACTTTATTAGACTCCCTCCTGGCCACTCCTGTTCATTGAGTCATCGCTCAATAATTTGATGGATGACAACATAGATAGTCATGATTCAACAATGATAAAGATTATACAATTTAATGGAACAACCATGGTTACAGTTTTAAGTAATGCCTCAATGTGTTTTACTCGTGGTCCCCAGGAACATGTGCATATGTACTAAATGACATTTAAATTTACTGATAAAGATTGTTGTTCCTGGTCAGATATTTGTACAAGGATTCGGGTTTTTATTAAAACGTGACAATAATAAAATTTTATCTTTACCAATATTATTTCTTCTCGTAATAAATCAGCCATATCTTTATGTGCTGATGACATAGCTGAACAATAGTAGATCAAAACCCTGAAATATATTGAATATTATATAAGTAAAAGCACGTGTCAAGCCATTCAAACGAATGCGGATGTGATAATCGGCAAGAGTATGTTTGATATCATTACGGGTAGGTATAATATCGTCATGGGTAGAGTAGTTTTGATATCGTCATGGGTATATAGTTGTGATATCGTCATAGGTAGTTGTGATATCGTAACGGGTAAGTGTGATATGGGTACGTGTGATATCGTAACGGGTAAGTGTGTTATGGGTAGTTGTGATATCGTAACGGGTATCAGTGTTATGGGTAATTGTGATATCGTAACGGGTAATTGTGATATGGATAGGTGTGATACGATAACGGGTAAGTGTGATATGGATAGGTGTGATACGATAACGGGTAAGTGTAATATTGGTAGGTGTGATATCGCAACGGGCATAATAGGTGTGGTAGTGGATATCACATGCATTTTCCAGTCTGAGTAACTGAATAGGGTCCGAGTTGTTGAGCTTAGGTTTAATATATGAATTTGGATTATCAGAAACAGAATTTATGAAGATTGAACGAAATTGCGATTTTCCTTTTTTATTAAGTTGTGTATGCATCATCTTGGCCAATCGGCAATCCTCGGCAGTTTCCGTAAACCATAATCTGTCTCGGTAATGAATGGTGTTTTTCGTTGTGTTTTCATGCGCGAGACTCTTTACTTTGACGCTTTACTTCTTGCTTGTAACGTCGCGACAAAAATATAGTTCATACCAATATAATTTATGGAGAAATATTCTGACACTTGCTCGTGCATTTGATGCTACAACGTGACTATCTGTTGACCAATTACGCATTTTATTATCAGTTTGAATACGTATCTGTTTGTTTTCATGTTCTTTGTTTACAAATACTTGTAGCCTCGAATGACCAGCCTCTGATGTTTGCACTACCAGAAGCACGAGATTACGTGACAACTTTGATGTAGTCCGGTCAAATGGCCGCTGTTCATTACCGTGATATGTTGCAGAGCGCTAGCGTAACTTTCACGGATACCGTTTGCATCTTGGCAACAGACGGAAAAGACCATAAACAAGGAGCATTGTCTTGTATAAGCAAATGGAAATCAGTACAATCAATAGAAGTTATAGATTTAATATATTATTTATATCTTGAATGTATGTAATGGATATGACTGGTATATCTTCCACAATGTTGATGTTATCGGTGATAAATAAACAACAAACTATCAGGTTATAACCTTTAGATATTATAGGGACAGTACAATCTCTATTCAATGGCGGGAATAGTGGTCCTATTTATTAGAATTCACCAAATACGGGGGAGAACCCCTTAGATCCCCAACGGGAAGCTTGCTCATCCATATTTGGAATCTCAACTCCGATAGATGATAGTTTGCCCACTATTTGTACGCCCATTTCAAGAGCATGGGTCCTCGCTGTTATTAACTTTTAACTTCCTATTTGATAACTGCAGAACTCTGTGATATACTTACAGTAATATAATGATAGTTGATGCTGTAACTGCAGGTGATGTTATTATATTATAAAAAGTCTTAAACCCATCTGGTCCACTAAAAACAGGCACTGTTATAGCATTGTACATGAAGCTATATTGTCGAAATGGACCACAACTTTTTGATGGTGCTAACCTGGAAGAATACAAATTATTATGATTAAAAACTAAACCATCAATGTTTAATTGTCCTTTTCTGTTTTATAAAGTTTTTGTATGGTCAATTAAAACATTATTGCTAAACATGATGTGAAACAATCCCACAAATAATTTGTTAATATAAATTACTTACGTGGCCATTGTATATCCAACCGGAATACAACATATAAAGAAGGCTAATATTAGAACTACCATAAAGAAACTATTAGAACGAGATGTTTTATAAGGTTTCTCTGGTGGTTCACAAGCAAATAAGGCAGAAAGCTGAAAATATAACAAGATATTTGCATACAATTTGCATACAATTTGCATACAATTTGCATACAATTTGCATACAACCTATGTAACTATAAACAGTTAATTATTATTATTATAAGAAATAGCTTATGGTGGTCACAGTTGTACTTTACATTAGACTTTAATTAAAAGGAGAATCCATAACATACATGTAAAAAAAAGTGTTTTAATTAAATCATTCTTCAATAATTTTTCTTTCAAAATTTCCGAGGCTTTCAGCTGAACAATTTAATTTTTATAAGGTTTGGTTTACATTATTACATTAAAGCTTGACTCGATCTTACCTTTTTGGCATAAAAGACAATTAAAAGTTTTAATACTGCAATAGCTGGAAGAATTGGTGCAAAAAACATCCCCATCCTTTAAAAGAAAAAAAAAACGCAATTAAATCATCGTTTATAAGAAAAACAAATAATAAAACAATATTAATATTTCTGAATATTTCAATACTTTTGTTTAATACTAGCAAATTGTTTCGAATTAGTACTCCTAAAAATCAACACTTGCACATCATGTGTAAGTGCGCATTATATTCGGAAATATACGGTATATGATTAACATATCTACCTACCAATACAGAATCTGTGAGTATACCAAATCTAATACATTTTTAGGGATATCAAACTGAGCAGCTCCTATTTTTTCTGTTAAACCACATTTGCATTTATTGACAATAATTCTGAAAAGATACGATTCAGTTATTTAGCTTATTGCTTTTTGGTTCGTATAATGGTGTCCCATAATGCTACATAGTTATTAGGTGGTCCCGTGGTTAGTAAATACGTATTTTGGACTCCCCTGAATTGTTTTCTGCAACACTTCTGTCATTCTTACCCTATTATATATAAATATCATGACTACATACAATTACTTTTTATGAAATAAGCTAAATAAACCGAGTATGGGAAATAACCCACTTACTTCAAAAGTTATTCATGTAAAGTAATCGAATAGGACCACACAGACACAAACTCGACAGAACTCTATCTGATTCACTACTGCGTGCGTATTGTACATATATTCGCATTGTAATCCATAATATAATTGAAGAACATTATTCCATAAATGAAAATAGTGACACCAACCTTCTAGGAATCTCAACAAACAGAACAGTTCCAACACCGACCAGAAAGTCTGTAATGACCAATTTATATAACTGTTGTCCAACATACGTTTCCCAACACTAAAAAATAAAATAACATCTTTATAAACAATTGTTTAAAATTTATTTTTTGAGAATATTTTGTAGGGCCTATCTGTTCTTTTATTGAATCTTTTGTTGAAAACATAAATATCCAAAACGTCTAACTCAAGATTACTCATCATTCAGTAATACGTAACCAGAGTTTTCAAAACCAACAATTTCATCATCTACAACATCAGTATCTCCCTTCTAAACAGAGGGGTTAGTTTGATCATGCTGATCCTATTCCAGCTTCTGAAAGTTATTTACAGTCGTAGTCTGGTATAAGTTTTTCAGCATGTTTCGGAGTCATTTGAAGAAACTTACCTGAATCTCAGTACAAGGTGAAATTCCTTTACCACAACTATTTTTAGTAGTACACGTTATTTCAGCATACAGAGTACCAACTAATACTGTCAGGGACGCCAACTTCAAAAATACAGTTCTGTAATTTAAAACAAGGTAATGTGTATCAGCAACAAAACAAAAGGATAGATTTGAAGAACGAAAGATATTCATGGAAGAAAAAACATGCATGCCGTGTATATTTTTCAAGTGAATGAAGTAAAAAATGTAGTACTATCAACGAATATTGAAAACTATCATGCGATAATCAGAGGTACCCATTATTATGTACAGATTTCATCAAATGCACGTGGGTGCCGTCGAGGTACGGTCATTGCAATAACAGAATGCTAGAGACGTGGAATATCAGGGTGTCCAAGATGTTCAAATTTAAATGCCGTGGACATGATACCACATCAAGATTTTATTAACCAAACATTCACAGAACGTTTTCACTTTTCATTATGAAATACTTACTCATGTATGATTGATATAATTCCTCATGTGAAAAGTTCATAAGCTGCAATGGCGTGGTGGCCAGGGGGGCTGGGGGCTCGTGCCCCCCCCCCCCTCCCCCAGTGAATGGAAACCAGGGGGCGCCAAAAGCCCTTCGAAAAAAAAGTCGGTCGGTAAGAAATAATAATTTTTTTTCGAGCTTATTCTTTTAGTCCCAATACAACACGGGCCCTCCCCCTTAATTTTGGCCGAATAATGTCAGAACCGTCTATAAAATTGCCGCTCGCCCCCCACCTTTCTCTAAATCCTGGATCCGCCCCCGTTATTGATATCCGTCCGTAAAGTTGAGCCTACCGACAACAGACATATACATACAAAAAATACAAAAATATAGCTTCAAATAGCCTTCCTGCATTGTTTCAAATAGCTAAAACTTTGAAGTTTCCGGGGATCTTGGTGTAAGTGTTTGTAATCACCCAAGGATTAAGCCTATTGAAAATAAGAGCAATTGAATTTACTATGAATTATTGCCCTCGTTCTTAAATAGTTTGTGGACCCGACAGAGAGTTGATATCTTGATGGATTTTGATGAAACTTGGTGTGAGTGTTTGTAATCACCCAAGGATATTAAGTTGTGATAAATGTGATAAATGAAGGGAGTGAGCCGAAATGTTACATTTCACTGCTTACAGCTATTCAAGGGAGACAACTATGAGGGTCTCTCATAGGTCCGCGCTCGCTACAAGCGTTCACTATGACAAGTGCTAAAATTGCTTTTGTACTTCAAAATTAGGTCTTTCCGGTCTTCCTACGGACTGAATTAATTATTTAGGCTCTTTGAATTTACTTCTGGGGTCCAAAAAGGGTTTGTGCTCACCCCCCCCCCCCCCACCCCCCAGTCAATTTGGAGCCACCACGCCACTGAAAGCTGTTACCTATATGTTTGGTCAAAACGTCTTTTTGGATATCGGGTTTCGTTTTGCGGTTCGGATCGTTAGTACTTGGTTTCTTTATGTACATACCTGATTAGAGTGATCTTCACAACGAAATCTTGTGTGTATTTTTCAAATTTAACAACTATTTTAAATATAATTGGAAATAAAGCATTTAATACTGTAATAGTTATTGATGGTAGATATTGAACTAACAGTAGTATAACATTACTAGTATCGCTTCCTTCTTTCTGTAAATAAATAACAGATTGTTTATTTAAAATATTTGGCATAGCTTATTCTGAATAAAAAACAATGATCCAGACTCCCATTTCAGGTAATCTACATACGTAATTTACGGTAATGTGATGCACATTGTGACATGATAGCAATTGAAGCTTCAGACTGTGCAAAGTGTTGCTCAATGATCAGTGTATTATTCTATGGGTGTTTTAAGTTCCATCCGTAAAAATAAAAACATTAACATACAGACAAATAGCTGAAAGAAAAAACAGTTCGAAGAGGCTTAAATTCAATATGGAACTCTGTCCAAGCAAAGTTTGGATGTCCCTTTTATGGTGGCATTGAAGGGTGAATCTAATTCTAGTGAGGTTGTTGATATTCTTCAGATCTAGCTATTTAGGTAAGAACATGTAGATTGAGTTCTTGTTTACCATTTGTTCAAGAGATTGTAAAATTGTTTGAAGCTTCACTTACCTCTTCTATATAGGATGATGAGAACAAAGTTATAAAATAGATAAGATATCCACCACCACATAAACATCCCAATACAAACATATTGAGAATACCTCTAACAGTATATAAACTACATTTAGTATCACAATTATCCATATTCTCTAATCTATCTCTTTCAAATCTCTGTTCTGCCATTTCAGCCTGCAACAAAACAATGGCCTTAAATTAATAACTATCAACAACAAAATGACCCAACTTACCACGTTTTAATGATACTAACCGGAACACGAAATCTAGCAGTGTCACAAAACATCAATTGAACTTTACTATGAGAACGAATACGAATCATTTATCAATATACATTTCAATGTATCTAGAAGAGCTATTCTCCATTCTATCCATCATCCATTTTAGGGTTCTTTTCTTAGAGCTTCCAAGTTCCAACTGTAGCTTTTACAGTTCAGCATTAACAGAATTTAAACTACTCACAGCAAAGTTATTGAAAATGCTTCTATGCTTAATTTTAGCAGCATGTTCATCACATAGAGAGAAATCCCATGTAGTAAATAATTCATTAGTAAACATTAAATTAGATTCACCAGATGCCAGTATATTCTCTCGAAATCCTTTAGCAGTGCTGGAAAAACAAATTAAAAGATTTTAAGGACTGAACCAAATATGACACACAAGACCGATTCTAGTTCTTCCTTCTTGTTGAAGTTAGATAACACAAACAAAAAGCATTGATGGAAAATTTACTATGTCAGGTATTTGCTTTTGATTTTCCAAACTAAATGACTAGATATTTTTTTCTATGTGTCACATTCATGCATCACAGAGAGCCTGCTATCAAACATCAAAGGTCCTAATGAGATCAACGCTATGATAGATCCCTGGTCTTTTGGTTTGTAGATGACAAAGTTAGCGTTCGCTTCCAGCAGATGCTGATATCGCAAACTAGGTTGCTGTTAGTATATAGTGGTAGTAAATGGTAGTTGGTAGTTGGATTGTCCCCGGTCTTTTGATTAGCAGCGTCTTCTTAACCGAAAAGCCGATATTACAAGCAATGTTTGATTTCAAAAGATCGATCCATTGTACAATGTACCCACTTGTTTCAGAGGCTAGCTCATATAAAGATAAAACTGTTGGTAGAAAGAATACTTACTATCTGGTCATGAGAAATAAACTAACTAACAAACAAATAACAGTGGATACTATATAAGCTAACGGTAAATCATATACAAAGGAAGCTCCTGCTGACCCAATGTTCAGATTATACCCTGTATAGTATCCATAAAACATTACAGTATTTTCCATCCATCCCTACAAAAGAAACAATAATTTTAATCTAGGACTAAGCAATCACGTTAGCATAATTTAGTCAAAAGGAACGATGCAGGAGCAAAGTTACTTTAGTAGTAATCCATCTTTAGCTTCAGCAGCAACAAGGGATCGAGATCAGTTCAGGTAACAAAGGCTCTATCAAGAAAACAGCGCTAAAATAGTGTCACTATGCTGGAACTTCGCAATAAACCTCTCAAGCAGAAATATACGCAGCAACGTCAATAGAAACTTAAAAAAATTATAAAGATAAGGGACTTAAAGCGAGATAAAGCATCAATGGAATGTAGTAAACTAAAAAAAAGGGATGTAGTGCAGTTTTTATTTGCATGAGCAATTGCCCTTGATGAAAATATTTGGATATCAAGTATTAAAACGCGTTAATAAATAAGTCACAATTATTGTTTCTTACCGTTCCTTGAAAGAAGTCTATAACAAGCTGTGATGCTTCAGTAGAAATGTTAACAATATATGTCTGTGAACAAACCGCATCCAGAGAAGTTGTATTGGTAAAGTTCCAAGATGGGTATGCAATCATAGGTAAATTCATAAAGATGAAAACCAAGACGAAAATCAAAAGATTTAATTTTAACAACCATCTCAATAATACGAAATATGATACAACCCCAGTTCCTTGGTAACCTGAATTTAAGAGTATTGTGAGTTACATTTTGACTTCTGGAGAAACGAAACAACAAATCTTTAGCATTCTGTGAGGTAACAAACACATTTTTAGCGCCATTCCCTAAATAGCACACAAGTAGACAAAATGAGTCTAAAAGTCAACCTGGATGATTGTTTGGGGATAAATCTGAACCATTGCCCATCAAGATTTTGATAGACAATCATGTATTATGAAATTTCATTGTCGCCTCCACTTACCTTCAATGTGTCTTAGTGATGATCCCCATAGTTCTAGCTTGTAGGCCAAACCCTTCAATGATGCTGTAAATCTTCCCCATTTCTGAAAAATATATAGGCAAAATATAAGTGAAAATTCGGTTGCAGCTATTGTTAAGGATAAATTAGGTACATATACATATAAATATATTGTGTACATACCACTTTTTGTCTGTATTTCCAGGCACCAACACCAGTTAAGCCTTTCACTGGACCAGAAAATAGCTTTTCTCTGTAATAAGGAAATATTTAGTGAGTGGTTTTACTACTGATACTGGGTTTAATTATCTGTCCAATCAACAATTTCCACTTTGAAAAAAAAAACCATTGGAGGTCCTGACGAGCGTGTTTTCTTTATTCTGAAAGTTTTCTGCTATAAAGAGTAAGCTGCCCTACCAAATATTATGTTTTCGGGCATAAAATTCGCGAAATCGGGCAAAATATCATTAAAATTCGGGCAATAAGTCGATCTGACCCCCCCCCACCCCCCCTGTTGAGATGTGGGCCCCTACGGCTATGGTCTAGAAGAATAAGCATACCCTGTATGGCGCCACAATTAAATGAGATCCTGGGTGAAATTGGGTATGAGGAGTAAGATTATTTTTAATAATATGCTTTGGACAAATTGGCAAGACGAATTCATATTATTAGTAAGTTAAAAAGGACTATACTAATGATTGAAAAAATTAATTTGCCAAGAAATTGCTCGGATGACCGCTCGTTATATTACATAAAGGTCTCTAATGGTCATTTTTTGTAGCATGTTCCTTATATAATGCCCTATTTTATTGATCTAATTTCACTGAATGATGTAACGGATTTACCTGCGAATATAACCAATATATGTTATATAATTCTAAATATCGATATATAACCCGACAGGATAGGTCAGAGATATCATTTTATAATTTCTAAGGTATAAATACACACAAATGACGTGCCTTCGTGACAAAAACATTTTGTTGGAGTTCTCTCATATTTCATCTAATTTATTTTACGAAGTTATTTTTTTTCTCTTTACAGACAAACTGAAAACTATCTTATTATTTCGAAATATTAAAGGGCTTTGTGTTTAGTCATCTGTTACCAGCTGATATAGTCCAAACACCTTTTTTCACGTTTTGAGATATGGATTAAATTAAATAAAAGACAATTGCGGTATATAGGCATGAAAGGGATCAATTTTCCCATGTAGAAAAGAAGTGGGGAACGCCAAATGTGAAATTAAAATGAGGTCATTTATATCTATATTATAGCTTTAAATTTAAGCTAGCTAAAGATTTTTTCAGGGGGGAGAGGGGTCAAGTTATTGATACTTACTTTAATCTGCGTTTGGTTGGTAACGGTGTGGGAATCATTCGTAAACATTGTAAAACATCATATTGTTGTTCTTCATCTTCTAAATGTTTGACATTTAAACCACGACCAGCATACTTCTGCATCTCAATATCATCTTCATCATAATCATCATCAGGCCAAAGTCTTGTTTTCTCTCGCATGGGCATAACAGTGTTACTTCGAAACATTTTGACGTTCCTTTGAATAAATGATAAAACATTCATATATCATAACATTAGTGTTTTCATGATAATAGTTTTACACTTCCGGTACTCCAAATACAAATTTTATCTTTTTACTGCATAAAATTATATTCTTACATCTAGAATTATGTTTGAGTATCATTTCATTATCATATCACTTCAAACAATATTTACTGAGGTACTTTTATCATATGATATTATCTTAAACAATGTTTGATGATGTATTTTTATCATTTTATATCCAGAATGTTTGGTGAGATATTGGTATCATATTACATCCAGACCAATGTTTGATCATTTTACATCTGGAACAATGTTGGTATCATCTAGAAAATTGTTTGATGGGATATTTGTATCATCTTAGGCCTACATCTTGAACAATGTTTGAAAGGGTGTGGGTATAATTTTACATGTAGAACAATGTTTGATAAAATACTGGTATCATTTTACATCTAAAACAATGTGCGATGGGGTATTGGTATCATTTTACATCTTGAACAATGTTTGAAAGGGTGTTGGTATCATTTTACTTGTAGAACAATGTTTGATAAAATATTGGTATCATTTAACATCTAGAACAATGTTTGATGAGGTATTGGTATCATTTTACATCCAGAACAATGTTTGATGGTATATTGGTATCATTTTACATCTGGAACAGTATTTGATGAGATATTGGTATCATTCTGTTTATGGAACAATGTGCGTTTTGGTATCATTTTACATCTAAGTGCGATGGGGTATTGTTTGATAAGATATTAGTATCAATTTATATCTAGAACAATGTTTTATTAGGAATTGATATCTTTTTACATCTAGAACAATGTTTGATAAGATATTGGTATCATTTGGAAAATTGTGTGATGGGTTATTAGTTTATTTTACATATAGAAAAGTGTTTTATTAAGTATGTTTGAATCTGTAATTGACGACATCATGTCCTTTCAATTCTAGAACAATGTTTGAAAATGTTATTGACGTGATTTCATTTCAAATTTTAGAACAATGTTTGAAACTGGTATTGAGATCATGTCATTCCAAATTTTAGAACAATATTCGAGGCTGTTATTGACATCAGGTCCTTTCAATTTTAGAACAATGTTTGAAGCTGTTATTGTCATTGTGTCCTTTCAATTTTAGAACATTGTTAAGGGCTGTTTTGGCATCTTATCATTTCAATTTTATAACATTCCCTGATGAATTTGAATTTTAGAACAATGTTTGAAACTGTTATTGACATCACGTCATTTCAAAATAAGAACAATGATTGATACTTTTATTGATGTATTTTCAATCTTATAACAATGTTTGAAGCTGTCATTGACATCATGTCCTTTCAATTTTAGAACAATGTTTGAAGCTGTCATTGACATCATGTACTTTCAATTTTAGAACAATGTTTGTAAGATTTTCTGATACTCCTATTGACGTGTGCCATTTCAATTTTAGAACAATGTTTGAATCTATTATTGGTATCACGTCATTTCAAAATAAAAACAATGTTTGATACTATTATTGATGTATTTTCCATCTTATAACAATGTTTGGAGCTGTTATTGACATCATGTCAGTTCAGTTTTAGAACAATGTTTGAAGCTGTTGTTGACACCATTTCCATTTTAGAACAATGTTTGAAGCTGTTAATGGCATGACGTCATTTCAAAATAAGAACAATGATTGATACTTTTATGGATGTATTTTCAATCTTATAACAATGTTTGAAGCTGTCATTGACATCATGTCATTTCAATTTAAGAACAATGTTTGAAGCTGTTATTGACATCATTTCAATTTTAGAACAATGTTTGAAGCTGTTATACAATGTTTGAAGCTGTTATTGACATCATTTCAATTTTAGAACAATGTTTGAAGCTGTTATTGTCATCACATCATTTCAATTTTATAAGATTCTCTATTGGCATCACCATTTCATTTCAATATCAGAAAAAAATCTGTTTGTTAATGATAAATCATTTTGATTTTTAGGACACTGTTTGCTTATAGTAAGTTGATAATAGGTATTTAAATCCTAATATTAGGTTATCAAGTCTTGTGTATCATATTACATTTAGTACAATATAAAAGAATGGTTTATATTACCTAGTAGAATATCATTATTAGATATAGAACAATACTCGGATCTTCCTGGTGGTATAAGTTCAATAAAATGTATTGTCTATATCTGAAGTCTTAAATTTTATGTACGAATAACTGTTATAAATCGTTCAGAAAGAAAATCATCCCTATTTTTATAACATCCTTATTGAAATCTTTGTAAGAAACATTTTGTAGGCAAAACAATTGAATTTTCAGTCGACAAGCTTTATACAAATAAGTGCGTGCGGATGATTTGGGGTAAAATCTTTAAATAGGGATATGTTCACTAACTGGTGTATAGTCAAGTCGTCGACACGCCAACTAAATCTGAAGGCTATTTACATAAATTCAAGGCCAAAATCGATCCTTGCAAATGCTGAACATTCGCCAAACATAACGAAAGTTATCTTCCACCTTATATGCATTGTTCTTTCTTTAGGTGATACACTTTATGCTTCGTGACTGTGAGTAGGCTAGTTCTATAGAGTCTAGGGAATACATTCTTTAAATTATTGGCAAGCACGGGGAAAAACCTCTCCACATCACAAAATTATGAATGTTATCATGGAATGAGCAAATGAAAGAGAATCTTAGCTGGTTTCTGAGAAAACGAATAGCTTAAATAAGTCAGAAATAATATCAATAGATTATACCTGTTGTAGAAAATAATCCGTATCCCTAATAAATAATCCTTTGTGAAATATACCACGTATATCCTATATCGAAGTAAATGCTATTCCAATAATCGCATGTTAGTCACTGGTCATTTCAGTAGACCTGATGTGCATGGCATTGATAGGTTGTTAACAATTAATGCCAAACTATTTGTCGTCGCTATTCATTAGTAATATATTGAAGGTCAATCATGAAGTAAGTTAATACTACAGTCGGATTAATACCTATAGCCTACCTAAACAATCGGTTGATTACGCTTTATTGATTGGTTGAGATATTAATCTAAGGATTATGTAATTTGATTATATTATTTTTTAGGCTTATTGATTTTGAATTGAATCTTGTAAATTTAAGTGCGGTTAACAAAAGTAAATATTGTGTACCCGTGTACCCTTACAATGTAAATGCCATCAATCATCATTTAGATTCGAAGCGCATTCACTTTGCGTTAAAGGACGAAACATGTATTTATATTAAATCGGTGCACCTATTTGGAAAGATCATTCGAATTGTTAGTTTAATACATTTTTTTTTATTAAAATAGGATGGAAACTATAATCTTTAACTCTCCAGGAAAATGCGTTCTCGTGCGTCTAAATCTCTTATACTGTATTTAAAAAAATATATCAATTTGTCTTATTCTAAACATTTTTTTTCTGGAGCAGTACCTTACATTTTTTGCCTTTTCTGCCTGCAAATTTTAAATGTGCAGAAACGTTCCGCATTCGCCAGCATATTGAGTAGTGTCTCAACTGGTTCGATATGCTAGAGTTTGTTCTTGGCTACTTTTAAAAAAATGTCATCAAAGCCACAGCTGCTTTGGGGTATTAACCAACTCGACTTAAAGGGGAATATTCTGAATTTTCGAGGATCGATTTGGGCCTTGAATTGATGTAAACAGCCTCAAGACATACTAGAAATGCACAAAAATCGCATAATTCCGGGTTTTGTTTTAGAATTAATTCGACAGCCTTTTTACATTTACCAAATTTTGACTGAGTTCTCTCCCGTAATATGTAGGCCTACATTTTATGATTTTAAAGAAATATAAAATTACCTCCCTTGAACTTTTTTTCAGACTGACCTATAGTTACTTAATATCGGAGCCTATGGTTATAATAGAGCCCGACAGGGTATAGGCCCAAAGCCCTATATGCCTATCCGAATCCTGTGCAATTTTCACTGTGTACCGTAGCCTTCTTTCTCGCTTGAAATATTGAATATGGCCTGGATTTTCAACTTAGGGACATGTCCCAAACCGGGGACATTTGAACATTTTCCAAGTGACACAAACTGAGCTATAGGTATAACAAAACATTTTAATATTGTGTATTATCTAGGTGGTTATGCATGCAATTTCCACTGTTAGTAAAGGTATTAAAAAGCAAAATGCTGTGATTTAATCACGCTTCAAAATTGTATGTTTCCAATCTGATTTGTCCACGGAAGTCACTGGAAAGTTTCCAATGGCTTCTGTGGACAATTCAGTGTACTATGGTTATTTCCTCGTGCAAGGGACACTTGAGAAAACCAGTTGAAAACCTAGGGAATATACGGTGACCCATATACGACATTCCTTTTTTTTTTAGTTTTCAGTTAAAAAAAAATTCTGAAGGCTGGGTGAAAACCTAAAAAATAAAAACCTAAAACTTATTTGGGGTTTTGGGTTTTTATTTTGAGTTTTCACCCGGGTGAAAACAGTTTTCACCCAGGTGGAAACTCATTTAGTTTTTAGTTTTTATTTTTATGTTTTCAGTTTTTATTTTTAGGTTTTCAGTTTTTATTTTTATGTTTTCGGTTTTTTTTTTTTAGTTTTTAGAAAAAAAAAATTCTGAAGGCTGGGTGAAAACCTAAAAAATAAAAACCTAAAACTTATTTGGGGTTTTGGGTTTTTATTTTGAGTTTTCACCCGGGTGAAAACAGTTTTCACCCAGGTGGAAACTCATATAGTTTTTAGTTTTTATTTTTTTAGGTTTTCACCCAGCCATCAGAATTTTTTTTTAACTGAAAACTAAAAAAAGAAAATCAAAAACATAAAAATAAAAACGGAAAACCTAAAAATAAAAACCGAAAACATAAAAATAAAAACTAAAAACTAAATGAGTTTCCACCTGGGTGAAAACTGTTTTCACCCGGGTGAAAACTCAAAATAAAAACCCAAAACCCCAAATAAGTTTTAGGTTTTTATTTTTTAGGTTTTCACCCAGCCTTCAGAATTTTTTTTTTAACTGAAAACTAAAAAAAAAAGGAATGTCGTATATGGGCCACCGTAGGAATAGGCCTACGGTCTATGACCAAGATGATTACATGAATTTTGAGTTTTGTGTAAAGGGACATGTTCACCATTCGTTCAACCTATAGCCGTAGGAGACAGGGGGCAGGGGGGCAGCTGCCCCCCCCCCTAAATATTATGTTTTCGGGCAAAAAATTTCCGAAATCGGGCAAAATATCATTAAAATTCGGGCAAATAGTCAGTCTGCCCCCCCGTTGAGTCGCGGGCCCCTACGGCTATGGTTCAACCAACAAAATAACCGACCTAGTGTCTAAAATAAATGGGATTTGTTATAAACTAAGATTATCAGTAATAATGTCCACAGCCCACTTAGTCAGATAAATACAGCCCACTGTGTATAGTCCATCTACAATTATCAATGTTCGAAAGTATATATATAGGCCTAGGCCGAATGACAAATGTGTAGGCTAATTAGAATTAGGGATAATTTGTATTTCAAACCAATATGAGGCCAAATTATTGAACCAATATGATGAGAAAAATCAGTTATAAAAGAGTAGAACTAGTAAAATGGTTTTAATTCTCTTTTTATTAACATCCATTTCTAGGATGACTAGGCCTTTTCATGGCTCTGATAAGGCCCTGCGCGGGAAAACTTGGACATGCGCAATGATAAATAGGTATGAATACGGATTGGATGTGAAATTACAATATCGTGTTTACATTTTTCATTTCCGGTTTCAAGAAATGAACATAAATGACAGGTGAGTCAAGGAAGTAAGTTTAAACTACCTAAACGAGTACGTTTCTTAGTTTTTTAGATTTCTGTCGTTGACTAGACTAGAGACAAAGATTGAGCTTAGTGATTTTATATTGAATCATTCTTTCCAACAGCTTATTTCACTGTTTGTTTAATGTTTTTATTTTTCAGTATGAATGAAGGCAATGGTTTGGTAATGATACATTGATAAATAAGAAAAAACAATGAACCGTGAAAGAGACTACTATACTGATGACAACATGGACTATAACAGATATATAGATAATGGTGTACCTTCACAGTGTGAGTTTAGTTCATTTGATCTTTTTTTAAGGGATGTGGGTTAGGTTACAAACTCTGTAGCCTATGCTCTCAAAATCTATAACCTTGCTAGAAAAAGTCAGGTGTACATTTGCTCTTAATTGTTTTGTTATATTAAATTAAATTAATTTGGATCAGATGAGAAACTCAAGTTTGAAAGAAGAACTTAAAGCGATACAACCTCTTAGAATGAACAAAAAATTAAGTTCTCAAACTAGGTCAATAAGAGTATATTCATCATCAGTGTCCAAAGTATACAAACAGAATCAAATAAACCCATAAAACTATGTAATTTTCCATACAAATACAGATTATTATTGATAAATGCCTTAAATTGGATTAAGGCATTTATCAATTATTGTATTTAAACATAGTTTTCTGGATTTATCAGATTATTTAGGTAATCTGTATTATAGTTATGCCACTAGGTTTGTCCCCTGATGAATATATACTCGTTATATACCAAGTTTGAAAATTTAATTTTTTTGTTCATTCTAAGACGTAGTATCGCTTTAATAAAGCGCCTTGTAATCGACCTATTGATCTCAGGTGCTGGATTTGCATATGCTTGTTTCCGAAACCTTAGTTATTTTCTGTAAGTTTTATGTAATGTAGAAATAAAATATTAAAAATCAGACATATTGATCACTATTTTGAAAGTCAGATATTTTTGTATTTTTTCTTAGAACAGTTCAAATATGTTATTAGATGTTTTAAATAGTAAGTTTAAACTTATATCTTGTGGTTACGGGTTATAGTCAATTGGGGCCCCTATCCGAAATGGCCCCTCATTTGGTCAAAATGGTCCCAGATAAATGGTCGGATAGGGGCCCAATTGACTATAACCCCTTACACTCAGTCAGTGTTGAATTGCCATCTGCTTTGTAAGTTCAAGTCTGGAGTCTATGCCTTCAATATCAGTCCAGTGTCACAACTATCAACTATTGCCAACTGTATTGTAGATAATGAAGGTGATGAACAGTATGAAATGGTGGATAGAAACAATGGTCCTACGTCGTCAGGTCTAACACGAAGAAAAACTTGGAGTGCTCATAATGAAACTGATAGAGAAACAGCTATGTTGTTAGAGAGCTTACCTAGCAGACAATTAGGTATATCTTTAGTTTTTGTTAAATTAGATGTACATAAATGGTCATGATGTGGACTCTCTGTCAAGGGGTGTCAAATTGACAAGCGTGTCGGACTATAATTTCATCAAAGGGGTAAAGAACTTTCGAACTGTGTAAACGTCAATACGTCTCCCTAACACTGGGTTTGAACACTGTCTTTTTTGTGGCCGTAGAAAAGCTTAGTCAGTAGCGAGTTGGATTGCTGTCTGCAATTAGGTGCTGTAGTTTCGAATCTCCCTCAAAGTAAGAAAAATTATGATGCCACAGCCAGTGCTTTTGAGTCGACTTTCACCCCCTATCATCCCTACAGAGTAATTTGTATTTTGACTGAAGATCTTAAAGCATAAGGCGACGAAAGACTTTTGGCTCTAATTGTGTCCAAGTCATTGTCCTAATGGAGTATACTTCAAAAAAAGACATGTTGAGCCTTGTAGACTTTAGGAAACATATATTATCTCATTTATAGCTTTGTCCAATTGCGAAAATATTCAAACGATTTTCTTCTAAGTAAAAAATTTAAGTTTAACTTTTTAGAAATATTTTATATTTAATTTACAACATTAATTTACAACTTATTTACAAGAAGCATTTTTTTTTTGGTGGAATTTGAAGATAAAGAAATGATATTTGACCATTTTAGATTTGTTTCCTGCATCTTAATTTATCTCTTTTCTGATTTCAGAATCTTTAGCCACAACATTAGGTAAAGATACAATACATTTTAAACATAGAAGAATGAAGTCCTTCCATGGAGGAGCTGGTGTTGATCCATCAGATGATATAGCTGATGCTATGACCAATGATCCACAATTTGCTGAAAAGACAGAAGATGAAATAGAAGAAATGTTAAAAGGAATGACAACTACATTATCAAGTAAAAGGGCTATCATGTAAGCTACTGATGTTAAGTGCACAATATATTTATGGGGGTTTGCAAAAGGTATTTGACCATTAAGATGAGGGAAGTAAATTTACTTCTTTGCATTTGAAGCGAGATTATTTTGATGTTCTTTTTTTTACATTTTCATCAAGATGTGAATGTGGTTTTTTTTTTAGGCATAAAGTTAGTTCTAGGAGGAAGCGTGGTTTAGGACGTTTTACAAGATTTAAATACAATGTAGCAATGGTATGTAAACCCAGTATTATAGTATCCATTCCAATCTTCAAAATGCATCCAATACATGTATTGAAAATAATTTGATGAATCCTTTTTAAGGTGCTGTGTTATCTTGTTTCTCTTAGAAAGTTTTACACTTTTATATTGTTTGAGGCTTTCCAGTCATCTATCTTTGGATGGTAAAAATTTAAAACATTGATATCTTTTTATTGTTATTCAGTTTACTTATTTTTAATTGGTGGCCCTTGAGAATTCTTTTTATCTTAAATATGTCTATCAAAGACAAACTATTGTCAAATTTATCTTTTTTTCACTCTTTTTCAGAATTGGCAACATTTTAAATATAGTGTAGCTGAAGTGATGTATTCATTAGAATTGTGGAAATCACATGTCAAACTGATTGAAGGTCATTTTGGTACAGGGGTCACATCATACTTCTTGTTTTTAAAGTGGATGTTTTTGATCAACATTCCAGTGTTTTTGTTGACATTAGGGTTTGTAGTATTACCACAAGTACTATATAGATGGTTAAAACAAGATCCACCAGGGTATATTGAGCCTAGTGAAAATAGTACTTATTCATCATTTACTGGTATTGAATTACTTACAGGACAGGTAAGTACTGTTTCTTTTTATTTTAACTGTCTATGCATAAGTAATTCATCAATTTGTAAGTTGGAAATGATGTCATCTTGTGCATTTGTTAAAGGGGTTGTAATGAAGTTTTCCAATTTTTCATGTGTATCTGAGACATAAAAAGCTTACATTTTCACCTTTCTAATTTTCTATTTGTGGTTCCCACAATTCCGATATAACAATGTTTCTTTTACTTCCCAATCTGGAGGTTGTGGTCAATTAAGATATAGATATTTCAGAACTTTCAGGATGCATTTTAGTTTGAAAGGGTGGGAAACAAGGCTTCCATTTTCTATCAATTTATGTTTATTTTTTAGGGTTGGTTTGAGAATACCGAACTGTATTATGGGTTCTATACAAATAGAACTATTAATTTATCTGGCAACTTTAACTATGAGATGAAATATGCCTATTTATTTACTTGTGGTGGATATTACTTACTGTGTCTGATAATACTAGCCACAAGGTAAGGCTCTAGGCCAACTATTGTAAAACCTTCCTAATGTAACAGGCCCAAATTAGAAATGGAAGTTTACGTGTAGACATATATTATGCTGTATTTTAGTATATTAAGTCTTATAGAAAGCATTATATAGAAGGCAGTGGTAATATCTATATATATATATAGCAATTGTAATATATATTATGTTGTTTTTCAGTATATTAAAGTCTTATAGAAAGTATTACATAGAAGGCAGTGGTGATATCTATATATATATATATATAGCAATTGTAATATATATTATGTTGTTTTTCAGTATATTAAAGTCTTATAGAAAGTATTATATAGAAGGCAGTGGTGATATCAATTTTTATTATATAAGTAAAGTGTTCAGTGGTTGGGATTATGGTATCACATCAGTAGAAGCAGCAAGATTGAAACACAAGAGTTTGTTTTTAGAATTATCGGTAAGCTATAAGTTGATCATATAAATCTTCAATATTTGCATATCAAAAAGACATTATGTATACAATACACTATGTATTAGAATTTTTTTGTTGATGAAAATTTAAACATGAAATTCTATGTTTTGAACTATCAGTAATTTTTTTTTTTATCATAATTAGTTGACTAAGAAATCACACAATTGACAATAATTTTTTTTACAACCATTTTGAAATGTTTAAACTTTTTGCAGGAATATTTAGCAGGATTTAAAGGGAAGAAAGAGAAGACATTATCAGCTAAATGTCAGTTATTAATGATAAGATTATGTACTAATATAGCAGTACTTGGTTTAATTGGTGCTTCTGGATATCTTATATATTATCTCTCATCTATTATCAGAACAGTATGTTTAAATTTTTTACTTTATTCATTCAAAATAGAGTTGCAAATAAGAATTTTCTTTTCCAACACACTTACAAAGTATGTAATTTTCCAATTTTATGAATAGAAAATAAATTACACTGCATTTATTGTTGAATCCAAGTCCAAACTTTTTTTCCCAAAAAGTTATGATGTTTATGTATGTTTTTCAGTTTAAAATTTTACACTCACAACCAGATCATAAGATATTTTGAGGTTATAAAATTGATAATTTTTTTTGTAGAGTGAGATACCATATTTAATAGATGTATTAGCTATACCATTGTGTATCACTGCTGTACATTTAATATTACCATTATTATTTCACCTATTAGAGAGACTAGAATCTTACGTTAAACCCAAAACAGAACTTTATATACATATGATCAGGTAATAATGATATTTCATTAATTGTTTTTTAATATCCAGTCTGATTTATTGTATGTGTATGACAAAACTATAATTGCTTTTTCTATTACAGTTCACTGTGTTTAGCATATTTTGTTTTTAACTCTTAACCTTGATAAATATATTTTTTTCAGAACAATGACATTAAAGGGAGTAACATTGATAGTTTTAGTTAATTTTTGGTTTACAGAATTATCTGAAGACAGGAGTTTGGTAAGTCTGAAAATTGATTGACTTTGTTGAAATTCAAAAAATTAATAAATAGGTTCTGTATTTGAAACTATTTACAGCTCTGGTAATCTGGCAATGTTATCATGACTTACCTTGTGTTCTGTATTTTTTCAGTGTTGGGAAACATTTGTTGGTGAAGAAATCTACAGACTAGTAATAGTAGATTTTATATTTACACTTCTGGTTACTTTTCTCTTTGAATTCATGAGAAGGTAACTATTCTTTTATTTATAATAAAAGTGTAAGATTTTGTTTTATCATATGTTTTAATTTGTGATATAGGCATGAAAGAAAAAGAAAATTGGTTAATAAAATTTTATATGAAAAATCTGTAAAATAAGATTCTAATTCTAATGCTTATTCCATTCAGGATCATTGCAAATTATTGTATAAAATCACTATCTGTAGCAGAATTCAACATTGGAAGAAATACTATGGATCTTATCTATTCACAGACATTATGTTGGTGAGTAGATATTTTATTACACTATAGAAGGCATGTACACTCTATCATTGTTTCCTTTTTATATTCCCACAGGAAATGGGGGGCGTATATTGTTGTCACCCGTGTCCGTCCGTCCGTTTGTCAATCTGTCCACAATTGCTCGTAAACACTCTACAGGTCACAAATCTTGACAGATTTTCATGAAACTTACTGATAATGTTTCTTACCACCCAATGATGAACTCTATTAAATATCAGTCAATTGAAAAATATTAACTATGAATTATTGCCCTTTTTATAAGCCCACATGAAATGGAAGGCCTATGTTGTCGTCACCCATGTCCATCCGTCAGTACACTGGTCAACAATAGCTCGTAAATACTCTTAACTGGTGGGAGTGGCTTATCTGGGTTTTATATGTGGGTCGGTATTTCTTCAAGTATGGCGACTGCTAGTAGTAAATATGGCGACCAATGGTGGATGGCTTGATTTTTATTTTTTTTTTTTAAATTAATTATTTCTAGTATAATTACAGCATGATAGCTTTAAGTTGATTACCACTTGGCTATTGTGTTTAGTTAAAAGTCATGATTAGGGTAAAACTTTGTTCAGGGTTTTGAGGGGTAAGGATGAGTTCTGATCAGGGATTAAAATCTTTCTAGAAATTAAAACAAAGGTTTCATTCAAAGCTTGTGGGTGAGCTGAAATCAGTATAGGGTAGAGACCTCTCTACACCTGTATTGTTTGTTCATTGTTTTTGGGGGTGAGCTGAAATCAGTATAGGGTAGAGACCTCTCTACACCTGTATTGTATGTTCATTGTGGCTGCAGACATCCCAGGGTTCACTTCTTCTTGTTGTCATGTCAGCAACATAACAGATAAATATTCTGGGATTTGAAAGTTTTGGATGCAAAATTTCAGCTTTTTAAAGATTGATCTTTCAGGTAAACTTATATAATTTCTTGTAATTTATTTGCTTGAGTCAATTGATAAATAATTCAAATAATTTACATATTTATTAGTCCTTCAAATCTTTTTTGATTAATTGGAATATTCAATGGAACACATTCTAGCTTGGCATTTTGAATTTCAAATTTTCGATTGTGCATGTAGGAACTTGAGTATTTAGTTTATCTTACTGGCCAATACATTTCTTTCATTTTTTTTATTTTATGCTTACTGGAGAATTGAAATTGCTAAGAATATGTTTGAAAGTGTATCTGGCTAAAATTGCAATAAAAGCAATCAACAAGAATGATTGAAATGATTAGGTAAGCAGTGTTTTACCTTGTTTACTGTACCAGGTTGTGTTTATTTTTTCAACTAGTTTGTTGTAGTCCAATTGACATATTTTGGTAGTTTGTTGCAGGATTTATTCTTAAAAACTTAATATGAGGTGATTTTTTTGATCACTAATCACTAAAATAGATTTTGAATTTAGTTTTTTTGTGAAAAAAAACTACAGTGTCTAAGACAAGTTTTTGAAAACAACAAATCAAAAATAAACAGACTTAACATTACTGAGCTTAGGGGTCGAAACGCACCATGAGAGATGGCCGCTGAAGATGTTGATCGTGCAGCAGCATTAACATCATTGCTGTATCAGTCAACTGATTGTATCTAATTATGATTTGTTCTCTTTTGTAGATTCACTGGACAGACTTGTATAAATGAAATTTTACTGATTCTTTTATCTGAGGTAGGTGAAAAGATTTTTTTTTAAATCCGACAATGATATGATGATAGTTATGTTATAGTAAATGATAATTATAATGTATAAATTAAGAATGAAGTTTTAGGGCTGATGATGTTTTGATAAATAGGAATGAAGTTTTAGGGCTGATGATGTTATGATAAATAGGAATGTAGTTTTAAGACTGATAATGTTATGATATATAATAGAAATGAAGTTTTAGGAATGATGTTATGATATAAAATAGAAATGAAGTTTTAGGAATGATAATGGTATGATATATAATATGAATGAAGTTTTAGGAATGATAATGTTATGATATATAATAGGAGTGCAGTTTTAGAACTGAAAATGTTATATAAAATAGGATTGAATTTTTAGGGCTGATGATGTTATGATAAATAGGAATGGAGTTTGAGGGCTGATAATGTTACGATATATTTTAAGAATAAAGTTTAAGGCTGATAATGTTGTGATATATTATAGAAATGAAGTTTTTTTGGCTGATAATGTTATGATATATTATAGAAATGAAGTTTAAGAACTGATAATGTTATGATATATAATAGGAGTGCAGTTTAAGAACTAAACAATGTTATTATTATAATAGGAATGAAGTTTTAGGGCTAATAATGTTATGATATATTTTAAGAATGAAGTTTTAGGGCTAATAATGCTACGATAATAGGAATAATGTTATGATATATTTTAAGAATAAAGTTTAAGGCTGATAATGTTATGATATATTATAGAAATGAAGTTTTATGACTGATAATGTTATGATATATAACAGGAGTGAAGTTTTGGGAATGATAATGTTATGATATACAATAGAAATGAAGTTTTAGAACTGATAATGTTATGATATAAAATAGGAATGAAATTTTAGGGTTTATAATGTTATGCTATATATTAGGAATGAAGTTTGAGGGCTAATAATGTTATGATATATAATAGGAATGAAGTTTTAGAACTGATAATGTTATGATATATAATAGGAATGGAGTTTAAGAACTGATAATGTTATGATATATAATAGGAATGAAGTTTGAGGGCTAATAATGTTATGATATATTATAGGAATGAAGTTTTCGGAATCATAATGACAGTGATTTGAGTATGGGGCAGAATATTTTTTGAATAATTATTTCATTTATGCAAGAGATAGTTCTGAACTTGCAAGGCATGGAGGAAAGCGCTGCATGGTTTTAGAATAAACAGTAAAAGAATAGTCATATTGGTTGTTACATTCTGTTAATTACAAATCTTCTTCCCATTCTCAACCAGATCTTCCCTTGGTTTAAATATGATAAGATCTGACCCACTAGAAGGGTAAAAAGCATAATTTCTTCAAAGCATAACCAGCCTCCTTATGTAGCTTCCTAGTGAACATAAAACTTGAATCTGAGAATCTATTGGGTTTATTTATGCTGCCTGTTGAACTTTTCAGTAAATGTGTGAATGTGTTTTATATAATGTTGTTAACTGTTCAATCAATCTCGAAATCTTATTTTGTTTGAAGAGGAAAGATGACTTCTTTAGGTTATAAGGGAAGTCTGGCCAAATTTTCTCTTCCGAATTCAAGTCTTATCCCCCACTGTGGCTATAATCTGATGAGCTATGTATCATATAAGACATAAAGAATGAATGTTTAAAGCTCATCAGATTTATAAAAGTTGATTTCATGTTGACGTTATTTAGTCTCTAAACATGAAGTCAACTTCAAGTATGAGTGTATTTTCAAGTTCAACAGAGGCTTTGTTTATAGATACAATTTCTTTAGGATAAGGGGAGTTGTCAAAAATTAACTTTGGCTTAAACTGGACATATTTAAGTCTTATGTATTAGGAACTCTTCTTCTGCAGCAATGGCTATCGGATTGATGATGTTGTTTTTTACTAAACTGGATAGGGGACGGCGACCTGCATGGCAGCTGAAGGCAAGCATGTGGTAGGTGTGGGGGCCACTATTACTGCAGGGCGGCTCCGAGTAGGTGGTGTCATGAAGTCCTACGGTTGCAGATTAGATCTTCGCAAAATCAAATGACATTCTATATTTTATACCTTGCTTCAGGGAGATCAAAATTTGACTAGAGCCAGATTTTTTAAAATTATTCTCAGATTTCATGTGTTCAACTGACAAGGTTAATTATGTTTGTGTAGGCTACCAATTGACACTTTGTGGTTAAAGAGTAATTTGTTAGCAGAAAAGGGATAGAAATGTTTGAGTTAAGGGCAATGAGAAGTTCTAATCAACATTTTGTATACCGTAACTGATATCAAGTCATATTAAGTAGTCTGTTGAATTTAAATAAGAAATTTGCTTAAACAACTAGGACATTTAGGTTAACACTTGCTAATGGGAGGCCATAAAACCAGCTGATAGAAACCAGATGATTGTATATTTGGAGCTCTTTTTATGGTTATATGTATATTACATGTTTTAATCATTATTTTATCCTATGCCCATATGAATAACCTTTCACAGACCAACTGCATTGATGTAATATCTAGTATTGATTTGGCAAATTACATACGTATGTATTTGAATTTCAGATAAATATTTTTTATGACATTGTCGACGTCTCTGTTATATACATTCATATCAATGATCTATTAGAGACATTCTGTTAGTGATATGAGCGACATCATCTTACCCATGTTTGATTTCATTTTATGAATATCCTGAATTATCTTGATTCATGTAAAAATATTCAAAACTCATTGAGATGGTTACAATCAACCGCAATAATAGAATCTGTGGTCAAATTGAACCATCAAATATTGGTGTTTTTATTTTGTATTGGTTTTGTGTAAAAAAAATTCATATCCATACATTAGTGTTCATAAAAAAAAACTGAATTCTCTTGATTTGTGTCAAAAATAATTCAAAACTCATTGAGATGGTTACAGTTAACTGCAATAATAGAATCTGTGGTAAGATTAAACCATCAAATATTGGACAATATTTAAATTGTTAGCAATGTTAAGGAACATGAATGGTTACGATACTTTTATATTTGATACCCAGCTAATCATTTTGGACACTTGTAGCAAAATGAAAATTTAAAATATTTTGATTGTCTTGTGTATAGACATTATTGTTGCTAGAAATGATCCTTTTAGACAACAAATGAGAATGGTTACATTTTAAATCCAAGAAGGAACATCTTTTTTTATGAAATTTCTTTGGTGTAAAAATCTAGGAATTTGAATTATTTTGTTCATCAGCATCCTTCAACATTTACTAATCTTAACTCTGCACCTAACCCTGATACACTTACACAAATAGATTCCTAGATTTTATACACCAAAGAAATTATCAAAAATTTCCTTTTCATGTAATTGATACATACAAAGTAACCAATCTTATAGAATTATTCTATAAAGATTCTGAGTAAATGTTAAATGCCAATTTCCTTCTGATTAAACTTTCTTTTTGGATAAGAATGATACATGATGACCAAAGTCTTTTTGAAAATCAAAACATAAAGGAATTTAGTTTTTGACAAAAAAATCTAGAGCATACTTGGTCTTTTTCAAAAAAGAATGTTATAATTAAACTTTCTGTGAATAGAAATAAGAATTTTTAGATTTTTTCTTTTTAAAAATTATGTGGTAGAAAAAGTTAATTATTACAAAAACTTTTGAATTAGTTTTATTGAAAGTAGAATTCCTATAACCGATTCCATGCTCAGAAAGCTGGAAGAAACAAATTTTCTGCCCTCTGTAACCTACAATTTGCACCCAAATTTTACCATGACCCTGCCCATTCCCTAAATGTTGTTTTTTTTTAGAAATAACGCCTTGTTAATATATATTTCCAGATTTAAATATTGTTACAAATAGACAAAAGGAGCTGAAGTTTAAGTAGAGATTATAACTGATATTTGAATGAAGTACAGCACACAAATCTTACAGAGATCACCAATTAATAAGATTAAGAATATTGCTGCAGTTTTATTGCTTCCAACAAGGATCTGAAACATTGTTATTGTGTATTTTATTGAATTAAAAAGATATGAAATGTGTTTTCTATTTGCCCACACTTTGTCAGTCATGTTTTATTGTTTACCTTGTGAACTAGAGGCTACAGATTTTTTGGATTTTGATCAAACTTGATATAGGCCTACTAATTAATTAGCTTTGTATCTTTAATGAGTTCAATTTTGGCAAATTTTCTATACAATAGGATTAGCCATAGATACAGATTTCAAATTAGGTATGCCTGTTAATTTGACAACAAAACTTTGTGTTTGGTAAATTTAGGATTTTTAAGCATATGAACAAAAGCTCACTTTGATCTCTGAATTTCTGTGTATAAAGAAATTCCATACTGCCCTGTAAAAAAGCATTTGAAAATTTATATTTCAGTCTAGTTCAAAAACCTTAAATAACATAGAATGAGAATATGGATTTTTTTCTCTTTTACTCAATTCAAAATCTGTCATTCGACTTGTTTTCTTAATTCAGGCTTGAATCTACATATGCTTTAATTTTATTACCATGATAAAGATCTGCTGTGGGTGTATATTGTGGTTGAAATTAACAAAATCATTCTCACATTAATGCACTAGATATGAAATGCATCTATAATTACATTAAAATAATTCTATAAAGCTGTCAATAGGCACTGAAAATCAGAGCAATATGCCAAAACATCGAACGTAAAATATGCAATATATATAGAATATCCAAAATGCTTGTACGCTGATATTACACAGACTAATGGAACAGCATGTACACTGATATAACAACATGTACACTGATATAACAACATGTACACTGATATAACACAGACTAGCATTTACTCTGATAGAATACAGGCTAGTGGAACAGCATGTACACTGATATAACACAGGCTAGTGGAACAGCATGTACTCTGATATAACACAGACTAATGGAACAGCATGTACACTGATATAACAACATGTACACTGATATAACACAGACTAGCATTTACTCTGATAGAATACAGGCTAGTGGAACAGCATGTACACTGATATAACACAGGCTAGTGGAACAGCATGTACACTGATATAACACAGGCTAGTGAAACAGCATGTACACTGATATAACACAGGCTAGTGGAACAGCATGTACTCTGATATAACACAGGCTAGTGGAACAGCATGTACTCTGATATAACACAGGCTAATGGAACAGCATGTACACTGATATAACACAGACTAGCATTTACTCTGATAGAACACAGGCTAGTGGAACAGCATGTACACTGATATAACATGTACACTGATATAACAACATGTACACTGATATAACACAGACTAGCATTTACTCTGATAGAACACAGGCTAGTGGAACAGCATGTACACTGATATAACACAGGCTAGTGGAACAGCATGTACTCTGATATAACACAGGCTAGTGGAACAGCATGTACACTGATATAACAACATGTACACTGATATAACACAGACTAGCATTTACTCTGATATTACACAGACTAGTGGAACAGCATGTACACTGATATAACAACATGTACACTGATATAACACAGACTAGCATTTACTCTGATAGAATACAGGCTAGTGGAACAGCATGTACACTGATATAACACAGGCTAGTGGAACAGCATGTACTCTGATATAACACAGGCTAATGGAACATCTTGAACACTGCCTTATGCAGCAACATGGATGATGTAGACTGATATAACAGGCTAGTGAACAGCATGTGCGCCGATATAACACAGGCTAGTGGAACAGAAAGTACACTGATAGGTACATGTATAATAGGTATATAACATTGGCTTGTGGAACAGAATGCTGGTTGTAGACTTATTGCCCTTGATTCAGAGAATTTATCCAGAATAAGCTGTTTATTTTTTGCTTGCATTAATGTAATAAAAGGATGTATCACTTATTAAAATTGTTTATTACCACCCAAGAATGAACACTCCTGGTCCAGGACATTCTTTAAGAAAGTATAAAGATTGAATATTTCATGAGGTTGATGGTGGCCATTTTGCCAGTTTTCTTAATATAAACAAAACTGCCAGTGGGTGTATGTTATCTTGCCTGGCAAGCTATCTTTACCATTTGTTAGACAAGAAAACAATTATACAGTATTACTTCTCAAGATCCTGGAACTTCCTTAGTTTTGATGTCATATTTATTATATTTTTCAGGCTAGGTACATTTTATTGTCCTCTACTATCATGTATCGTACTAATAAAACTTGTGATTATATTCTATGTAAAGAGGGTGAGTATAGATTTGATGTTGTGTTGGAAACTTGAAACCATACAGAACTAGTGATCACTATTGTCTTTTAACATAGATTTCAGGATACGTCATGGTGTGAGGGCCACTATATTTGATTACAAGTACACATCAAACTATTAATCTAAAAAGTGCTATAGATATCCATTAGAGCTAGAATTTAGATCTTAAAGGGGTTGTAAAGAGGTTCTTGCAATTCCACTTGTCACCCCACTGATCTACCGGAAGCTACTGTTGATATCTATGCAGATCAGTGGGGGAGACGTCATAAAACGCATTAGTTTAAGTGGAATTGCAAGAACAACAGACGTCGGAATAGAAATTGGAATGGCGCAAAATTGATGCTATCAGTGTCCCCGGTGCACATACAAAGTTTAGAAAACCTCTTTACAATCCCTTTAAATTGATCTTAACAATGATATGAATTTGAAAAATTAATGTAATGTGTCCTTGACAGAGTGCTTCAGGATGTTGATTTTGTTTTATTTTTTTTTCGGTTTGCAGGTCAGTGTCATACAAAATTGTCAGCCATCAATGAGACCATGGAGAGCTGCCAGATCACATACTATATTTCTCGGTTTTCTATTTTCCTTCTTTTTATTAACAACAGTAGCTGTAGCTTGTGGTATTATATTGTAAGTAGTATCCTTTTATTTATTCCAATAATTAATCAGCTGTGATAAACAGTTAGCTTACAGGAGATGAATTACCTTTTTTCAGTATCAAAGGATTGATTCTTATGTGCAATGGTGAATGAGGGAAATAAATTTTACAATAGACATCAGCTGGGTCTGGTTCCCTGCATTTAAGTAAGTCCAAGTCCGATATTCGACTTGAGATTTTCCTACTAATTCTTGTTTAGACTCAAGTCGACTTGGGGTTTTAAGCACGAAATTGATCTAAATTAAAAGCACAATGCTAGGAACTGGGCCCAGTACTGCTTCAGAGTTCTTAAAGCAAGTTCTTTGAAGTTGTTGACTCTCTTAAAAAATTAATCCAGCAACTCATTTCATAAATTTCACATGACATCCTATGATATAAAAAAGAAAAAGAAACATCTATATTTTACAAGGATAACAACTTAGGTTCTGTGAAGATCCGTTCTGCCAGCTGGTCCTTGGCCAAACCTCTTGGCATTGATCTTTCCCATTTACAGCTGGGTTGACTGGAATTATATGTGAAGATGGTCGAGAACAGAACTCTCAAACACAACGAGCACCATTTGCTCGTATCCAAGCAAATGACGTCATGTTTGTAAAGAACGATATGCTAACCACTGTGCTATAGAACCTCACAAAAAGGATCTTCTGACAAAATATACAAAAAAAAACAATTTGATGTTAATGTTTACCTATATTTCAGTGTTATACCAAGTGATAATTGTGGACCTTATAAAGGTCAGAATCAGACTTATCAAGTTGTAACAGAGCTGATAGATTCATGGAAAGATGACTATTCCTGGTTAGCTTTTGCCATAGAATTTATATCATCACCAGGTTTTATAGCAGCTGTTGTTATATTATTGGGGTAAGTCATCATTGTTTACATATACAGTTATATGTTATACTATACTATTTATTATCAGCTGGGGTCTGCACGAATCAGGTGTTCTTGACCTATTCTAGGTGTTCTGTTCCGAACAAGCTTTCAAGTATTTCCGGTCAGGAAGTGGAAAGTTCGGTACAGAACTAATATCTGAGTAGTTCTAGACAGGTTCTGGACAGGAAATGACTGGAATCAATGCACTGAAAAACGGTTGCAACATTTCCCACCATCTTGATTTCGTCACTGTTCCCGCTGCATCTTTAGGTCAGAAAGTCTTTGTCCGAAACAGTGTTCCAGTTCACTCAAATCCAGTTATGACAGTTCTGGCTGTTCTGGACTATAATTCGTGCAGACCTATGCTACATCACTGAGTTATCTTATACTATAGCAGTTCTTTAACAAGGATATGTCATCTTATTTAGTAACAGCTGTTACAAGGATAAATTTTACATTGGTTTTGTATGAATTTATAAGTATTTTGATGGTTATGTTATTACTCTGTTTTGTAGAATGGGAACATATTATTTAAGATTGGCTATGATTGGACATAAAGAAATGGTGACATTGTTAGAACAGCAATTGACATTGGTATGATATGAGTCTTAATGATATTTATATTATTATATTATTTAATATTTAAGATATTTTTGATTGTCAATTTGTAGCTCAAATATTATAACAATCCTACAACCCCAACTTATAGTGCAGACACAAGATCAATGGAAATTGTCAAATTTCAGGAAGGACAAAGTCTAAAAGAGTCCATTTTTTAAATTATTGCGACATTCTCAATTTCTAATCTTTATTTGATAGTTACTTTATGGAAATAGGAAATTTTCAGCATGGATAGGAACTCACTTGTGATTTTCAATAAGAGTTCATTTGATTTGAGAGTCAGTAAGTAATAACCTGAAATTCAATATGTCTGATATATTGTATTAATTACAGGAAGGAAAGGATAAAAACTTTTTGTTAAAGTTACTACAAGATGTTAATAAGAAAAATAAAGATAAGAAAAAGACATCACGCCCTCTAACAGCTACGTCTTATTTAAGTGATGATACAGTTACATCACCAGGTTTGTACTCTATCTTACAGATATCGTTCAGTACTCTAGCAACTTGTTGGTATTATTGAATATTTTTTATGAACATAAATACTTGTACGAATAGGATATTCTTAGTAATATGAACATAAATAAATGAAACTGAAATATCCATTGGCCATAATTGATTTAGATCTTTTGATTTATTTAGATTGCATGGGAATAATTTAGTATATAAATGTCATCTTTAATTATATTTTGATAAATCAGATTTAGGTGAACCATCATACAGACTTGCTGATGAAGGTCTTTGATTGCATTCTTTTCTTTGCATTGATATCTGGTGTTGTTGTACTAGATTTACTACGTATATACCTGAATAATAGTGTGAATTGTGAGTCATGCACTGTGTATGAATATGAGAATGGTCGGTGCATGTCCCTATTTCTTTGATTTTTCCTTGTTTTCTTTTACAAAGTCTTTTTCTCAAACTAAATCTGACTTGAAATTAGAATTTAAACTAATGGTAATTGAATTAATTTTCTTCTGGTTTGATGAAATTAGAATCGGTGAATTTTTACTTCACTTTAAGTTTTAATACATGACAGAATAATTTCTTAATTAACCGAATTTATCATTGCCCTTATTTTGGAATGGATTAATGTCTTAAACTCTTGTATTATAAATAACAGCTATGAAGTTGAAGTTGTCAATTTGCTAATTTGTGTATATAACAAAAGTAACTATCTATTTGAAATCTCATTTAAAGGGAAACTGTATCTCATATGATACAATTTATATTTTATTTGCAAAGTTGATCAATCTTACAGGTCATCTTTCACTTAATAATATTAACCTAGATAAGAACAATTGAGTAGATTTTAGCGGATGTGCTCACAAAACAATTCGTCAATCTTTTGCTTATTTTACTATATATTTGAATGAACTGTGCAAATTGAAACATGTTATGCTCCATAAATCAACATCACTTTTCATTATTCTCTCGAATCATGCCAAGATCTTAGTCTAGTGATACCTTGCATAATGTACTTGAACTTCTGTTGATATGCATTATTAGTCCTTGTTGTTAGTCCTATAATTAAACACAGCCCATAGTATTAACATAGTAACATCGAATACATCTTTACTAATACTTTCTTAAATACTAGTGATTAGACACATATAGTAGTTCACTTTAAAAAGGAAATACCTCATTTCTTTCTTCTCAATACTCTAAGGTACTGTAATGTGCATGTCTAACCATTGTTACTAATAAGTATTGTCATAGTTCAGTCATTTCTGATTTAGAAAATATTTTATGAAATTGATATTAAATTAACTTTAGATTTTATTTCTAGATTCACTCAAGAATGAGGAGCAAAAGAAATTCTAGAACTTGTATTGACTGATATTATAATGTAGCTTAATGTTAATATTTCATATCTAAACTGTATAACAGCTAATATCATATCTCTTAAAACTATATTGACTTTGATATTCGAATCAGTATTCTATAATCTTTGTCCGTCTTATATTATAGGCCTACATGTTTATAATATTGTAAAAGATAATTGATTCTGTTTCAGGTGGAAGGACGTTCATTCGACAAGTAGCAGAGGCTTCATCAAGAATTGGACAGTGAAGGTTAAATGGATCAGATATTGAATTCCAGTATTATAATGTACATACTAATCAAATGATACTTACAAATCTTATTACTTATATTTTTAACTGAATTTTAAATAATAATTATAACTTTATTCACAATCTCTCAAGGAGACATAAGATATTATAAACGTATAAACTTAATCAAGTGAAACAAAAAGATTATCTTGCATATGTACAAATACAATGTTCATAGTTTGTTAAAATATATCATTATTATATAAGCTTTATTCTCACACTAAATAAATAAGTCTTTTAGGATTATATTTACAAATTTACATAGATTGGTTAGTTTTATACCTGTACAGTTAAATAGTTCGTTCATTTTGGTTGTAGAAGGATGTTAAAAGAAATATAACAGCATCACTGTTTTTACCTGAATCTTTTTAATGTTTACATCTTTTGATTATACATTTGTATCATACTTTTAAAGGTCACTTTTCTTATGCCTGTTTATCTTTTTTTTCAAACATGATGCATTTGTAATTTGATATCTTTTACAGAAATTATCAAAATGTAACTAATTTTAATACGCAATAACATAATTTTATTATTAAATTAATGTGTTCCTAATGTTATAACTGGTATATATAATTTATTTTGAATATAATATATTTTTATCTTTGTTTTGATATTTATGTTCTTGTGAAAATACTGGATGATACAGGGGTCTGCACGAAAATTCTGTACGGAAATAATATTTTAGTAGTTCTGGACAGGAAATAACTACAATCACTGCATTGAAAAACAGTTGCAACATTTGCCGCCATCTTGATTTCGTCACCTCACTAGTTGGGACAGAAAATCTTTGTCCGGAACAGTGTTCTAAATCACTTAAATCCAGTTCCGACTGTTCTGGACTAAAGGATTCTAGCAAATCCCAGACTAATGCAGAGAACTATAAGGGCTTGAGAATGGGAGAAAAACAATACAATATATTCTAGGTTTTATTTGGTTTAGAAAAAGCTATTAACAATATCAACTTGTTTAACATTAATTGATTTTTATAGTGTAAAATAGCATATTTCAGATGTATATATTAGTTGGGATTCAGACAATACTCAGTCCTTCATAACAGAAAATAACAGTTGAGTGCAGAAAAGCGAAAGTAAAACTCCATTTAATTTCAATATAACAAACCAAATGCCATTGATGAAATAGCTCACTCCCAGACTCCCTGAAGAAATATCTAAATATATAATAAATAGTGATACAGGACGGAATATAACTATTATACAATATCAAAATAAGTACATGTACAATATCACAATTCTATAAATTTCATGTTTAACCTTAATGTAACAAGATTGTTGAATAATAAGTTTGTCTGATTTTTTATATGCAGATCTACTATGCATTCAGTAGTCAATTTCATAAAATATTTTTACAAAAACATTTTTTTCTGCCTTTAAATACAAATCATATAAACAATCATTTGTAACATAATTTTTAGACATTGTTAATAAATATGAATTAAAGTGGATAAACAATATTGAAATCAACTGATCATAATGGCCAAAAGAACAAAGGGATGGTATTGGTGGTAAAGGAAATCTTTAAAGATATGACTAGATGGTTTATCTTTGATTTCATTCAGAATATAAACTAAAGATCTGTCTAGAAACTATAGACAGACATTGAGAAAAATGTTCTAAGTTAACAATAAAATGTAAAGCACAAAAATATCACAGTTAATAAATCGTATGGTATAACAATGATGTGGTTTTTCTCCAATAAACATTTAAAACAACAAATAAAATATACAATTCTTGTTTTCATATTACAAAACAGTTTAGATTTATGATAAATTTGATGCTTATTTACAAAACAATTTCTATATCCAAACATGATCACAACCATTTAAAAATCTTTAAATTAAATAAAGTGTTATTATTTATCAACAATCACATTTGAAATAGAAAATCGCAGGGCCATTCATTTGGATATTGTGCCAGACATGTCTGACAGGAAATTTCAAATGTGCATTTCTGATATGTTTAGTCAAAATTAAAAATCATGAATATTAAATGCATAATCTTGCATTTTACTCCAATAAAAATCACAAATAAAGAAAAAGAGATAAATCTCTACAGATTTCATAAAAAATATTGTGCATATAGACTATACAAAAGGAGACAGAAATATTTATCAAAATAAAAGATATTTGTAATAAAATAGGCATAAAGTATATATGCATTATCAGATTTAAAAGACAGAAAAAGCACTTGTATCTGTTTAAAAAAGAATGAATGAATCATTCATTCATCATCCTCTTCTATATCTTGTCTTATACTGTCTAGAAATGATTTTCCTCTTTCTTCCATTTTAGCATGTTGTGCATCATAACTCTTTCTTCTTTCCTGTAAAAAAAATATTTTTATTTGATGCATTTACTAAAACTACTTATCTAAATATACCTATTTTTGAATACCAATATCAATGCAGTTATATCACTTCATAATCTTTACAATATTTGCAAGGGAGAATGCTTATTATGCCCTATAAGCCACAACAGATCGATCTTCCATTGCAAGCTTCCATTAACTGTAGAGGAACTGGTTTTATGGTAGGGAGTTCTGGGTAGCTGAAAATGAGTTTTTTCAGCTGTTAAAGCAGAAGTCTATACTCCTATACCATCAATACTCTATGACTGATTTTGAGGAAAACAAGAGATAATTAGATCAAATTGTTACCTGAATACTTTGTATTTTTCGTATATCAGAACCTGTAGTAGTAGATGATTCCCCACCATTAACAGTACTAGTCTCATCTTCACTACCTACATCAGCTTTATACGAGGTGGAATCCTGAAATAACACAACTTACTTAATATACAACAATAATAATATATCTCCCTGTCTAACATTGTGTGCATCTATTTTAGATATAGTTTAGAAACAGAACTTGAAATTGTCTGAAGATCACACAGAGTGAAACATAGGTTGTTTTAATATTTTTACTGAATAGTACTGCAAAGTCAGCTGAACTACAGTTGGAATCTTGTGATATCACATGCATGATTACTGGTACACATTAAAATTGTGATAATCTCTTATATTTGATGACCATGATCAGGTCCACTTTCTTTGCTGTTAGTCGAGATATGAATAAATGTGTTTCAGTATGGATAATGGCTCCAGGGGGTTTGGACAATAAAACAATATAATTTTTTATTTACCTTGTCAGGATCCATATTAGAACTACTGAAATATAAATTAATACTTTACTTTAGAGATATTCAGGTATAAAACTTCTTATACTTGAGTTCTGACAAAAACCTAGCAGTTCCTTGATTGAGAACTGATGAGCTTGCCAGACCTCTTTCTGTGCAGATTGTAAGGCCTTCAGACTCCTAAATCACATGATTTTTTGCATCAAATTTTACCAATCAGAAATGAGTAGAGAAATAGGTTTCGAGCAAATCAAATTTGTTTGCATTGAAATATTTGACCAATCAAATTTAGTCAGAAGAATAAATAACAGGAATAAGAGTTATATTTTGAGGACACATCTAAATGTTGCTACAATTTAAAGACTTCAATTACCTTCCATTGAACATTTTAGCAAAACCACTGTCAGGATTCCCTAGTTCTCTTTCACAGGCATGTAAAAAGTCAGCTACACTGTGTTTCTCAAATTCTTCAGCTAAATAAACTGGTTTTCTTCCAAAACTATCTTCTGCTGTTAATACTGATCTATTGGCTACCAGCCACTTTACACATTCTAGATGACCACTGAAAAATTAAAAAAATATCAGATATCAAAGAGGGTATATATTTACGCCATAGGTAAGTGGGTAATACACTACTTCAATTCTGTGTAGTAAGAGTTTTGAACAGCAAGAAAAAACACAAGAAAATCTTCGAATCATTACCAAATTCGCTAGTGTAGTAAAAGAACAGTAATTACAAAATGGCAGAGAAAATAAAAGTGTGGCCATTTTTATTCTTTTCTTGGATGATCTTCAGCTTTTGCAACTGAGCAAGTCTGTTCCTTTTGTTGTCAAGCATTTAGTTGAGAACACTATCGTTGGAGTTTTTGGCATCTAATTTTGTATACTATTATTAAAAGTTTTGTAAATATAAAATAATTACCCTCTTGCTGCTAAATGTAGTGGTGTCTGTTTTTCTATGGTTTCACAATTTAATTCTGCTCCCATTGCTGCTAAAATCTGTAACAGAATAGATCAGTATTGAAAACTATACCTCAATATCTTCATCAGATATCTTTGTATATTAATTATCTATCAATAAATTCTGTTGCTGGTTTGCATAAGTTAATCAACTAAGGTTTTTTAGGACCCTATTTCAATTGTGGTTTTGAGGGGATGTTGGTTTATTGAGATTATCGATTGATTTGGTTGGAACTTCTTAATAGGCCAACTCTTGAGGATACCAGTTCATATAAAACACGATTTTTTACGTTTTAATGTAATTTTTTCACTACCTACCATCATAACATTAACATGACCATGTAAAGCTGCTAAATGCATTGGTGTATAACTTTGTGGTGTTTCTTGGTTTAAATCTACACCTGAGGCTGCTAACCATTTAGTAACAGAAGTTTGACCATGAATAACTGATTTATGTAATGGTAGTAAACCTTTTTCATCTTTTGATCTACAAGCATATATATCAACATAATACAGATTTTTTTCATTTTTTAGTTCAAAATTGCATTTACCACAATTTTTCATTCATTCAGTTTATAATCATCTCTATTTTAAGGGGCAACAGCAATAAAGTCATATTATTCAGTCAAATCTTTGCAGATATATCAATCAGCCCACATGACATTTTTTCTGGAATTACAGAAACAGAACAGGACAAATAACAGCAATAATGTTGACTCCTTTTGATATTAAAGTTGGATTGTGTTATTTCTCATTAAAATAGATGTATAATTCATACAGATGGAGTCTCATAAAAATTCATGACACAATCTCTCATTAATATTCATAATACTTACTCCTTTAATTCAGGGAATCTATCAACTAATTGTTTAATACGTTCTATATGACCATTACTGGCTGCTTCATGTATAGTCATACCATGTGTTAATATACGTTTATCTTCTTCCATTCTATCTTCACGTTGTCTTATAGAATCTTTCTCTGCTGCTTCTAAACCAGCCTAAATAATAACAACATATATAGATACGAATCTTAAACAATTTCTGATTGATGGTGAACATGCTCCTTTAAAGGAGAATGTTCCGCATTTTTGATGGTTGATTTAGGACTTTAAAATAGTCTCCAGTTCTCCATATCTAACATTTGAAGAACATTTTAAAAAAGATAAAAAAAAACTTACCTTATATCCCTTTAAAAAATCTACTTTATTATCTTTCTCTTCTTCTCCATTATCATTTCTTGATTTCGGTGATTTACTTCTCTCTGTTTTCTTCTGCTCCTTTTTTTCTTCTCGCTCTGAATTTCTCCTTTCTGATTCCTTTCTTTTCTTTTCAGATTTGATTTTCTCCGTTTGTCCTCTCCTCTCAGAATCTTTAGATAAGAAAGTAAAAGTAGGACCATTTGCTTTGTTGGATGAATCATTGCTAATTTTTCTTTGATTGGCTTTACTTTGGTGTCTAGGGGAACCTTTTAAAGATATTATTGTCTCCTCTCGACTTTCTTCTTCTGTTTCTGATCCTGTGTCAGATTTGGATGTACTTGTATATGAGTCACTGGTATAGGTTGATTCACTGCCACTACTCTCTTTCTTCTTTGGTTGAACTTGCTTTACTTGTTTGGTTCGTTTCTTCTCTGGTGTAACAATTTCAACTGATGATGCACTACTGGTTGACTTTATTCTTTGTTTCTGTCGTCGTTGTTTTTCTGAGCTTGGTGGTCTGTTTTGTATTTTTGGAGACTTCGAAACATTATCTGCCTTTGGATTGACTCGTGGAACTGTAGATTCATAAGGTGTAATGGCTGAAAAAATTATTGAAGTTATGTTAAAGTCATTTTAACAGCAAATATTTCTATAATTGTATTATCCAAATGTTGGCCAAGTCAATTTGTTTTTTATTTGTAGATAAATAAAGGACTTTTAATACTGAAAGTGACTTGGGGAGGTAAAATTGAATTGTTCAGAAGTTACGGCCAAAATTTCAACCAAGACTTTCATGATAAAGGCTCATGTGAATATTCCTTTACAAGACCAAAATTACCATTTGCCAGAGGGAAATAATAATAGAAGAATAACAAATTTCAAGAGAGAAATATTTTCTTACGTTCTTTTTCAACAAGGTTTCTATCTCGTTCAACTGATAAATAAACATAAGTATTTTTATCACCATTTTGTCCAGTTAACCATCTATTACAGTTAAAATCATAGACTTTTTTACCATAATTATCAGACACAGTAACACATTCTAAATACCAAGCATAACCTGAAATTAATACAAATTTTAAGTTTAAGAATTTCAGAAAACTCCAAAAAAGTTTATGGTCCTATGATCAAAACAGCAAAACATATTTAAACATTAGCACAAATGATCCTTGATATTAATTTTTCTGGCAACAAGATGAAGTTTCCTTTTGCTCTAAAATTTATTGAACAAGATACAAATCCAAGAAATCCAACGCTGTATTTTCCTCTCCGATAGTACTTTTACTTACTTAATTCTGGTCTGTCATGACCTATCTTTATTTTCTGTATTTCACCAACATGATGTGCTGATATATTAAATCTATCTTCCTATAACAACCAAATAATGTTTTAAAACCCATTAGCAATCAAATACAATTAAACACATGTATTCATCTACATATCATCTTCAAAGTGTGTTATCATATTTGCTTTCCAGCAGAAAGTTCATTACCAAATCAGTATCTGTCTGATGATCAGAAAATTTTACCAATCAAAATTGAGCTGGGCAGTATTCAAAACTCTTAATGAATAACAAGTAAGAACAATTTCTAAGCATATGATTTCTGTTAATAGATGAACATTTCACATCATTAAAAGGTGTCACATACCTTTCCTTTCTGGAATTTCAGTTTATGTGTAGTGGATTCAGCTAATGTTATTTCTTTACTTCTACCATGTTCACCATAGAGAGTGATATTAACATCAGCTTTAGTACTAGCACCATTTACGGTACCAGTTATAACTATTACTTCATAGTCAGCTATAGGTCCCTCTTTTACTTCATCTTCAGTCTTAAATATATAAAATATTATTTTTCATCAAATATCCCTCACAAAATTCCATTCTGAAAAATTCTGTTCCAATTTGATAAGAATTGACCAGAGCTTATTTCAAGTTGCAGTTGGATAGATTTCATCACGAAAGCAAGTTAAGGAAACTTTTTTATATCAAAAAAGCATAAAATCAAAAACTTTGTACCGGGATCAAAGAAAGCGAACTCAATGAAACAGAGCAAGAATACAACAAGAATGTTCAGCAGACATGTTTTTAAGGGTTTTTTGCAACCTTTTTAAAGTTCTATGCTGTATCTGTGATGTAAGGAGATAATAAATTCTACAATCTGAAAAACCAACTATTTTTTACTGAGACTTTTACTTACATGATCATATTTTTCCAGCAGACGACGTTCTGTTTGTATACCAACAGAATCATTAAACTCTGTTTGCATTGATACAGAAACAGCCACTTCTTCTTGGTCTGTTTTCTTACCATCATTAATATAGGTACGATTTCTTATTTTCTTAGATGATTTCGGTGGTGCTGGTGTTTTAAGGCGTTTAACATCATCAATAGATATAGAGGAAGAGCGTGTATCATCAGATGTATTAGATGGTGTTGGTGAACTAGGTCTCTGTATTGGACTCCTACTAGACTGTGTTCTAAAAATTTCAAAAAAACTTATTGGCACTTCTTTTTAACGTAAAATATCTTATAATTTGAGGTCAGCCATAAAAAAGATCGGTCCTTTGAACCGAACTGGTGCTGCGGTTATGCAATTCCTTCAAAAAGTCATAGTATCCTACTAATGAATTTAAAAAAAAGAAAATTAAATATATGCAATACATACCTTCTGACATTGTTATCTGAGGCACTGCTGTTACCATCATAGTACTGTAAAGATAAAGTAAATCAGATTTTGATGCAAATATTTGAGCAGTTTTTCTAGAATTCGTGCTTTGATTAAGCTGGCATACAGGATAACAAGAAGATCCTTTCTACCAGCTGAATACATCTTCCCCAGTTTTCTCAATCCATTTACAGCTGAATGAAAATGACTTATTCAATGTCACTGGAAGTTCACACACAGATTGAGATGAGAATCAACAACACAAATTGAAACTTACTTTCAGTTGTGTATTGAACACTTTCCTTCCATTGATGTCATAAGAATATTTAGCTGTATGTGGTCGTTTGTTATCATCCTTTTAAATGAAATCAACAAGCATTAAATTAAGTATAATGAAACCAGAATTATCATTTATAAGCATTTTTCTACAACCTATCAAAGCATTGTTTTTACTACAACAAGCACATAATCAGTATCAAACCACTTACATTTTCCTGATAAATAGGCTTACTTAAGCCTGTAATGGCAATAATCTAAAGCAAGCTTTATCTAATTAAAAATTATCTAAAAGCATCAATCATGACTTGCTGGTACAGTAGAACCCCTCAAATCTGTCCTCTGGCATATTTCATATCAAGGTCTATTTTTGTGAAACAGGACTTAGTATTAATACAAAACTCTATCAATGTGTCTATATTTCTAACACAGCAAGAAAAACATGTGATATTAGGATTCTGGTACCTTATAATAATCTGTTGAAGCTCTTCGTACTTTAACCAAGAGTGTATGTTTTCGTGGACCACTCTATATATAGACAATAACCATGCAATGTGAAGAAAGCCATAGATTAATATTGTGTATACAAACATTAATAGTGCAATATAATTGGTGGCTTTAAAAATGATCCACAAAGATATTAAATCTAGAGTGAAACTCATCGTCAAAAAATGTTCCTAGGTAAGAGAAAACTATTTGATGTCTACGAATTAAGAATACAACGCAATTGACGAATATCTTGTAGAGCCATTTTTAAAACCCTACTCAGTACAATGCTAGAAAGGTCTGGCCATGCATGAACTGTAGATATCTTTCATTCAAATCTAGATTTGCCAAAAGGAAATAAGAAATAAGGCCTGTGTTCACAAAAAGGAGGTCTAAATTACATTTATGGTGATTGTTTTTTTGTGCAGCTACATTTAATGCAATACCAATCCCCTCTATTAAATAAACAGAGGTACCACCCTCTAAATACACTTCTAATTTTAATAAACGCTCATAAATGAAATCACTTCAAAGGAAAGCCCTTGACGACCAAAAATATATCTTAACCTTTTAGTTTTATTATCTTTCATGTCGTAGATTTTAAAATGAAATTCAAAAGTAAACAAATATCAAATCATAAAAAAGCTATTTAAATGTTAAAGCCTTTTTTTCTTAACGTGATAAGAGAGAAAAAGCCTGTCCTAAAGGGATAGTGGAGGTTTTCTAAATTATGTATGTGGTATCAGGGACACTGATAGCATAAATTTTCACCATTTAATCTGTTATTTCACTAATTCTCTAAAACAAAGCGTTTGATGACATCACACCTTCGAAATATTGTTGTAAGTGGAATTGCTAGAACTACAGACATCTGATTTAAAATTGGAATAGTGTAAATTAACTGATGCTATAAGTGACCCTGATACACATACAAAATCTAGAATAACCCTTTGCAATCTCTTTAACTACTGAAAATTTTCAATCTGCCTAAATATCTAGAGAGGGGAAACTTGTGCCGGTTTAATTTCATATTTTCTATTTTAAAATATTCAAAGTAAGAAGGCACATACTCTCACAATAAGGGAACTGAACATTTTCTACTTCTATTTGCATACAAAAAGCATTCTACAAATACTTTTACTACATTATATTTACACTACATTGCTACACTACATATAGTAGGCCTAATACAACAGAGAACGGTTCTACACAGTAATGGTTTCCACTATGAATTTCATCTCAAAATAAAACGAAATCTAAATTTTCATCATTGAAAATAATTCTCAAATCGTTATAGGATATATTATAATAAATTGCAAAATAGCTACTTTTGTGGCGTCTGAACAAAACACTCAATTCTTTTATCCCAATGAAAATTTATGATTTATTTGATTGTAGATGTCTTTTGTACATGACAAGTATATTCATATATTGATACAAACAACAATAATGATGCTAATGATGGTAAAGAATGTAGAATTTACCTCAAAAGAACGAGGAGCTGTTTGTGGTCGAGGAGATCGAGCAGAATCCAGAGATTCTACTGTTTCCTGAAATAAAGGGTGCAGAGAGACATAAAATATAGCTTAAAGAGACTGTCTTGAAACTGAGATTTATAGCTTGTTAACAAAAAATGCTGAAAGGTTAAAGGTCATCTAAGTCAATTCTACCAAACTTCAAAACAGTAGTTAAACAGAAACTGTCATCTTCTCTTACAAAACAAGATGAGGATACTTACGGTAGCAACAAGTAATTTAGCTGCAGCATTAACTAATCTATTAGTATCAGATTTGGTTGTTGATCTTGATAAAGATCTTGTTTTGGATGATCTGTAATAATAGAAATATTAGAAATCAGGCTATAAGGACAAGGAATTCAGGATATTGTATATTTTTTCTCTTTGAGTCTTTACTAACTGACATTTACCCTTTGGAGTTTGTATAAACTAAACTTCAAGCAGTATGACTTTTACGTATTTGATGTCAGTTTGTAATGTCCCTTTCACTGGCTGCTGAGGCAAATATCACCTTATGATGTGGCCAGTAGAGTGGATACCAGAATTGAAAGAGCTAATATCAGTCTGTAGCAAATTGTACACTGGATTTCACAACCTTAATCCTTGTTACTTTTTAAAGCGATTTCACCTCTTAGAATAAACAAAAAAAATTAAGATCTCAAACTTGGCCAATAAGACTATATATTCAACAATGGTGTCCAGTGTCCACAGTAAACAGAATCAAATAAACCCACAAAACTATGTAATTTTCCATACACTTACAGGTTATTATTGAAAAACGCTTAAAATTTGATTAAGTGTTTTTTAATTATTGTACATAAACATAATTTTCTGGATTTATCAGATTATTTAAGTAATCGATTGAATAGTTATGCAACCAGGTAAGTCCCCTGATGAATATATACTCCCACTGACCAAGTTTGAAAATTTAGATTTTGTGTTCATTCCAAGAGGTTGCATTCCTTTAAACTAAATACTTCTAGAATGTCTAATCATACTTTTTACAGACTAATCATGCCAAGAATCATGTCAACAAACTAAATTATTTTTACATGATCAATTCAAACATCAGACATCTGATGTGATAATATGTAAGGAATGTCATTATTAATTCATATCACAATCATAAAAACAACCACATTCTCACTAATGAAATTGTTTTATATAACATCAGATTTCTCAATTAGGCCACATAAAAAAAAACCATTGGTGATCGTCCCCGCCCGTGCCTGAAAATGGCCCGTCCCTAATTTTTTTTTATTTTTTATTTTTAAAAAAAACGTAAACAATCCGCTTAATAGCGTAGATATAGCAAAAATTCAATTTTTCGCGGACATTTAACGCAGAATAAATGTAATATAATACCAGTAGGTCCATCTAGCGACCATAGTAGGAACTACAACACCCATCCGCGCATGCGCTGCCATTGTATCATGTGGGCTTAAGTGTATTAGGGTCCTATAAAAAAAATAAAAAATAAAAAAAAAAACCTCCCCCCCTCTCCTGATTTCGGAAATTGAAAGGACGATCACCAATTATTTTTTTTTATGTGGCCTTAGAATAGAGAATTTTTTTTATCATTATTAATAATTGGCACAATTTTTAAGCATCAGGCCTGACTTATTTAAAGAAATATCTCTTAAATGTTGTATTATACAGATATTCTGTTGAATGATTATGATGCATAAACTCAGGACAATTTTAACTGAAAATTAATGTATTTCTTTAATTAAATTGGTAATATGTAGGCTAAAGTTTCTCTGAAATGGGTTTAAAGTTGACATATCCAGTAAAATATTGTGTTTAGAAAGCCCTTAGAGCCATATTTGCCCTTTAATTACCTGCTTTTTGTTGATCTGGAACCTACACTAGTGGTAGCTCTAGGTAGTAATTGTGGTTTAGCTGTATAGATATAATAATATTCAGGTAACTTGGGACCCTAGAAAATATAATATAACCAATGTATACCCTTGGACAATATGTATATACACATAACAAAATAATGACTATAACACTTGGTATTCTTTTATAACTTTGTCAATAACCAAGTTAATGAAATCTACTCTTTGCTTTATAAGGTTTAAGAAGAATAATATATGTCGCTCCTTGTATTATAACAGTAATATTTAAACTCTATCAAGGTCAAATATTTTTATAACAACATATACCCTAATGTCTTTATGATCATTTGGGTGGGCTCAATTTTCTTGGATTTTCATGCCAATCCCAACATTTTTATAAGCATGATTGATTAATCTGCATTTAATATAAAACTAAGCTTTGATGAAGTAGTTCTTCAATTGTTTTAGGTAATTAAAATAAACACAGGACCACACCTTAAAGCTGTTTCTACTTGTATGAGTTGGGCAAAATGAAACAAATATAAGTAACAAAAATATGTAATCCATATTTCAAATCAAAATGTTAGATGTACAACACATTTTGTGATTATTAACTTGCAGAAATTAAGGGATGACTTGACTGGATCAATGCCTTACAAAGATCCATATAGATCAGCAATTGGATTTTTTTTAGATAGAATGGTGCGTAGGCAAAACATTACTACTGGTGCAGAAACAGCATGAATCTACCATCAAAATTTGGATCAAAATGACTAAAACAACTACTACTTTCTATGAAAAGTTCTTCTCGAACTACAGACATACAATGTATAAGGATTAATATGTGATGAAAAAATTAAAAAATGGTGGTTGCCTATTATGAAAAAACAAAAATGTTATCTAAAATAAGCAAAAACTAAATTGAAGCATCATGAACTAAAACTATAACAACAACAACATTAAGTGTACCTTCTTGTGTTTACTTTTAGAAGATTTTGTTTTCTTGGATACATGTGGTAAAGATGGGTCTGTGAGCTTTATAAAACAAAACAAAGTTTACATCATGCAATGCAATTATCACTGAAACTTTTAATAGTGTAAACAATCTATGTCTTTTTTGTGCATACAGCTTACCAATAGCATATTGTGATAATCAAGGGTTTGTATTTATCTGACTTACTCATGCACTTTATATAAATCAGCAGGCTGTAAGCCATGATCTTGGCTTGTGCACTGCTTGGTCATGCTAATAATAATTTGTGAAATAGAACATGCTTACAATGCATTTCATAATGCGATCATTCATGTGCTGTTACCAAATAATTATGCCCTTGTTGAAAAATGTCCCCAACAAAGCCATTTGAAGACAACTTAATTAATATTTAATCAAAGCATAGATTTGTTGTTCACAAGAAGGGACAGCAATGATCATTAACTATATTTATTACACTTGATTTGTTAATCGTCATATTGTTTTTTTCCCTTGAGCGGTTGTTTAATACAGTTTCTACTGTAATTGTTGTACATAAAGAAGCAGATGTTGTAGTCAATCTTTTACTGTGAAGTTTCTAATGTATTTAACCAAAGTTTCAGAGCAACTATTATATGGTAATGTTTACCTTCCAAGTCTTTTTCATAGACTATTATCAGGTTATACATGAATTTTTTTGCAGCCTATTTATAAAATACCATTTGGCTTTTATGTTATTTGTAATAGTCACATTATAATCTGGTCATAAATATAGGCCTACGATTAATTCCAGGACTGAAAACCGCAATGAAAAAAGAAACAATGAGTTCCCCTGAAACAAATACCACAAAACCAATTTAGAATTCTTGTGGAATTATAGCAAATTCAGAAAATTCATACTCACAAGAAAATGATAATTGGTCATATGTTTCTTTATTTTTCTTTTCACTTTCTCTTCCCTTGGTCCATGGGTATCGTAGGTCTAGAAACAAAGGAATGAAATTAGTAGTTAAAATGTCTAGGAGCTAGCTGAGGATAAAAACTCACGAGAACAGACATATCATTTACAGCTTACAATATTGAGAAAAATAAAAATTCTTTAAGAGCAACTCTGCATAATACAGTTGTTTCAGATAAGGATTTTTAATGGTTTTTAACAGATTTGAAAAACATGAAGTAAAAACAGGAATGATAAGGAAATGAAATGTTACTGATCCTTTTAGCATTATTTGTAGAAAAAATAAAATTCATATATCAATATATCAGCTATATATTCAACTAATATTTAAATTGATCATTATCACTTGGAGCCCATGAATATCACTTCAAGTAAGATTGGAATTTACATACATTTGCATACCCATTTTGAGCTAGGTAGACTGGGACATTGATATATGACTTATAAGAGATAACCAGATTTTAATTAACTGAACAAAATTAGAACCCACAACCATTTGTTTGATAAAACCAAGCAAAAGATATTACGTAGTTTCATATGCCCAAATTAATTGTTCTCAATATAGCCTTTTTAAAGTATAAGAATATTTTGAGAGTCGAGGGTTTGAAATCAAAGACTATCTTTGATATATGAAATTAATAAAACATATTTATTCCTGTGAAAGGAGTGTATATAAGTAGTGTATAACAGGGTTATAAGTTTATAACAGATTAAGAAATAAGAATTAAGAATTAGTCCAGATTATATTATAAGTTAATACAATATCTATAAAATCAGTCAGCTGAAAGAATTATGTTTATTATATTAACATAATGTTATAATATTAAGCAATGCTGTGTATATGTTGTAATAACATGACATCTTGTATCATTTATTGCATTCTATTAAAATCTATTCCACATTATGTTCTTTGTGCAATACAATACAATGGGCTAAATGGAGGGCGTCATACTGTTATTTTACAAGATTATTTCAAAATAGAGTAGTTCTATTCTATAGCTCAACTGGCAATTTAAAGCACATCATCTAATCCTTTGCTATTGACACAAGCAAAGCGCTTTTCATGACTGCAAAACAACTGCAATCAAATCCAAATTTTAATAACAAGGAAATCATATGTAACTGACGGTAACTGCCATTTTTCAGTTATAATTGTGCTGGGATAATCAGTTTCTATCAGATGCTGCATGCTTGTTGTAGTGGAAAATACATTCAAGTTCTCTAAAATTCTGGCAGTCACAGATTCCAACTAACCCTCACTCAAGATGCTCAAAGGATTGTAAAGAGGTTTTCTAATTTCTAGAGGAATTGCAAGAACCAGACGTTGGAATGGTACAAATTGATGCTATCAGTGTCCCAAATGCACATACAAAGTTTAGAAAACCTCTTTACAATCCCTTTATGATAAAAAACCAGCAAATTATGCAGATATATCATGGCAGAAGACAATATAAATAAAGAAAGCAAAACCATCACCAGAAAGTTTAACTTCAGATAGTGAATACATATTTTTTATAAATTGCATAGAAATAAAACAAGTTAATATTTTAAGGCAATAACAGACATGTGCCCTTTATTCACAAAATAGAGAATATCTTCATTTGTAATAATTCCTTAGAATTCCATTTAATCATTTATAGGCCATAAAGAGGGATTGTTGGCAGAGTTCAATACCTGATTTGGAAAATACCCAAGATTTCTTAAATTCTTGAAGAAAAAGATAAACAACAATCAATATGCAGCAATCAAATACCAAAATGTGACATGCAATTTATTTTTGTTATCTAAATGGTTAGCTATTAATGAACAATAAATGTAAACAATCAAAACGATGTGTTCGAACATGTTATAAGACAAAGTTTCAAGTAACGTGAGCATAACAATTGTTGTGAGTATTAATTAAATGTGAACATATCAATTAATGTGAGCATTGATTTAAAGTGAACATTTTCATCATATGTTAGATACATGCTTATACTTACAGTAACACCACTCATAGTGACTATTGGAGTCTCTGTATCATAGCAATTGTAATAATAGTTTAAATAGTCATCTTCCGAATCCTCATATTGTAGAGATGGAAACTGTTAATGGTCAAAACAAAAAAATCAAAAAACTTTGAAGCTCTCAAAAATTAAAGTCCAAAATCTTAGATTAATTAGGTACCAAAATATCCTTCAAATTTAGAGATTCTAATACAATTACTGACATAAAATACCCATTAACCTTCCCATTAAACTTTCTAATATTTCTGTCTTAGCTACTAAGTCATCGATAATTAATGATCCATTGAAAGGAAAATCAATAGAGATTTCGATGTTAAAAGTTGTCTAATATAAATTGATCTTTTATCTGCTATGACAGGTGTGATAAATTACCTTCAATTGTTTATTATTAAAGATTTAGGTAGCTATTTACAACTAGATCTTGAAATCATTCACTAGAGAATTATCACAATCTTTAATCATACCGATAAATCCAAATTTAAATTCTGTCACAATATCGCATTCCGTCACTATCTCAATTTACTCAATGCTATCTGATATCCGTTAAATAAATTAATACACAAGATATAAAAACATGAACTCCCAAATCCAAGCAGTATGAAGAAATATTGTCCTGATCAACAATTGGTTGCCAACAGACTAGGTCTAATAAATAGATCAATAATCACCTATATTACTTATATGCTAAACAGGTGGGAGAGTATTACAAACCAACAGACCAGAACAAATCCTATGACAGAACAAAACTCAATTCTTTGACACAGGAATGGGTAGATGGCAATTTAAACTTTATATTTTCAGATCAACTATTCATTTTCTTTGCTCAACCACAACACATGTTCAATAAGAATTCTAAAGGTATCCCAAAAATCCAAAAGCCAACACAACAGACTTAAAATGGCATCATCCTACCACTCATTCATAAAAACATACATACTCATCAAAATCTGCAGCTATACACTCAAAGCATAAATAAATTTTCAACAGATTGTGGTTGCTAAATGATAACTCCTTCACCCAAGACTATTAACAGACAGACACCAGATATAAAACTAGAGCCACATGTGGCACAGAGTGGGACTTTGCAAATGTGCAAATTGCTAAGGGAAATTTTAAAAAAAATGGTCCCTGAACGTTCATCCGAAGTGTCAAAGAAGTCGACAACTTTTAAAATTTTTGAATTTTTGGAAAGGTTGTGAAACCGGAAGTAGTCACCAGACCTAACATTTGAACATAGCAGCTGAAAACCTTTATCAATAACCTTCGTCCTACTGAAGGTCAAGGTCTCTGAAGGTCAAATTCACGAGAAACAAGTCTTTAAAATTTGGTAATGCATACTGTAATAACACCGGAAGTTGACGCTAGACATCAAATATGAAAGTATAAATGAACAGCCAAAGTCAATGACCTTTGATCCTAAAAAGGTCAAGGTCAACAAAGGTCAAGATCAAAAACGATTTTTTTTATTTTTTTAATCCTGTTTTTTTTTTGTAACTACAAAGCCGAAATCTATGAACCTTTAACATAAGCTTAATAAAGCAATGCTGTAACTGAATGCAAGTTCATTTTTTGAAAAAAAAATAAAATTTAACTTTTTTTTGATAAACAAAATTTTGACAAAAACAGAATTTTACCCGGATGTGCCACGCCCACTTTAGATTTTTTTATGTGGCTTGATTTATATTAATAATATCTTACTATGGCTAAATTAGCAAGCCTTTACATCTATTGGTTAACGAGATATACAATCATAAATGTCAAAAAAGGTCAAAATCTATAATCGGAAATTTTGAAATTAATAAACCTTGTTCCCTTTTTTGAACTATAGAGCCAAAATAGCTGAGATTATGATATAATATAGCTTAAGTAATGAGGTTGGTGTGTGCAGAAGCATTTTTCAAAAAAATGTAGTCTATATAGATTTTTTTCCAGACAACAAAATGTAAACAAAATTAAAATTTAACCCGGATGTGCCACGCCCATGTCAATTTTTTTTTGATGGATACATTGGTATGGGGTATGTTCACTTATGTTCAAATTTTCAAGCCTCTAAACTTAATAGATCATAAACTATGCATATATTACAGTAAGAAAATTCAAAAAATCGGGTAAAGGTTTTCAAAATTGAAAAATTTAAGAAAAAAACTAATTTTGCATTACAATACATTGTGATATATCGTTCGAAAGAGCTCATGAAGCCCATTCTGAATATGCAAAAACGAACCCTCTAGGTTAATTAGGTCACCTGTAGGAGCAGTACAAAGTTGCGAATTTGGCTATTTTTGAACACCTATAAAACCGGAAGTTGATATCGGAGGTTAAATATTAAAGTATCATCAGGTAGCCAAGGTCGATGACCTTTGACCTACTAAAGGCCAAGGTCATCAAAGGTCAAGGTCACGAGATATAAGCCTTCAAATATTGAAAAGATAGCTTGCCAGGCAAGGTAATATACGCCCACTGGAAGCTTTGTTTGAAAAAAAACATTTGGCAGAAAACAGCAACCATCAAATATTCAACCTGTAGTCGGAGGCCTACATTTCGTTCAGAACTTAAATTAGGTGTCGTCCAAACAATTTTTTTCTCGATTTAATTAAGGCTTCAGCATTCATCAAGTTTAGTCAAAATCCTTCTCTGTTATGAGCTATAAACTAAAACCTATTTTATACAAGAAAGGCAATAAGTCATATGAAATATTTTTTTGATTTTCAATAGGGTTTATCGTGTGATAATAAACTATTTCAATAGGTTTCATATTTACAACCTAAAAATCAACGCGTTTTAAAGAACAAGGGCAATAATTCATATTAAATATTTTTTGATTCTTTTGATTTTCAATAAAGTTTATCCTTAGGTGATAATAAACATAATTAGTAAGTTTCGTCAAAATCTGTAAAGAACTGTGACTTGTAGAGTGTTAACAAGCTAAAAATCTAAAGCATTTTAAAGAACAAGGGCAATAATTCATATTAAATATTTTTCGATTCTTTTGATTTTCAATAGGGTTCATCCTTGAGTGATAATAAACAATTTCAGCACGTTTCATCAAAATCTGTAAAGAATTGTGACTTGTAGAGTGTTAACAAGCTAAAAATCGAACGTGTTTTAAAGAACAAGGGCAATAATTCATATCAAATATTTTACGATTCTTTTGATTTTTAATAGGGTTCATCCTTGAGTGATAATAAACAATTTCAGCAAGTTTCATCAAAATCCGTAAAGAATTGTGACTTGTAGAGTGTTAACAAGCTAAAAATCGAACGCGTTTTAAAGAACAAGGGCAATAATTCATGTTAAATATTTTACGATTCTTTTGATTTTCAATAGGGTTCATCCTTGAGTGATAATAAACAATTTCAGCAAGTTTCATCAAAATCCGTAAAGAATTGTGACCTGTAGAGTGTTAACAAGCTAAAAATCGAACGCGTTTTAAAGAACAAGGGCAATAATTCATGTTAAATATTTTAAGATTCTTTTGATTTTCAATAGGGTTCATCCTTGGGTGATAATAAACAATTTCAGCAAGTTTCGTCAAAATCCGTAAAGAATTGTGACTTGTAGAGTGTTAACAAGCAATTGTGGACAGACGGACGGACGGACCGACGGACGGACGGACAGACCGACGGACGGACCGACGGACATGGGTGACGGCAATATACGCTCCACATTTCATGTGGGCGTATAAAAATTCAATTGCAATTTGCAAAAAAGCAAAATCGAAATTCAAAAATCGGCTTCCTGAGAATTCCCACAATTTTTATCTTCTTTCATTTGACACAAAAAAATTTCAAATCGGATCAGCCGTTATGTCGGAATAGCAAATGTGATGTTTCAAGAAAATCAAAATGGCGGCCAAAGTTCTACTTCCGGGTGGAATTTTATTCTAAAATCGGCTGTAGAATTACTTTGGCTACCGCTCAACAAAATTTCGTTGAAATTCATAAATATCACCGGAAGTTATTCAACCGGAAGTGAAAACCGATTTTCCCCTTTAACCGGAAGTGCCGCCAAAATTTTGAATACGTCAAATTGTTAACATTAGTGACATGCATCTTTTATTAAAATTTCAGATTAATCCGAAAAAAACTGAAAAGTAGTCCAAAAATTTCGAAAATCGGCCAAAAAATGTATACTACGAATTTTCGAAATTTGAAATTTTTTAACTCGTATCACATCGGAATTTAGTCACAGATTCCAAAAATGCAAACCCAAGCAAAATCGCCCCAAAAATGTGGCTTCCAGGGTCAAAAAACCTGTTTTTGCTGATGTTGCATTGTGCAACTTGCACTTTTGCAAAGATGTTCCAATTTATATTTATGCAATACCTCGAAAAAAATGGACCTCAGAAGTTGCAAAAAGGTTGCTGCAGATATTGTAGTTTAGGCTGTGTGCCCTGTGTAAAAAACGAAAAAAAAAAAAAACTAGAGCCACACGTGGCACAGAGTGGGACTTTGCAAATGTGCAAATTGCTAAGGGAAATTTTAAAAAAATGGGCCCTAAACGTAAATCCGAAGTGTCAAAGAAGTCGACAACTTTTAAAATTTTTGAATTTTTGGAAAGGTTGTGAAACCGGAAGTAGTCACCAGACCTAACATTTGAACATAGCAGCTGAAAACCTTTATCAATAACCTTCGTCCTACTGAAGGTCAAGGTCACTGAAGGTCAAATTCACGAGAAACAAGTCTTTAAAATTTGGTAATGCATACTGTAATAACACCGGAAGTTGACGCTAGACATCAAATATGAAAGTATAAATAAACAGCCAAAGTCAATGACCTTTGATCCTAAAAAGGTCAAGGTTAACAAAGGTCAAGGTCAAAAACGATTTTTTTTATTTTTTTAATCCTGTTCCCTTTTTGGAATTACAAAGCCGAAATCTATGAACCTTTAACATAAGCTTAATAAAGCAATGCTGTAATTGAATGCAAGGTCATTTGTTGAAAAAAAAAATAAAATTTAACTTTTTTTTGATAAACAAAATTTTGACAAAAACAGAATTTTACCCGGATGTGTTACGCCCACGTTAGATTTTTTTATGTGACTTTATTTATATTAATAATATCTTACTATGGCTAAATTAGCAAGCCTTTGCATGTATTGGTTAACGAGATATACAATCATAAATGTCAAAAAAGGTCAAAATCTATAATCGGAAATTTTGAAATTAATAAACCTTGTTCCTTTTTTTGAACTATACAGCCAAAATAGCTGAGATTATGACATAATATAGCGAAAGTAATGAGGTTGGTGTGTGCAGAAGCATTTTTCAAAAAAATGTAGTCTACATGGATTTTTTCCAGACAACAAAATGTAAACAAAATTAAAATTTAACCCGGATGTGCCACGCCCATGTAAATTTTTTTTTGATGGATACATTGGTATGGGGCATGTTCACTTATGTTCAAATTTTCAAGCCTCTAAACTTAATAGATCATAAACTATGCATATATTAAAGTAAAACAATTCAAAAAATCGGGTAAAGGTTTTCAAAATTGCAAAATTTAAGAAAAAAACTAATTTTGCATTACAATATATTGTGATATATCGTTCGAAAGCGCTCATGAAGCCCATTCAGAATATGCAAAAATGAACCCTCTAGGTTAATTAGGTCACCTGTAGGAGCAGTACAAAGTTGCGAATTTTGCTATTTTTGGACACCTATAAAACCGGAAGTTGATATCGGAGGTCAAATATTAAAGTATCATCAGGTAGCCAAGGTCGATGACCTTTGACCTACTAAAGGTCACGGTCATTAAAGGTCAAGGTCACGAGATATAAGCCTTCAAATATTGAAAAAATTCAATCACAAATTGCAAAAAAGCAAAATCGAAATTCAAAAATCGGCTTCCTGCGATCTCTTTTAATTTTTCTGTTCTTTCATTTGACACCAAAATTTTGAAATTCGGTTCAGCCAAATTGGCTGAATAAAATATGGAATGTTTCAGGAAAATCAAAATGGCGGTCAAAGTTCCACTTGCGGGTGAAATTTTATTTTAAAATCGGCCATAGAATTACTTTGGCTACCCATCTGCATAATTTCGTTGAAATATTTAAATTTCACCGGAAGTTATTCAACCGGAACTTTAAATATATTTTCCATAAAAACCGGAAGTGAAGTAAAAATTTCGACTACGTCACTCGATTAACATTCGTGGTAAAACTTTTTTATTAAATCAACAGATCAATCTGACAAAGATTCAAAAAAAGTTTGAAAAAATCGAAATTCGATGAAAAAATGTAATGTACGAATTTTCGATATTTGAAATTTTTTAACTCGTATTACATTTGAATTTAGTCACAGATTCCAAAAATGAAAACCCGAGCAAAATCGGCCCATAAATGTGGCTTCCAGAGTCGAAAAACCTGTTTTTACTCATGTTGCTATGTGCAACTTGCACTTTTGCAAAAATTTTCCAATTTATATTCATGCAATACCTCGAAAAAAATGGACCTCAGAAGTTGCAAAAAGGTTGCTGCAGATATTGTAGTTTAGGCTGTGTGCCCTGTGTAAAAAACGAAAAAAAAAAAAAACTAGAGCCACATGTAGCACAGAGTGGGACTTTGCAAATGTGCTAATTGCAAAGGGGAATTTTAAAAAAATGGGCCCTGAACCTAAATCCGATGTATCAAAGAAGTCGACAACTTTTAAAATTTTTGATTTTTTGGAAAGGTTGTGAAACCGGAAGTAGTCACCAGACCTAACATTTGAACATACCAGCCGAAAATCTTTATCAATAACCTTCAACCAACTGAAGGTCAAGGTCACTCAAGGTCAAATTCACGAGAAAGAAGTCTTTAAAATTTTGAAATGCATACAGTAATAACACCGGAAGTTGACGCTAGACATAAAATATGAAAGTATATATAAACAGCCAAAGTCAATGACCTTTGATCCTATGAAAGTCAAGGTCAACAAAGGTCAAGGTCGAAAACAAAAAAAAATATTTTTTTTAACCCTGTTCCCTTTTTTGAATTATAAAGCCGAAATCTATGAACCTTTAACATAAGCTGAATAAAGCAATGCTGTAACTGTATGCAAGGTCATTTTTTGAAAAAAAATAAAAATTTACCTTTTATTTTGATAAACAAAATTTTGACAAATACAAAATTTTACCCGGATGTGCCACGCCCATGTCAGATTTTTTGATGTGACTTCATTTATATTAATAATGTCTAAATATGACTAAATTTTCAAGCCTTTACATCTATTGGTTAACGAGATATGCAATCATAAATGTCAAAAAAGGTCAAAATCTATTTTAGGAAATTTTGAAATTAATAAACCTTGTTCCCTTTTTTGAACTATAAAGCCGAAATAGCTGAGATTTTGATATAATTGAGCTAAAGTAATGAGGTTGATGTGTGCAAAAGCATATTTAAAAAAAATGTAGTCTATATGGATTTTTTCCAGACATCAAAATATTAACAAAATTAAATTTTAACCCGGATGTGCCACACCCATGTCAATTTTTTTGTATGGATACATTTATATGGGCTATGTTCACTTATGTTCCAATTTCCAAGCCTCTAAAGGTAATGGATCATAAACTATGCATATATTAAAGTCAACAAATTCAAAAAATCGGGTAAAGGTTTTCAAAATTGCAAAAATTTAAAGAAAACTAATTTTGCATTACAATACATTGTGATATATCGTTCGAAAGAGCTCATGAAGCCCATTCAGAATATGCAAAAATGAACTCTCTAGGTTAATTAGGTCACCTGTAGGAGCAGTACAAAGTTGCAAATTTGGCTATTTTTGAACACCTATAAAACCGGAAGTTGATATCGGAGGTCAAATATTAAAGTATCATCAGGTAGCCATGGTCGATGATCTTTGACCTACTAAAGGTCAAGGTCCTCAAAGGTCAAGGTCACGAGATATAAGCCTTCAAATATTGAAAAAATTCAATTGCAAATTGCAAAAAAGCAAAATCGAAAATCAAAAATCGGCTTCCTGAGAATTCCCACAATTTTTATGTTCTTTCATTTGATACCAAAATCATTCAAATCGGACCAGCCGTTATGTCGGAATAGCAAATGTGATGTTTCAAGAAAATCAAAATGGCGGCTAAAGTTCTACTTCCGGGTTGAATTTTATTTTAAAATCGGCTGTAGAATTACTTTGGCTACAGCTCAACAAAATGTCGTTGAATTTCATAAATATCACCGGAAGTTATTCAACCGGAAGTGAAAATCGATTTTCCCCTTCAACCGGAAGTGGCGCAAAAATTTCGAATACGTCAAATTGTTTATATTAGTGACATGCAACTTTTATCAAAATTTCAGATTAATCCGAAAAAAACTGAAAAATGGTCCGAAAATTTCGAACTTCGGCCAAAAAATGTGTACTATGAATTTTCGAAATTTGAATTTTTTTAACTCGCATCACATTGGAATTTAGTCACAGATTCCAAAAAAGAAAACCCGAGCAAAATCGGCCCAAAAATGTAGCTTCCAGAGTTGAAAAACCTGTTTTTACTCATGTTGCAATGTGCAACTTGCACTTTTGCAAAAATGTTCCAATTTATATTTATGCACTACCTCGAAAAAAATGGACCTCAGAAGTTGCAAAAAGGTTGCTGCAGATATTGTAGTTTAGGCTGTGTGCCCTGTGTAAAAAACGAAAAAAAAACTAGAACCGTGAAGACGGTACCGAGCAGTGCGCAACCCACCCGATACATGGATGAAATGTCACATTTTCAACCAATGATAAGAGTTTTACATAATAATATAAAAGCGTACTTGTCAAATTACTCACTCTCTTTTGTGTGTCAGTAGAAAGTGCACTGCAAGATATGTTTGCAGGGATAATAAAATGGATGCAAAACTACAAGAAGTAAACAGAAAAATTAACTATGAAAACTTTAGCTTCTCGAACTCGTCCGATATATTATCAAGATAAATACATATACCAAGCTTCATTCAAATCGGACAAAAACTCTAGTCTCTATCGCGTGTACAAGAAATTGTTGACGGACGGACCGACGGACAGACAGGGTGACGGCAATATACGTCCATATTTTCATGTGGGTGTATAAAAGGGCAGATAAAATGAATTCAGAAATACCAGCAGACAGACTAATTAAAAGGGTGCAGAACTACAAGCAGTCAGACCAAATAAAAGGGGCGCACGGCTACCAGTATACAGGCAGGGTTAACTAAAAGGGATGCGGGAATACCAGCAGACAGACAAACGAAACACGTACAGTTACAATGGAATTCGGCATATTACTTTCAAATTCTAAAACGCGGAATTATGATTCAAATACATAGTGTCATATAAATAATATGTAAATTAGGTCACTTGACATAATTTGTTTTTAAAGAATTTTGAAAAAAAGCACTCACAGTAACAATGGAATTTATCAAGATAAATACACATACCAAGCTTCATTCAAATCGAATAAAAACTCTATCTTTTATCATATACACAAACTAATTTTAATGTTTTCACTAAGTCAAGGGCAATAACTTTTAAACCGACTACTGGAATAGCGCCAGTTTCGAACTCATCCGTGATATTATCAAGATAAATACATATACTAGAGCTTCATTCAAATCGGATAAAAACTCTAGTCTCTATCGCGTGTCAAGAAATTGTTGACGGACGGACCGACGAACAATATACATCCATATTTTAATGTGGGCGTATAAAAAGGCAGATAAAATGGATTCAGAAATACCAGCAAACAAAAAGAGGTGCAGAACTACAAGCAGTCATACCAAATAAAAGGGGCGCACGGCTATCAGAATACAAGCAGGTTAACTAAAAGGGACGCGGGAATACCAGCACACAGACAAACGAAACACGAAAAGTTACAATGGAATTTGGCAGAATATTTTCAAATTTTAAAACGAGGAATTATGTCATATATCATTGGAAAGCGTAGATAAAGCATAATACGAATCAAAAATAATTTGTGTCGTATGTAAATTAGGTCATTCAAATCGAATAAAAACTCTAGCTTTTATCACATACACAAGTTAATTTTAACGTTTTCACTAAGTCAAAGGCAATAACTCATAAACCGACGACTGGAATAGCTCGAATTATGAAAGGATCCGAGATAGTATCACGATAATTATACATACCAAGCTTCATTCAAATCGGATAAAAACTCTAGTGGCTATTGCGTGTACAAGAAATTGTTGAATGACGAACGGACCGACGGATGGACTGGGGTGACGGCAATATACGTCCATATTTTCATGTGGGTGTATATAAAGGCAGATAAAATGGAATCAGAAATACCAACAGACAGACTAAATAAAAGAGGTGCAGAACTACAAGCAGTCATACCAAATAAAAGGGGCGCACAGCTATCAGAATACAAGCAGGTTAACTAAAAGGGACGCGGGAATACCAGCAGACAGACAAACGAAACACGAAAAGTTACAATGGAATTTGGCAGAATATTTTCAAATTTTAAAACGAGGAATTATGATTCAAATACATAGTGTCATCTATCATTGGAAAGCGTAGATAAAGCATAATACGAATCAAAAATAATTTGTGTCGTATGTAAATTAGGTCATTCAGTCAAACTCTAGCTTTTATCACATACACAAGTTAATTTTAACGTTTTCACTAAGTCAAAGGCAATAACTCATAAACCGACGACTGGAATAGCTCCAATTATGAAAGGATCCGAGATAGTATCACGATAATTATACATACCAAGCTTCATTCAAATCGGATAAAAAGTCTAGTCGCTATTGCGTGTACAAGAAATTGTTGAATGACGAACGGACCGACGGATGGACTGGGGTGACGGCAATATACGTCCATATTTTCATGTGGGTGTATATAAAGGCAGATAAAATGGAATCAGAAATACCAGCAGACAGACTAAATAAAAGAGGTGCAGAACTACAAGCAGTCATACCAAATAAAAGGGGCGCACAGCTATCAGAATACAAGCAGGTTAACTAAAAGGGACGCGGGAATACCAGCAGACAGACAAACGAAACACGAAAAGTTACAATGGAATTTGGCAGAATATTTTCAAATTTTAAAACGAGGAATTATGATTCAAATACATAGTGTCATATATCATTGGAAAGCGTAGATAAAGCATAATACGAATCAAAAATAATTTGTGTCGTATGTAAATTAGGTCATTCAAATCGAATAAAAACTCTAGCTTTTATCACATACACAAGTTAATTTTAACGTTTTCACTAAGTCAAAGGCAATAACTCATAAACCGACGACTGGAATAGCTCCAATTATGAATGATCCGAGATAGTATCACGATAATTATACATACCAAGCTTCATTCAAATCGGATAAAAACTCTAGTCGCTATTGCGTGTACAAGAAATTGTTGAAGGACGAACGGACCGACGGATGGACTGGGGTGACGGCAATATACGTCCATATTTTCATGTGGGTGTATATAAAGGCAGATAAAATGGAATCAGAAATACCAGCAGACAGACTAAATAAAAGAGGTGCAGAACTACAAGCAGTCATACCAAATAAAAGGGGCGCACAGCTATCAGAATACAAGCAGGTTAACTAAAAGGGACGCGGGAATACCAGCAGACAGACAAACGAAACACGAACAGTTACAATGGAATTTGGCAGAATATTTTCAAATTCTAGAACGCGGATTATGATTCAAATACATTGTGTCATATATCATTGGATAGAGTAGATCAAGCATAGTAACACCGAAACAAAATTTATGACGTATGTAAATTAGGTCACGTGACAGAGCTGTTTAAAGTTAAAAAATGCAATTTTCTGACGGCCATAAAACCGGAAGTAAACATTGGGCATCTAAAATGTTCATGCCATTGGATAAATCTCGTCAAGGATAACAACTTTTGTTTAAGTCGCAAGGTCACTCAAGGTCAAGGTCACAAGATATGAGCCTAAAAAGTTTTGACTATTTCCAAAAATTCTAAACCGGAAATAAAAAAAATTCTGAATCGAAATTCAAAAATCGGCTTCCCATGTTTTGTTAGCAATCGACTGTAGATTCCATAGACATCATTTTTATTCAAATCGAATGATTCCCTGATTCTGAATTTCGATTTAAAGAAAAATCAGTCATTTCAAGATGGCGACTGATATGAAATATCTGGGTCAGATTTTTTCATTTCATATTTAGTCAATGGTTATTTCTAGCACATCTCAAAAAGATTTTTTTGAATATCTTAATTATTCCGGAAGTTGAAATTTCAACTTTACAAGCGAATGACGTCAAAACCGGAAGTGATATACACATTTTGAAAATACCATTTAGTTAGAAATCAAAATGTTTATACACCTGTAAGTTTTCAAATAGATCGAAATAAAATTGCAAAAGTTAAAAAAACGGTTAAAAAAGTGCTCCAAAAAGTCAGCAGAGAATGTCTAAAAGTGCATTTATGTTGAAAGCTATTATGTAGACATTAGAATAATGAAACAAAAAAAAAAGTTTTATCAAAATCGGTTCAAAAACAGAGGTAAAAAAGGTAAAAAACATAAAATGGGTTTTTCTGTCATATGTCATTTCCGGTTAGACAAAAAAACGCCATTTTACATTTAAGCAACACCGAGCAGTTAGTTATTGTAGGAAAACATGTGTGATAATGTCTGGCATGCTCCCTTCATACCGAATTAGCGTGACCAGAAGTAGACAAAAAAAAAAAAAAAAAAAAAAAAAAAGTCATTATGAAAACAAAGCAGTGCGTTCGCTAGAACGCACTGCAAAAAAACTAGAACCATGAATGGTACCATGCAGTGCGCATCCGGTTTCGTCCATTGGTGAAAAGTGACATCTTTCAATCCATGTTGTCAGGTTTACAGAAGAAAGTTTGTTTAACACTGAAATGCAGAAGTTATTGTGAATTCGGTAGTGAAAAGTTGAATAACCAGTTCACACACGGTAGTCAAATGTGAAATAAACATTTCATGTTCGGTAGTGAAAAGTAATCTGACTAAAAAAGTCGTAATCACAGTTTGATATACATTAGTGGAAAACGCATATCACAAACTTTTTAATAAGTTCTAAAGTGCAAGAAAGGACACAATATGAAAGAGCCAAATCTCAATTTAGAAACGGACTACACAGCATTCATACTAAATAGCTTGAAATACAGATCGAAATTCATCAATACATAATTCGTTCAAAGAAAATATGTACTAATGTTTCTTTTAAAACAGTTACAATGTAAGAAAAAGTACATTAATGATATGCCTATCGCCCAAACGCAAGTTAATGGGAGAGGACGATCGCCCAAACGCATCTTTATGTCAAAATCTAGTACTCTCCCTTCAACTGAAATTTGAATTTAATGTTTTACAAGCAGATGAAAAAACCAATTTTCAATATTCAAAATGCGCTATTTTCATTTTAAAATATTGTTTTCCATATCCTTTGAAAGTGCAGATTTAACATAATAAGACCGTGAAAGAATTTGTGACGCATATGAATAAGGTCACGTGTCAGAGCTCTTTAAAGTTAAAAACTGCAATTTTCAAATGGATATAAAACCGGAAATAAACATCGGAAAACCTAAATGAAAGTATCCGTAAATAGGTATCGTCAATGGCAATGAATTTGTTTCAGGTCATTTGGTCACCAGAGATCAAGGTCACGATATATGAGCCTTTAAAGTTTTGACATTTATTGATTTATCTTAACCGGAAATTGGAATAAATCAGAATTGAAATTCAAAAATCGGCTTCTCATGTTTTTGTAGCAATCGACTGTAGATTCCAAAAACATCAGAATTATGCAAATTTCATTACACTCTGAGGCCCCATTTTGCGTTTTATGAAAATATACCATTTCAAGATGGCGACTGATCTGTTACATCTGGGTGAAATTTTATTATTTGTATACTCTTGTGTCCATATTACAAACATACTGCAAAAAGAATTTTTCGAATATCTTCAAAATTCCGGAAGTTGAAATTTTAACTTTAAGAGCAAATGACGTCACAACCGGAAGTGATAAAAAAATTTTGAAAACATATTTTTGTTCGCCATCAAAATGGCTATCTATGTGTAGGTTTTCAGAACGATCAAAATAAAATTTGAAAAAAACACGCACAGTTTCAATGGAAATTGGCACAAATTTTTCAAACTTTAAAAGGCGGAATTTTTATTCAAGTATATTGTGTTGTATATCATTGGAAAGAGCAGACAGGGCATAGTAAGACGGTGAAAGAAAATAAGACATATGTAAATTAGGTCACGTGGTAGGGCTGTTTAAAGTTAAAAATTGCAATTTTCAAACGGCTATTAAACCGGAAGTAAACATTGGACATCTGAAAACAATATGTCATTGGATACATTTAATCAAGGACAATAACTTTTGTACAGGTCACAAAGTCACAGAAGGTCAAGGTCACAAAATATGGGCCCTGAAAGTTTTGACAATTACTGATTTATTTTTACCGGAAATCAGAAAAATTCAGAATCGAAATTCAAAAATCGGCTTCCCATGTTTTGGTCGCAGTCGACTGTTGATTACATAGACATAAAAATTATGCAAATTCCATAACACCCTGAGGCCCCATTTTGCGTTTTATGAAAATATACCAATTCAAGATGGCGACTGATCCGTTACATCCGGGTCAAATTTTATGATTTGTATACTTTTGTGTCTACATAACAAACATACTGCAAAAAACATTTTTCGAATATCTTCAAAATTCCGGAAGTTGAAATTTCAACTTTGAGAGCCAATGACGTCAAAACCGGAAGTGATATCGAAATTTTGAAAATTGCTAATTGTTCGCAATCAAAATGTCTATATACATGTAAGTTTTCAGGTTGATCAATATAAAATTGCAAAAGTTGAAAAAGTGGTCAAAAAAAGGTGCTCCAAAAGTCAGCAAGATTTTTCTCAAAATGATATTGTTAAACTTTTGTTTCGTGGACAATCGATTAGAGAAATAAACAAAGTCAGTCCGATCAAAATCGGTTGAAAAATAAAGGAGATAATGGCCAAAACGCCAAAACCCATATGTTCTCATACCTCATTTCCGGTTGGTAGGGCATGCGCCATTTTACATTTAAACAATACCGAGCAGTAGATTATCGTGGGAAATCTTGAGAGATTATATGTGCCATGCGTAGTTTTGGCTGGGCGCTCTGACCAGAAAGCGAAAAAAAAAAAAAAAAAAAAAAAAAAAGTCATTTGCAAAACAAAGCAGTGCGTTCGCTAGAACGCACTGCAAAAAAAAAAAACATTTCGAAAACAAACTGGGACTTTGCGGTAGCAAAGTCCCACAAAAAAAACATTTCGAAAACAAACTGGGACTTTGCGGTAGCAAAGTCCCACAAAAAAAAACTAGAACCGTGATAACGGTACTGAGCAGTGCGAAATTTAAACATCCTTGAACGGTTGCATTTTAGTCCTGCATATAAATTAGGTCATGTGACAGAGCTGTTTATAGTTAAAAATCTCAATTTTCAATCGGCTATTAAACCGGAAGTAAACAATCGGAAAACACAAAATAAAACATCATTTAATAGATTTTATCGAGGGCAATAGCTTTGGTTCAGATCAAAAGGTCATCAAACGTCAAGGTCACGAGTTTTGAGCTTTGAAAGTGTTTGCTATTGCTGAATTTCTTTAACCGGAAATTGACAAAACTTTTAATCGAAATTAGGAAATCAGCTGTCACCATTTTGTTAGTAATATATTGAAGATATAGACATCAACATTATGTAAATCGGATGATATCCTGATCACTTATATCGATTTAAAGAAAAGTTGGTCATTTCAAGATGGTGGTCTACTAGTTTCTTCCGGGTCCAATTTTATCCTTTTTTTTCTATGAATGTTATGTCATTTTATATCTTCAAAAGAATGTGTCGACTCTCTTTAAAAATCCACAATTTAGGAACCACGTGTTTTTTCGCGCCAAAAAGGCCACGCAGTTACTTTAGAACAATGAACAAAATTTCCAAATTAAAAAAAAAGCAAAATGATTAAAATATCTACTATTATATCAAAAGGAGATAAAGCATAATAAGAAAAGACGATTTTTTTGTGACGTACGTTAATTAGGTTCAAACTGACAATTTTCAAATGGCTATAAAACAAGAAGTAAATATTGGACAACAAAAATGAATTCACCATTGGATAGATCTCATCTCGGGCAGTAACTTTTGTTCGGATCATAAAGTCAACAAATGGCAAGGTCCCCTTACAAAAATTGAGACATGGTGTCCACGGTAAAACCATACCCACCATACAGTTTCACCATGAAACCATGTAGTTTAACCATGGTAAAGATCGTTTAAATATAACCGTACAGTTTCACTATGTAACCATGTAGTTTAACCATGGTAAAGGTTCCCCTGTCAAAATGCAACCATGGTCGACCATGGTAACCATCGCTCACTACAGATAACCATGGTTCAAAGTACATTACACCATGGTCAACCATGATCAGCTTGAATTTTCAACCTTGGTGACCACGGTCAACCATGGACATTTATTTGAGCATGGTTGAGCATGAATAATCCTTAAACAGTTCACCATGGTCAAACATAAAAATTTGGTTGACCATGGTCAAACCTCATAAGCATGGTTTTTAACCATGGAGAACATGGTTAACCATTGAGAGTTATCTCCCTTAAGAGATAGGTGGAGGGCCTGCATGAGTAAAGATGGCGTTTAGAATTATAAATTCAGAGTGTTTTATTTTTTAATCCAAACCATCCTGGATAATTCAGCCCCTAACAGAACATGGTGGAGATGCCTTACTTTTTTGAGTATTATCATCTACCTGATAAACTAATTTTGGATCAAATTTGAGGTTGGATTATTGTTTTTGTGGAATGAAAATCAAAGTCTATGAAAAATGTGCTTTATAGCTTATAGTGAGTGTTAATGACAAGGAACAGATATATTTTTGATGAAAGAGTTATTTTTGGTTTGGACTGAAAAAAAGTAGAAGGAGTTATGAATAGGATTTTTGAGTTTACAGTGTTTTAAATCAGGGCAATCAGCCCTCTTATTTGAGACCAGTGACACTAGTGTTCTAGGCAAGACAGTTGCCATGAATAAACTTATTATGCCTACCAACACTGGTACCTAATAAAAGTATTATTTCAAAAATATTGTGTATGTTTGGTCTAAAATTCCAAGTGTGTTTCACTATCTGCCTTGGAACAATATGCCAGTAGTTAACACAAAGTATATTCAATGGTTTAATGTCGACAACTTAACTGTGGCTTAAATGCATTGTTGACCATTGTTTGAAGCATGGTTGAAGCAAGGTTGACCGTGGTTTGTTTCCATCATGAACCAACCATGGTCAAGGCATCTCCATAAGACCATGCTCAACCATGTTTGACCAGGGTTTTACCATGGTTAGAAAATTGCGCATTGTCAGGGGTAGTTCTGCTATAACCATACAGTTCATGGTTAACTGTTGTGGTAAAACCATACAGTTCATGGTTAACCGCTGTGGTAAAACCATACAGTTCATGGTTAACCATTGTGGTAAAACCATACAGTTCATGATTTACCGTCTCAAAAAACCATATGGTTAACTGTACAGTAAAACCATGCATAACCATGTAGTAAAACCATGTCTCATTTTTTGTAAGGGTCACAAGTTATGAGCTTTAAAAGTGTTACAATAATTGCTGAATATCTTATACCGGAAATAGACTAACACCATAATCGAAATTAGCAATTCAGCTGCCCTCATTTTGTTGGCAATAGTTTGAAAATGCCATAAACATCACAATTATATAAATCGGATGTCGATTTAAAGACAACATGTTCATTTCAAGATGGTGGCCAACGTGTTACTTCCGGTTACGATTTTGTCATATTTTTTTCTTTTTTAGTCATGTTCTTTCATATCTTAAGAAGAAATTGTTACCTATCTTATGAAATCCGTAATTCAGATAACACGTGTATTTTTCCCGCCAAAAAATCACGCAGAGTTACTATAGAACAAAGAACAAAATTTCAAAAATCAATTTTGATCAAAATATCTAGTGTTATACATTTTTGGAAACAGGAGATAACGCATGATACTAATAGAAGATAATTTGTGACGTACATGAATTAGGTCACGTGACAGAGCTGTTTAAAGTTAAAAAATGCAATTTTCTGACGGCCATAAAACCGGAAGTAAACATTAGGCATCTAAAATGATTATGCCATTGGATAGATCTCGTCAAGGGCAACAACTTTTGTTCAGGTCACAAGGTCACTCAAGGTCAAGGTCACAAGATATGAGCCTTAAAAGTTTTGACTATTTCCGAAAATTCTAAACCGGAAATAAAAAAAATTCTGAATCGAAATTTAAAAATCGGCTCGCCATGTTTTGTTAGCAATCGACTAAAGATTCCCTAGACATCATTTGTATTCAAATCGGATGATTCCCTGATTCTGAATTTCGATTTAAAGAAAAATTACTCATTTCAAGATGGCGGCTGATATGAAATATCTGGGTCAAATTTTATCATTTCATATTTTGTCAATGATTATTTTTAGCACATTGCAAAAAGATTTTTTTGAATATTTTCATTATTCCGGAAGTAAAAATTTCAACTTTGCAAGCGAATGACGTCAAAACCGGAAGTGAAATTTTTTTTTTAATAATGTCATTTTGTTCGCCATCAAAATATCTATGTACCTGTAAGTTTTCATATTGATACAAATAAAATTGCAAAAGTTGAACAAATGGTCATAAAAGTGCTTCAAAAAGTCAGCAACAAATTTCTCAAAATGCATATTTTTAAAGTCTTACCTTGTAGACAAACGTTTAAAGAAATAAACAAAAAAGTTTCCATCAAAATCGGTTGAAAAACAGAGGTAAAAATGGTAAAAAACATAATATGGAGTTTTCCGTCATATGTCATCTCCGGTTAGACAAAAAACCGTCATTTTACATTCACCCAACACCGAGCAGTTAGATATTGTAGGAAAACATGTGAGATAAGGTGTGACATGCTCCCTTCATACCGAATTAGCGTGACCAGAAGTAGACAAAAAAAAAAAAAAAAAGTCATTATGAAAACAAAGCAGTGCGTTCGCTAGAACGCACTGCAAAAAAAAACATTTCGAAAACAAACTGGGACTTTGCGGTAGCAAAGTCCCACAATAAGTAAATGCATGAAATATTGAAAGAATTTATGCTAGAAACATTTGTGCCTATCATAAAAAATCGGATGTCTAATTTAATTTTTATTTTTAACATTTTGTACGAGACAATAAGTTCTGCTAAAAACAGATTGTATCAGATATTATCTATATTTGTGCCAGACCATGGGTTATCATTTACCTCCCTATAAACATACCACCCTCAGTATCAAAATATGAATTAATCTTATTATCCTAATTAACATTTTCTGTTCTTACAGTGAATAACATTATTATGCCATAGTCAGCATTCAATCCCAAACATCAAAGAATAGGTTTAATTTTCTGGTTTGGAAAACTATGTTACCCTTTCAACATAAACTTAAAGCTTGTTCCACATTAGTGATCATAAACAGAGGGACAAACCTAAACTATTTTTTCTAAATTAATAACATCACTAATAAATATCCATTAATTAATTGTCTTGACCATTGATGACCATTCCAGGTTAAAGGGGAATGTTCAGCATTTTCGAGGATCGATTTGGGCCTTGAATTTATGTAAATGGCATTCAGATTTATCTTTCATTTCTTGTATATTTGTTTTCTATCTAAGTCATAGTCTTATTTATCGATAAAAAAGTTTTTTGATCCATTTAAAGCAGGGATGTTAAAGTGGCATTGTGCCAGCATTCAAAAATTCTATTATGCAATATTCATGTCAGTTCAAAATTAAGCTTGCCTTTTTATCAGAGATAACAAATATTGTGGATGTCAAGTCATTTCAAAACGGATCTAATAAACATGATCAAGTAGCTATTCTTGTCTTCTGCTATACAATTATCACTCTAAATTTGGTGATGCTCCAGTATTGTTTTTTGGTAAATTGTATTGTTTTGCTTTTACAGGTTATCATTATTACAATTTTTACCATCCCATATCAATTAGGCTTACTCTCATACATTACATAATACAAAGCTATTTGGATAACGTGAAACAAATCCATTTCTTGATAAGAGGATACTTGTATGGTTTAAAGGGCCATGGGGATTTTGTATCTGTCTTATGTGAGAATGTGAAAAGCTTCAAGTTTACATCTAGATAGAGTTTTTAGTTTCAAACAGGATAGCAACAGCATGTTTCTATGGGCTTTCATCTCTTAATAAAACAAAAGATATTAAATAAATCTATAATGTATTATAATCTAGTGAAATAGTATATTTACTAAAATAACATCAGTGCTAGAAAGTAAATAGTTAGATGTAGAGAAAAAAAAGTTAGCTATTGATTTGAATGACACAATATAATGTTGATGACATTGATAGTCAAATATATGATGTTGTTTTTCTCTTTTAAAAATGGGTTTTTGCATTGTTTTAGGGTCAAATCAAGCTTAATAATTAATTAATCGGTGTTTCTAATGAATAATCCATGTATTCATAAGTTAATAAATCGTATGTGGACGTAGAGAGGCTTGGGAATCCATGTGACTCAACTTGCTTTGAAACGCTAAATTTCATGCATGTCACAAATGCAGAAATAATTCAAAAATAATTCTTTTCAGGAATAATTTGTTATACTATCTTGTGTAATATTATATGAAGTTTAATTAATTTAGAATGGAACTGATCAATATCATGGAAAGAAGAAACAGGATATGTCATGTCTAATACTAATAGGAGACTAAGAATTTTTAAAATTTACCATTTTGTAAATCTGTCCATCAATTTCTCTTCCATTTCTCTGTCGTCCAGTTAAATCAAACCCATCTTCTAATCTCTTCACATCACAATAATACTTTCTAAAAGATAAAAGGAATGATATGGATTTTAACATCCTGTTTTTCTACAAGTGATTAAACTAATGAAGACACACAATCAAGCCAGGACAGTGGAATCAGTCTACTCAATCTTTTTCCAATTGTCAAGGGATCTTTGACATGCAAAGCCTGAAGCACACTGTCATGTCTCATCAGATTTAGACGCTGATCTCACATTTCATATTTTCAGCTTTAAAGGGATTGTAAAGAGGTTTTCTAAACTTTGTATGTGTATTGGGTACACTGATAGCATCAATTTGCGTCATTCAAATTTTCATTCCAACATCTGTGGTTCTTGCAATTCCACTAAAACTAACACATTTTATGACGTCACTGACAGTGATCTACCGGAAGCTACTATTGATATCTATACAGATCACTGTCAGTGACGTCATAAAACGTTTAGAAATACTCTTTACAATCCCTTTAATGTAGAACCGTCTTTTAAACAAAAGCACAAATTTTCTCAAGTTTGTCAATCAAACCCAAATTGATCCCAGATTTCAGAACGAGTTTAGCTATATTAGCACATAATCATGATTGAGTTATCTCATTGCATGATAATGTAACTAGAAAAGCAAATACTTTTGACAATTATTTTCATCTGTTTTAATTCCTTAGTCTATATTTTATTATATATTAATAGCCGAATAAAGAATTTATTATTATTATTATTAGCAAAATGAATAAGATAGATATAAGTGTTTTAGGTTATTAACAGTACGGTATGAAAAATTTTTACATATTGAACTTTCTGAACTTGAATTTGTTTTTAAAGGGGATGGCTTGTCCAAGCCCTCTCATTTAATTTTTGTAAAAGGCCAAATGCATTTTAAGAAAAAAATATAAAAGCATTTTTGCAGAAGGGGTCACTCTTGAGGGGTCATTCTCAAATGTCGACTTTTCCAAATTTCTCAAAAAAAAAATTGCTATTGCTAATCTATTCATAATTTCATGTACTAAAATTGCGTCATTCTAAGATTATCAGTAATGTTTTAAAGCTGATATTCATAATTCACAGAATATTATTCTAATATTCAGTTTGAAAATATTCTGATTTATCAAAACTTATCAAGCATGCTGTGCTGATGCCGTAAATGTAATAAATAAGCCAGGGAAATGTAATTCATTGTCTTTCACAATCCAATTTCTAGTCAGATGTCTCCTTGCAATCCTATCCCCTAGGAGCCTAAGGAGGGTCCAAATGGCAAATAATTGACAGAAAACTCAAAATTCTGTGACCTTTAATTTGGTTATTCAGGGGTTGAAATAATTCTGAAATAAAATGTTTTACTTACAATTCCTTGGCAACTGATTTAACGATTGAATTTGATGACATTATATCAATAAAATTACTTAAATCTGATGTTATAAACGCGATGAATGGAATTCATCAATTTTTCACATCACTATTTTCTCCTTTTTGAACCTAATAACTTTTGTAAATATTGAGATTAAAGGGCGTTAAATATAGTGCACAAATGAAGTGAAGTTAAATTCGATAACTGACTATAATTAAATTTGATAGAGATAAAATCATATTGAATTGGAATTTTGGGATGAAAGTATGACAGAAATGCATTGTTTGTAGGTAGGATTGAAAAATAGGAGTTGCTATCAACGTTTCTAAGATAAACGATATTCATCCGCAATAAAACAGGTGCCCGGTCGATTCGTTACAAATAAATTTGGTACGAATTAACCCGTCTCTAAATTCAACTTCCGGGTTAGAAGCGGGGAATTCGAATATGGCGGGTTTGAAAACACAGAATGCCATAACATTAAAAGGATCGACAGATATTGTCACTGAGTTTTTTAGTAAGTTGCAACATGTCCATATGTCAGTCAATCTTTTAAGTCTAATTTCAAGGCATGTTATCTTTGTTTACCAGTAAATTAACCTCGTGTCACATGCCGCACTTTTCTTTTGTACCGTGAAGACGTTTCGAACCATAATCAAAACCATAATCAGGGACATTTCGCTCTTCACAGAACGGCAACATTTTTTTAAAGATCTGCGATTAATTAACATATGTTATGTAATTATTCTCAGTGCTTGTTAAAAGGTATTTTGAATTTTCGCCATAGTTTTTTTGATAATTGGAATAAAAGCTTCAAAATAGTTAGTATAGAGTAATTAGAGTTGTTGACGTAATAATAGCCTAGTCTACTCTCTGACCACATTGAGATCTGAATTGAATTTTTTCTCTCATGTCACAAATATTCAAATTATGTTTTTCTATTGCATGCCATGTGTCTTAGAATGCCTTTGGGTCCATGAAAATATATGGTTTGAAAATTTTCATTATAAAATAAATACAGTTCCCTCCTAGAAATTTCAAGTGAAAATGACCCATATTTCGGACTGAAATTTTCCCTCTGTAAAATCATATTTCAAGATAAATATTTTTTTAATAGTTGTCATTTTCATCAACCCAAAGACAATCTAAGACTCTCAGAATTAATTATGGGTTGATATTTCAATTCATGAAAAAATAATAGGCAAAATGCAATTCTGAGCCCATTGTGGTCAGAGAGTAGAATAAAGTTTTTAAATGGCATTTAGCAATTTGTAAGCACAATATATAGACACAGCTTTATGGAACAACAATCACTGGTTAAAGTTTTATGCAACGTTTTGCCGTGTTTCCCCCGTCGTCCTCAGGCATATAATATACCTTTGAACACACTTTTAATGTAAGGTCTTCAAATTTTATTTTTACAGAGGAATAACTATTTTTAATTTGTGTTTATAGATTATGGAATCAATAGTATTTTATACCAACGTGGTATTTACCCACCAGAATCTTTTACAAGAGCTCAGAAATATGGTTTAACATTATTAGTTTCAACTGATGATCAACTCAAAGAATATTTAAATAATATTACATCTCAAATTAAAGGTTAGTATAAAGCTTATGTTACTAAATATTCAATAATAAAAATGTGATGTATGTAGATAATTTTTAAGTTTTCAGTGATAGCAACGATTTTCATCATTTCAATTATAAGTCAGGCACCTGTTGTGCTTTCAATTCCACTACATACAGAATACAGCTAAGTGTTTTATGATGTTGGTGTCTCAAAGGTCCTTAGATATTATTATCAGCTTATATAATGCTGAGCTATAGTGGAATTACATGAACCACAGACATCAGAATAAAAATTGTAACATAATTATGCAGATGTTATTTTAACACAGAACTGGATCTAACAACTCTCAAAACTTTTTTTTTTTTAAATCTGTTTTAGAATGGTTAACAGACATGAGTTTACAGAAATTGGTAGTAGTAGTTAAAAGTATACATACAAATGAAGTATTGGAGAGATGGCAGTTTGATATAGATTGTGATAAAACAGTTACAGCAGAAACGTTAGTATTCCACACTCGCTCTTTTACTGCATCTAAAAACTATTTTGATCTGATAAAGAATTAGAAATTTTTTCTTAAAGCCCTAGGTATACCCCATATGCCTGTAGGCTGTAATATGATTGATATTGTGTATTTGCTCAACATGTTGGATTTTTATACTTTATTTGTGTTTTCAGTAAAAGAATAAAAGATGACAAAGAAATAAAAGATGGTATTAAATCAGTTATAAGACAAATTACAGCTTCAATAACATTCTTACCTTTATTAGATGCAGCATGTAAGTAATTTTATTGTGCACAGAAAGATCCAACACCAAATCATGAACTAGCTGATCAATTCAATTGACAAGGAAATGGTAAAATGCTAACTGGTACATATAGCTTTAAGCTTAGTCTATATGAATGATCCATAATCTCACGACTACCTGAAACCTGAGGCGAAATTTGTCGTGTCTAAACTACTGTAGTTTGAAACTTAAAAGAGTACTTAGTAATGCCGCCTATTATGCCAATAGCTAACTGCCTTTTCAACTCGAAACTATTATGATTTGTCTTTACAGCGTTAATTACTCTTTTAATAAACCATCCTCTTATGGCTATAATTAATAGCAACTATGTTCAATCGAATTCTCAAGATACTTCCCATTAAAAATTCTGTTACTCCCAGATTCTGTTACATTCAAGACTGATCTGAGCAACCTTTAATGATGCCATTTTTTCTCCAGGTGCCTTTGATATACTAGTCTATACAGATAAAGATTTAGATGTACCAGAAAGTTGGGGAGAGTCAGGTCCTCATTTTGTTGTCAACTCAGAAGAAGTTCGCTTACGTTCATTTACAACTACGATACATAAAGTGGATGCTATGGTGGCGTATAAAAAGACCGACTGAAACAGATGTGGATTAAACATCAAATGATAAGAGTGCTATTAACATATCGTCGTGTTATGTTAACGTTTGACTTGATGCATCATGCAATGCTCAAAAACAGTTCATAAGCTCAGAGTTTTCTCATACTGGTTGTGTTGCATGGTTATATTGTCTCACATATTTCTAAGATCTGATCAAATTTTTACCTATAGCTTTATCTTTCTGAAATTCATGATGTCAAATATTTCGTTTAAGAATACTGTAATGATGTGGGCAGAAGGTTTTGGTAAATGATAAATAATTACAGTACATGTATTCAATGTTGGATATCCTTTAAAATCACTAGTATTTGAATTAAAAATTGAGGGGAAAAAAACATCCACATATTCTTATACTTGTTTCATGAATTATCTCCCCTTGTGATTATTATCAAAGGCCTTTATATTATTACCGGTATATGATCAAAGGGGTCCCCCATTCATACATACATGATTTTGAAAATAACTGAACAAAGTTTTATTATTAAAATATTTATTTACATTATGTTAATAAATAATTATATATACAATTCATGGTACAAATGTGTATGGAATCGTGTTTTGCTAATGAGTATGAATGTTTATTGGCATGGTTCTGCATGTGATTACATTTGTTGGTAAAGATAATCATTCAAAATCACCATTTAAATAAATATCATTATCATATTGTAAATAGTTTATCAAATGTTGTAATATAGTCTATATGTACAAATGAATATATGCTGCTTCACAAGTCTTGACGAATTTCAAATCCCTGCACCCATTCCATTATTCTGATGTCAGTTAATTTCTTCTACTCTCAGCCCACTTGTCTTCCGTGAGTCACATACCAGCTCCTAATTCCTTGGATAATCCAGGCAAGTCTTTCAATATCATCACAAAATCCTTCATCTTCGATATCGCGACCCAATGGACAACGGTGATATTGTTTCTTATATTCCAATAAACAGAAGCAACTTTGACACTCATAGCACAATAAACGTCTTTTATTCTGAATAGCTACTGGTATATCATAGAATCCATCGTCACCCTTTATTTCATTTACTGGAGCTTGCATCTTGAAGTTAGTCTTACACCTTTCAGAAAGAACATGTACAAGGGCTAGTACGTTCAACGATGTTTACTCTGTTCCTTATTTTACCTACGTTCATTTATATCTCCTTAATAGCAGACTAGAGTTTACCATCTGTTAGTTACTATGGTTACAAGATTTTGGTATCCCTGCGATCTTTTGTTACCCGATCACGTTAATGAAACGGATAATGCGTTAAATATGGCCTAATCTGTCTGAGTGAAGTTAACCCTTATCATTACCCTCAATTTATAAACTGCCAAGGGATTATCTATGAACAACTCAGCTTCTTAAACAATTATAATCACAGATCCTTTACGGTAGCTTACCTTTGATTAGTAATGGTCTCTTTATCAACTTCTTGATAATTTCTGACGGCTTACAGACCCTAAACTTTAACCGGGGCTAATAAACTATTTAGTTCATTCCCAACCCTTTGGACTCTTCGTACCACTATTTATTACAGCAAACTCCAGGTACCCCTTTCACCCACTCTTAGTAACATTTAGAGCCAACATGGAAGTAAATGGATATTTGTCAGTTGATGGAGTTTGATATTTAAACTATTCCATACTTTTTAAAATTGTCTGAGGTACTCCCTGTGGTGTTCGCTGGTAGCCTCAAGGGGTTGGGAACCGAGGAATTAGGAAAAGAAAAAACAGGATGATAGTAGCCTACATGATGACACTATCTAAACCTTATTTGATTTATGTCTTCGAGGGGTATTAGAAAATCGAAAATTGTTAACAGACTTTGATCGAATAGAGTCGCACTGTATGGTCTTTCGTGGGAATTGACCAATCAGAGTTCAGTTTATGAATGATGGATTTTTCGTTACAAACTACAAAAACACATGGCAAAAACGGCGGGAAAAGTTAAGTTAACAGGACGACCTCCAAAGCTAAAGAAATTTGGACAAATGGTCGTGCAGATGCAAAACTCTGGTATGGACAAATGGTAACACACAAAAGACAGAGTGAAAGAGCAAGAAAGTCACTTGAGATATCTAAATTTTACTATGTTTAGGCTATAACATTAATGTCGTCTCCGACCTTAAATGAGGGCGCGCTACGGTCAAAAACGTCCGAAGGTCAACGAACTTTTGACACGAGGTCAAATTTACCAATACAGTTAATCTTGTCTGATTTGAATGGTTTTAGTGTCAGAAAACCTATTATTACTCACATGACAAATTCAACTATCCCACTCTTAGATGGTTCTGGGTAAACAGTACACTTATACAGACCCGTTCTCGTTCTCGGACAATGTAGTCATAGAAATAGGATAAATATGACACAATATATAGTAGTATGAAATGTAGATTTAAATACATTGTAGTAAACTTAGGATTTTTTATTCTGTTGTATTTCTTTCAATAATATTTATCAACAAGACAATATTCGCATCATCTGAAGTGAGCAGGCAAAAGACAATAACTAAATATGAACAACTAAAGATAGTTTCAGTATTTCAAGTTTGTCTGAAAACATTGTTATTAATTTAACACAACAATCCAGGGATTGAAAAAAGCTAAAGGCTGCCCATTTTGATTAATAATATTAAATTACACATTTCCTTCAGTCTTGGTATTCAAGTATTTTTTTTCTTCAATGTTACATATATATTAGAAAATCAAGAATCAATCAATAATTTAGAGAGATTTCATTCCAACTTGAACACATTATAGATCAAAATTCATTTTCAAACAATCATATTCAAGTTATCATTTGTCAACTTCTGGACTGGGATCAGCCATTACACCTGATGAAAAGTTAGCTTCAAAACTTATAGTTTGACAATCTAAATTACGTAGATTTATTAAGACAGCTGATGTTGTCTCACAGAATTTAGGTACTGTTACTAATAATACTTCTTGACCATTATCACCTGTAAATTAGAAAGAATAAATATGTGATAATTCTTATTATTTAATATTACATTCAAATACACTCATTTCAGTTAAAAAAAAATCAAAGCTGTAAACACTGTCTTCAGAATTTTGTAAGGGGACTGTGAAGTGGTATTATAAACAATTTACTTATGTCGGGGACATCAAGCATTCACTTGTATCTTTTAAACATATGTCTGTGATTCATATATCATATCAATTGTAATTTGTAATAAAGAATATTAAATTCATTTCCTTATTAATATATGATTACCTTTAAATATTCTAGATTCAAACTTGTTTTGATTACCAGCGAAATATATATGAGGACATTCACTTAAAATAAACGGATCTTCTTCATAGAATGGATAGCAACCTGTAATATGTAGAAACTGCCATTATTTTTTGGAAGTTAATTAACCCTGAAAAATCTTTACCTATTGTCCCATACAAACAACTAAATGCACAATATCAGTCTTTCCAACCTGCATCAATGATAGGGGAAAACTGGGTTGAAGAAAAAATTTAAATTGAATTGATTGAAGATTGAATCCTTGGCATTTAAGTGAGTGAGAAAGCAACTAACTAATTGACCCTGCAGCTATCCTTAAATGTTGCAGAACAATATGCCAAATTCTGTGCATTCCATCACAGGAACCATAATACTAATGATATTCTGAGTAACTTGGAAGAACTGTAATACTGTATCTTACCAAGTGTATCTGGAGCAGTAGGAGCTATATGTCCCCATGTTAAGGTGTTTTCTAACATATCTATTCTATGTTCAATATCACTATATTTATATATATCTTCTATAGGCTGTCCTGATGTACCTAATATTCTACAAAATTCAGTATGTTATATAGTAATTTCTATGATACCTATCAATACAGAAAAAATTGGAATCTATTCATTATGAGCTGCAGTCTATTTGGTACATTCTCAGCTAACATTGAGCAGCAATAACAGTTCTGGTGCCATGCAAGGTATGCTTACATTTTTAGACACCTGTTAATCCTGATATGACTTTTCAATAAAGTTTTCAGCAATTGCACCAGATTTTTCTTTTATGTTATGCATTTGAAATTGCGAGAAACTTGCAACCAAATGTTTGTTTCTAATGATATTTTGGGACGTTTCCTTTGGTCAGATTCAGTCCCTTGGAAGTTCAATGGATGAAAACTACTAAGTACTAACCTTATGCCATCTAGACTAAAGTCGTAAGGATTAGTAACATTATGTAATGTAGGATATGTGCTAGATTGTGGAAACATACATCTATGTAATGGTTGTTGTGGTAGAGTATAATTAGATGGATCATTATCACCAGCCATAATATCAACATCTACACAGCTCTAAAATATATATATAGATTAATTATACAGAGAATTATAGTACAAACTTGATCTAAAAGACTTGTGAGGGATATCTCAATTTGTGATAACTCTGATTGCTTCATTTCAATGCAAAAAGAAAAAAAATCGTGCTTTTGAGGGTTTCAGTCACAGCTCAAAATAACTTTCACCAAAACACACAACAAAGAAAGAGCTGTAATATAATATGTCAAGAAGTAAAACCTACTGCTAACTGAACTAAAATATCATCTAAACTTTTTATAGCATCTACACTACCAGCTGTTATTTTTTTAGTTAAATACTTGGCCTAAAATAGAAATAAATCATTATAACATATCATCATGATCACTTATAACCTATAACTGGATCTCTGTTTTCTAGGCATGCTTTAAAAGGAGCAAATATACCTCAACCTAGAAGTTTATATTTCTGAGTTTTCTCAATAAAATCTAAAATAATTCATCTATTATAACATAACATAACTTTTAAATACAGATAATTATGGAACAAATTAACAGATACTTTAGGACCTGAAATATATAATACCTTATTTAAACTTTCTTTATCTTGAGTTGATTTACTTAAAGAGTTGCCAGCTAGAATAACTCTAACAATACCAGCTGTTGATTCTTGTTGTCCTTCATCACCAAGTTGTCCTGTTATTAAATCAATCAATAACTGAGATTGAAATAATTTCTCTTGTTTACCACCCATTTCTAGACCTGATACTAATACAATATATCTGAAAAAATGAGAATTTTTTTTTTAACCATGTCAAAAACCAAATTTTAGGTATCTATACAAAGCTGAATCATTAATGAGTTCTTAAAAGTTCACAGCACACTCAAGAGGTATGGTTTTCCTTTCTTTGTACAGTTTTAACGCATGTATAATATATGCAAGAATGTGGATCAATTGAAAGTTTACCTGTCTTTTTCTAATATAGGTCTTGGCACTTGATCTGGTAATATTTGAAAGCAATACCCTTCAACTTGAAACTTGCCTGGTTTATCTTCAGGTTCACATCCATATACAGCTATTACTGGACCTGTATTCAATCATTAACACATTCACAATTCACATTGCTACATAGAAACATTCAACAAATACATCTAAAAGAGTTAATAGAAACAAATAACCCTTATAGTTCCATTCTGTCTCATATAAATGCAAATCATATAAAAGTTTTTGTCTCTTATTCCAGTTAATTAGAAACAGATATGAACTATTTCCTGCTGTATGTGTAGTTTTTAGGAGGATACCAGGGAAGATTTGCCTCTGGCAAACTGGTTTTCCAGTCAAATAAAGTATTATTAACTACATGTACCTGTTAAAAAAATCTGAAATCAAATAAGCTTTAAAATATCTGACAAACTAAACAATTTTTGTACAAAAAGTTTAATTCAACCAGTCAAATTATAGTTAATAACCTGACATGAAATCATAATATCTTTGTAGGTACAAGATTCATTATCAAAAATCAAACAAGTCATAATTCTTGATTCGAAAAAAAAAAGAACGGTATTTACCTGTAACAGATGTAGGTGTTTTTAATTCACCTAAAATAAATATTCTCTGTAATTCATCCTCTAATATTAATTTATCATTCTCATCTGTATATTTACTGAGAATAGGTTGGGGCATCAAATTATGCTGAAAGATAAAATTTCAATACATGTAACTTGTATTTGCTTCCTTATCTAGTATACCGTATGGGCTACCATTCTTTACAAAAACTAAAAAGTGAGCTGTTTGCAAACGTGGTTCAGGGTACAAAAATATTTTTTCTTCAGCTTTAATCTTAAAATAGGTAAAATAAATTTTGAAATTAGCTTAATGTAAGAGACTGTCAATAGTGTCATTAACAAAATATTTGAATTTACCTCTTCACTGACTTCTTTCAATATACTAGGTTTCAGCTCCATATGTTTAAATATTGTACCTATAACTACACACTTCTCATCAACAACTAATTCATGTAACTTTCTTATTTTCACATCTGAACCTGTAAAATTCAAGAAACAAAAGCTTAATGCAAATATAACTAACTTGTTAATACATAAAGACAGTCAATAACAATGAGCTGTACTGTCGCTGAGTCAACCATAAAATGAAATGGAGTTTTACGTCCTGTTTTTCTGCACCTGTATGGACCAAGTCGACTATAAAACAGGTCTCCCTTATGAAAATAATATCTTATTTTACCATGGTGAAATGGGATTTACCATGGTAAAGTCCGAATTTACCATGGTAAACAAGATTTCACCATGGTAAATTCGGACTTTACCATGGTAAACAAGATTTCACCATGGTAAATTGACTGAAATTTTCATAAGGGCTTGTTCAAGTTACAATGAAAAAACATAGTATGAATTACAAATGAGAATCAGTTCGGAAAACAATCTACCATGTCATTAAAAAGATTAATTTCAATGCAGTTTTATAGCTGAGTAAACACTACAGGTTTTATCTGACTAAGTAAACACTAAATCGTAAATGACCATGCCTCACACTCACAGTAACAGGCTTCAATGACATCAGAACAGAAATAAAAGAAACAATTACCCCATTTATTTTTAGCAGCTTTAATAAGTTTAGGTTTCATAGTCAAAAGTCTTTCTGAATATAAATGAGCATACTGTCTGCTGAATGATCTGCCTTTAAATTTAAATCGTTCACTGTGGTCTTGAAAATTACTTGATAATGATCGTGAATATGTGGCAGTCTCATCTTCGTTTGCAGATTCACTTATAAAGGCACCAACACCTCTAGGATCTGGTTTGTCTGTGTATATCATTTCTATAATTAAAGATTATTTTAATCAAACGTTAGTAGGGAAACTGAAATTTGCAATGTAAACAAGACTTTCCCGCTATTAGAGCTCTTTAATTTAGAGAGAGCAGTTTGGGTTGAGCAGGTGCCCGAAGGGACAATACTCTTTCACAAAAAATCAGACCACAATTAAATTACACATTTGTTTCTCAACTTCATACGATATTTGTAGTTTCTTTTATTTGTTTTCTTTCTTCTCCGACATCAGATAGAAATGAATTTTGCATCACTCTCCAATTAACCCAGATCAATTATCAATACACACATGACATTAGATGATTTTTATTTCAAAGGTACAAGATTACCAAGTAATGTGATTCAAAAATGAGAGATAAGCTATTCAAATTTCTAACAATTAAAAACTAAACAACTTACGACCTGTGTAGAAGGCCTAGCTCAATAATGTTTTTTTTGCTGCACATCATCTTCCACCCCTTTGTTGAGATACAATGTTTAAAAAAAAATTGTATGTGCACTGAACGCAAATGAGACTTTATAAAACCTAATGCATCTTTGTTATCCAAATTACAATGTTAGTGACAATGCAAATTAGAAAAAAAATTGAGTTCACTTCAATCAATTTTTCTTTCATTATCTTAATGCATTCCAATAGGCTTCAATCACACTGTTCACAATTTTTGCTAGGTAATTTTAAAAACATTGTCGAAGCTTGTTTAAACAGATAGCAAACACTGCACAAATTGATTACAAATAACCCCAAATTTATTAAATTTTACATAAGCATTGGATCACTATTGTATTTTAGATATTGAAATAATTTAAATTCTAACAAATGGCACTTATCTAACAGAAGCATAATGATGATTCCTAAACTAAAAGATACCCTACATAAGGTTTATTTGTCTTATATTTTATAACTTTGCTTGGATAAATCTTAGAAAGAAAGGTCTTTAATATTCCATAAGTTTCACAGAATTATTCTAATGATATCATTAATATGGTTAATTCAATAATTAATTTGAACAACATTTGAGTTTATTAAATAATTAAAATACCAATTTCTTTCTTAAAATCACAAAAGTCTGAGAAAATTTTCATGTTTTATATTGCAATAGATTGTCTGAGTTGGGATTTCTCTACTCTATCTGTATTATAATATAATAATATAAAATGTTATTTACAATGCTAATATACATGATCATATACATCTATTTATAGCATAGCATATTATAATCATGCATTATATTATATAAAGCTTCACACTAATATCTAAAACTCAACAAAAATAATGTTTTTATACCAAGCAAGCTGTATATTATCGAAACCGTTATACCCAAATAAAATGTAGATAAAGTCAAATACAATGGATCAAATTTTAGTCGGCTGAAGCTTAAAACACATTATATGTACCATATTTTCTGCAGGATGAATTAATACATTTTCATTTAAAAAAATTCCTGAAAAAAGTCCATTTTACCCTGGCTAGCACTATAATCAGAGAAATTTGAATTGAAATTCGTTGAACCCAGAGGTGTTACTTCATTAACATTTCTATTAAATCCTAAACATAAATAATTAAGAGAAAATTTGTGTAAAATATTTCAACTCCAGGTAGTTACCCTATGAATGTAAATACTCAAAAGAAAATTTATATCTCTATGAAAATAGTGATTTTCAAAATAAAAAGGTTGTTGGACATTCAAATTGTTTTTTTAAATTTCAACAAACAATCAAAATTTGAATTTTTGTAGGCTTCTGTATTTTGAATGTTCTAAATCCAGTCACAGTTGAGTTGTGTACTAAACTTTATGGGAACAATTAAATACAATGACTGTTAAATATACAAGATAACTGTTTTATGCTAATAACTAATAAGGTATTAAAATGATATAAATAATCTATAGGTTAATATTTCAGTAACTATTAAATAATAATATAATAAACTAACTAGGAAGGGAATGTAAATCTATGAGCAGAAAAATACTCTATTTATTATGAGTATGGCACATTCTTGATTTAATTTCTCTCTAGACCTTAATATATCTTAAAGATTGTGACCCTCGTAACAATATCACACTCGGTCCCTACTGAATCTCAATATCTTATAAGATATTTTATTTTGTAAGATACTGATACTTGGAACACAAATGTGAAATAATATTAATACTACTTAGTTCATGCACATTTAAAACATTACACAAGTAACAGCTGTGGCAACAAGTATTATTACATGTATTATTACATCATTACATCTGCTACATGATAATGTTCTAAATGTGCATAAATGGTTTGAGCCTAATTGAACTTTTTAGATTAAATTGTGTACATAAAAAAAAAAAAAATTTATTAGAAGAAGGAAATTTATAAACTAACAAAAACAGTCTGCAACATTATTATGTTTTAATAGTGTTTAATAGTGACTTGATGAAAGCTTTTTACAGATTGTATTCATTCGATGAAACAAATGCTTGCTCAATTGCAATCAATAGTGAAATTTCTTAAGAAAATAATGAACGACATTAAACGTCATAAGTTTTCTGTTATCAAATCCAATCATATTTTTGTTATTTTAAAGTATATTATTGTATGAGCTTTGATTAAAATAACTTGTATTGTGTTTACAGTAATGATAATTATGCAAGTAAAGTTTTCTGTATTAAACAGATCTGAGGTTAGCATGGTTCAAACATTCAGTCATAGTAGTCAGATAAATCTTACTCTGACAGAGTTTCCTGTGTCTGCATATTATTAGTTGATACATTCAGAAGAGATATTCCCATAACTTTCTAAAATTGACCTTCTTTGAGTTGACATCATTGAGGAATTTCTTGGTATAACACCAAATTAATGAAATCTCTAATTCAGGTAACTGATTGTATTGCTTGTACAAAGATAATTATAAATATTGATGACTTAAACACGAGCAATCCATTTTATTTCAAAAGGTAGTGAATTTGAAGTAGCTGTGACTTGTAGAGTTCCAAAAATATTCCATTCTGCCCTGAAACAAGATAGACTGCTCTTGTTTACATTATGCCTAACTAAACAACTAAATTTCAACTGTGTTTTTGAAAAGAGGGAGATATTGTCTAGCAGATAAAATAGAATACCACTTGTCATAGACTCAGGTTGACCTTGAACAGATTAATTCATTAGAAAGTTCATCAATTTACATTTTAGACAGGATATGTACATATATTTACTAGTATGAATACACACTTATTTACATTAACAGTTTCATCATATACAACTGTAACCTTAATAAAATAATCTTATAATACAATATACACAACTACCATTATTCTGGTGCTTAAAACAAAATCTCATGTGTAAACTTATTTCATATAAATCTCAAATCTGACTAAAATGCTGGTCTAGAGGTTTCCTTTTTTGTTATTTCTGACTAATCTCTACTAGCCATCCATAATCTGACAAAATTCTTCTTAAACTCAAGTTCAGTCCTCATGAGCGGACAAAACAAATTGATGATTAACAATGGATGATCAATGATCAATAATTCCTCGATTAGCTTTAATTTGGTTAATCTAAAAATCTCTTGCTAAACAGTTTCATCAGATTATAGATAACTAGTGCAGTCGCCCACAGAAAAACACAAATTGAAACATCCAGCTCTGCATCTTAATCAGACTAAAGGTTTATGTTACTGAAGTCATTTATTTTCATGTTACCTCTTTTTATGTATTTATCCTTATTGATTTTACAGTATTCAAAATAAAAGAATTTCATACAACTTTGTTAGTTACAAGTTTGAAATTCAAATTTTATGTTAAATCTAAGGTAATGATCTATTTAATAATATAATTCTTGTATAATGGAAACTAAATAATTTCACAACCTATTCTTAACTATTATATAACAGTAATATATGAGAAATCTGATTGGTCAATTACTTTTAACATATCTTAAATTTACTGTTTTATTTTTATTGTAGTTTAGTCAAAACTACTTCTAGCAACTTATGCCAAATTCTAGGCTATATATGCATTCATTCTCTAAATCATACAGGCAAGAATTCAACCATGTAATAGAGTTACCATACATGGCAGGGCTGTTGAATTGCCCATATATTCCGGACATGACTGATTCTTTTGTACTACATGGAGTATTTTTTTAAGCTACTTATATAAGAAGTGCTTAGTGTTCCTCCACCTATATCAAAACATTGTCCCATATATTGAAAACAAAAACAAAATTCAGTGCTATTTTGCATAAAGGTGTCACCTGCTATTTGTCACAAAAATCATAAGATGAAAAAGTTTTATGCTATTTAAAATTTGACAAAAAGACCCTAAATTAAAAGCTGAATAATTCATTTAGTTATTTTGTTAGTTATAAATGCCTTATAGAAATAAGACTAGAGTATAATGTCATGATAATTATAATTAAAATTTAAGATGAGATCTTCATGCCTTGTGATTGCACTGACCCACCACGATTTAAACGCCTCATTCTGTAATAAAAACAAAAATAAATATATACTTTAATTATAACAATATATGCCATTAACAATATTATGGTGAATGTGGATAAAAATTATGTATTTTTTCAGTTTTTTTGTCTTTATGCTTTTGAAAAAAAAAAAAATTAGAAACAGGTATTTAAAAGGTATGAAAAATGGAATAAAAACCCATAAATCTAAGAAAATATGGTGATAATCATAGAAAATATGTAAACAATAAAATAAGTTCTTTTAACATTTTTTTCATTGCAATCCAATGTAGCAGCTATTGTAAAAGTAATTGTATAGAAGATTGACAGTACAAAACAAAGTCATGCATATTTACTTATATTATGAATAATTCTATAGTGTACACAAAAAAAGCAGGGTAAATTGAAAATGTACATAGCACAGACATTAAAAACTGACAGAGCTAAATCTTGAAAAGGTTCTCAGAAAATTGTAATTTTCAATTTTGGCACAAATATTCAACCGTTGTTCAAATAACCATCTATTCACTACTAAATATCAAGAATAATTGTTTTTTAACCAAGATACAAAACCTCACCAAATTTCAAATAGCATGCAAAAATAATGTGCCAAGCTTTATCTACTTTAGTTGATACAAAAACAACAATTGAGGTTCATGAAATTCTATAATTTAGAGGGTAAGAGGATGAATAATATTTAAAATTTCAAAAAATGTCCTAAAATACCAAGAAATAAAAATAACTCCCACAAATATTGGTTGATGTGAAATATTTAGGGAAAATTAGGCAACGAGCCAGCTTTTAAAATACCTCAAGCACATTTTTTAGAATTTCACAGAACCTCCATGATATGACCAACGAGCACAATTAACATGCTTCTGACTATGGCACCTTGCAGCAGACTTATGTCCTCGAGAATGATCAGACCTGAGAAAGTTGGGAAGAAAACAGCCTCTTCATTATATATTATATTTTACCTTTGTAAGAAAATAGAGAAGAGTAGAGCTCATAGCTATAATTAAAATTTGTTAATTGTATTTATCTTGAATATATCTAGATATATAAATCCAAATCTTTAAGATATTCTACATTGTTTACATTTGACATATTAATATGTTACACGTTTATGATCTAAGCTTGATAAAGTACGAAAGAAAATATTTTATATTATACTATATCATTATATTTCACAAAAAAGGCTTCTGAATGAAATGCAAGCCACATTTCACAAACTTGTATAAGACATGAATGAAGTGATTTAAAATAAAAAACAGAAGTAGTGTTATCCCTATTGCCTGAAAGAGCTATAATTGAAACTGATAGTGTTGATAGCCAAGGCTACAAATGAAACTTGTACAAGTCTTGTAGGGAAATATATATCTCAAGCCAATAGCATACATGTCTTATATATGACCACTATATAGAATTGGCTGGTGTAGTACAAAGCAGATGTTTTCACATTTCATAACACCTGGTGATACTTTTCTTTTGAGAAGTGTACTACCTTTATTCTCAATTTTGCCATGGTTTGGATGAGATTTTGAGTAACAGAATTGTTTTGCTTGTACAAATTTTTATTTTTCTAACACAGATGGCTAAAACGACATAATGATCCTATTATTTTTCACAGAAAAGACTTTCTCCCAATATGAAAACCAGAAAAAATGATAACTATCTAAATATATAAGTACCTACCTAGGGGAATCTAATGGACTATTGGGGCTAACTTTTCCCTTCACAGGTTGTTCCTTCTCATATTTCCGACATGAAGCTAACTTCGATTCTAAGGCCTAAAATAAAATAGTTATAGATATGAAAATATATGTAAGAAAAAAAACAAGTTATTAGTTGAAATTGAAGTCTATCAGTATACATTTAGAAAATATTCCTTTTTGGGCACATTTTATGCTTTCAGTGAAGTACAAATTTTCAATCAAAAGAATCATCCAGAATTGAACATCCAAACTGTGCAATATTTTCAGCTTTACATAATGTGTGCCAGAATCAAAAGTGTCAACAGAGATAAACTCACCCCAACTTTTCGTAATAAATCACCCACAATATTTAAAGCAGATATACGTGCAGCTGGAGTAAGTGCTGAGTTACCATTAAGAAAACCTGAAATCAGAGTCACAATATTTACAATCACCTAAAACATCATTATTTCATTGAATGATATAAACTTTGAAAATAAACAACATGCGAGAAAGGCATAACCAAAGTTCTTAAAAATAGCCATCTAAATGTAATCAAAGAAATAACCATTCATATTTACAACAAGGATTGTAACCACGCCAAGAATCTAAATAAATGAACTACCTCTCCCTGGAGTGGGGGTGGGGGTTGTAGGTGTTGTTGGTGTACCAGGTTCACTTTTTATATTTTTAGAACCACTATATCCACTATCTACTAGTTTTTCCTGAGTTTTATCTGCTATAGTCTCAGAGGTATTTTTTTTCACTTCATGATGCTCTCGTACATGAAGTTCCTGTTTTAAATCTAAAAATCAAAAAAAATAACATGACAATAACAGCCTGAGACATTAATGATAAATAAAGAAAGAAACATCTATATTTTACAAGGATAGCAACCAGCTAGTCCTTGGACAAACCTCTTGGGATTGATCTTTCCCGGATTTTCTGTATCTATTTACAGCTGGGTTGACTGGAATTATGAGTGAAGATCACTTATTCAAAGTCATTGGACTTCCACACCCTGATTGAGAACTGAAATCCAAACACAACAACAACAACTAAGTTAATCATTTACCTCTAGATTCATCTCGTAATCTTTGTACAGTTTCAGCTAATGTTTCTTTTTCATCTAATTCACTCTCTAAAAATGCATTTCTTTCTATAGCCTATACAAATTAATAGAAAGCATGAAATTATTGACAATATTTTACATACAGCTCATATCTTTGTCAAATGTTAATATCCCAACAGCACTGCATGTGGTCATTTGAACTTTCTGAATCAATAGCAGATAATTTCAAATAATTATTCTACTATGTTTGAAGCAGTCAATGATACAATAAGCACAGGTCAAAAATAAAACAAAGCTGTCTTACCAAATTTAATCTAGCCTCAAAATCTTCTAAAGAAACCACAGTGGCCCTAAAATTAAAACACTAGTAACAATTCTGAGACAAAGAAAAGGATAATTTGCAACTTTAATTCACATTGGAAAATTCTGTTTTGTAACTGTCCATCAAAATGATGCATTTAACACAATTTCTCACTCAGTTCAGAAGCAAAATTTTCTTTAAATTAGCTGCTGATTAGTAACAGAGTATTGCACAGGTTAATAAATCAGCAAAATACCTTATTGACTATTCATCAAATCTAATTTTAACTTGTGATATTTTTAACTAAACAGTATGTGTAAAAAGTATTTAATACCTCAGGCGAATTCAAAATTATACCTTTTAGATCTTTCTAAATCATCATTAGCTTGTTCAATTTCTCGAACATATCGCTGAAAGTTATCTTTTACATGTGTTACTTGTCTTAATTCATCTTCTAATTCACATATTCTTCTCTGACTTCCTGATTGTAATGATTCTAATTTACTCTGAAAATAAAATAAATTCAATGAATTTTGACATCTTCTCTTCTAGTCAAATATCTGATTAATGAAACAGGTGCTACAACAGGTGCCTGAATCTACTTTAATGCTTAGCTTACAAGTTAGATTATAAACAGGGCTAAGTAAAATAATACATTATCGACACTAATTCATAATCCATTATAAATCCAACATCATCTTTTACATGCATGCATGATAAAAATTGTAGACTTTTTCTTCAGTTTCATTTGTCTTCAACACCAGATATTGTTAAACAAGACATTCAGATACATGACAAAGATTTCTCAATTCAAATAGGTTATTGAAAGGTTTCCTGTCATTGATAATCCATCTCAATTTAGAAATCTAGACCATTATCTAAGTGACAATTCTTTCAAAATAATCCAATGTTGAACACAGTTTGTTTACAAAATTGTGAAAATAATGCCACACCCTTAAAGTTTCTGTTTCTTGTTTCAACCTAGCATTATTTGCTTCTAAATCACCATTCTTCTTTTCAAACTGTTTAAGTTGTGTTTCCATTTCATCTTCTAATTCTTTACTACTAATCTGGAATTCTTCAAGTTCTTCTTTTGTCTCTTCTAGTCTAAACAAAATGAGAGAAATATCTATAGCCAGTGGAGATGGTGCTAACTACAAATCTGGTACTGTGTATTAGATGTGCAACCTAATAGATTCCAGTCATGTTACATATATAGGTCTAGTCGAGCATGAAGTTTTAATTATATACATTATGCAATCATGATTATCATTTATCATTCTGATTCAGTCTTGACTTATAGCAAAGTATCATATGTATATCATTTGTATGATAATTGGTAATTAAGCTCAGAGCCCATATAATTATACATGCATGTAACAGTAAGTTACATGTATAGAGGTAAATAGGATTAAACCTAGATTTGACCTATATAATTCATTAACCTGAAATCAATGTCAACAATCTTTATTTTTCTATGACCAACATGCCAATTTAATAAAAGAATTGAATAGAGGGAGACATGGGGGAAGATATCTTATTAGCAGTATTTGTTTAAACCAGCTATTTTTCATTTAAAAGTTACATTTCACATTTTGGTTACATAAAAAAGTTACACAAGAAACTTGTGTTAAATCACAGCTAATTTCAGAATTAAAATCTGAAAGTGAAGTTCAGTTCTCCTAACATCCAATTCATTAATCAAATGAAATCATGTTTTTTCAACTGTCAATGTCAATAATATTAATAGGCTATTATATATTACAAAGAAGAAAGTCAACTCACTCTTGTTTAAATCTTTGGGCATTTTCTCTCCAATAATTTATTTCCTCTTGAGGAGTTGCAAACTTTTTATCACTCATTTTGATAGATCTACATTTGCCAGGATGAAATGGTTTGACAAGCCCAGCTGTTTATTGAAATTGAATCATATCTGGTTCAGCTGGCAACTCCTTTTCCTTTAACTATATTTATGAAAGTCAATTATAAAATTGGGATAATCCTAACCAGGCACGTTCGACAGGTTTCCAGACTATGAGTTTATTTCAAGATTTAGACCAGTGACACTGAGTGGGTCAACTAGTTGGCATTCAAATCAATCCAATTATTGTAGACTAGGCCTATCCTAAATCCTATTCAATAAAAAAATATTAAAAAAGTTTCAACAAGTGGATCGGGATATTTGATGAATTGATAGGCTAATTGTGGAATCCAAAATACACATATAACGAATTTTTATCAGAATGTTAAAATGACGACCTAATATTTAGTTAAATAACAAAATATTCTGTCATTTGTGAAAAATAAACAAACATCGCCAACAAACGGAAGCAGTCGATCCACTATGGCTGCGAAAGTAGTCCGACCACTGCAAAGAGCCTACGCCCAATGTACTATATTCTTGATAGATAAATGTCGATTTGGCATCAAAACATAATTCATATGATTTAAATCAACGAACAAAACTGTACTGAATACCAATATGTGAGGCAAGATTAATATCAAGAAATCATATTCTTAATATGAAACAAGAAAAAAATGATAGATAAAGGGAGGTAAATCTTTTCAAGTTCCACATCACCACTTCCGGTACTAACAAAATTAGTCCGAAATGTGGGCCAAATTGGCATTAGACCAGAAGAAGAACTGCTTGACCTTAGATAATATAGAGCTGCGATTGAGAAAGCAAATAATATACGTGTAGGTCGGAATATCAATAGATGGCCAGAAATTTTGTATGGCAACTGTCTTTCTGCCAATTTCTAATGGTTGTGCCTAGCTGTACCATATGTCTGATCTGCCTTCCAGTGGCGTTTCTACGGTGTCCATGCCCCCAACCCCCAGAATATAGGCTAGCCCGGTCCTTCCCCCTTAAACCCTAAATTCACTAGAAAATGTCTGGAATTTGCGTCTAAATCTATTTTTTTTTAGACAAGATTCCATTTGACCCTATAGAAATAATCTTGAACCTCAATTCGCTGGAAAATATCAGGAAAAATAGCGTCAAATTCTCTAAATTTTCTAGAGGTTCCCAAACTGCAGAAAATCTCATTTCTAGGCTTCCGATTGCACCAATAAATGTAGAAGTAACTCTACAGAGGGCACTGTAATGGCGTAACATTGAATTGCAAAAAACAAGAAGTTTTCCATGAAAAGGGGGGTTGGGGGTGTTTTAGGTGGATCCCTAAACTGCCCCTCTTGATTGGACGTTTGCCCCCCCCTATAAGTACTTAGCAGGCTACGGGCCTGATGGTATCTGGTGGTAGCCCTCATCCCCCCACCCCCTGACAGTTATTCCTAGAAACACCACTGCTGCCATCAAGCCCAATTCTAATCATAACTATAGCCTACTTACGAATGGTAAAAATAATAACCAGTTTCAAGATCGTTTAGCTTTTTCCAATACAGATAGGCTATACAACATAGGGTTATGAAGTCAACACTAATATAAGATCAAAGGTTTTTTTAATAATTCAATTGCAAAAGAATAGGAGGCCAGATTTTCAGCCTAAAATATAGCCTATTGATCTTGTAGCGGGTTCTTTAATCCAGTAAAGTCAAATGTAATGTATAGCCTAGTTTTGAATGCTGACTCGACGATTTCATTCAAGGGGTTGTTTATAAGCATATTTGTAGCTTATTATAGGCCAATATCTTCTCCCCACAACCTATTCTCTGAATAAAACCGATTTAAAATCGATTTGCGGAATATAATAATATGACGTCAAGGGGATAATGAACCAACGGATATGTACATTGACAATAGTATACACCTACACAAATAATTGTTTACGTTTTGAACAACATCATTGGATTACCGGAAAAGTCAAGGTTGAAGTATTGTTTTTGTTCCTTTTATGACCAAGACGTGATGTCATATGTGACATCTATTACATATCGAACACTATGAATTAAATACTAATACTAACATTAAATTTCATTAAGGAATTACCACGTATCAGAAGATGGTAAAAAAAGTAAAATAAATTGCTTCTAAAGCACAGTTTAATGAGCATTTTTCTGACACTATGTCAGAATTGTATAGACGCACACTTTGACCATCAAGGTTACTTATAGAGTTTTGACAAGCAGAATAATTATTAATTCATATACGTACTACAGACCACATCGCATGTATTATTGTTACCTCCCTTTTATCGTATATTACATAAATACAGATTATTGTGGTTGTAAATAAGAGCTACCACATTGTAATTTCAACGTTATTAGTTCGATGATTCTACACATCATCAGCAGTATTACCAGTGATGAAGGATAGAGGGAAGACCCGAAAACGAAAAAAAAAAGCTCTGAAAGGTTAAAAAAAAAATTAGCCCCGATTGTAGGAGACAGCTAGTTTTAAGCTGATGTCGCTATTGAAATGTCTCTCATTGTACAAAGCTATGCATGGTATTTGTATGCAAATTAGAGAAGACTTGAAATTTTTTACTTGCATTTTCTTTATACAATGTTATAAATTTTTTATCACAGTCCGACATTTGCTAACTCTTTCTTCAGTGATATACATTTTACATTATCGTGTAGAATATTGTAGATCGACTCAGTATCTAGTATGAAAACACTAGAATTTATATGGCAACCATTTTACTGAGATATTTCACAAGTTTTTTTTTAATTTTGGGACAAAGTAACCTTAGTGATATATTCGCCCTGACGTATATTTTGGAATTGTTTTAGATTTTTATGCAGCTGACTATACCCTGTTTCTGTAAACTATACCCCTCACAGGTTATATAGGCATGCATATATCTTTGAAAATGTTGGAATTTCTTTTTAGACTGTACTTGACAAATGAATACATATGTTTCGGACATCAAAACCATAATTAGACTTGGAAATGGGGGTCACAATATTAATACACGTTAACCACAAAATAGGCGCAAAACTGTAAACAAAAAGCATCCAAAGCAAGACTTGATTCAAATAAAAATTCAAAGGATTTTGAAGCAATGTGTGATCAAGCATAGTCTTGATGTTGAAGCATTGCAAGATCAAGCAAGGTTTTGATTTTGAAGCATTGCGTGATCAAGCAAGGTCTTGATTTTGAAGCATTGCGTGATCAAGCAAGATCTTGATTTTGAAGCATTGCGTGATCAACCAAGGTCTTGATTTTGAATCATTGCGTGATCAAGCAAAGTCTTGATTTTAATTTTGAAGCATTGAGTGATCAAGCAAGGTCTTGATTTTGAAGCATTGCGTGATCAATCAAGATCTTGATTTTGAAGCATTGCGTGATCAACCAAGGTCTTGATTTTGAATCATTGCGTGATCAAGCAAGGTCTTGATTTTGAAGCATTGTGTGATCAAGCATGGTCTGGATTTTAAGCAGTGTCTGAGCATGAAACAGACGCGAATTTGATACCGTGTATGACTAAGCATAGTCAAGGCTTTGAAGCAGTGTGTGAGCAGGCATAGAGACGGGGTCTCCGGACAGGAATATGTGTGAGCAGTGTGATAGCAAGCATAGAGCCAGGGTTTTGAAGCAATTTGTGAGCAAGCCTATATAGAGTCCATTTTACATTAACTTACAAAAATACCTAATGATGAAGCATTCTAGTCCAGGTAACTGTTAGTGTCATAATTGGCGATCAACAGTAACTAACAATAAAGACCGTTTAATTGTGTCCTTGACTCACTGGAACTTACACACCAGCTGACTGAACGAGAAAATAAGTCAAATACTCAAAAGAAATCTTGTTGAGATCTATTTCAGTCTTTCTGGCAAATTACTTTCTGAAATTTCCTGAATCAGATAAAAATATGCATGTATCATAGAAAATATCAGCTCTATTTTTATTTACTAACATTAAAATCACATGACTTCTAGGTCAATTTAACCTAAATGTAAATATAGTACGTCATCATCTTAAAATGCTATATTTACATTGACCGAATTTTATGCATATTTTATGTTTTCTATATCAATACGATACATTATTGACTTTTTGTCATCAAATTATATAGTTTATTAAGATACAGCACTGAACTTTAATATAATGACATATTGTTTTGCTTTTTATCTTAAAAAAAATATATATGTCTGACGTTTAGAGACTCAAATATCTGTCATTTTCTCAGATCTAGATATTCTGTTACACGTCAGAAATCCTCGAATTTCAATGTTTTTTTAAAATTTGTTGACATATTGGAAATCAAAACACATTTCTTTCAATAACACATTTTTGTGAACTCGACGAATACATTTTAATTAGTTTGATGTTACAGCTTTAGTCTATTAAAATTGCCCTTACAAGATTTGTTGATAAGTTTATTTCTATTTTGAAATATTTCCTCATCGATTTTTGTATAAATATATATATAAAATGATTAGTCAGAAGTTATATAAACTTGTATAGATAGATAATTTTCTGCTTATTTAGCATACGCCCTAGAAATTTGTATATACTATATGGCACATGACTTTCTATAGCTTTCTTTATATCAATTTCAATATAATTTCACAATCAGTCCAATTATCATTGCCAAATCAACTTTACAACTTTGATCGGCCTTTTATGAAAACGAATATTAATTTCGACTTTTTTTTTTGCATATTTAAAATAACTTAAGGAGATCAGGAGGGTCCCAAATAACTAAGATTTAAAGGGAGGATATGCCAAGAAATTTCAATATATAAACCTGCAAATAAAATAATACCATTTAAAAAAGAAGAAACAACTATTTGTTTTACAAGGATAAGTACTCGGGAATATGCAAATTCTATATACAAAATGGTACTTGATCAGACCTTTAAACAGTTGACACTGTCCATCTGGAAGTTCACGAAGATCCTCTCTACTAGCCGATCTGCGTCCAAACTTCCCGTCTACACCATAGGGTAGTGATGTAGTTGCTGCCAACCAATTGGTCCTTTAACAAACTTCTTGGCATTTTTTTGGTTTCTGTCTATTAGATATTCACGAGGATTCTGCACATTCTTGGTAGACAAAGAGGACAAATGTGATTTTGGGGGGAAATGCTGTAAAAAGATATATTTTCATATTTTTTTTCTCAGGATTTCCAGAATCGAAAATCTTGGGGTCTTAAAAAACAAGCATATATTTTGTACAAAATGTTCGGATGATTCCTTACATAGCAAAATATCTAGAGCATATCATTTGGTTGTCTCTATGACCATCAAAATATTGACAACCCTTATCAACGGACGGTTATGATTTACTAAGGCGTTAACATCAAAGCCAAGACATATAATAATATACATATAATTAATATAGATCCTAGAGTTATTTAACTGATCGTGATTATCTTGTTATTCATCTTGCTGAGCTTTTATATAATACACACGTTATCAGTTAATTTTCAAGGTTTATCAAAAAAACATAAACAGAGAAAATAAATAAATAGAAACAAGGTACAAAAACTGCGGAGAAATGACTAATAGTACTTCTAGATCCTTCGAAGGTAAGGTTGCAGGCACCATTGATAGAAACGCCACAAGGTTAATAATTGTAAGGTTCAGGGGTTGATTTAGGTGTCAAAGAATCGTCGAAAGGTGGGAGGGGGGGGGGGGGGGGGTGGTTGCAGGCACCATTGATAGAAACGCCACAAGGTTACCCATTACAAGGTTATTACTCGTATAGGGTTGCTGAATGTGCATACATTATACGTTTGTAGGAAAACTGAAAGAACATACATTACACGTTAATACTCGTTTGTAGAGTTGCTGAAAGGACATACATTACATGGTAAATACTCGTATGTAGGATTACTGAAAGAACATACATTACACGTTAACACTCATTTGTAGAGTTGCTGAAAGGACATACATTACACGGTAATACGCACTCGTTTGTAGAGTTGCTGAAAGAACATATATTACACGTTAATACTCGTTTGTAGAGTTGCTGAAAGGACATACATTAAACGGTAATACTCGTATGTAGAGTTTCTGAAAGAACATACATTACATGGTAAATACTCGTATGTAGGATTACTGAAAGAACATACATTACACGTTAACACTCGTTTGTAGGATTACTGAAAGAACATACATTTCAATATGGTTGCTGAAAGAATCTATATAACACGTTAATGTAGGGTTGCCGAAATGGGATATATATTACATTTAATGTAATAAATTACATTACATAGTAAATGCTTATATGTAGGGTTGCTATAAAAGGAATTTAATCACAGGTGCACGGTGCATTCTCGTATGTACGACAGCTTAAAAAATGAATAAAAAATGATCCGATTCGTTAAATTAAATAAGTGGTTGAGAACGTTTGTATAAAATTTTAATAATCCCCTTTCAAAGATACACTTATTCTAAATATTATTATATATCCTCCCTTGAATATGGAACATGTTCTCTCATGTTCGACACCATTTTTGTTTTGGGTCTTTTTTGAGATAATATGCTTTTTTGGTGGATACACTGCACTGAGCTCGCACTCAAATGAACGGTTTAATGAACAACCATAATGCACATCTAATGCTCATAATTATGCTGAAGAACATAGGCTACATAATGCTTTTTCATAACCCTATACATGACTGATCGAGTGTACATTGAATACTGGAATGTGTAGCTGTAGCTTATGAAAGAAATCACTAATTAAATGACATACCATGCTTTATTAATTATTAGAATCTTGAGAATTTAAATTACTGTTAGGGTGACATGAGAATAAAATCCCCATAAAAAGCCCTGTGTTATTGCTTGAATATATTCAAATTTCAAATTAAGGAAAAAATTTATACCCTTTGATGCGGAATTGTAATATCGTATGCATTGTATACATGAAAGATCTGTGTAAAATGAAAATAAATTAGCTGCTACCAATGTAATGCCAATATGTTAACATGGATTTCGAGATTTGTTTTACGGTCGGGATTTAATATATTAAATAGTCCTTGATATTAATTAGTTTATTTTGTGCATGTCGCCAAACGTTGAAATGTTATATGAATGAGTATTTTTCCCCTGATTCTTGAATCACCAGTGACAAAGCGAGTGATAGACTATAATATACAGGTTGTATGGTACAGGATATTTCTCACGTCCTGATGGTAAACATGACACAAAACACGACATTGTTTATACATTCTAGATCATAATTCATGGTGAGCTTAAACGTTCTCTTAGATAATCATATTATGTTCCTTATTGCTGAGACAACCTCTATATATAACCTTGGTTAAGCTAGGAAAGAACAGGAAGGTTTACTTAAATATAAGTTTTCATGGAAATCAGCTATGTGGGATTTCCAAAAGCCATTTTGACCTAGCCAACCACTTTTACTATCTAGCCTATTTATATCACACCGATATGTACAAACTTATTGAGGGGAATATTTGAAAATTTGATTATTTCAGAGAAAAGATAAAAATTTAAATCTGTGTCATTATAAATTATCCGGATTTGCCGATAAAATAGCATCCGGGTTTGGTTAAGATAATCGGTTTGCATGCGTTTATTTGAATAACACAAGACATAGTAGATTCACTTTTTTTATTCTTCACAAACAACCAATTTCTTAACCAGTGCGTCTGAACCTTTTTTTTTTCAGATGGCACACCTCTGTTACAATTACTTCGAGCTGTCACACCCAAAGAAATAATGGAAAATCTTCAATTGATATCCGATATCCGGCTATATCCATGTACTCGCACAGGTCTGTGAAGTTGGCTTACACGTCGATCGATTGAAGACTATATGCACCAGAAATTTTGAAACCTGACATATACATCCCCACAAACGATTCTACACAGGGGCGTCCATTTACAGATTTAGGGGGTGTGTGGAAAAAATCAGACTGAAGGGAAAAAATATTTTTGTAGAAGGGTCAGGCAAATAATCTTGTCAGGAATTTGCGTTTTCAGGCGTCTAATTCTTAAAATTTTTGTGTTGGTCCAACAGTCCCTACACTAATAAACCTTAATTCTTCCAGCAATGTCAAGAATTTGCGTTTATAGGCGTCTAATTCCAAGAATATACAGAATATAGAATATTAATCACCTGTATTTTTTTTAAACATTTTTCAGTTGATTTGAAAACCGCGAAATTTCTTGAATGAAATGAAAAAATGAAAATGAATGTCAATTACTGCATAACCCTTTCGATCTAAAGCATCGAAGTTTAAGTGTTTGTCTTTGGGCCTACTGTTTTTGGTGGCCTACAGCCCGTTATAATTTCCTTCCAACCAGTTTCCTGTGGATATTTGTGAGGGTGGTCATATAACCTTGATATCTACATGATTAACCTATTTCATCTCATTGACGTAAAGACAGTATCAGACAATATTCTCTACGAGACAATAATATTACTGGAAGCAATGTTAACAAAGGTCAGTTAATGATAATGATAACAATGATGTAATATTATTATCATCCTACTCCGCCTTCATTTCCTATAGCCTCGAGAACTCTTCAATTCATAAGTTTCTGTAACTTGAGGACATTTTTTCTCAGAATGGCACAATGTTGACATATCATTTATGATTCTCGACAAAAATTAAGAAATCGAAGCTAAATTAATCAATATGATTACATAAATGGCATAAGTTTCTTTTTCATTAAATCAAATTTTAGAGATGTTTTTATTCATTGAAATATCAACTTTAAAACTGTAATGATAGCAAAGGATTGACGTCTGTTCATAAGAAAATTATCTTGTGAAAGTTTCCGATTATTGTAATTACACTTTTCTCCGAGAAATTTCAATCCACATTTCCAAAATATGTTCTTTCACTAAAAATTGATTTGAAAAATATCATATTATGCCCACATGTTTATACTATTTTAAAGTAATAGCAATTCTGCTTAAAAGACGATACACAGATGAAAAAAATATTCCGTATCTAAAGTACATTTACCAATTCAAGTTGTACGCAGACATTAATTTATCGTTTTGCGTTGTTGTTTTTATTTTAACGTTAGGGTAGATATGAATTTTAAAAGTTTTAAATGAATTTTCCATGCCATGAACCTATCAGTTCTGAAGAGGAAAGTCACTTTAAACCATTCGCTCTTTTTAAAAATGTTATTGGTTTATTGTATTGTTCTGTATACAAGTTTACAATAAAAAATATTGGTAATTGGTATGCTATAACTATTTTGAACTTGATAAACTCTATTTGCAGGAATATATAATTTAGAGTAGGATAGGCCTACTTTGAGCTAACCTTTTAAAGCATCTATAAAGTACTCAATAACTTGCACGTAATGACTGATAATAAAAGAAATGTACGGCTTAATCATTATAGAAATAAAAAGTGAAATGGCTAGTTTGAATGAGAAATCTAAAGGACTATACTTGAAGAATTCCCATACCTTCAAAAGACACAAGAAAGAGTATATTTATGTTATATGACAACAAATTTTGTATGCGACAGAAATGTTCAAAGATTACAAAATAAACCCCATCCCAGTATTTGCAGTTGGTTATTTAAATCATTCTTTTTCTGGCATACATACACTAAGAATGGTTTGGTACCAGTGGACCTCATGAGAACGTATCATCAACCTCAGATTCATCAGGATGTACTGCTATTATACTATTACAATATTCTGTTTGGTTCTGTTTGTTTTAACTATGTTAACAGTTTTTATAATGGTATACAATTGATGATGTTATATATAATGAATCAATAATGTGTCTAGTGCCATGGTAGAATAACTTATTCTTTTGATATTACCTTGATAAAATAACTCCCAAACTTTTGATATATTATGTTCAAAAGAATAGTAAATTTTGTTATCTCTACGTAGCCTAACTATTACTATATTAGTACAGACTTCGCACTGCCACTTTTAAACAACTGAAAAATGTCCGGTACATCATCATCATCATCCTTTTGGTAGTCACTCTTGTCATAATTCAAATAATAACGTCCGTACGAGTAGATCATGATACGGATGGCAATTTAAGACGTGTGAAGCAAAATTAATTTCTTAAAGGGATTGTAAAGAAGTTTTCTAAACTTTGTATGTGTATCGGGGACACTGATAGCATCAATTTGCGCCATTCCAATTACCATTCCGACGTCTGTAGTTCTTGCAATTCCACTAAAACTAACGCGTTTTATGACGTCACTACCAGTGATCTGCATAGATATCAATGGTAGCTTCCGGTAGAAAACCTCTTTACAATCCCTTTAAGAACGTAGTCATGATTCCTAGATTACTATAACTGCAACGCCATTCAGTATAGTAAGAGAATGTTTACCAGGACAGTGGCATTCATCTATACTGCCTTATAGCAATTGTCTATCTTTAACGTTGGAATGTGTAGCAAACAGGGCAATGTCCCATCAAATAAGGTGAATAAACACTTATTAGTGTCAGTCATTGCAATCTGCATCACTACACTATAAAACAAGGGCATATAATATATGACAAATAATTGTCATGTTGAACTCTTGCTTTGACTGTGAAATTCTTCTTAGGCCTACTCTCGAATCCTAACGTAAAGATCTGACGTTAAGATATGGAAATTTGACATAAGGCCCTAACGTTTGAATTATTTTCTTACTACACATTTTGTTTTTCTTTTATAGGCTTTAAAAATATTCAAAATAAGTCTAGGCCTCCATCCTCTTAGAATGAACTGTAATGTACTTTATTAAAACTAGTCAGAGCTGGTTGTAACCCACTAGCCTATATAGGGCCTAACACTTTCATTAAATATAATATAATGATAGCTTACTATTGTAAAAACAAACATTATCACGGACCTTTCTATTATCTGTTAGATAAAATAACTTCTAGAAGATCAAATTGTGAAAACGTGACAAATCGGGAGAGATAACAGCACCAAAGCTATCTTTTTAATATTTTGTATGGCTGAATATGACGATATTCGAATGAATATGTACGTATACTCAATAATGGTACATAAATGCAACAGCGAAAGAGGACATGAATGAAGTAATGTTGGTTAAGCAGGGTCGATAGCAAGAAAAACCATCTATGTGTGCCTAGAAAAAATAAGGCTCTTAAATGAATAAATGGGTCAATTGCTTGAAGGAATGTTCAATGGAAATTACTCTGCACATACATAAATTCAGATACTTAAGGGCAATAACTCTTATATATATTTTACAATCAAGCATTTTAGACACAGTGTATAGCAATATTATGTAAATCGGGGAGACAGATTAATGAAACCGATTTTCTGTGTGTTTATTACGTTGAAGAAAAGAGGATAGTTTTTGATATATAACCAATCCTTTTGATTACAAGAAAAGTAGGTCAAATCCTGCGAAGAATGTTCAAGGGAGATAACTCAGTTCCTAAATTCAAATTTTTTACTGCGCTTGATGCAATGTATAACGCATGTTAATAATATTGTGTAATTCAACCCTGGCGAAACAATTTTCTTTTGTGTGTAAATTTATGATGTTGTGTCGAAAACTGGTTCTTTGCGCTTTTTAGCCTTGCCGATAGTCGTAGAATGCATTTACGTATCCTAGAACGTATCCTATTTTAAGTTTTTCACCTTAAGCCCATCTTTAGCTCAATTCTTTATCTAATCTTGTGACGATTTATAAGTTCCACTATAATAAAAGTTCCAAAGAACATTTGTTAGGAGGTTGTAATAGACACAAAGACAATTGCATACTTTTTATGCAACGACCATGCAGTCTTTCCCTATTATATCACCAATCCTATGGCAGATTTGCCTAGTTTGGATTACCATTTCAGTTAATTTCAAGGCTAAGTCCATGGGCAATATAATTGTGATATTCTATATTTTTTGCTAAGGCTATTAAAACACAGCAGGCAACTGTATATATTACATATTACGCTACGAGACCTCTACAAGCCTATGGCAACGACTAACAGTAAATATCTTTGTTGATATTATATCATCTCATTCACGTGCAGTAGACAGTAACCTACCAATCAATGAACAGTCTATTTATAGCGCACTACAGAAAACGTTTCGTAACATTTTATAACTTTTAACAAATAATATATCTACACCTAACTTTATATCAGTCTTTCAGTTATAAAAGTAGTGTCTAAAAATTGTGTTTGCTTGGAAATAAGCGCTTAATTTAAAACTGCTTAATCATCAAAACTAACGGTTATTGAGTACTTGCTTAGTCATCATATTGTAAGACTGCGCGCCAAACACACCACGAGCAGGTCACCGAGTGAACTACGTAATTTCTGGTTTCCAGTGAACACGAAAAGATAACGTCAACATTGGCAATTTCCACTTCGTATTATCAACAAAAGGATTTTATACTGTGAATGAAGACATCTAAATACATTGTGTAGTCAGTGGAATATGAGCAAGAAGGTAATTTATGATTTATTTTAACTTTTAAAGTCTCTTTGAAAAAAACTCACTATGGCTATCCAGCATGTCTTTGTTTACGTCCTGTTTACGATACTAGCGCGTGGTCCATTTATTGCGCATATAGCAAAATACGAAATCTGGCCTTAAATTGTTATTTTTTGAAACGATTTAGTGATCAGAATGTGTTTCTGACCAAAATGATGAATGGAAGGAACTGAAATTTTGTTGAAAACGTGTGTTTTGGGCTTTGTTTACAAAATATTTAGTCGCAATGACCCATTATAAAATCAAGGGCAGGTAACTTATTTTTAGATCTGACTACCTCACCTCATTTCAAAGTTTGATGATAACAAAGGCCATTGTCAAATAAACGCCCAACAGATACCTCAATAAAGATTAAATTTAAGATGAACATCGAGTTGTTTAGTGAAATCTTTCATAGTTACTCAATAAAAAGAAATTAAATAGATTTGTTAATTGACTCACTGAATGCCCTCATTATTTCCATTGATTATATTATATTCAGCATTCCTAGCTGATGTTTTCTAGTACATTTTTCTATTCAGACAGTGAAACGATTAAATGATTGCACCTAATGACAACAAGGTTCTTTGGTTAATTAGATGATGAAGAAATGTTATTGAGTACAATAACAACGATTTTATTTGTCATTTTTATATTGAAGAAGTAACATTTAATGATTAGCTGTCATTACAATATACAACTATTTATATTGCTTGTTCATTTATTTATCTGATGTTTTGTCTTAAGTGGACCCTGAGCAGCCTAGTTTACTTGTCAATTTAAAATTTACTGTCCTTTGCCCATAGATTGATTTAAGTTAATTAGTGTCCCATTTATTATGTAAATTTCCTAATTAGGAATTGTTATATATAATTATTAATTATAAGAAATATCTAGTACTGTAGTACCCATCTTAATTCAGCAATGTGTATGACAAATTTTCAGGATAATGTAATTTTTTTATAGAAGACTGCTATAAGCCTACAAAATCTTCTTTAATTTCTTGGAAATGAAAAATTTAAAAGTTCTTATCAGATTGATAATAATGTTTTCTTAATTCAAAAATTGTGCATATTCTCTGATAGAATTAAAAATTAATTTGTAGAGCTATTATATTTGATTGGCGAAGATGAATGTTTTAGTTGGTTATAATTTGGTTAAAAGTTTGCTATTTAAAATGCTCAGCCACCATTTATTTTGTTTATTTAGTTGTTTCTATTATTACCATCAAGTCAAATGATTTCAGACATTTTTTCATCAAATTTTGATTTGCCATCAATTTTTGATGATTTTTAGTCTGGAATTTATCTTTGATCCTGGAATTCTCTTTGATGTTCTATAATTAAATTATAGAGTTTAGAAACAATATTGGTAAATGTTTTCTGTGATCATAAGCAGAAATTTTTCCTGACTTTTCTCTATTAGGTTAAACAGGAATATTTATTGATTGGAATCAGAATGAAATACACAGACATATTCATTTGTTATTAATTAACAGGACATTGCTACTGTTCTATTTTCACTTCTGTCAATAAGTACACACTTACATATTAAGTAAGCTTTGCACTTTGCAGTCTGACCATTATATTTTTGACCACCTGCTCACTGGCTTACAAGGCACATTAAGTCATCTTTTGATTAAAAGAGTACAAGCAGTACAATCACTTGTATTTTGACATTTTTGTCATAAGACATGGTCACCGCACTGGAGTAAGCTTATACTTTAACAGAAGGTTCTTATAATGGTACTAAAGTCAGAGCTTCATTGCTTTTAGAATTTGTTTGGTGGATTGCTTCATATCTTATTATCTAAGCTAATATGTTCCATTACAAAGAAAAACATCGTATCACAAATACAATTTTTGATATGGTCATGTTATCCCCAAGGAAGTATGATGAATGGGGGCGTGGTTTGGACAGGATGGGTAATCTTAATTGGAAAATGTTTGACTTTTGCTTCTGTGAAAATTGTTAGCATTAAAATGAATCAGTCTCTGATTTTTCTTTCATAGATGTTGACAAGGTTTAGTAAAAGATCTTTTCGCATGCTCAAATTTCAAAATTTTAAGCAGGAATGTCATCTTTAAAATGGAAAATTGAAATAGGTTTTCAAGAATTATTTTATTTTGAAATATCCAATATTTTGAAATTCAGATGTCATTAAATAAAATGGCTGATGAAATATGAATGTAACTATGTGAAATAATCTATTTTTATCAAGATGTAATTCTCATAAGTATTTGATAAATGTATGGAAAAATTTTAGTCACTCCCTAATTTGTATCCTGGTTATATGGTATCCTATTTCTTATTAATCATAGAGAATGATTTGCACTTTTACAATATGTCTCATTAGTTTTCTGATGTAGCAGCAATTTCTTTGTTAATGACACTGACACACTTTATAACAAAGGACTTTATTATAGCAAGCATGTGACCCAACATGAGGATAAAGAGAAGCTACCTCTTGACCCAATTTATTGTCATATCAGCAGTTTTTCTTATTATTTTTATCACCCGAGGGCAACACTATCTTTATTTAAATGGGATTTCTCCGAAAACAGCAATTTTTCAAGATATTTGACATGATCTGAATTTTCTGAAAACATTATATGGTAATTAGCAAAATGTACTAGAAAATGTACGTATACAGATGTAATTTCTTTGTGTTATGAAAGCTGTTTAGAAGAGTTGAATAACAATATTAACCTTTACGTCATGAATAAATTAACCGGGATAACAAAGAAGTAAACAAACAGAGAGCTGAAGGTCTTGATCTACAAATTGACATACATAATAATATATTGAAATTTATAGCTAGATTTGAATTTCCACTGACTTTAAATCTTATACTAGTTATCTTTGTTATGTTTGATAATGAATTTGATCAAAGTTCTTTGCTCATGAGATAAAATAGTTTACAAAGTAAGCTACTAAAAATAAATATCTAGGTTAATTTCGTCTGGTCATATCGAAGGGAGATAACTTATTTTTGTGATGTATTACTACAGTTAACTTCTGGTTTTGATTTTCTTAGTAAGATTGATTTTTATATAGCAGTTTTTGGACAGTTTCATCTTATGTCAGATCAATTAGGGATAATATGATTGTTTAACTTAATGATACCAGGTAATTCATGTTTCAAGGCATACAAGGGGGAAGATTTGTTTTGAGTTTGAGTGGTGCTTGAAATTCATATCTAAAAAAAGAAATTTCTGTAGATTGTTGTGAGATCAGTTTGAACTTTGAACTAATGTTCTTTTTTTGTCATTTCAGATTTTCTTGACACAACTAAAAAGGGAAGGGAAATTAAACCCAGAAGAAGGTCACCGAATCTCTGACGATGAACTCATCAATTTGACGGTGAAAGAGTTGAATAGGCTGCTGAAAGGCCTAACTCGAGATCAAGTTGTTAAACTAAAACAACGAAGGCGAACCTTAAAGAATCGAGGCTATGCAGCGAATTGTAGAGAAAAGCGTCTGTCACAAAAAGAGATTTTGGAAGGGGAAAAAGATAAGTTAAAAGATGAAGTTGACAGGTTACAGAGAGAAAATGATGTAGTGAAAATGGAACTGACTGCATTACGCTCCAAGTGTCAAGCTTTAGATCGCTATGCCACGATACATGATATAAGAGTGTTGCCCCCTCCAATAATTGTGAGTACAGCCTCTCACGAAGGTGTGATAGTCAAAACAGAACCGATGATGTCTCTTTCGGAAAGAATGTCGGTTTCGTGACAGACTCCTGATCCGTATTATTCTGTACCATACATGTACAGAAACTAAGTTATCTGAACTCTAAAGTACCTGTTTCTATTAGACTGTGACAGTGCTATATAGTTGTTATTTATAGAATTTTAACAACAGAACATGTCAAGCTAAATCTGTACTACGTAGTTTCTTTCAAAAAGAAAATAGTTCTGTCTTTGTATGGACAATCTAAAAATTTAAGCAATTTCTAAGTTGGAACAAAATCTAATATGATCACACAATAAGTCTTGTTATTGCCTAAAAAAAATTTTTTAGGTGTAACTTCAGTAGCCCAAGCGTACAATGATAAGGAATTGTTTTTCAACAATATTATACAGAAGTAATACTATTTAGTACATTCATAATTCAGTTCATTCTTTATATACTAGTAATGTAGGCTACAATGAAATTTCAACTTAGATCTGTTAATCAAATGTCAAGCCCTATTCTATGGTTGGATTGTTCTCAGCTAAATGTAATTTACACTATTTACAGAAACATTGTTCTATGCCTAATATATACGAAAGCAAATTTTGTTTTTAGTAGGAGTGCAATGAAAAGGAAAAATTGTAATATCGCTAGAAACAAGCTTGAAATCATAGAATAGGATTTAACATCACTATGGACAACTTAAACTAATAACTTATGTTCATCTGAGCAATGGATGATAATGATAATGATAAAGATTATGATGATGTTACAGTATGAAAGATACAATTGATTGTTAAGAAGTATGGTTGTTAACTTGTATTATAATGCTTAAAATTACTTATTCAGCATAATGTTATTTTTTCAATTTCATATCCTAGACAAAGTCATTGATGTAACTCAATTTAAATTATTTACAGATCAATTTTCCACTTATTTTCTATGATTATTTGGTAAACAATTATTAAAGGAATTTAACAGAATATAAAGCAGAATCTAATACTTCAATAATCTAAAATACCGTACTACCAGTACTAGAAATTTTTTTTAGGCTTATTCAACAATTGCTTAATTTTGGATGGATATAACAGGGATTCATTAGTATATTTTTGATGCAATTTGAGTCCACCAATGAATATGCTCTTTTTGGATAAGTTTGAAATTTGATTTTATGTACATTCTAAGAGGAGGTATTTTATATCTTAAGTTAATTAGCACTTTTCAGATATCAGAATTGTATAGCTCTGTAAAATATGTTTGATTTGTCTAGGAATATCATCTTGTATATTAGCATTGTCTATATCATTTCAACAATATCACCATAGCTATTGGATTGTTTTAATTATCAGAACTGTGCCTTTCAATCATTCTCAAACCATGTTTTTTAGCACGAAGTCAGGCTATTCTTTGATTCTTTTTACTGTATTTTTAAAACAGAAAGAAAGTTTTTTTTGCATTTAGGTGAATTTTGAAAGTAAATGATTCAAAAACATCTAAATGTCAGCAGATATAGTTTGTTAAAAAGTACCAGTTAATCATTAATTTATCTGCTAAACTTTTTGTGCTATTATTATCTTAGATTATATAGATGTTAAATTTACTAATTCATTTCATTATGTTTATAATTTTAAATCAAGCTTGGTGTGAGTGAATTATAGTTATCATATTCTACTATTATTTTATTTTATTACTGCAGTGCAGTTTAGACAAGATACCGGTTGAGACAATATTACTTTTGTTATCATTTCACCAAACAGGCTTTTAGTATTTTTAATATCAATTCAAATTTTATTATTTCTTAAAAACAATATGGGGAATTAGACTGTAATGAAAATTTTCATCATGATATCAAGGTTTATTATAAAAATATTGAAGATATGATGATCGCAAAACTAAAAAAATTCTTGATACATATGCACAAGTCACAAATTAGTGTTCCTAACTTAAAATTGTCTTCTTTTTTTTCAAAATCCAGAAGTCTGTTTGGTGGGTGAAAAATGATAACAAATAAGGAAAAAAAAGTGTATTATATAGTATTATTATTATTATTGTTTAGTTTATTAGTACTGAATAACTAAATCTATTTATTTTTTATGGCAGCAAATTTATTTTGTACATGATTTGTTTGTTTGTTTATAAGATTTGTTTGTGTTATGATTTATGCTAAGATGATTTATCTTGGTTGTTTTAGTTTTTTTTTCAAATTATTTATTCAAATTTTCACTAATGATTTATATTTGTTACAGAAAAAAATATCTCAGAAAAATTTGAAAAAAAAAAAATAGTTCAAGGCTTAATGCTAAAAAAAAAAAAAAAATAGTAAACAATAAAGAACAAAAATAATGGTTTTTATCTGCATCAGAGCTTGCAAGAAAATTAATTGATTTTTAAGACTTGCTCATATTGTGCAAACAAAAACACATTGCATTTATAATTCAGTTGATTTTAAGTCTGAAAAAATGTGCAAATATAAAGAAATATTTATTTTTCTGAATTGATCCATGATATTCTTTATTTGATAAATTAGCTCGCTTTGTCTGAAAATCACAACTGCTTTATAATTTAGAAATGCTAAAAAATGTTGTGTGTTATAAGAAAGTATGGTCAAGAGATATTTAAATGTTCATGTACAAACATAAATTATGCTGCTTTATTCACATTTTAGTTATTCTCTCTTTTTGTTATGATGGTTTTGAATGATGTCTGCGCCAGTTCCTCTGTGGACTGGACCAGATGTAGAATACGGGTACTTGATGATAATGTCAATTCAATCCATTATAATCGAAACAAAGATGATAAAACCAAGTCAGATTAAGGCACTTTCCACTGTTAATTTGGAAGGGAAACTGAAGAATTTGAGATCTTCTGAAAGAATATTTTATGCTCCATAATATAATACTGTCTATCAAGTTAGAAGCAAACTATGTAATTGGAGGCTTAACATTCAAGACATTGAGCAAGGTTTGAGTTTAAGAAATATAAAATAGATGGTATCATCATAAAATATGGATCAAAATAATTCATCAGTCGCCCTTCTAATTAGACAGTAATGCTTTTCAACATATGAAGATAAAAACTTAGTTTACTACAAAACTCAGCTAAAAAATATACAAAACCGAAAAAAAAGTGAACAATATATATACATGTATAGTGCTAAAGAACTTTTTCCTGATGGAAAGAAAGAGACTCAACTGTTGATCAGTTAAAAGAACTTGTAATATAATTATCAGAAATAATCTTCATTTTCATCGTTCATCATCATAATGTATAGTTCTACAACTAGATCTTCTTAAAGATAATACAACAAATTATTCCAATGATTCCTCTTGTACTAAAATTCCTGATTCCGTTTTTTTGAGACAAATTGTAACTCTTTGATTGTAGATGATAGGTTATGTCTGACATATTTAGTTTTTTTACTATCACGAAAGTCACTGACTTGAACAGTTTTTCAAGGGAATGTTCGAGTCTAATTCAATATATTAAAGCTCTGAAAATTGCAGCAAATCTGTGTGGAATATTTTTAATTTTTATACGCGACTTAAAGTTTTAGTCTTTGTATGTATATACCAGGAAAATTCATAACTACTATTTGTGCCCCTCATATGCATGCACAGAATTAAAAACCCAAGTTAAAATATGTCCACTGAAAGTTTGGAAAAGCCTATTGAGCTATCAAAATATTGAATTAGACGTAAAGTTCCCTTTCAATTCATTTTTTATATTAATTATTTATTTTTCATCTTCCATCAAGACATAGTTAAGTTTGACAGCAACGAAAATGACTTGTAAAAGAAATGTAAATATTTTGCAGTATTGATGTGTTGGCGGGAGACGTTTGAAGCATTCCATTGTGGGTATTTTATAATGATATATATACAGGGATATAATAATTCCATGTGTTATTGTTTGACATTGTCAAAGCTTGTGTTTTATTGGGTGATTTTGGATGCTTATGGAGGTGTGGTGTTGAATGTGTTTTGTTTTGCTCGTGGTTAAGGTTTCAATAAGTTTGAAGGCTCAAATGGAGATTCCCAGTTTATTTTATATTATAAAGAAAAAACCCGAAGACAGTGTCAAATCTTTATGAAAAATCATATTTCTAAAAGCATTATACTTAACATGCCTGTTGAAATAATCTTTTACGCAGATCAAACATTGCTAAATTTATGATCACAATTGGTAATATATGTAAATGAGTTTCCTTGATAAATGATTAAGGATATCCTGGTCAAATCCACTTAAGTTTTCTGTGTGCTTGATGTGAATTACTACACTTGTCATCCATGATCAAACAAAATTCATCTTGAACTCAGTATATTTAATATCTAGAAACGAAACTCTTTTATTGTACAGAATATTTGATTGTGTGAACATAAAAATTGAACATGTGTTCCATAACAATTATGTCAGATCATGTATGACAAGTGGAGTTTGTACAGAAAACAGGCATCAAATCATTATATTTACATTTTACTCAGATCCGGGTTGTTAATAATACACTTATAAAAATTGTCTCAAAATAAATGTTTCACAGTGATTATAAAGATCTGTGATTAAAGTGAAAGGCACTGCAGTTATTATTAATGTTCAAATTATCAATTATTATAATATTTCATTTTGTATATGTGTGTAATTGTGCTCAAGTTGATTTCTTGTTTCCATGCATACTATATTTCCATATTTGAATAAACTTGCATTATATAAGTTTTGTCTTTTCCCCTTATAAATACAGAGCAGAATCGATGGTACAACGTTCTATGGCATTCTTGGTAGTAGGCAGCAGACCTGTATTGAAATGGCTATAACATGATCCAGTTGGCTCCATAATATTGATAAGTGACCAGTATCTCCACATGACTTATTAATGGAATTGTACTATATTGGAAGAAGGATAACATAACATATGATCCAGAGACAACAATCAACATGACAACAGTTTAATTTTTTTTTCTGTCTCTTTGGTTTTTGGAACCAAAGTGTCCAACAATACTGTTCCCTTTGTTTCTTTTAATAATAGAATAAGGCAGCCAGACACCCACATTAATACTGTTATTACTGCATACGGTAAATAAATATCTACACCATCCTGTAATTATATTAAGTGTTATTACTGCATAGTTTTTTATTGAAATAAAAACATAAATGCGTTTTATCAATATGAACCTGAGTTATATAGAGTCAAACCTATCCGAGTTTTATCGAGGTAAACCTTATTGAGTTTTATTGAGGTAAACCTAACTTATTATATCGAGATAAACCTGAGTTATATCAAGTTTAACCTAACTAAATTTTAACCGATGTATACCAATGGTGTATGTTGGATTTTAGTCCTTGCTGAACTTTGAAAAGGGCACAGCCAATTCATCACAATGGGTCCATGCTTCAACCAACATTTATCAAAGCCGAGTGGAGGTTTTGCTTCATAACACGTTTTCATACACAGAACAGTTAAAGGATTTTTTCAATTCAGGTCACAAGGCCGAGTTCCATTTTAGTTACTTACTAATGATATTAATTGAGCAGAGAATATAGCACCCACTCTAGCCATAGTATTACCAGCAGCATATCCTAAATTTCTGAAATAGACATAGATATTCCAGTTTGATATCAGATAATATCACGATCCTGGACGCCATGGTGGTAAAGATTGTAAAGCAGGAGCATTAAGGCACAGACAAAGGCGTCCATATAAAACTGTGACTGTGACTGGAGGAAAGGGTGGGTGTTGAAACAATTTTCTCGACAATTTTTCCCCAGCATTATAATTGCATTCCTCCTTCGTCATGGACGTCTTTGACAATTGTATTACCATACACAGTTTGAATTTTCCAGACAGAAAACCAGCTCCTGTACAACGAGAGTATCCTCGGTATCCCCAGCCAGAGTTCTTCATAGAGTGTGCTGTACATAAAGATACACCGAAAAAGTAACACGTTTTTGCAAACCGGCGATTCCAATCATTTGGATATTTTGAAAAAAGCATACCTTACTACAGTGGGATATTGTTCAGTTGTAAAAACCATCATAACTGTCCAGCTAGTTCCAACACAGAGGTTTGCTACCATAGCACATCCATTAATAACACTTCCTTTATAATCACTTCCGCCTGTCATTACATACATTATATACAAACATGTTATGTATGAACATTTTAAACTAAGAAACACAAATTAGTTTGTCATGAAACACCAACAGAAAACACTTACCATTAGCATAAACTTCAATAAAATATTGACCTCTTACTTGTTCCTCATTCTCTCAAAAGCAAATCTTCGTGGTGCAATCTTTATTTTAAAACTGAACACATTCCTGGCGCCCAACTTGTCAACATTGGTCCTCAGATCAGTTCAGATTGTAGAATATTATATCATTTATTTTACTTACCATAAACACTAACTACAGCAGCAACCAGTGTGAGTGCACCAGCAGCATAGTAAAACCCTGCCACAGCCCACCTTCTCCCTATTCTAAATAAAAATCAAAAAGGTAAGAGCCCTATCGAGGAGATCCAATCAATCCACAGCTCGCACAATGCTAGGAAATTGTCAATTTATTTGGTAATATCGGTGTAAACCTAATATTACAATGTTATATTAAGTGAACCTAATTGAGTTATATCGAAGTAAACCTAACTGAGTTGTATGGAGTTAAACTTAATTCAATTTCATCAAAGCAAGGAGTTAAATCAAAATAAACCTAGCTGAGTTTTTTTCGAGGTAAACTTAACTGAGTTTAATCGAGGAAGGCCTAACTGAGTTTTATCGAGCTAAACCTAACTGAGTTTTATCGAGGTATGCTTTACTGAGTTGTATCGAGGTAAACCTGAGTTTTATCGAAGTAAACCAGAGTTTTATAGAGGTAAACCTAACTGAGTTATATTGTGGTAAACCTACCCGAGTTTTATCGAGGTATGCCTTACTGAGGTTAATGGAGGTAAACCTACCCGAGTTTTATCAAGGTAAACCTAATTGAGTTATATCGTGGTAAACCTACCTGAGTTTTATCGAGGTATGCCTTGCTGAGGTTAATGGAGGTAAACCTACCCGAGTTTTTTTTATAGAGGTAAACCCACCAACCCACCTGAGTTTTATAGAGGTAAACCTAACTTAGTTTTATCAAGGTAAGCCCAACTAAATTATATTGTGGTAAACTTGAGTTATATAGAGGTGAACCTAACTGAGTTTTATCGAAATAAAAACCTAACTGTGTTTTAGGTAAAACTGAGGTATATCGAGGTAAACCTATCCGAGTTTTATCGAGGTAAACCGTATTGAGTTTTATTGAGGTAAACCTAACTTATTATATCGAGATGAATCTAACATCTTTATCGTGGTTTGCCATACTGAGTTTATCGAGATAAACCTGAGTTAAACTAAATTTTAACCGATGTATACCAATGGCGTATGTTGGATTTTAGTCAGATCAAACCTTATAATGGTCAAGACAGTATATCGACATGGTTCATATCGATACTGAATCCTATCGTAATGAATAAGAAAGATTGCATATCAAGATAAGTAAACGTATTGTACATGTATATACTTACGTATTAGCTGAGAATAAAACAATCAAATGTGAGGGCATTTCAACCACTGTTAATAAAAACATGTTTAAAAATAAATTACCAGATAAATTCTGAACACCTAATGCTATGCAGTAAAATGCTGCTGACTGGGACATCCTGCAAAAATAATTTTCGGATCAACCAAAGGACCTTCTTCAAGTAGGCAAAATAAGTTTATGACTACCGCTACAAGAAATGCACTCAACATGAAACCAAAACAACCAAGCATGGAAATAAAATGAAATATCCAGCAAAACTTGTAGTTCCTACTTGATGCTCTCGATGAGACAGTTATTGAAGACGTGCAACGTCGTGCAGTTTGCAATAATAAAAAATTTCTCAGGACGAAGGCAGCCTATTTCTCATCCCACCATTACAAAACCATCTTAGTGAAGTAGGCCAAATTTTGAAGTAACATACCATGCAAAAGAACATATTGCTGTTTTTTTGGCCATCTCTTTGGTTCTTACAAGATCTAAATAAGAGTAATCTTTTCTTGTCTCACGATTGGCTTTTTCTTCTTGATAAATGATGTTCAGAATATCTGTATTTGGAGGAGCAGTATTATTTTTCTTGGCAATATGTCGGATTATTTTTTCAGCTTTGTCTATTTTACCTGATACAGTTAGCCATCTTATACTCTCTGGCACATAACTGGAAAAAATATATAATTGGGCATATAACAAAGAGATGCATCCCTAATTTTCAGGATTAATAATATTTATATCGGGGACACTTATAGCATTTCGACACGCAGTCTAATGCCTTCAGTGGTTGGTATAATTCTGTAATATACAGTTATGTCCTACGCTGGGCAGTTTTACAGACGAAAAAAAGAAAATGTGCAAATAGAATGTCTATGAGTGTCCCATTAAAACGTTTTATACATTCCTAAACGGACGCAAATAAGCAAAAAAACGTGAAACATGCATGTATTCAGACTGGCAAGTGTCCTTTTTTGGTAGCTCACAATTAACCCATGTCTAATACTTGCGGTTTTATTACATACAACAGAATACCAGTACTTACAACCATCCAATGAGTGGAATAACACACATTACAGAATTACACACATGAAAATATTTCCAATCTGGTACCAGCCATAAGAATAGTGGTATTAAAGTTGCTCCGGCAGAAAACGCTGGAATGGCCCCTAAAATACCTCTCCATCTCGGTCCAACAAATTCCATAGCCAATGGGAAGCCGACTGTTGTTACTCCACCAATGGCTAAGCCAATAAAGAATCTTAACACAGCAAACATCTCCCAAGATATAGAAAATATTGTTATGATATTGAAGACAAGGAGACAAAATTGGGATGCAAAAAATGATGATTTTCTTCCAAAAGTATCTGAACAATATCCGGTTATTATGGAACCGAGTAAAACACCAACCATCTGTATGGAAGTAATTGCAAAACCTATCCATCTCTTCTCACATACAAGATCCCACTGAAATAAATTGTACATGAGGGACCATTATCTTTTTCGTACCATACCAATTTCAATATTTCGACCGTGCAGTTCATTGTGTTTGTGCTTTGGGTAAGCTTGCTTGGTCTAATTTTGCTGATCGCTGTAGTAAACTGCCATTGATTGAGCCAATACTACTAGTCGAAAACGAAAGACCCTTAGTAAAGTTGCCATTTTCTAAGATACACCAAACATGAGACAAACTTATCGGATGTCTCTGCTTCAGAGCGTGAAAGTTTGGATAATCCGGGAAAGATCAATGCCTATATGTTAGGCAAAGAACCAGTTGATAGAAAGGATATCCTCTTGGGAACCTTATAGTATGTATGGTCGTTCTTTCATATTATTTATTTGTTTATTTGTTTGGAGGGGGTGGGGAGATGAAATCTTGTCTGAAACATCGTCTCATTGATGTTCAGAGCCTTGAAGTTATGTTTTATCCTACCTCATTAATGATAGTTTTCCATTCTGTTAAATATATTCTGTCACATAGACTTCCATTTACCGTACATACATTAGTTAAATTATAATTTATAACGCCATTTTCAATGCATGCCCAATCAGGTATAGTACCACCAAATGCCATCATCATCATAGAAAATGCCATAGGAATTTTAGAAAAGAGAATTGTTAAGGCTATCACTCTCTGGTAAAAGCTGAATTCTCCTATCTGACCTATTATATCTCTTGACGCGTCCATTTTGTCCTGAAATAAAACGAGTTCTGTTCACCATCACGATCATTGTTCTGTCAAATTTATGACAAGTTCAGAGTCATTTAGAGAACTATAATCTTTAAGAAGTCGATTTGATGACATAAAACTTCAATGGAAGGTAAGCCTAGTGCCTATATTAAACGAACGATACTTTTAAATGCGCAAATCTTCTTTCATTGCCATAATCTTCCTTTAATTGCGCTTCTCTGCCAATCTGTACCACTAAGATTACACTCAAAGATTTAAAAATAGAAACTATTTGGTATGTTGGTGATGCTGATGGTTGGTTTCTTAATGACAAGTTAACAGTCACTTCCAACATGAGCCTATATCGCAGACTAAAAATTATCCTATGCTTTCGAACGCTTTTTGTTGAATGTGGTGAAAATCGAATTATGGATGGTGACTAATTGCAGATCTTACCTGATATTTGACAACGTCTTCCTCAATGGTCAGCGTGATCTACTAACTCTTATGAATACAATCTAGTTAAATTGTTAAAAAGATGAAAATGATAATGAATTAACTAACATAGATAATAAAGAATAATTTTTATTCACAGTCACGTTTGATATAGTTTTTTAAATTCAACACTTAAGTCCAAAAACATAAAACTCTTTTCAAAAACAATCTGCCATAGGCTATTATTATAGCTATCCAAAGAAATTTATAGAACAATATTAAAGTATGTTTGCCAAAATGGTGTATTTAAAGAGAAATTGCAATTATTGTATGACGGGAACATTTTAATGCTCAAGGTCTTTTAAAGTTTCATTTGGAATATTAAATAGCTTAAAAATTGATAAAAATCCTACACTTCAAATTTATTCTACACACAATAATGACGTCTGCAGTGACGCGAGACTCATTGTAAACTCTTTCACATCAATGACCTTGAAAAGATAGTTTGGGTAGTTTGTCGTGGGCCCTGTTTGCCTGGTCCAAATGTAACATTCTACAATTCTTGCAATATAATGTATGAAATATTACCCCATTTATAATTCACACCAATAACTAAATGTCGTTTAAAGAATATAGCCTTATAAACCGACATTTTGAAAGGTTCTGTTATGTGAAAAACTTACCGCCTTTTTTACATGTCTGCTCCCTTACACGTGATGTACCAATTGTTCGTCCCATCTCAGTGACTGCATATAGGCTATGTACTATTGTAATTTTTCATGCGGTCAGTGATCCATTGTTCATTAAATATAACTTTCTCTGTCGGGTTTCTGCGCAAATTAAATTAACATATTTTGTTTATAATAGTAGGCTACATTTCTTTTTACACTAACATCTATTATAAAATCCATATTTTCTTTCAAATATCACGTTAATCCTAGACATTGGTGTAAAATACATAAATGAAATATTTAAGCCACAAGTTATACATAATTCTTCTTTAATGTATACCTGGTTTCATGTTGTATGTTCATAAATATCTAAAATGATAAACAATACATTTAAATGAATAACATGTAAAGTTTTGCCGTTCGACTATAAAACTTAAATTTCCATGAACAATTATAAAATACAATTTTTTCTGTATAAACTGAGCATTAAATTAACATAAAATAAGTGTCAACGAGAGACTTCTGTTATCTCTTTAAATGTTAAAAGTGCATATTATTAATGTTGATAAAAAAAAGTACTGTAGAGTTGTATTTCTTATAACATTGGCTGACCAATTCGAACAGATCTTCGGGATTATCCTTTTGTCACAAACTACAGTCTTTTTTTAGCCTGCTTTTTTAAAAGAAAAATCCTATTCTTATTTATTATGTAGTGAACTGCGAATAAATTGCTAAATTGGACATTCAAACTGAATTATTTATGATAATGGCTTTTGCATTTTTTTCATGTCTGCCTTATATATGTTATCACATTATGAGCTACAGCATTATATTGATTGCAAATTTGTGACATATATCTGTACATTCCTATCTGTGATTTATGATTTAACCCACTTATAACTTAGCTCATCAAAGCTTTTTTGGTCGATCAAATCTGACAGTTGCATAGAGAGAGAATTACTGATCGGCCTTGAACAAAAACGTACTTTAATTATACTGTTGTTTGTGGTTATAACAATCAGATTAATGATATAATCCAGTTACTATGGATTAACTAAAACAGTATTAGTAACTAACAGACAATTAGTAGTATATAAACACTGGTATTTTTTATTATTAGTCATTACAAGATTTATTACTACTCAATAGTAGATCTACCAATTTATACAGTTATTTTAACTAGTACTTACTTGTATCAAAATGAGAGAAATTGTTCATATGCAGACTGGCCAGTGTGGCAACCAGATCGGAGCTAAGGTAAGAATTTTCATTTTGGCTTTCATCAAAAGAGAGCTGTCCTGACACAATTTTCCTATTTAACTATGCTTATAGCCATCATAGAAACATTATACTGTAAGATTTCACAACTATTATTTCATAAACATTAATTTGTGTTTCTCCGGCATGAAAAATAAGATGGTATCTTGTTGTTTTTATATTATAGTTCTGGGAAGTGATCTCTGATGAACATGGTATTGACCCAACTGGAACTTACCACGGTGATTCTGATCTTCAGTTGGAGAGAATCAATGTTTATTATAATGAAGCTACTGGTGGTAAATATGTACCCAGAGCTGTTCTCGTCGACTTGGAACCTGGTACCATGGATTCTGTACGCTCTGGTCCATTTGGTCAGATCTTCCGCCCTGATAATTTTGTCTTTGGACAATCTGGTGCTGGTAATAACTGGGCCAAAGGTCATTATACAGAAGGTGCTGAATTGGTGGATTCAGTTCTTGATGTAGTCCGTAAAGAAGCCGAGAGCTGTGATTGTTTACAAGGATTTCAGTTGACCCATTCCCTTGGTGGTGGAACTGGTTCTGGTATGGGAACTCTCCTCATCAGTAAAATCCGTGAAGAATATCCAGATAGAATTATGAATACTTTCTCTGTTTGTCCTTCGCCAAAGGTTAGTATATTTAATTATCCTATTATAATACAGAATCAAGGAATTTAATTCAATCTGATATACCAAGATACAAAATATAGCCCTCACTGAAAAGAATCCTTAAATATCGCTTTCATATTTTGTCCAAGGACCACATAGTTTTCTCTCCTCCTCTAACCGATATGATATTGATATATTTCAGGTTTCTGATACTGTAGTTGAACCTTATAATGCTACTTTATCAGTACATCAACTAGTAGAAAATACAGATGAAACTTATTGTATTGATAATGAAGCTTTATATGATATCTGTTTCCGTACATTGAAACTGACCACACCAACTTATGGTGACTTGAATCATCTGGTATCAGCTACAATGTCTGGTGTTACAACATGTTTAAGATTTCCTGGTCAACTTAATGCTGATCTGAGGAAACTTGCAGTAAACATGGTACCATTCCCACGTCTTCATTTCTTTATGCCGGGATTCGCTCCATTAACCTCACGAGGTTCTCAACAATATAGAGCTTTAACTGTACCAGAACTTACTCAACAAATGTTTGATGCTAAAAATATGATGGCGGCTTGTGATCCTCGTCATGGTCGTTATCTAACAGTAGCTGCTATGTTCAGAGGTCGCATGTCCATGAAGGAGGTTGATGAACAGATGTTGAACGTTCAGAATAAGAACAGCAGTTACTTTGTGGAATGGATCCCAAACAATATCAAAACAGCTGTATGTGACATTCCACCAAGAGGTTTGAAGATGTCAGGAACATTTATTGGTAATACAACAGCAATCCAAGAACTATTTAAACGAATCTCTGAACAGTTTACTGCTATGTTCAGAAGAAAAGCTTTCCTCCATTGGTATACTGGTGAAGGTATGGATGAGATGGAATTTACTGAAGCTGAATCTAACATGAATGATCTGGTATCTGAATATCAACAGTACCAGGATGCTACAGCTGAAGAAGAAGGAGAATTTGACGAAGAAGAAGGCGAAGCAGATGATGCTTAGATTAGACTAAAAATTTCAGCATCTGCAAAGACGTTAAAACTACGTGTAATTCCCCTCTGAAACGCTTAGTAGAAAATTTATACTTTCAATTTCAACTCAACTGCAATTTAAATTTTAAATGTTTAAAATGATATTTTATATCTTGTGTAATCTTCTGTAAATATTTGTATTATTATTTATTTAAATTATTATATTTATAAGTAAACCATATGATATACTAGTAACTGTAACATAGTTTGAATATTATTATTTATGTAAATTATTATATCTATAAGTAAACCATATGATATACTAGTAACTGTAACATAGTTTGAATATTATTATTTATGTAAATTATTATGTATATTTATAAGTAAGCCAAATGATATACCAGTAACTGTAACATAGTTTGAATATTATTATTTATGTAAATTATTATATATTTATAGGTAAGTCATATGATATACCAGTAACTGTAACATAGTTTGAATATTATTATTTATGTAAATTCATATGTATATTTATAAGTAAGATGTAAATTATTATATATTTATAAGTAAGATGTAAATTATTATATATTTATAAGTAAGCCATATGATATACCAGTAACTGTAACATAGTTTGAATATTATTATTTATGTAAATTATTATGTATATTTATAAGTATGCCTATGCCACATGTTATACCAGTAAATGTAATATAGTTTGAATATTATTATTAAATTGTTTGTATTGAGTCTATACTTTTAATTTACAGCTGAACTAAATGTGAAAATATTGTAAACGGTTACATAAAGAGTTATCTGTACAATCACCAACATCACATTTGCAAGTTGCACACATGAACACACAAATATTTTTGGCCATGAATTCTGATAGTAAGTCATGTCATGTGGCAACAAACTAGCAGCATATAGTAAATGCTATGATATGAACATTTTGGAAATTATTTATTATATGCATACTCAATGAAAGTCTTTCCCACTTTGGAAATGGGAGGCACAGCCAAATATTCACCAATGAGTACTGGAAATACAGAAACCCATCAGCACAAGTTTAGCCTCATTGTGATTTTATTGTCACCAGTGTGGTATGTCAATGAAAGCATGAACGACCATCGGTACATCCTTCATCCCACGGCCTCACCAACGATGTTTTATTCGTGGTGCTGTAAATTCAAAGACGATAAACTATTGGAATTAGCATTTCATGGGTCTACACATACCAACGCAAAACATTCGATGGAAAATTATGCATTAAAAAAAATCAAATGGAAAATCTCATCTTCTAAGTGTATCGTCAACTGTTCTTGTTGGCATTAATGACTGACTTAGCGTCATCCCCAGCTTCCCGAACTTTTAATTTTACCATTGAGTTCTTTGATGCCCAATACATTGCTTTGAGTCCCTTCTGACAATCTTATGGCTCCTTCTCGGTCTCACAACCAAATAATTTCTAGAAACGCCACTATGATGCTAACAACAAAGATGCTCTGATATGAAATATGATTAAAAAATACAAAGATATGTAATATTGTTAAAATGTTATACATACATATTTATACATAATATTTACATCATGTTAGTAATGTATCAAGATTAATTCATCTACTCTGACATAAAAGCAATCTTCAACTCGGCCAATACTAAAAACCCTTCTCCAAGTTCTAAAATTCATAAGAAGTGTCTTATCTTAAATCTTATTATTTTTTTTTATCCCTCGTACCCACCCACACTCGGATCAAGTGTAAGGTGGATATACTATTGGTAATATATAGTTAGTATATCCACCGCTCACATCTTAAATCTTCGGTAATGACAATTAATTGCAATTAATGAAAATTTAATTTTTATTTCTTGGTAATTAATTTAATTTCAAATTTCCAATTTATTCAATTAAGGGCATGTAAATTTTTTCTGACGAGTCTTGAGTATTGTTAATTAATCTTTTGTCACGATAATCCTAAATCCATTTAGTAAATCCATAGTCTAATAGACACCAGTCTGACCACAAAGAGGCACAGTATGATAAGGTGCTAATATGGCATGATTCTGTGTACTGCCAAACAAGTTCAAATCATTTATAAGGATGATCTCTTATTATGAAGCATCATTCTATTTGTTGAAAGCATAGTAAAGAGAACGTGTTGTCAGTGGATTTAATATGTCGAGCCGAAATTCTTCAGTTATGGGTAAGTTTCGAATCTCTTTACGATCAAGTTTATCTCAACAATCCCAGCGTAAATATAGCAATAGGCTATCGTTTATCACTTATATGACTAATCTAGGGGAATATCTCCTGCATGGAAATCATTTATAGAGTTAGTCATGCCCAGTTCAATGTAAAGCAAATTGGTTCCACTGAGGGCATTTTCAATTGATATAGCAGTGTTGTACGATTCTTTGATACCAGTGTGCTGTCCATGGTTGGATTTGAAGATTTTGTTCCATCATCGAAAGTATATCTTCATATTGTCTGAATGTAGTTGAAACATGTTTAATCGGCTGGTTATTTTTCAGGTGGTTCCAAGTTGGCTTTGGTAGCTTTTAAAGAGAATCTAACAACTAATATCTACCCTGTTACTGAGTTGATTGGTCCTAAAATGAAGGTTGCTGGTGCTACAGTAAAAGTATATGATGATGGTATGTTACAGAAAGGAACCATTGTTATCACAACAGGTATAGGTCTTCTTTATTTATTCATTTGTAGAATTCATGGCTTTATTTTTGATAACCAATTGCATTCAATTACCATAGCAATATATTTCGATAAGTAGGCATATAGTTATGCCTCATGCTCCTAAACAATTAAAATGGAACCAGTTCAAGGCCTCTTTGTTTAAGGTATTAAAATAAGCCGTAACTACGACAAATTAATCTTTTACAGATAATATTAACTGGTTAGTTGGTGAAAGTGAGAAGTTTGACGTGGCCAGATATTTTGGTCTTTCAAACACACCCATGAAGAAATCAACACCATCGAGTCGTGTTTCTACACCAAGACGTACATCTGTAACATTAGGTTTGAACAAATTCGATTCATCAAGTCCGATAGCATCTAGAAGACATTCCGTTATTGGTTACAGATCAGCTCAGCTGAACACGAGGAACTCACCATTGACTTTCGATACTACCAAGAATTCACCAAAATCAAGACGTAGAACAACTATTGGTCTCAGATCATCTACACCCATTGTTCAGAAGAGCAAAAAAGGTAAGACGAAATGTTTATATATTTTTTTTTCATGCGAACATTCGATAACCCATCAACTCTATTGAAATGATAAAATTTAAACTATAAATAAACATGATAATTCACTTTACATGATCACAAATGATTAGTAGCCTATGTTATCTAATACGCTCAATTGTAACATTGATATGCCACAATTACCATGCTTTTAGTATCAACATGTATTTTAATAGTGTTTTTATAATGTATGTTATTATAGGTAAAGTTGTTAAAAGTAGAAAGACAGAAAATAGACCAAAGATACCAACGCCCATTAATATGGTAAGTCATGACCTGCATCAATGCCACAATATACATACACATGACCCCATGACAGGCATCATGGAAGAGCATGACATCCTTCTAAATCATCTCGCAGTTACTGTTGTAGAACGTATAGCAGAGCCGATCTGCCTTAACATTATCAGATCATTTACGACATTGTGACTATGGAGTATATAAACAAAATTTTGATTTGTATAAGAATGCAACTATTGTATGTTAACATTTTTTGTGTTTGTGTATTTTCAGAAAAAAGATATAAGTTCTAAATTGGTACAGAGACGTATAACAGATTTCTTTAAAGTGCAAGAAAAACAACTGCTTGAATCATCTTCCCTGTTCCCAGAGCAGAATATTTCAGCGTTCTTAGCTTCCTATGATCACTTATTCCAACAGCCACGTTCAGTAGCTTTACCACTGCTCCAAGAAGAACTAACTACACCTAAAACCGCATCCAATACATCCTTTAACACATCCTTACCACCCAATCTCGAAAGCTGCTTAAACGATTCCTTGACACCAATGGAGTTATTTTCAAATCTGTTCTGGGATATGGACCACTGCAGACTTCATGATCCCTGGATGATAACAATGGATTGTCTTAAAGATATTAAATGCAAGTCGAAGACACCAGAAGTATTTTCCAAGAATTTGATGTACAGGATGTTTACTATTGGTGAATTGAAAGATGATATGATAAAAGGTTGTTTAAATGTTACCAAGATAAAGATTATTAAAGAACTAACGTTTGATATGTTTGCTGGTATTGAGGTGAACTGGTTGGACTGTGTATTAATGATCTACGATTCTGTAAGATATTCTATCTTGTTATCTAAGACCAGAGTTTGTAATGGACAGTTATAGTGATTTGGTGAAAGTAAGCAAGATTGCTGATCCTTGATGCCATAGCTCAATAACCAATTATGTGTTATCTGACTTAACTGCAGAATTTGACATTAACATAGTGTGAATTAATTAGTTAGTGCTAATCAGGATAAAACTCTAGGACGCAGAATATACCTTGTTCTAATCAGGGCAAACGTCATAGTGCTAATCAGGATAGAGTGTTTCAGATTTTCAGATTTGTACATATCAGGGAAGGATATTTTAAGTTATCCATTGTGCTTATCAGGACAATGTGCTAATCACAATAGAAAGGTTCAGTTATACTTACAAATCATATTTTATGAAGTACGCTGAACTTTATTGTTATGATTACCTGTGTTTGTTTTTGTTATTAATGTATATTTTTTGTTTAATAAATCTTATATTATAAATTATGCATCTGTTTTCAAGAATGTACACATTAAAGTACATTGGAAAGCTTATCGAAAGCTAAGCAATTACAAGAAGTGACACTGCAAGTTCTGTTCTAATAGGAATTATGTGTTATCTGACTTAACTGCAGAATTTGACATTAATAACATAGTGTAAATTAATCAATTATAGTTAGTGCTGATGAAGATAACGACTCGGCTACAAAGAGTGCTAATCAGGATAAAGCTCTAGGACGCAGAATATATATTGTGCTAATCAGGGCAAATTCTATTGTACTAACAGGATAGAGTGCTTCAGATTTTCAAATTTGTACATATCAGGGAAGGATATTTTGAATTATCCTTTATCCTTATACTCAGTACAAATGTGCTAATCACGATAGAAAGGTCCAGTTATACTTACAAATTATAATTTATGAAGTACGCTCAACGTTATTGTTATGATTACCTGTGTTTGTTTTTGTTAGTAATGTATATCTAATGTTTAATAAATCTTATATTATAAATTATGCATCTGTGTTCAAAATTATACACATTAAAGGACTTTGGAAGGTCAGGGGCGTCCAGTGGCGTGGTGGCTCCAAATTGGCTGGGGGGCACAAACCCTTTTTGACGCTCCCACTTACACCCCTCTACCTACCCTCTGTGACGATATATAAGTTCCACTATAATAATATTTTATTATATAACACTAGACCTAACCCTAACCCAAATATTATATGATAAGAGTTCCCGAAATCATTTATTATAATAAGTTTTGTCCCACGAGGAATATTTATTATGAGGAACAAATATACAGTCACACCTCTAAGGTATTCTGTTCAGGTATGGATTACAATGCATGAATGCACTGATGCACATGTAAAACCTCTGGAGCCCTTCGACCGTGGAACAGCGCGTCGAAGAGGAGGAACGAGAAAATACGGGGGTCCTTTCATTGAAAATTTTGAAAATTAAGACTGTTGTGAATATATTTCAGGCACTTGCAGCCCCGATAAAAATATTCGATACTGAAACACAAAACACAATTTTTTTAGGTTTAATAAGTAAATGTTATCAGTAAATGAACAATTCTGAGAGTGAAATTTTTTATATTACACGCATTTTGTTGACATTATGTTTCTTCAAGTGGATTAACTTAATAGGCTTCATCCTTGGGTGATTACAAACACTCACACCAAGTTTCATCAAAATCCATCAAGAAATCAACTCTCTATCGGATCCACAAACAATTCAAGAACGAGGGCAATAATTCATAGAAAATGTTGTTCAATTGCTCTTATTTTCAATAGGCTTAATCCTTGGGTAATTACAAACACTCACACCAAGTTTCATCAAAATCCATCAAGAAATCAACTCTCTATCGGATCCACAAACAATTCAAGAACGAGGGCAATAATTCATAGAAAATGTTGTTCAATTGCTCTTATTTTCAATAGGCTTAATCCTTGGGTAATTACAAACACTCACACCAGTGTCTTCATTGTCCTTAAAGTTTTCGTTTTAACTGTAGTAAACGCGGTTAATTCAACATTGTTCTAAAATTGAAATTAGGCTTTTGATCCCAGAAGTAAATTCAAAGAGCCAAAATAATTAATTCAGTCCGTAGGAAGACCGCCAAGACCTAATTTTGAAGTACAAAAGCAATTTTAGCACTTGTCATAGTGAACGCTTGTAGCGAGCGCGGACCTATGAGAGACCCTCATAGTTGTCTCCCTTGAATAGCTAAGTGGAATGTAACATTTCGGCTCACTCCCTTCATTTATCACATTTATCACAACTTAATAGGCTTTATCCTTGGGTGATTACAAACACTCACACCAAGTTTCATCAAAATCCATCAAGATATCAACTCTTTATCGGGTCCACAAACAATTCAAGAACGAGGGCAATAATTCATAGTAAATTCAATTGCTCATAGGCGTACGGGCTGAGGGTGCAGATAATAATAATAATACAAATATTTACAGAGGAATACAATATTTACATATTGATATTTGATTACAATTCAGTTCAGATTCATTGAATTTTTAACTCTAGATTTATTTTTACACAGATATCATTTTAAATAGCAAAGCTCGGTTTTAATAGAAATTGTTCACGCAATGTCATCTTTACAGATAATGATCAATGAAAGATTTAGTCTAAACATCACCTGCTTCTCCTTCTTCTTCAGCTGTATACTAATGATATAATCCAGTTACTATGGATTAACTACAACAGATTAGTAACTAACAGACAATTAGTAGTATATAAACACTGGTATTTTTTATTATTATTCATTACAAGATTTATTACTACTCAATAGTAGATCTACCAATTTATACAGTTATTTTAACTAGTACTTACTTAAATCAAAATGAGAGAAATTGTTCATATGCAAACTGGCCAGTGTGGCAACCAGATCGGAGCTAAGGTAAGAATATTATTATCATTACCACTTCTATTTCCGCTTTTAATGTTTATATTACATACTTGGGGTCCATAAATTCATATGAAGTATTATAATTATATATAAGATGCAATGATTTTATAGTTTCGCTGATGTAAACTTGTTGTTTTATGTTATAGTTCTGGGAAGTGATCTCTGATGAACATGGTATTGACCCTACTGGAACTTACCACGGTGATTCTGATCTTCAGTTGGAGAGAATCAATGTTTATTATAATGAAGCTACTGGTGGTAAATATGTACCCAGAGCTGTTCTCGTCGACTTGGAACCCGGTACCATGGATTCTGTACGCTCTGGTCCATTTGGTCAGATCTTCCGTCCTGATAATTTTGTCTTTGGACAATCTGGTGCCGGTAATAACTGGGCCAAAGGTCACTATACAGAAGGTGCTGAATTGGTGGATTCAGTTCTTGATGTAGTCCGTAAAGAAGCTGAGAGCTGTGATTGTTTACAAGGATTCCAGTTGACCCATTCTCTTGGTGGTGGAACTGGATCTGGTATGGGAACTCTACTTATCAGCAAAATCCGTGAAGAATATCCAGATAGAATTATGAATACTTTCTCTGTTTGTCCTTCACCAAAGGTTAGTATACTTAATTATCCTATTATAATACAGAATCAAGGGAATTCAATTCAATCTGATATACCAAGATACAAAATATAGTCCTCACTGAAAAGAATCTTTAAATATAGCTTTCATATTTTGTCTAAAGACCACATAGTTTTCACTCCTCCCCTAACCGATATGATATTGATATATTTCAGGTTTCTGATACTGTAGTTGAACCTTATAATGCTACTTTATCAGTACATCAACTAGTAGAAAATACAGATGAAACTTATTGTATTGATAATGAAGCTTTATATGATATCTGTTTCCGTACATTGAAACTGACCACACCAACTTATGGTGACTTGAATCATCTGGTATCAGCTACAATGTCTGGTGTTACAACATGTTTAAGATTTCCTGGTCAACTTAATGCTGATCTGAGGAAACTTGCAGTAAACATGGTGCCATTCCCACGTCTTCATTTCTTTATGCCGGGATTCGCTCCATTAACCTCACGAGGTTCTCAACAATATAGAGCTTTAACTGTACCAGAACTTACTCAACAAATGTTTGATGCTAAAAATATGATGGCGGCTTGTGATCCTCGTCATGGTCGTTATCTAACAGTAGCTGCTATGTTCAGAGGTCGCATGTCTATGAAGGAGGTTGATGAACAGATGTTGAACGTTCAAAATAAGAACAGCAGTTACTTGGAATGGATCCCAAACAATGTCAAAACAGCTGTATGTGACATTCCACCAAGAGGTTTGAAGATGTCAGGAACATTTATTGGTAATACAACAGCAATCCAAGAACTATTTAAACGAATCTCTGAACAGTTTACTGCTATGTTCAGAAGAAAAGCTTTCCTCCATTGGTATACTGGTGAAGGTATGGATGAGATGGAATTTACTGAAGCTGAATCTAATATGAATGATCTGGTATCTGAATATCAACAGTACCAGGATGCTACAGCTGAAGAAGAAGGAGAATTTGATGAAGAAGAAGGCGAAGCAGATGATGCTTAGATAAAACCTTGATCCTAATTTGTAAATGACATCTTTTGAAACCGAGCATTGCAATTTACAATGATATCAAAAGTTGAATGAATCTGAATTAATCGTAATTAAATGTCTGTATATAGTATTAATTTGTGTACATTTTACATTTAATTATTATATATTTATAAGTAAGCCATATGATATACCAGTAATTGTAACATAGTTTGAATATTATTATTTATGTAAATTATTATGTATATTTATGTAAATTATTATGTATATTTATGTAAATAATTATGTATATTTATAAGTAAGCCATATGATATACCAGTAACTGTAACATAGTTTGAATATTATTATTAAATTGTTTGTATTGAGAATAGACTTTGTGCTTGGATGACACACTGCTTAATGGGTGGGTAGGTGATTAATTTGTTCATTTATAGACTTTTGCTTCTGTAAAAAGATACATCACAGGGCTCCAGCGCAATAAGCCATTTCAGTTTATTCCAAGAAAAAATCTCTTATCTTTGTTGGAAGTTTTGACAAGAAAAATATTGCAAACGAGAGCTTTTTCTTCTTTGTTCAATAGAAAATTAGTATTAGAAAAAAAAACCAGTAATTATTTCTTGCTAGTGCAACTACCCGTGATTGCTATCGATAAGCTTACCCATCAATTACATTCTTGAAAAAAGATGCATAATTTATAATATAAGATTTATTAAACATTAGACAGTATATGTAATAATACATTAATAACAAACACAGGCAATCATAACAATAAAGTTATGTGTACTTCATAAAATATAATTTGTAAGTATAACTGGACCTTTCTATCGTGATTAGCACATTTTCCTGATAAGCACAATGGATAACTTAGAATAAACTTCCCTGATATGTACAAATCTGAAAATCTGAAACACTGTATACTGATTAGCACTATGGCATTTGCCCTGAACAAGGTATATTCTGCGTCTTAGAGTTTTATCCTGATTAGCACTAACTAATTAATTCACACTATGTTAATGTCAAATTCTGCAGTCAGATAACACATATTTAGTTATTGAGCTATTGCATCAAGGATCAGCAATCTTGCTTTCTTTCACCAAATCACTATAACTGTCCATTACAAACTCTGGTCCTAGATAACAAGATAGAATATCTTACAGAATCGTAGATCATTAATACACAGTCCAACCAGTTCACCTCAATACCAGCAAACATATCAAACGTTAGTTCTTTAATAATCTTTATCTTGGTAACATTTAAACAACCTTTTATCATATCATCTTTCAATTCACTAATAGTAAACATCCTGTACATCAAATTCTTGGAAAATACTTCTGGTGTCTTCGACTTACATTTAATATCTTTAAGACAATCCATTGTTATCATCCAGGGATCATGAAGTCTGCAGTGGTCCATATCCCAGAACAGATTTGAAAATAACTCCATTGGTGTCAAGGAATCGTTTAAGCAGCTTTCGGGATTGGGTCGTAAGGATGTATTAAAGGATGTTTTGGATGCGGTTTTGGGTGTAGTTAGTTCTTCTTGGAGCAGTGGTAAAGCTACTGAACGTGGCTGTTGGAATAAGTGATCATAGGAAGCTAAGAACGCTGAAATATTCTGCTCTGGGAACAGGGAAGATGATTCAAGCAGTTGTCTTTCTTTCACTTTAAAGAAATCTGTTATGTGTCTCTGTACCAATTTAGAACTAATATCTTTTTTCTGAAAATACACAAACACAAAACGTTAACATATACATTAACAAATAAAACGACGAGTTGTAATGTAATATACATTATAGAATAGTTGCAAAATATTGTGTATATACTCCACAGTCACAATGCACAGCAACGACAAAAAGTCGCATTGAAAATGATCTACTCTTATAATGTTCACGCGGATCGGCTCTGCTATACGTTCTAGATGACGTAGAACGATGTCATGCAGTTCTAAGATGCCTGTTGCAATGCCATGGGCCAGTTTTATAAAATGTGTATGTATAAGGCATTTCTGCAACAGAGGTTATGACCTACCTTATGAATGAGAGTTGGTAGTCGACTTTCTATCTTTCTACTTTTAGCAACTTTACCTATAAATAACATACATTATTAATACACTAATACACTAGTTTGATGCTATAAAAGCATGGTAATTGTGGCATATCAAAGTTAAAATTGAGCTTATTGCATATAGTGTCGTATTAGATCACATACTAAAAAAATAATCATGTAATGTGAATTATCATATTTATTTATTTATAGTTTAAATTTTATCATATTATGAATTGTCAAAAGAAAAACATTTCGTCTTACCCTTTTCTTGTTTCTTGCTCTTCTGAACGATGGGTGTAGATGATCTGAGACCAATAGTTGTTCTACGTCTTGATTTTGGTGAATTCTTGGTAGTATCGAAAGTCAATGGTGATTTCTTCGTGTTCAGCTGAGCTGTTCTGTAACCAATAACGGAATGTCTTCTAGATGCTATCGGACTTGATGAATCGAATTTGTTCAAACCAACTGGTACAGATGTACGTCTTGGTGTAGAAAAACCACTTGGCGGTGTTGATTTCTTCATGGGAGTGTTTGAAAGACCAAAATATCTTGCCACGTCAAACTTCTCACTTTCTCCAACTAACCAGTTAATATTATCTGTAAAAGATTGAATTTAACATACAGCTTATTTTAATACCTACAAAGAGGCCTTTTGGGGGAGATTTTTCAATAAAATTTTTATATAGTAGAATTAGTTTTCGAATCAGCATAATAGTTTTGAAAGGAATTTTTGCTGCAATTCTGAATGAAGTCTATTATTGGTTCCATTTTAATTGTTTTGGGGCATGTGGCATATATATGCCTACTTATCGAAATATATTGCTATGGTTATCAAGAATAAAACCATGAATTCTACAAATGAATAAATGAAGAAGACCTATACCTGTTGTGATAACAATGGTTCCTTTCTGTAACATACCATCATCATATACTTTTACTGTAGCACCAGCAACCTTCATTTTAGGACCAGTCAACTCAGTAACAGGGTAGATATTAGTTGTTAGATTATCTTTAAAAGCTACCAAAGCCAACTTGGAACCACCTGAAAAATAAACAGCCGATTAAACATGTTTCAACCACATTCAATATGACATACTTTCGCTGATGGAATAAAATCAACTGTGTTCATCCAATTCAACCGTGGACAGCGTTCAGGTATAAAAGAATCGTATAACAGTGCAAAATCAATTGAAACTTTCCTCAGTGGAACCAATTTGCTTTACACTGAACTGGGCAGGACTAACTCCATAAATGATTTCCATGCAGGAGATATTCCCCTAGATTAGTCATATAAGTGATAAACGATATATCCTATTGCTATATTTACGCTGGGATTGTTGAGATAAACGTGATCCTAAAGAGATTCGAAACTTACCCATAACAGAAGAATTTCGGCTCGACATATTAAATCCACTGACAACACGTTCTCTTTACTATGCTTTCAACAAATAGAATGATGATTTATAATAAGAAATCATCCTTATAAATGATTTGAACTTGTTTGGCAGTACACAGAATCATGCCATATTAGCACCTTATCATACTGTGCCTCTTTGTGGTCAGACTGGTGTCTATTAGACTATGGATTTTCTAAATGGATTTAGGATTATCGTGACAAAAGATTAATTAACAATACTCAAGACTCGTCAGAAAAATTTACATGCCCTTAATTGAATAAATTGGAAACTTGAAATTAATTTCAATTAATTGTCATTATCGAAGATTTAAGAAAAGACACTTCTTATGAATTTTAGAACTTGGAGAAAGGTTTTTATTTGTGGCCGAGTTGAAGATTGCTTTTATGTCAGAGTAGAGGAATTAATCTACAATACTAACATGATTTAAATATTATGTTTATGTATGTATAACATTTTAACAATATTACATATCTTTGTATTTTTTAATCATATTTCATATCAGAGCATCTTTGTTGTTAGCATCATAGTGGCATTTCTAGAAATTATTTGGTTGTGAGACCGAGAAGGGACCACAAGATTGTCAAAAGGGACTCAAAGCAATATATTTGGCATCAAAGAACTCAATGGTAAAATAATTAAAAGGTTGAGGAGCTGGGGGCGACGCCAAGTCAGTCATTAATGCCAACAAGAACAGTTGATGATAAACTCAGAAGATGACATTTTCCATTTTGCCTACGTTCGTCTGATATTTTTTTAATGCACAATTTTCCATCGAATGTTTTGCTTTGGTATGTAGACCCATGAAATGCTAATTCCAATAGTTTATCGTCTTTAAATTTACAACACCACGAATAAATCATCGTTGGTGAGGCCGTGGGATTAAGGATGTACCGATGGTCGTTCATTCTTTCATTCCACACTCCAATGGTGACAGTAAAATCACAATGAGACTAAACTTGTGCTGATGGGTTTCAGTATTTCCAGGACTCAATGATGAATATTTGGCTGTGCCGCCCATTTCCAAAGTGAGAAAGACTTTCATTGAGTATGCATATAATTAATAATTTCCAAAATGTTCTCTGAGATATTTAAATGATGATTTTGATTAGTTATAGCATACACTACATGCTGCTGGTTTGTTGCCACATGAGTTACTATCAGAATTCATGGCCAAATATATTTGTGTGTTCATGTGTGCAACTTGCAAATTTGATGTTGGTGATTGTACAGATAACTCTTTATTTAACTGTCTACAATATTTTCACATTTAGTTCAGCTGTAAATTAAAAATATAGACTCAATACAAACAATTTAATAAAAATATTTAAACTATGTTACAATTACTGGTATATCATATGGCTTACTTATAAATATATAATAATTTACATAAATAATAATATTAAAACTATGTTACTGGTATATCATATGACTTACTTATAAATATATAATAATTTACATAAATAATAATATTAAAACTATGTTACTGGTATATCATATGACTTACTTATAAATATATAATAATTTACATAAATAATAATATTCAAACTATGTTACAGTTACTGGTATATCATGTGACTTACTTATAAATATACATAATTTACATAAATAATAATATTCAAACTATGTTACAATTACTGGTATATCATGTGACTTACTTATAAATATACATAATTTACATAAATAATAATATTCAAACTATGTTATAGTTACTGGTATATCATATGACTTACTTATAAATATATAATTTACATAAATAATAATATTCAAACTATGTTACAGTTACTTTTATAACATGTGGCATACTATACATATAAATTTACATAAATAATAATACAAATATTTACAGAAGATTACAGAATATATAAAATATCATTTTGAAAATTTAAATTGCAGTTGAGTTGAAATTGTCATTGTTGTAAAAAAGTATCAATTTTATATTAAGCGTTTCAGAGGGGAATTACACGTAGTTTTTACGTCTTTGCAGATGCTGAAATCCTTTGTCTAATCTAAGCATCATCTGCTTCGCCTTCTTCTTCGTCAAATTCTCCTTCTTCTTCAGCTGTAGCATCCTGGTACTGTTGATATTCAGATACCAGATCATTCATGTTAGATTCAGCTTCAGTAAATTCCATCTCATCCATACCTTCACCAGTATACCAATGGAGGAAAGCTTTTCTTCTGAACATAGCAGTAAACTGTTCAGAGATTCGTTTAAATAGTTCTTGGATTGCTGTTGTATTACCAATAAATGTTCCTGACATCTTCAAACCTCTTGGTGGAATGTCACATACAGCTGTTTTGACATTGTTTGGGATCCATTCCACAAAGTAACTGCTGTTCTTATTCTGAACGTTCAGCATCTGTTCATCAACCTCCTTCATGGACATGCGACCTCTGAACATAGCAGCTACTGTTAGATAACGACCATGACGAGGATCACAAGCCGCCATCATATTTTTAGCATCAAACATTTGTTGAGTAAGTTCTGGTACAGTTAAAGCTCTATATTGTTGAGACCCTCGTGATGTTAATGGAGCGAATCCTGGCATAAAGAAATGAAGACGTGGGAATGGTACCATGTTTACTGCAAGTTTCCTCAGATCAGCATTAAGTTGACCAGGGAATCGAAGACATGTTGTAACACCAGACATTGTAGCTGATACCAGATGATTCAAGTCACCATAAGTTGGTGTGGTCAGTTTCAATGTACGGAAACAGATATCATATAAAGCTTCATTATCAATACAATAAGTTTCATCTGTATTTTCTACTAGTTGATGTACTGATAAAGTAGCATTATAAGGTTCAACTACAGTATCAGAAACCTGAAATATATCAATATCATATCGGTTAGGGCAGGACAAAATATGAAAGCTATATTTAAGGATTCTTTTCAGTGAGGACTATATTTTGTATCTTGGTATACATGTATCAGATTGAATTAAATTCCTTGATTCTGTATTATAATAGGATAATTAAATATACTAACCTTTGGTGAAGGACAAACAGAGAAAGTATTCATAATTCTATCTGGATATTCTTCACGTATTTTACTGATGAGTAGAGTTCCCATACCAGAACCAGTTCCACCACCAAGAGAATGGGTCAACTGGAATCCTTGTAAACAATCACAGCTCTCGGCTTCTTTACGGACTACATCAAGAACTGAATCCACCAATTCAGCACCTTCTGTATAATGACCTTTGGCCCAGTTATTACCTGCACCAGATTGTCCAAAGACAAAATTATCAGGACGGAAGATTTGACCAAATGGACCAGAGCGTACAGAATCCATGGTACCAGGTTCCAAGTCGACGAGAACAGCTCTGGGTACATATTTACCACCAGTAGCTTCATTATAATAAACATTGATTCTCTCCAACTGAAGATCAGAATCACCGTGGTAAGTTCCAGTTGGGTCAATACCATGTTCATCAGAGATCACTTCCCAGAACTATAAAATAAAACAACATGTTTACATCAGCGAAACTATGAAATATAAAACTATTACATCTTATATATATAATATTTCATATTCCAGAGGAATTTATGGACCCCAAGTATGTAATATAAAGATTAAAAGCAGAAATAGTAGTGGAATTATATCTCTTACCTTAGCTCCGATCTGGTTGCCACACTGGCCAGTTTGCATATGAACAATTTCTCTCATTTTGATGTAAGTAAGTACTAGTTAAAATAACTGTAAATAAATTGGTAGATCTACTATTGAGTAGTAATAAACCTTGTAATGACTAATAATAAAAAAATACCAGTGTTTATATACTACTAATTGTCTGTTAGTTACTAATCTGTTATAGTTAATCCATAGTAACTGGATTATATTATTAGTATACAGCTGAAGAAGGTGAAGCAGATGATGTTTAGTCTAAATCTTTCATTGATCATTATCTGTAAAGATGACATTGCGTGAACAATTTCTATTAAAACCGAGCTTTGCAATTTAAAATGATATCTGTATAAAAATAAATCTAGAGTTAAAAATTCAATGAATCTGAACTGAATTGTAATCAAATATCAATATGTAAATATTGTATTCCTCTGTAAAGTAAGCCATATGATATACCAGTAATTGTAACATAGTTTGAATATTATTATTTATATAAATTTATATGTATATTTATAAGTAAGTGACATGATATACCAGTATCTGTAACATAGTTTGAATATTATTATTTATGTAAATTGATATGTATATTTATAAGTAAGTCATATGATATACCAGTAACTGTAACATAGTTTGAATATTATTATTTATGTAAATTGATATGTATATTTATAAGTAAGTGACATGATATACCAGTAACTGTAACATAGTTTGAATTATCATAAATTGTTTGAATTGAGAATAGAAGATTGACTATCATGTTGATATTGTAATATTGGGGGTTGTAGTAGTGGATTTTCTGTAGGGAGTAATATTTATATAGGAGGGTCAGGCCAATCGCGTTTCAAGATGTCAAATTCTTAAAAATTCTCTAGAAAAGGTCCTTTTACATCGGCGGTAATAAATATAGCAGTAACGCTATAATGCAGGACAATTCACAAAGTTTTCCAAGAGGTGTATAGGCACTATCCCTCTGAATGACACGACGTTGGGAAAATGGACACCCCTGACCTCCCAAAGTCCTTTAATGTGTACATTTTTTAACACAGATGCATAATTTATAATATAAGATTTATTAAACATTAGATATACATTAATAACAAAAACAAACACAGGTAATCATAACACTAAAGTTAAGTGTACTTCGTAAATTATAATTTGTAAGTATAACTGGACCTTTCTATCGCATTTGTCAGCACATTTGTACTGAGTATAAGGACAAGGATAATTGGTTATTGAGCTTTAAGGATGAGCAATCTTTCTTTCTTTCACCAATTCACTATAACTGTCCATTACAAACTCTGGTCCTAGATAACAAGATAGAATATCTTACAGAATCGTAGATCATTAATACACAGTCCAACCAGTTCACCTCAATACCAGCAAACATATCAAACGTTAGTTCTTTAATAATCTTTATCTTGGTAACATTTAAACAACCTTTTATCATATCATCTTTCAATTCACCAATAGTAAACATTCTGTACATCAAATTCTTGGCAAATACTTCTGGTGTCTTCGACTTACATTTAATATCTTTAAGACAATCCATTGTTATCATCCAAGGATCATGTAGTCTGCAGTGGTCCATATCCCAGAATAAATTTGAAAATAACTCCATTGGTGTCAGGGAATCGTTTAAGCAGCTTTCAGGATTGGGTGGTAAGGATGTGGTAAAGGATGTATTGGGTGTAGTTAGTTCTTCTTGGAGTAGTGGTAAAGCTAATGAACGTGGCTGATGGAATAAGTGATCATAGGAAGCTAAGAATGCTGAAATATTCTGCTCTGGGAACAGGGAAGATGATTCAAGCAGTTGTTTTTCTTGCACTTTAAAGAAATCTGTTATACGTCTCTGTACCAATTTAGAACTAATATCTTTTTTCTGAAAATACACAAACACAAAACGTTAACATATACATTAACAAATAAAACGACGAGTTGTAATGTAATATACATTATAGAATAGTTGCAACATTTTGTGTATATGCTCCAAAAAATATAATTGAAAATGATCTGATATTATAATGTTCACGCAGATCGGTTCTGCTATACGTTCTACGAGATGACTTAGAACGATGTCATGCAGTTCCATGATGTCTGTTGCAATATCATGGATCAGTTTTATAAAATGAGTATGTATAATGTGGCATTGATGCAGAGGTCATGACTTACCTTATCAATGGGCGTCGGTATCCTTGGTCTACTTTCTGTCTTTCTACTTTTAGCAACTTTACCTATAAATAACATAAATTATTAATACACTAATAAAATACAGGTTGATGCTAAAAGCATGGTAATTGTAGCGTAAATTTTTTATCTTATTACATTTAGAGTATTAAATCAATTTTCAATTGTCGAAGTTCACATGAAAACGATATAGCTATAAACATGTCGTCTTACCCTTTTCTTGTTTCTTGCTTTTCTGAACAATGGGTGTAGATGATCTCAAACCAATAGTTGTTCTACGTCTTGATTTTGGTGAATTCTTGGTAGTATAATAATAATATAATAATAATAATAATACTTTATTTGACAGGAAAACCAGTTTGCCAGAAGCAAATCTTCCCTGGTATCCTCCTAAACTACACATACAGAATTGTAATTTAAACATAGAAAAATAAAATACACATACAAAGTAACTACACACACAATTATATACAAGATATTTACATTCAAGGTAATAATGAGAAAAAAGCAAAAGCAGTGTTGTTTATGACGATTTTAGTAGCTCTGCCCTTAGCCTCACCTTAAAAATAGAAAGCGAAGGAGACGCTTTAGTTGTTTGAGGTAGTGAATTCCATAGTAGACTTGCTGTGTATTGGAAGGTTCGTTTCATTGCTTCAAGTTTACATTTAGGTAAATAAAGATCTTGATTAGTTTGCGAGCGAAGGCAGAGATTTGTTGAGGAAATTGATGATTTTTGGGGAAAATAATTATCAAAATAGTTAGGGCATTTATTATTCATGATTTTGTGAGTAAGTATCCCAGTGTTCAGTTTGAAACGTTGATAGATAGTAAGCCAATTAAGAGTTTTAAACAAGTCTGCCGATCTTGCATCATAGTTCGCGTCTAGGATACTTCGCGCTGCTCGTTTTTGAATTTTGTACAAGACTTCCAGTCTACCATGAGTCGCATTACTCCAAACAATACTACAATAATCCATGATAGACAATATATAGCTATTATAAAATAAAATACGTGTTTCATATGGTAGGTGTGATTTAATGCGGTTAAGCAAATATATTTTTGAAGTTAAATTTGAGCATATTTTTGAAATGTGCTTTCCCCAGTCTAAGTGTTCATCTACCGTTACTCCGAGAAGAACCGTGTCATGTACATTTTCAATAAGGTCATTTTTTAGTCTAAGAGAAAGAGAAAGATCTCGTTTACAATTATTTCTAATAAGCATGGATTTAGTTTTCGAAGCATTTAAAACCATTCCATTTTCATTACACCACATATTTATGTTTTCTAGGTCTTCTTGTAGAGCAATATTTATTAGATTTATATCATTACCAGAAACATGAATAGTGGTATCATCGGCAAAAATTTCAGTAATTGAATTTTGAACTTGGAGTGGCAGGTCATTAATAAATATAAGAAAGAGAAGAGGACCCAGAATAGAACCCTGTGGTACACCACATTTAACAATTTTTTCGTCCGATAGAAAATTACCAAAGCACACTTTTTGTTTTCTGTTTGACAAATAATTTTGAATTAATAAAATGAAATTTGGATGAAACTTATATAATGCTAATTTATCTATCAATAATTGATGATCGATCATGTCAAAAGCTTTACTGAAATCAAGGTAAACCACTCCTGTCATATTGCCCCTATCTAGATTTGATAGCCATGTATCAGTTATTCTAATAAGGGCAGTACAGCATGAGTGGTTTTCCCTGAATCCAGATTGGTATTTATAAAGTAAATTATATTTATCAAAGAAAACCTTAATATTAACAGCCATATGAGACTCATATATCTTTGAAATAGTAGGAAGTATGGAAATTGGTCTGTAATTTTTTAATTTATCTTTTGCCTCTTTTTTATGCACAGGTATTATACGTGCTAATTTAAGGTTAAATGGAAAAATATTTTGTGAGATACTTAAATTTATAATATAGGTTAATGGTGCAGTAATATAGGGTGCCGACAGTTTCAAAATTCTCGGGCCAAAGCCATCAAGTCCAGTAGCTTTAGTAATATTTAAATTGGTGAGATAATTAAAAACAAATGATGTTGAAGTAAACGGTAATGAAAGAAAAACATTGTTATTAGGCGGTAATTTACTGTTAACAAAATCTTCAATAACATTTGGTTTACTGAGAGGGATATAAGGAGGTTTTATGTCATCAGTTACACTGGTAAAGTAATCATTGAAAACATCAGCCATTTCTGACAGGTCAGATACTGGTCTCCCATTATTATCAATGGACTGTGGGTATGGTGATTGCAATGATTTACCTTGAATGACTTTAAAATATTTCCAGACATTTTTAGCATTCACGTCACTTTCTATAGATGATTTTATATATTCAGATTTAGATTTATTAATTAACCTTTTTACTTCTTTTTTATATATTTTGTAGTTTAATGTATCTCCATTCTTTTTATAATTATCTCTCTTTCTCCGAGCTAACTTTACATCATTATTAAACCATTTAGGTTGAGATATATATTTTACACTGCGGCGTTTTATTGGGGCATGGTTATTAAGCAGATCTTTTAACATTGTATTAGAAATTTCTAAAGCACTATCAGGGTCATTTGTTGATTCAATTGTAGAAAACGGGAGCTTACTTAGGTCATTTAAAAATAAATCATTATCGAAGTTCTTAAAATTTCTATATTCAATATGATGATGGTTAGTTTTCTTTGATTTATCAAAAGATAAATTTTTGATAATAAATAAAAATGGAAAATGATCACTTAGACTGTATGAGGGAACTTTGATATTAGAAATGGTATCGGGTGAATTTGTATAAATATGATCTAAAATAGTCGCTGTGGTATCAGTACATCGGGTTGGTTTGTCTATTAACTGAACTAAATTATAAGAAGATAAAACAATTTCCCATCTTGGAGGAATTGAAACATTAAAATCAATATTAAAATCTCCAATTAAATACAAAGGTTTAAAGCCTCTAGATGAAATTAAATTATGAAGAATATTATCAAACATATCATACCAGTTGATTGTTGATTTAGGTGGTCGATAGACTAGACCAAGAATAATTGATTTGCCTAAAAGTTTGGAGAAAATTTCAATAAAAATACATTCGACATCATTAAATTCAAGATTTACAAGTCTATTATATTTGATAGAATTTTTTAAATACATAATAACACCACCCCCCTCTCTTTCAAAACGATCTCTTCTTTCAATATTGTAGTCAGAAATATTAATATAACTATCAGGAGTTCTGGAATCTAAAAATGTTTCTGTAAATCCCATTATGCTTATATTATTATTCTCAATTAAGATTTCCTCTTTGATTTCATCAAAAGGATTACTGTTTGAATTAGATAATAATCTATTTATGTTCAAATGAGAAATTTTAAAGGCATTTTTGTCTTCGTCATTAATTTTAAATGGTTCAAGAACTGAGTTTGACAGAGTTGAGCTGTCAGTAAATATTTCAGGAAAATCATCAGAAATATGGCTTGATGATAATGATGGATCAGAAAAGGAAGTTGAATTCGAGGAATTTACAGTTTCAGTAGTATCTATAAATTTTAGGCTAGAGGCAGAGCTACATACAAGGTTAGGTTGGACGGAATTTTCGGCCTGCGCGACTTGGCCATCATTCTAGTAGTCATACAGGTAGTTTTTATTTTGACAAAACTTAGCTTTATGTCCATTTAATCCGCATATATGGCATCTTGCATAACCACCAAAACGACATGTTTTTGTGTTATGGCCATTCTGTTGACAGTAAAAACAATAAGCTTTAGAAATGCTAGATTTTTGTTTAGTCACTCTAACATGCCTATTATATGACTGTAACAGTTTAGCAGTACCTGAATCTGACAGATGGATACCATCCCTCCAATAATTGTTTGAGTTGAGCAACAAATCAGAAGAGTGACTAATAAATTGCACACCAAAGTCGAAAGTCAATGGTGATTTCCTCGTGTTCAGCTGAGCTGGTCTGTAACCAATAACGGAATGTCTTCTAGATGCTATCAGACTTGATGAATCGAATTTGTTCAAACCTAATGTTACAGATGTACGTCTTGGAGTAGAAAAACGCCTCGATGGTGTTGATTTCTTCATGGGAGTGTTTGAAAGACCAAAATATCTGGCCACGTCAAACTTCTCACTTTCACCAACTAACCAGTTAATATTATCTGTAAAAGATCAAATATATCGTATCATACAGCTTATTTTAATACCTTAAACAAAGAGGCCTTTTTGGGGAAATTTTTTAATAAAATTTGTACCTTGTAGAATTGGTTTGCAAATCAGCATTATAGTTTTGAAAGGAGTTTTGCTGCAATTCTGAATGATGTCTGTTATTAGTTCCAGTTTAATTGTTTTGGAGCATGTGGCATATATATATGCCTACTTATGGAAATATATTGCTATGTTTATCAAGAATAATGCCATGAATTCTACAAATGAATAAATGAAGAAAACCTATACCTGTTGTTATAACAATGGTTCCTTTCTGTAACATACCATCATCATATACTTTTACTGTAGCACCAGCAACCTTCATTTTAGGACCAGTCAACTCAGTAACAGGGTAAATATTAGTTGTTAGATTATCTTTAAAAGCTACCAAAGCCAACTTGGAACCACCTGTAAAATAACCAGCCGATTTTAAACATGTTTCAACTACATTCAGACAATATAAAGACATACTTTCGCTGATGGAAAAAATCAACTGCGTTCTACCAATCCAACAATGGGCAGCGCACAGGTATCAAAGAATCGAATAACAATGCTAAATCAATTGAAACTTTCCTCAGTGGAACCAATTTGCTTTACACTGAACTGGGCAGGACTAACTCCATAAATGATTTCCATGCAGGAGATATTCCCCTAGATTAGTCATATAAGTGATAAACGATATCCTATTGCTATATTTACGCTGGGATTGTTGAGAAAAACCTGATCCTAAAGAGATTCGAAACTTACCCATAACTGAAGAATTTCTGCTCGACATATTAAATGCACTGACAACACGTTGTCTTTACTATGCTTTCAACAAATAGAATGATGCTTCATAATAAGAAATCATCCTTATAAATGATTTGAATTTGTTTGGCAGTACACAGAATCATGCCATATTAGCACCTTATCATAATGTGCCTCTTTGTGATCAGACTGGTGTCTATTAGACTATGGATTTACTAAATGGATCTAGGATTATCGTGACAAAAGATTAATTAACAATACTCAAGATTCGTCAGAAAAAAATTTACATGCCCTTAATTGAATAAATTGGAAACTTGAAATTAAATTAATAACCAAGAAATAAAATGATATAATTGCAATTGTCATTACCGAAGATTTAAGACAAGACACTTCTTATGAATTTTAGAACTTGGAGAAAGGTTTTTAGTTGTGGCAAAGTTGAAGATTGCTTTTATGTCAGAGTAGGGGAATTCATCTTGATACATTACTATCATGATGTAAATATATGTTTGTATGTATAACATTTTAACAATATTACATATCTTTGTATTTTTTAATCATATTTCATATCAGAGCATCTTTGTTGTTAGCATCAGGGGCGGATACAGGATTTGACGTTAGGGGGGGGGCGCAGAATAAAATGTTGGCGAGCGTAGCGAGCGGAAAAATTATTTGAGGTTAAAATAATCAAAGTTATTGAAATATTCTTCTAGAGTGGGTGCAATGTAAATAGATATCTTGCCAAGCGAAGTGTGGCGAAAAACATTTGTGGTAAAATGGTGCGGACAAACCATGCTTTGCAAATTTTAGGGGGGGCGCACGCCCGCCACGCCACCCCCTAAATCCGCCCCTGAGCATCATAGTGGCGTTTCTAGAAATTATTTGGTTGTGAGACCGAGAAGGTGCCACAAGATTGTCAGAAGGGTCTCAAATCAATAAATTGGGCATCAAAAAACTCAATGGTAAAATAATTAAAAGGTTGGGGAGGCGGGGCGACGCCAAGTCAGTCATTAATGCCAACAAGAACAGTTGATGATACACTTAGAAGATGACATTTTCCATATGATTTTCCTTCTGATTTTTTTAATGCACAATTTTCCATCGAATGTTTTGCTTTGGTATGTGTAGAACCATGAAATGCTAATTCCAATAGCTTATCGTCTTTGAATTTACAGCACCACGAATAAAACATCGTTGGTGAGGCCGTGGGATGAAGGATGTACCGATGGTTGTTCATGCTTTCATTGACATACCACACTCCAATGGTGACAATTAAATCACAATGAGGCTAAACTTGTGCTGATAGGTTTCTGTATTTCCAGGACTCAATGATGAATATTTGGCTGTGCCTCCCATTTCCAAAGTGGGAAAGACTTTCATTGAGTATGCATATAATGAATAATTTCCAAAATGTTTGAGATATTTAAATGATGATTTTGATTAGTAGTCATATCATAGCAAACACTATATGCTGCTGGTTTGTTGCCACATGACTTATACTATCAGAATTCATGGCCAAATATTTATGTGTGTTCATGTGTGCAACTTGCAAATGTGATGTTGGTGATTGTACAGATAACTCTTTATTTAACTGTTTACAATATTTTCACATTTAGTTCAGCTGTAAATTAAAAATATAGACTCAATACAATCAATTTAATAATAATATTCAAACTATGTTACAATTACTGGTATATCATATGACTTACTTATAAATATAAATATAAATTTACATAAATAACAATATTCAAACTATGTTACAATTACTGGTATATCATATGACTTACTTATAAATATAAATATAAATTTACATAAATAATAATATTCAAACTATGTTACAGTTACTGGTATATCATATGACTTACTTATAAATATATAATAATTTACATAACTAATAATATTCAAACTATATTACAGTTACTGGTATATCATATGACTTACTTATAAATAGACATATAAATTTACATAAATAATAATACAAATATTTACAGAAGTCTACAGAATATATAAAATATCATTTTAAAAATTTAAATTGCAGTTGAGTTAAAATTGTCATTGTTGTAAAAAAGTATCAATTTTCTATTAAGCGTTTCAGAGGGGAATTACACGTAGTTTTAACGTCTTTGCAGATGCTGAAATCCTTAGTCTAATCTAAGCATCATCTGCTTCGCCTTCTTCTTCATCAAATTCTCCTTCTTCTTCAGCTGTAGCATCCTGGTACTGTTGATATTCAGATACCAAATCATTCATATTAGATTCAGCTTCAGTAAATTCCATCTCATCCATACCTTCACCAGTATACCAATGGAGGAAAGCTTTTCTTCTGAACATAGCAGTAAACTGTTCAGAGATTCGTTTAAATAGTTCTTGTATTGCTGTTGTATTACCAATAAATGTTCCTGACATCTTCAAACCTCTTGGTGGAATGTCACATACAGCTGTTTTGATATTGTTTGGGATCCATTCCACAAAGTAACTGCTGTTCTTATTCTGAACGTTCAACATCTGTTCATCAACCTCCTTCATAGACATACGACCTCTGAACATAGCAGCTACTGTTAGATAACGACCATGACGAGGATCACAAGCCGCCATCATATTTTTAGCATCAAACATTTGTTGAGTAAGTTCTGGTACAGTTAGAGCTCTATATTGTTGAGACCCTCGTGATGTTAATGGAGCGAATCCTGGCATAAAGAAATGAAGACGTGGGAATGGTACCATGTTTACTGCAAGTTTCCTCAGATCAGCATTAAGTTGACCAGGAAATCTTAAACATGTTGTAACACCAGACATTGTAGCTGATACCAGATGATTCAAGTCACCATAAGTTGGTGTGGTCAGTTTCAATGTACGGAAACAGATATCATATAAAGCTTCATTATCAATACAATAAGTTTCATCTGTATTTTCTACTAGTTGATGTACTGATAAAGTAGCATTATAAGGTTCAACTACAGTATCAGAAACCTGAAATATATCAATATCATATCGGTTAGGGTAGGAGTGAAAACTATGTGGTCCTTGGACAAAATATGAAAGCTATATTTAAGGATTCTTTTCAGTGAGGGCTATTTTTTGTGCCTTGGTGTAGCAGATCAAATTTCTTGATTCTGTATCATTATGGGGAAATTTAGTATACTAACCTTTGGTGAAGGACAAACAGAGAAAGTATTCATAATTCTATCTGGATATTCTTCACGTATTTTACTGATGAGTAGAGTTCCCATACCAGAACCAGTTCCACCACCAAGGGAATGGGTCAACTGGAATCCTTGTAAACAATCACAGCTTTCAGCTTCTTTACGGACCACATCAAGAACTGAATCCACCAATTCAGCACCTTCTGTATAATGACCTTTGGCCCAGTTATTACCGGCACCAGATTGTCCAAAGACAAAATTATCAGGGCGGAAGATCTGACCAAAAGGACCAGAGCGTACAGAATCCATGGTACCGGGTTCCAAGTCGACGAGAACAGCTCTAGGTACATATTTACCACCAGTAGCTTCATTATAATAAACATTGATTCTCTCCAACTGAAGATCAGAATCACCGTGGTAAGTTCCAGTTGGGTCAATACCATGTTCATCAGAGATCACTTCCCAGAACTATAAAATAAAACAACAAGTTAACTTAATTAATGTTTATGAAATAATAGTTGTGAAATCTTACAGTATAATCTTTCTATGATGCTATATGCAAAGTTAAATAGGAAAAATGTGTCAGGATAATGATGAGCTCTCACTATGTTCAATGTTGATGTAAGCCAAAATAAAAATTCTTACCTTAGCTCCGATCTGGTTGCCACACTGGCCAGTTTGCATATGAACAATTTCTCTCATTTTGATGTAAGTAAGTACTAGTTAAAATAACTGTAAATAAATTGGTAGATCTACTATTGAGTAGTAATAAACCTTGTAATGACTAATAATAAAAAAATACCAGTGTTTATATACTACTAATTGTCTGTTAGTTACTAATTTGTTTTAGTTAATCCATAGTAACCTGATTATAACATTAATCTGTTTGTAACATTTCAAGTTTTCAATAGTAAATATTGCTGACGATTGATAAAGAAAGTCTGACAGAGAAAACTGTGAAAGATATATTCAGATTGTAATCAACTATTAGGTCAATTGTGCAACAAGTTACGGGGGAGCTCCTGAGCTTTACAAAAACTATAGAGAAATGTCACAAAAAGGAAATGAAATGGAGTTTAACGTCCTATTTCTCTGAAACAGTTTGTGCGAATGTAGAATCATTAACCTGCACGGCCTCTGGCACAATGGGTCTCGATTTATTGTCTCATCTAAACGACTTAAAGACACTTTCTACACCAGTTTTAATTGTATGTTATGCACATAGAAAATCTGAAACGCCAACCCAATGTCCCAAGATATGTATTACATTGTTGGGCCTATCTTGTAAATCGAATGTCCAAAAATTGTGTCAAGTAACAGTTTTTTGGATGGACTTGACAGATTTTTGGAGGAAAAAAAACGACGTTCACGGTTAATATAACTGTATTTATAAAAAAAAAAACACAATGGAAAGAAAGGCAAAACACAATAATGATCAAGATTTAGGTAACAAAAAAAGCTTTCAATTCAATGCATATATGTTGTGGTTAACAGAAAGCATATAGAATTCATCTTTAATTAATTTATCATTAAGAATTCACTATCATTAAAAACTTTCATGCGATTATTGTCATTTTTCCAGGTATACTCTACTAGAAATCAACTTCACATGAAGTCACTGAAGAGATATCTTAATCTTAGAGTAGAGAGAGTAGTTTTTAATTAATGTTTCATTTTACCATCTTAACAAACTAAAAGATGTTGAAAATGCATCTTCTAGTTTGTGTATAACTAAGTGACCATAGTTATATTCTCTTTCAAAGGAAAGAAGTAAATGAAGCTATATGAAAATGGTTAAAAAATCACTAGGTTTCTTGTCAGATCTGACATAGCTTCTTATAAAGCTAAACTATGTTTATAAACAATGAAAATAAGATAAAGCTTTCTATAAAGCATAATGCCCGAATTTCCACTTAATTTTTTTCAGATATTAGTTTTTATTTTAGATTCCCTACAAGTAATTTAATTTTATAATATCAATCATACCATCATATTTTTCATTCAAGAGATCTTTTTTTTTTTACAGAAACAATTTTTGTACTCCAGAAACAAAGACAATAGATATAAAATTTCTTTTGACATTTTGTTACATTCACTCTATTGAATAGGATTTATTTTCAGTGAAAGCTCATAATATACAGAATTGTATATCTATACATAGATAACCAAAATACAAATAATAAATCATAATACATATAAAATGACACAAATAACAAATAATGATATACAAACAAAAAATAATGATATACAAACAAAAAATTAATTTAACAGTAGTCAAATTTAACAAAAAACAATTAGGCCTTAATCTGACACTCTTTTATGTAAGTTTATGTAAGTAGACGTATAACAAAAAAACAATTGTTTAAAATCAATTGAATTTGAAGAAAATTCCCAGAAATAACATAGGTTAAGATCATAAAATCAAAAACCTTCAATTGAAGGGCTGAGATTAAGAAGGCGTTCCTATTTGGGTAATTCCCGTTGAATTTCTCTACTTTTTGATGTAATCATTGAAGGGATGAGTCTAAAAACAACAGTGATATACCCACATAGTTTCAATAATTGTAATCTTTTTATCTTTCTTAATCATTAATAACAAAAACATCAACAAGTCATTCAAAAAATCATAGCATTTTGTTATTTTTGCAACACAATAATTCTAGTCATAACAATATGTAATTGTTAAAAAACACAGTATTATTGAAAGAGATATATGAAAAAAGTTTTCTGATTTTGTATCTGGGACACTCATAACATAAATTTGCGCCATTTGAATTTTCAAGAAGATTTGCGGGTGTTAGGTCATCAAATTGCTGCTGTAAGTGTCCGCAATTTACATATAGGGATTATAAAGAGGTTTTCTAAATTTTGTATGTGTATCAGGGACGTCTGTGGTTCTTGCAATTCCACTAAAACTAGCTCGTTTTATGACGTCACTGACAGTGATCAACCGGAAGCTACTATTGATATCTATGCAGATCACTGTCAGTGACGTCATAAAACGTGTTAGTTTTAGTGGAATTAAAAACAACAGACGTCCGAATAGAAATTGGAATGGCGCGAATAACAATATCTTTGATATATTTTTAAAATTTTTGACAAATTAAATGTGGAAATGTTTTATGAATCAATTGACCGTTAAGTCTTGTAGCACATACACACATATATAATAAATCACATATATAGCAATGAATGACAATATTCCTATAACAGAATGAAATAATTAACTATTAATGGATATGTGATAAAATAGAAACAGCATCGAATCTTCCCATTTCTTTAAGAGTTGATTTTAATTGAGCTACTGTACCATCATATGTCTGTAAAGTAAAAATAGACTTCAACAGCATAGTAATCATACTTCTAAATGTGTTATTTGTCACCGAGAATAAAACAATAAGCTCACTTTCAACATATTTTGGGTATATCAAGGGCATTAACTCAGGAAATATTTGTCAAATTATACCCAAATTCTAGCTTGATCAGAGTTTTGTGGATGGACATTAAAATTGAAATGCATACATCATGTACAAACAAAAATTCCAAAATGAAGTTTTTGATGAGGATTGAAAGAAAAATTAAATTCTGAACCTTCACTTCTTGTTGTCAAATCTGGGGAATTACAGGACCCCCGCCATAGAAATATAATAGACTGGAAGACTGAGTCTTCACATCGTCAACTTCTGTTTCAATTTATGGTTGACATAGTTTCTTGTCTGGCGAAAAGTTGACTCTAAGTAAAACAGTTGCAGAGAGACTGGATTGGTCCGTCTCCGAAATTAAACTCATGCATGCCAAGCAGAAATCTTGTGTTATCATTCCCTACCTTTCAGTTCTATGCCTGCCCTTAACACTGACAGGAAAAAAACTGTGCTGAAAAGTCATATCCATATTGGTCTATGTCAGGATTGAACCGCAGAATAAAGTGCTATTAATAAAGTATGCAGAAATTGAAAAAAAAAACATATCATATCATACCTCATAATAATCCAAGAGAAATCTAGTAGGACTTGTATCAGATGTTTGTAAACCCTCTAGAGCATTTTTAAGAAGTGAGAAACCAAGTCTATCAGCTAGACTATATATATCTTTACCAGTATCAGTAGGATCTAGTAGCTTAGATAACTCTATTCTTCTATTATAATCTACTTTTTCTAAATCTCCAGCTACAAAAACAAGATCAACATTTTTCTTATTATAATGAACACTACCAAAGACAATGGCAGGTGGGGTGTGGTGCAAGGCAGGTTATGCTTCCTCTTTTTGACAACTAAAAACACTTACGAACAAGTTTTTATTTAAAGATATAGCCTCCAATTTTGTTACCTGTATGTGTAATGAAACTATGTGTTTAAATAATAAATAGAAGTCTAAAAATCTTTTGTTCTTAATGTGCTGTGATACTTCTAAATGTCTTACAAGGATAACTAAGAGCCCTATTCATTATGAAATACTTTCTCATCTGCCACATATGTATACCAATGTATTTCAAAATGTTATTTTGGATTTTGATTTTTACTTTGCAGTTTGTTTGTGCATTCTGTTATTTCTGTACACATGAGCTAGAAAAAAAAATGCAAAAAGCCAAATATATTTAATATCAGCTTACCAACACCCATATTATTATCGAAACTACCAAGACCACTTTCTGCAACAGATTTAAAAGGCTTTGCTGATGAAGTGAAATCTCCACCATCTGTTTCTAAGTCATTATCATCATCAGTTGTAGTGAGATCACCAAATAATACACGTAATATCTACAAAATAAAATAATTACAGGTATTATCATCATCAGTTGTAGTGAGATCACCAAATAATACACGTAATATCTACAAAATAAAATAATTACAGGTATTATCATCATCAGTTGTAGTGAGATCACCAAATAATACACGTAATATCTACAAAATAAGATAGTGGACCACGGCCATATACGCCTAACGAAAAGGTCGAAGATGGAAAAAATTTAATCAGGAGAAAACTAAACTTTCTCAAACTTTTCGATTTAGGTCCAATAACATCCATTATAAGTTTCATCAAAATCGGATGAAAACTAAGAGAGTAATAGCATATTTAAGATTTGGAGCAAGGGCAATAACTCTGCTTCTAACGATCGAAAAGAGCTCAAATTCGAACTTGATCTTCGTTTTATGAATATGTATACACATATCAAATTTCATTTGATTCCGTCAAAAACTCTAGTTTTTAGAGCGTTTACAAGCAAATGTTGATGGACGGACTGACGGATTTGGGGCAAGGGCAATAACTCTGCTTCTAACGATCGAAAATAGCTCAAATTCGAACTTGATCTTCGTTTTATGAATATGTATACACATATCAAATTTCATTTGATTCCGTCAAAAACTCTAGTTTTTAGAGCGTTTACGAGCAAATGTTGACGGACGGACCGACGGACGGACCGACGGACAGGGGTGACTACAATATACGTCCTCATAGAGAGATGAGGGCGTATAAAAATAATTACACGTATTATCATCATCAGTTGTAGTGAGATCACCAAATAATACACGTAATATCTACAAAGTAAAATAATTACAGGTATTATCATCATCAGTTGTAGTGAGATCACCAAATAATACACGTAATATCTACAAAGTAAAATAATTACATGTATTATCATCATCAGTTTAACCTCTTGTTGATTCCATGAAACACAAACGTGCAGAACTTTCCAATCGAGTGCGAACTCTGAATAAGTAATTAATAGTCAATACCTGTTCATTATCCCTAACATAATCTGACGGTTTCATTCCCCTTTTCTCTCTACTACTATCAAACAGTGAACCATCACCACTCTCAGAATCATAACCTTCATCATAAGCTTCTTCATTCTCGATATCTTTATCAGCACCAACTGTTATCAATAATGCTACCATACCAACTAAGTTACGACCACACGCAATATGTAATGGTGTATTACCATCAAAACATTGAGCATTTACATCAGTTTCAGCCTAAAATTGTTGAAATAAAGGTCAAGTAATTTCTGAAAATGGACAATTTCTATTCAAAACGGACAATCGGTCCAGGAAAAATTTCATAAATCATTTTGTAGAAGATGGCAATTGCTTTCTTAAAACAGTATTTTGTTGTCCTCTAAACCAAATTTGTTGTTAGGTTGTAATTTTGTAAGGATGTCATTGTAAAGTCTTCAAAGTCAGGGATTGTAAAGAGTATGTACTTTTGTATTATCAGGGATACTTATAGCATCAATTAGCACCATTCCAATTTTCCATCTTACAACTGAAACTTTGTTAGATGATGTTACACCAGCTAAGGTCTTCTGTGATACAATAATGTTTTGCAGATGTGACATCATTAAACGCTAAGTTTAACAAGAATTGCTGGTACCACAGATGTTGGATTAAAAATGTGAAATTGGGCAACTTAATGCCAATCCCTTAAATACTGACTTACCTCCATAAGTAAATAGCTAGCTACAGATAAATCATCACTTTCTATAGCATGATGTAATGGTGTTCTTCCACTTTTACCATCAGGTAAATCTAAACAGGCTTTACCTTTATATAACAACCTTAATATATCTACATTACCATTCTGGGCAGCAATGTGAGCAGGACAAAATCCTATAATAAAATATCATATCATTTCAACATCATCTTAGACTAAACCTAGCTAAAATTTTAAATGGTATTCAAACAAACAAACGAAAGCAGTATCTTGCCACTGCATTAAAATCGTCACCAAGACGTCTTTAACACCCCTTCCCCAATCCAACCAACTCACTCAAACCTCAAATCAAATTTTACATCGTTAAAATCAGAATGAATTACATTAATGAAAAATACTTTCAGATGAAGTGTTTCTTCACATATTTCTCAGAAAAGGGCAGAAAAGGCTGTTTTTAGCCCGTTTTCTAGCGGTTGATCTGGTGATTAGTGACATCATATTCCTTTTCATTCAACTGACATTGCATTTTATGAACTGATGATGCCATTTGCGTTACGAACGTCGGTTGTAAAGTGAGGCATGAATAAGGTTTATAGGCACCATTGTTTAGAATTTTCAGACACACTTTATATATATCCCAATCTTCCAAATGTAAGCCTGAAGGCGATGAGCTTCAAAAGACTAAGACTATACGACTAAAAGCTCAAAACTCGAAACACATTTCGTAGTTGACCCATAGTATTGTACTTACCTTCGTAATTCATATAGTTAAGTTCTGGGAATGGAGATGTAGCTTTAACACCAGGTCGTAGATATTTTAACAGTGATTTCAAACATGGAATATTGTTACATTGTACAGCTAAATTAGCAGCTGTATTACCAAATCTATCCATAATACCAGGATCTGCACCATATAGTAATAATAATTCTATAGCAGCTGGTTGTTTTGTTAATACAGCTAAATGAAGAGGTGTCTACAATACAAGGAGAGAGAAAATATACTGATCTGATTTTCCTAAAAATGACATAGCTATTTCTTGTCATATATGTCGACAAGTTAAGAAGCAAGAGGTCAAAGCACCAAGATTTCATGGGTTTTTTTCAAACCATTGCAATGTTTTCTATAACTGATATGTTACACTGATGGCTGTCACAAATGCCCTTAAATTATTATTATATGATATATCGGGTGTCCCAAAAAAAACGTCCCCAACTTTGACGAAAAGTATCTCAGCTGCTGATGAGCCGATCTCTTTCAAAATTCCTACAAATTTACTTCAACATGTTCTTGCTAAACCCTGAAAATATGAATTTCATCAAACAAAAATTGTACAAGTACTGCTTCGAACAAAATAGCATGTCAAAAACAGAGCAAATAACATATTTGAGTTTTTGTCCATTTTGCCTTCACCACAACCACCAAAATCCAACATTTTCCATCCTGATAAACTCTCACGGATCTCATCTAAAGGTACCACTTAAGAAGCAACCATCCTGCATTTCACTTCCTGTTCAGTTATTGTGTCCCTCTAACCCAAGTGCAGTACACCTGTTTCTTAAGAGAATCCCATACTGCCCGGAGTCATTACCATCACCAGTGGAACAACCTGGATGAACAACAACTGAACGGCAGGAAGATTGCTTTCTGGGAGAAAATATCTTAAGATGAGATCGGTGAGAGCATTTCAGGATGGAAAATGAATGATATTGGTGGTCGATGTGGTGAAAGCACACAGGTTGAAATGTGTAGCTTGCTCTGATATTGAATTTTTTGACATGCTATTTTGTTCGAGGCAGTACTTATACAATTTTTATTCGATGACTTTCATTTTTTCAGAGTCTGACAAGGACATGTTAAAGTAAATCTGTGAGAATTTTGTAAGAGATCGATTCACCAACAGCTGAGATACTTAGCGTCAAACTTGGGGACGTTTTTATTGGGACACCCGATATATCAGGCCTTCTCAAATAGCGGCCCACGACGCCCTTGAGAATGGCCCCTCAAGAGTGACCCCTTCAACTAAAACGCTCTGCTCGCTATGCTAGCTAAACTCTATTTGGCCCTTAAATTTTTTAATAAAATGCATTTGGTCCTTTACAAAAATTAATTGAGAAGGCCTGATATATATTATTAATAATAGTTAAAACCGATTTAAAACATTGTTTTTAATTGGCTCTTACCTGTCTGAGATAGTTAAATGAATTGACTTTATGATTACAATTAGGTAAAGTTGACATGACACCAAGAATACTTTGTAATGCTGGTAGCTGATCATTTATAACAGCTAAATGAATCGGTCTGAAAATAACATCATAAATTATGAACTAAAAATATATGTTAAAGACAATTTGAATGCAATCTTAAAGATAAATATAGTGAACCACAGCCATATACACCCAACACGGCATGCGGATGGTGAAATGAAAAAGCCTTTAATTTAATCAGAAGTAATCTTAACTTTCCCAAGCCTTTCGATTTAGGTCCAATAACATCCATTTTAAGTTTCATCAAAATCGGTTGAAAACTAAGAAAGTAAAAGCATATTCAAGATTTTGGGGCAAGGGCAATAACTCTTCTTCTAACGTTCGAAAATAGCTCAATTTTGAACTTGATCTTCCTTTTATGAATATGTATACACATAACGAAGTTTCATTTGATTCCATCAAAAACTCTAGTTTTTAGAGCGTTTACAAGCAAATGTTGACGGATGGACGGACATGGGTGCCGACAATATACGTCCACATAGAGAGATGTGGGCGTATAAAAATGCTAAAGGTAGTCAAGCATGACACAAGAATAAAAAGTATAGCTACAGAACTTTTATCAAACTATCATGGATCTGAATTTGAAAACATATTTGTAATCGGAAAGCAGACATCTACCAATCCAGGGGTCTTATTCTTGAAAACTTAACTTAGATAATTTTAGTGTTTAAGTCATCTGATTGGTCAATTACTAAAATCAATTTTAATTTTGACTTAATCATCCAATTAGAATACTGTATTTCTTAAACCAGATCAAAATCTATAAGAGTCAATTGGAATCAGCCAAAAAGCCATCCATTGAAAATGAGATTGGCAAAGGTGCTTCCAAATGCACTTAATGATTCCTTCTAGAAAGATATTTAAATGAAAACTTACAAATCTCCATTTTTATTTTGAACTGAGGCTAGATGTCTTTGTACTAATAATAAATATCTGATGTCACTAGTTTCAGCATAATCTTGCATGGCTAATAATGTCCTTTCTATGATCTTGTTAGACTCTTGTTTAATCTTTTCTGGAAAAATAAAATGAACTCGTACAAATAAACATGCAACACCCATTTTTCTTCTCAAAATGTCATAGTTTTGAATGTATATACCTAGTTATAGCAAAAAAGGTACATTTAAATAAAAACCACAAAACATGAAGTTCTTCTAAAACCTTAGAATATATCGGGTGGGCCTAAAGTAATGTCCCAACTTTTGACCTTCAGTATTTTCCAAAGCATTTACTCAAATGGACTGAAATTTTGCATATGATTAGTTTATTATATTATCTACCTCTGGTGCAAGTTTGAATGATATAGCATCATTAACCTTTAAATGGCATACAAAACTAAATCAGAGGTCGAAAAAAACAATGCTGGACAGAGTCTTCTGAAATCATCCCTGCATGTGCATGGTGCCATGGTGTCACCTGTTAATCAAGTGTCATATGAGGTGCCAAAATGTCTAGACAGAGGGCCTAGATGATGTTAAAACATAAACTTCCCAGCTAGATTTTATACCCCTAGCTAACAACATGGATTACAGTAGTGCTGATCGGGATTTTATTAAAACATGTTTTGTTGAGAAAGGATGGAGAGGAAGACGTAAGAGAATTTCCTGGAAAACACTGGTGTTATCATTCAGTCTCCTCAAACCCACGAACATCCCATATGACACTTGATTGACAGGTGACACCATGGCACCATGCACATGCAAGGATGATTTCAGAAGACTCTGTCCGGCATTGTTTTTTTCGACCTCTGATTTAGTTTTATATGCCCATTAAAGGTAAATGATGCTATATCACCCAAACTCGCCCCAAAGGTAGATAATATAATAAACTAATCATATGCAAAATTTCAGTCCATTTGAGTAAATGCTTTGGAAGATAGTGAAGGTCAAAAGTTGGGACATTACTTTAGGCCCACCCGATATATCTATGGCTTAAAAAAATCATATGTTACGAAGTGTTGAAAATTGCGCCTAAAGCCCCGATCTCACATAGGCGGATAGCAACAGATTATACGCCAACTAGAATTTGACGGTTTGGACACGGAGAAATGGTACAAAATTGGCTTAGCCGTACAGTAAGCGGGATCGCACAGGGCTGCGCAGCGGATGAGTCAGGGAAGCTCCTCGGTAATAAAGGTTGACTCGGAGGATACGAGGTATGCAATCCGTATGGAGCAGGTCAAATACAAAGCAGATACGGTAATGAGGTACAAATTGGCGAGTTGTGCAAGGTATGGAGGGACTTACAGGGTAGGAAGCAAGGTAAAGGGAAGGGTGTACTGCGGGTGTTTTGTCAAAATATAAATTTAAAATTCATCTCAGTCTATAGCCCCGATCTCACATAGGCGTATTCAACGCCGTATGAAACGCGGATGACCATATGAGACGATCCGTGTTGTATCCGAGAGCATCCCCACAACGTCCCTCAACATACGTTGGATACGTATTTGATCGGTACTGATACGTGGATTTTGGCGGAAATTTCAAACATGTTTAAAACATCCGTCGATTCTTTAAGGATAGATGTCATACGTAGATAAATCCTCATTGTCGTAGAAGCATACTTGGCATACGTGAAAGCATACTTGCCACACGTAACATATACCTTGATAATATCTCGTATCCGTAGTCGTCGGATCACTCATGGGAGCGACGTACAAATGCAGGGACGAGTCCACGAGTGCCTTGCATTTAACCTGCACCATACGTATTTCATACTTCGCAGTCTCCGAGTCACCCTTCATTACCGTGGAGCTTCCCTGACACATCCGTTGCGCAGTCCTGTGAGATCCTGCGTATGTACTACGTACTGTACGGCTTTGCCGGCGTACGTCCGTAATTAATACTCTCGTACTCGGCCACCCATCCGTCAACTTTCATTTCACCGAATCTTTGTATCATTTCTCCGTGCCCAATCCGCCAAATTGTAGTTGGCGTATATTCCGTCGCTATCCGTCTATGTGAGATCCGGGCTATATAGATACTTGTATGTCACTCCAGTGAATGACCCGACAACTGTTTGGGAAGCACGGATACGAGGTATTATCGAAGTATGTTTGACGTATGGCAAGTATGCTTTCACGTATGCTACTACGGTTATGAGGATTTGTCTACGTATCACGTCTATCCTGGAAGAATTGGCGGATGTTTTAAACATGTTTGAAAAGCAGCCAAAATCCACGTATGGGTACGGATCAAATACGTATCCCACGTATGCTCTCGGATACAACACGGATCGTCTCATATGGCCATCCGCGCTTCATACTGCTTCGAATACGCCTATGTGAGACCGAGGCTTAAGGGGCTCCGTAATATGTAATGTTTTTGTATGATTATTTTTTTTTCTAGATTTCTCCACTATCTGTGCTAGTTTTCTAGGAAATTTGTAAGGATTTTTTTGACTCATGTTTAAAAAAAGATAGGAAGGATAAGTTTTGTTGTCTGACCTGTCTTATCTTTTTGTTGTACTTCTTGTGGTTTCCTTGGTGGCTCTGCTTTACCGGATTGGTCCGTTTTCTTCGGTTGGTCTGTTTTCTTTGATGGAGTATCTGTTGCTATACTTTCAACTTTCTCTCCTCCACTAGCACTACGACTAAGTAACGCTTCTTTAGGATTATAATCAACACATGGTGCTGCTGTCATATCAAATACTTGTTCATTGACTTTCATACTACTAAATCTACCGTCAACCTCGTCTAATGAGAGACTAGTAGAGAAGATAGAATCGGTATGTGTTATTGGTTCACTATCAGTCTCTAGACTAGTAAATAACATAGGATCTGGTGATATATTACTAAATATTGGTGGGGAATACGGTGAATAGGAATGAATGTCTTGATCTTGAGTTACAGCTGAAAATAAATGCAAAATTCATTGATTTTTAAGAATCCCAATCTCTTCCTAATCAGAGATTCTAGAAATAGAAAGACACAAATTTTCTTATCAACAAAATTCTTTCTCAATTTTTGTAAGAGTATATTGTGGCAATTGCAATTGATATAAAAATGGTTTGTACACACGGTTCACTGAAATGTCCTGAAACATCATGAAAAATGACTCAATTTAAGTGAAAATTTAAGTGTAAAGTGACTTATTTTAAGTTTAAAGTGATTCATTTTAAGTGTAAAGTTACTCTTGTAATCACATGATATAAGAAAACCTTAAAAATGTGTTATTCAAAAAGTATAAACAAATATTATCTGTGGACTGACCTTGTAAAACCATGGTAGGTAAAGATGAATTATTCATAATATCTAAAAAGGAAATAGTAATTTTTAGAGAGGCTTGGGCTCTTAATATTGCTTCTAAAACAAGATTTATGTCATTTTGTTCTGCTTCAGGTTATACCCTCATATAAGAATTGCAGAGAAATTTTACACCCTCTTGTTTAGCTCTGGAAGGGGCTAATAAGGAGATATAAGCTTGGGTTTTTTTTTCAAACTGTTAAGGGTCTTTTATTTTCACAGTAATTAATTGTCTAAAATTGTCTGTGTATTTTGTGAAATGGGTCAGGTCTGCTGCACCTTTTTTTCTAATACATTTATCACTTACTTCCATTTGGGAAAATAACTTTAGAACCAAAATCATCACCATTACTACCACCATAGCCACCATCTCCACCTCCTAGAGAGCCATCATAATTAGTATAATCTCCATAATCTAGTGGTATTTTCTTACGTTTCTTTTTCTTGATTTCATCTTTATCTGTAATAAAATTAATATACAACATAGATATAGCTAACAAAAAATACAAGATATGAATTCATCATCATCATTATATCCGATTTTAATTATCCAGGCCTTGGATTAATCCTCATGTGAGGGTGGGGCAATCCTCATGTGAGGGTGGGGCCTGGCTGTCCAGTCTGGAGAGGAGTTTCAAACAAATTATTGGCTATCTGGTCTCTCATGGGTGCTGAATTTATGAACCCAGTCCAAAAAGACAAGAAAGAAAGAATCAACATAATAACAACTAAGTTTCAGAAGAATTCTGTCAACCAGTTGGTACTTGGCATTGATTTTTCTCAGATTACCGGTATGCACCTTACCTAGATTTTGTGGATAATATGTGAATGATTTTGGATCACTCATTTCACCATCTGATTTTCTTTGTAAAACAATGTATACATTTACAGCTTTCTCAATATTTGTGTTAAAATATGGTGGAGTACGGAAAACTATAGCAAACTGAAATAAACATAATTCAAATAAACATTTAAACATATTTACATACCGGGTCACAAAAATTTCAGGAAATCGAAAAACCAATTCTAACAATCATATATTCTTTCTATAAACCAATATTGGGTGACGACAATATATGCTCCACATTTTATATGGGTGTATAAAAATAGATATGGCAACTTTGAAGATGAAATTTAATTTTTGTCCCTTTATCCCATTATTCCCATATCACTATACGAATTGTATCATGGTATGATTGGCTATAACCAGTATTAATCAGGAGCAGACTGAGCTGCTCTGAGCCCTTCCATTTATAGGTGTTTTAGGACCCTCTCCATTCTGTACCTGCGCTTTCTAACTTTGTCACAAGCACATAGTTACAACCTATTCTCTATTTGACCAACTGACGGTTTAACAAACTAGGGTCTTGGTTTTCAACTTGTTTTTTCAAGTGTCCCCGTTTACGCATAAGGAAATGACCATGTCCCCGAGTTCGCGCAAGTGATCGAAAATATGCAAATGTTCAAGCATGATAAAGTCACAGCATTTTTTTCTTTTTCATACAAACTTAAATTGTGGCCAAGGTGAAAAGAGTTGTTGCGGGCAGTGGGGACTAGATTCATGTCCGATCAGATAATACAAAATATTTTTTAATTTTGTTTAGACCCATGGCTCAGTTTGTGTCCCCTGGAAAATTTCCATATTTCCACCCAAATTGAGACCCATGCTTACCTGTCTATGAACATCTAATGGACCAAAATTTCCATAACTTTCCCATTTAATATCACCATTATTACTTTCTGTCTCATAAAACTTCACAGCTATATCTTCTACAATTATATTGTCAACAAAACTAGAGCCATATATCAAATAGATAAATCAACCTCAAAAAGATACATCTTAATTAATGAGTTAAGCAAATGATAAAATAAATACGGCAAGTAACCTACACAATACATGTATTTCCCTCAGAGCAAAAAAGAACTAAATATTCAAATAAATAAAATATTATTAACAATAATACAAATTAGTCAGGAGCTCTGAAATTTGTAAATTTTTCTGTGGGTTGTTTATCTTACTCTTGAAGTTTCATTATATTATAACATCCTTAATCATACCTTTCTGAACTTTCTCACATAATAAAAACACTTCCTCATTGCCTGTACAACATCCACCATATTTATCCATTCTACATATCTTTAATGTTGATGCACCAGGAGATTCTAAAATATCATAAAATCATAATCTAATATTTTTGTATGTTAACATACCATTGCCAATTTTGCATTGAATCATACTAAACTTAGCATAATCAAGTCAATTGTAGAAACAGACAAATCTAAAAATCTATGAAAAAGAAATGGACAAAAATCCATATTTTACAAGAATGATATAGTTGATCTTTTCAATATATCCCAAACCTATAATCTTAAAAGGTCTACTGGAATAATGAGGTAAAATGCTATCGGGCTATTTTAATTTCATACCTCAACAGAGATTAGAACCCAAAATCAATCCTTTTCGGTCAACGAGCAAATTGAAGATTCAGACAGTTTTACTGAATGAACTTCAGTCTATCTTTAATTTTTTACCTGACAAGACCCACCTTACAATGTGATAAATTGTTCAACATGTGCGGGCTACCTCTTTTACTTTCACATTGTTTGACCTGTTGTAATCTACTATTTTTACTGGTCAGGTGATACAGCTGATCTAAAGCTAGTGAAAAACGCATATGAAGTTTTTTGTCCCATCACCGCAAATACTCCTCATTTTCAGGGACCTTAAAGGGATATGTTCACTAACTGTTCGACCAAAAAAATGTTGTCTCAGAATCTGGAATTTTTTAACTTATCTAATTCTTACTATTGTTCTCAACTCTTCTACGAAGATTAAGCTTTCAAACACAATCATGTGTACCAATAATTATTAGCATTTGAAAGTCAAAGATAGTGGACCACGGCCATATACGCCTAACGAAAAATTTAATCGGGATAAAATTAAACTTTCTCAAACCTTTCGATTTAGGTCCAATAACATCCATTTTAAGTTTCATCAAAATCGGTTGAAAACTAAGGGAGTAATAGCATATTCAAGATTTGGGGCAAGGGCAATAACTCTGCTTCTAACGATTCAAAATAGCTCAAATTCGAACTTGATCTTCGTTTTATGAATATGTATACACATATCAAATTTCATTTGATTCTGTCAAAAACTCTAGTTTTTAGAGCGTTTACAAGCAAATGTTGACTGACAGACTGACAGATTTGTGGCAAGGGCAATAACTCTGTTTCTAACGATCGAAAATAGCTCAAATTCGAACTTGATCTTCGTTTTATGAATATGTATACACATATAAAATTTCATTTGATTCCGTCAAAAACTCTAGTTTTTAGAGCGTTTACGAGCAAATGTTGACGGACGGACGGACGGACGGACCGACGGACGGACAGGGGTGCCGACAATATACGTCCTCATAGAGAGATGAGGGCGTATAAAAATTCAACTTGTCGTTTAGTAAGATTGTGTTATATAGAAAACACACTTCTGGTACAAAGATTAAAATATACATACTACTATCATGTATTGAATTAGAATATACTGGAGGTAGAGCTACAATACATTGGTGTGTAGCAGTATGTTGAATATATACTTGAAAACATAATTTAACATTATTTAATTGTGTTGATTTAGCTTGTTCAGTGGCTAGTCTATTAATTTCTTTTTCTTCTTCATCTGTAAAGTATTAAATAATTATTTAAAATTTTGCTTAACACATATTGACATTTTTTTTATTACAAATTACACAATGCTAACCAAGGGTATAAATAAAACTTAAAAACAAAAAGGTTTTTGGCCTTGATTTGAAATCCAATACATTTCACCTGATGAGGTGTCTTTTTTTTTAACTCTATCACAACATTATACAACATCACAGAGTGATATAGCATCACATTCGATCCAAAAAGCCTCGAATGAAGGAAAACGTTATAATTTTCCCAATCAAAGGTTGTATTCATTACTAGTGCTGGGTATTGCCAATCATACCACGATACAATTAGTGCTGGGTATTGCCAACCATGCCACGATACGATACGAATCGCGATACAATACATATTGCGATATGAGATAAAGGCATAAAAATGAAACGAAATGAGAGGTATTGTCAAGTATCGATACAGGACCTTGCGAAATGATAGGCATATTGTGGCATGACGTATCACGATACATCGATACAACGATAAATTGCGCCAGCACTAGATACAATACATGTCGCGATATGAAGTAAAGGGAAAAAAATTAAAATTTTAGTTTCAAAGTTTCAATATTTATTAATTATAGCTTTATAAATGTGCAATTTTGTAATTCAGTTAAAAAGAGTTGCCGACTTAGAAATAAAATTCTCACTTTTTATGAAATGAAAGCTATTGTCAAGAATCGATACAGGACCCCGCGATCGTGGCATGTTGTATTGCGATACAACAATATATCGTGCCAGCACTACTTGATAATACATTACAACTCTGTATTTTACAGAAATGGCAAAATACAAAATGGCAGCAAATATAAATAGATGAATGGACAGAAAAAATTTTGAAATTATTTTAACATGTCTTACTTGATAATGTGACATTAGCATTCAGATTTCCCACATTGATCTTTTTGTCTCGTAAAGCTTTATTTTTTATTCTCTTCTGTAATACTTCTACCGCCTTCTTTTTAGTGACATGTTGTACAGACATATTCTGAAACCTAGAAATATATACATGTAGTAAGTATAATTGTTTTTGGAAGTTCATTCTTCAAAATTTGAAAGTTTAATGTTCCGTTCATCTGGTTTGTCAATAACTTAATATGAAATTAAGTTATATAATCCAATCAGATTACTGTATTTCTTGATTTAATGTGAAGAATTAGGCACCTGAATAATCATTTTAATGTACACAGGTACTAATAGGCATCATATTCATACCTTCTATGTACAAGATTTATTCTTACATTATACTAAAGAAAACATTTTTTAACACGTGGAATTTAGTGTGAGCAAAGCCAATATTATGTTGGTGGATGGCAATATGTTTATTCATAAAAATGACAAATCTTCTCTTTTTGAAAAGCCAAAATATACAGCTTATATCAATCATTTAATCTCTTGAAGATTGTTGATAAATAAAAAAGAATTAAGCTTACTGAATAGGTCCATAGGTATCTTTTAATTCCATGACACATATACCATCTTCACAGTTTTTACCCACTAGTTTGTGAGGGTGATTTTTATCATTATCAACATTAACTAAAGACACTTCAATTCGTGCTGGACCATTATAATGTTCAACCTGAAAATATTTATTTATTTTCAAAATTTATCAGACGCAGATGAAAATCTTAATGATCAGAACTATAAATGATTTTAAATAAGTACTGACGTCACTGCTAGGCTGAAGTTACTGCATTGATAATATCAACCAGTCAGATTTCAAAGAATCAAGTTATTTAACCCCCCAGTTCATGAATTCTTTCAGATGAGTTGTAAACACATAGTTTAGCGTTTACATGTATATATCATGTGGGATGTGATATACATACAAAGAACACCCAGCTCAATCTTTCAATAATCATACCTTAATAGAAGGGTAAGTTTTTCTGCCTCTCTCACTAGAAGTTCCCTGTAATCCTCCATGTGATGGCCCTTCACATTCATAGCGAAATCTAAAACCTCGAGACTGTGGTTCCTCTAATATAACAACTTGCGGCAATGGGTACAAATCTGCTCCCATAGAGTGATGAACTAAAATAAAAATATTAGTAATTCAAACATGAGGTATTTTACAATACTGTAAATAGCTTATGTAACCTAACCAAGAGTCAATGGCTGATATTGTAATAATTGATGATATTCACTTGAAATAGACTTACTTGTTTGTTGGCCACCATTATTCATATTGACAGTTGTCATTCTACTATGATCCATAATAGGTATCTCTATTGAATCATTGGAGTCATTAGATGACATTGTTATATCCATGGCTCTGAAATATACATCGACTTATAACATTAATTATTTAATATCAGCATGTTATCATATGACACTAATATAAGAAAAATTAAAGCCCTTTCATACACTCTGGATTCACACAGATGACTAAGAAGTCAGAGAACTTGTAGAGATCTAAGAAGGCCTCTCCTAAAAAAAAAACCTTTTTAATTCACTTTGTTGAGGTGCTTTAATCAATCAGGATAATAATGATGGAATATGAGGTGTTAATTTTTTTTTTTATTGTCTGTTCTCTAAACTTTAAGTATCTTTTAAGTGTTAACTCGTGAAATCAAACTTGATGGGGCACTATTACTTTTAGAATTCCGACAGTCAATATCCTCCAGACGATGGTCAGAGATTCTCGGACTAACAACAGTTTGTTTGAGAAATTCATGACGAATAAGCAAAAAGTTGGCTCTAATTTAGAATTTCTAATATAAAATATCATGGCTAGCCTAATTACCTTCTACATTTTTGGAGAAAATTTAAATATTGTCAGACTTTACATGAATAAGAGTACAGTAAACAATAAATTATATTTCACTTACTTTACAATTCATTTCCTGAAGTTGAGGGGGAAGTCTTTTCTGGAAATCCCCAATCATTAAAGATTGGTCAATTCAGGTCACGAGGTAGCTGTTTTTAATTTTCATTGGCTTAGAATGATATATGAGTTATTTTTAGATATAGGATTTTGTTTTGCAAAGGGGGATAACCATCGTTATACATGTTATCAGAACACAATTAAATTTCAAATTAAGGATCAGAGACGGCTCTGTTAAGGATAACTCACCAGGGCAAGATAGACCCACCAGATTTCGACCCCCTCCTTCAACGGCGTAATTGTCAATATTGTACATAGGCCCCTACATGTAGCTATTAATCATAAAATCTCGTAAAAAGAGGAAATATTTCAGTACCGTTCCGATCCTTTAACCACTTTCATATATATAGATAACATGCTTACTCTTTTCGATGGTACACCTGATGGTACTTCTCGTATATAATTATTTCACCCACATGCTCTGGAAGAGATTTTTGATAAACGGAATTGTTTTGCTTGTGTGTTTTTTTTTATTATTACTCATTTCTAGCCATAAGGTTTGTCCAATTGGAAGTTGTCTCCCTTTAACCATCAAATTTCAATCATTCCTACGGCATAGTTAAAGGGGCACAGGCTTTATTTTCGTGGGTCGATTTTTCCAAGTCTCAGAAAAGGGGACTTTTTTAGCTCAGCAATTTAGTACTGGTTATCACAACTCACCATTGAAATTTGAGTCTTCAAATCCATGTGTATCCATAATTATTAGCATTTGAAAGTTATAATGCCCTACTACACATTATCGATACTAGTCTAATTTAAAGGGGACCAGTCTTCATTTTTATTGGTTGATTTGGGTCTTGAATATATTTAAGTATCCTTCAGAAGCACTAGAAATGCACAAAAATTGCATATTTCCTTCAAATATAAATGAAGACCTGGTCCCCTTTAAATTCAAAGGAAATGGTGTTGCACGTCCCATTTTTTTCTGCACTTAAAGGGCTAATAGCAAAACCAGATCCCCTGCCTTTCCCCAGAAGAACATATATTTTCTTTGTGCTGAGAAAGTTTCCATAAACCTCTTAATGAGAGTATCAAAAGAACAGCAGTGCATCAAAGTCATCGTCAATTCAACCTATAGGTCCCGTGATCAAACTCTGGAAACAAAGGTTTGAAAGTGGTTTTGTGTTCACTAATGAATGCCGAACAATTTTTACTTGGGCTGCCACCTTGAAAATGTCAGGCATTTCCGGGAGGGGTCTACAAAGGTCAAACAAGGGTCCAAATTCTAACAGTTTCGATAATTCCCACCCGGACAATTCCCGCCCGACCAATTCCTATCGGGACATTTCGCACCAGGATGATTTGCATCAGGACAACTTCCACCCCATTCTGGTCAACAGAGAAATTCTACTTATCGGAGATATTACTCTGACCTATTGACCAACCATGTTTTAAATAGTAGAAATGAGACGAAACGACTTCATGTAAACAAACCAAATGTCCCAAGATGGTTTCCACACCACTCAAACCAATTTATACAAACACATATGAAGATAATGTATTTTATTTGATCCATACTTAGTGAAAAAGAATAAAAATTTAAGCAGACTAATGTTAATGAGTTCGAAACAACTCATAATGGTGCGAAATGTCTTTCATCGTCTTTCCGGTTTCTAGTCTCGTAACTCAAAAACGCCTCCGCTAATAAAAATAGTTCTGTACTGCAACTTCTTCTGTAAATACACACTGTTAAATTTGGGAATATTTTTAGTATTTAAGAACTTATTGATATTCTATAGACGTTTTAATATTAAATTTGATGCATTCTTTATCGTTCAACGAATATCGTTGGCGTCATGGCCGGTGATTAGGTTCGTGTCTTTATCTGCGACACATAGGCTACGGAGCTAGGAAAGATGCGAAGTTTCGTATGCTTCCACCCGAGACATTTCACACCCGGGCCCATTGCACCCAGGACAAATTCCACCTAGGGAAATTTCTCATCCTGACATTTCACCCCCGGGCACTTCACACCAGGACGATTCACATCCAGGAAAACTGCCACCTGGAAATTTCACACCCGGGCACACATGACAATTTCCACTCATAAGAAACGCATTTCCGTCTCTTACACAAACAACAATGTACATAGGGTTCATTCCAATAAAATTCGTAATTACAAAATCATGCGTAGTTTCTTATGGGTGGAAATTGTCATGGGTGCAAACTGCCCAGGTGTGAAATTTCCAGGTGGCAGTTTTCCTGGATGTGAATCGTCCTGGTGTGAAATGCCCGGGTGTGAAATGTCGCGATGGGAAATTTCCCTAGGTGGAATTTGTCCTGGGTGCAAAGGGTCCGGGTGTGAAATGTCTCGGGTGGAAGTTGTCCTGATGCAAATCATCCTGGTGCGAAATGTCCTGATAGGAATTGGTCGGGCGGGAATTATCTGGGTGTGAAATGTCCGCGCACGAGGTGGTAATAACCCCGTAAAATGTGAGTTAGGCCTAATAAGCTCATATAGTGTATAAATAAATGAGTGCATATAGTGTGAGTAAATATATAATATAGTGTCTAAGTAAATATAATATGTTCATTGTAAATTATAGATATTTATTGATTGTTGCATCTGGTTTCAGAAAAATATAGCCAACTATAGCCTTTTAGCAGCCATTTTAAATTTTCAAGGTTACGGCAACCACCTTTACTTTTAAAAGTTGCTTAGTTGAATTTGCCACGTCGAAAACATATTGGACAGTGAAATCATTAGAATCGGACAATGCTAACTGTGTTGCTGAATTTGACAGCCAGTCAAAAGTGCGTTAACCTTTCGACGTTTTTGACCATAGCGCCCTCATTTAAGGTTGGAGGTATAACAAACTATACATTTCCGGAATCCTCAATGCTAATTCTGTATTAAACATTTTATGCAACGAATCACAAACATGATTTTGACATTGAAAACAGTTGGTTAAATACATAACATTTTATTCTTCTTAACATAAATTTATATGATATAGATTCTGCTGTTCTATAGAAGAAAATGTACTGATTTTATTTGGGACCACGCTTCTTGCACAACACAGTTGACACGGACACGGATATAGTACAATCGGTAATGCAAAATCGACCCCACATATCCAGATGGCAAAAGGATTAAGATCCTGACGGAGACTGGTTGAACTGTCCATTACAGTTTCATTCTGTTACTAAGAAATTGTAACTAATATATAACACCAAGGCCGGACTTTTCGGATAGGATTTCATTTTTCGCGCTATTTATAAGGATTTCATTTTTCGCGCCATTTAATCAATTTGTCTGTAATGTCTTTGTACCTACAGGGACTCCACATTATTATGTTGTTTTTGTAACAACAAATGATCCAATACCCGTTCCAATATTTGACCGTCACTACCACTTCACAATTGTTTATTCTCGATTTTTTTTTCTTTTTCACATTTCAAAAGATGAGGATGGTCACCTTGTAAAACTCGGACTATGGGAGCGAGTTAAAACTACGAGGCCTGTATTGGCACTACCGTTAGTCCAAGGTTCATGGCGATGATTTAGTGCCAGTAAAGATTTACCAACAAGTTTATCGTCTGATTTGATATAACAAACATCATGTACATTTCCAGATAACTTCCATCGCTTAGCACTTGGTCTAAACAATATGGTCTTTTTCCAACATGGACACAGTTTTAATACAATCGATCTCAGATCAGCCTGAAATAATAAAGTTTCTATATTAGAAGGTTAATCTAAAAAGTGGCAATAAGAGGGCGATGTAAAAGACATTATAACGGATTCTTGTGATAATGCTCTTCATTTCGTTTTTTATTAACCCTTCTATACTGTCTACTACATTAAATGTGGCTATCAAAGGCAGAAATAAAAACATAATGTGTTATGGTTCAACACGGAAGGCTGAATAATGCAAGGATGCAGTTATAATAAAGACAGGAATAAAATAAATATCAAAACCTCCCACGCGATGGAAGAAGTAGAAATTCTAATTTGATTAATTCTATAAAGCATGTAGAGATTGGCTACAACGTTTCAAAATTTAAAAGTTGAATTTTCATTATTAGGAGATTACTTTTTGGTGTACGTGAATACATATTCGTAGCATAAATTCAATATACTCTTGTTCTCAATCTTGGGAAAGAATACCCCTTAATAATGTTACTGTCAAATTTGATACGGAAATACATGAGAAACTCATAATAAGTAATTGAAATATTTTACGGTTGGTCCAATAGTTCAAAAATGTGCATATCTATCATATCTACCACTAAAAAGCTTCCACTGGTTTTGGTTCTTCATTAATTTATCTTGGGGATAATTTACCAGGTAAGTGGTACGATACATCATCATATATACCAGTTTGGAGAAAGATAAAAACATTTATATACATACCCTAAAACTTTCATTCATAAAGCCATAAATTATCGGATTGACAAAGCTGTTTGACATAGCTAACCAATGGCTACCAAAATATATTTTTTCTTGTACATTATAGTTAGTAATTAAAGTTGGATTGAAGTCTAATATCAACATAAAGGTATGTAAAGGTAACCAACATAATCCAAACAATAAAACAATGGTCACCAACATCTTTACAACCTGGAAAATACAAGAAACATACTTTATGTATAAGTATAACAATTAAATCAGTGGTTCACAACCTTTTTCAAGCTGTGGCCCAAATTTACGAAGCTCATAGAGCCATGGCCCCCCATTCTATTCCAAAATAGGGAATATAGCACAAGGGTTGTCGTTTTGGGCCTCATCATCAGGAGGTCAGATGCATTTGACCACAAGCAACTACAGACCTTACACAGCAAAATATAGTTAAATAAAAGTTGGGCTAGAGAAAAAATTATATACATCCTCATGCGCCATGCCCCCCCCCCCCCCCCCCGACAAACACCCCATGGCTCCCTTGGACGCCATGGCCCCCAGGTTGGGAACCACTGAATTAAATGAACCATTATCTCATAGTTTTTGTCCCATGAGCATTTGTTAGTATCACGAGAGAGTCTTCCCTAATCAACTCTTGTGTAAGCATTGGTCTCTTGCTCTTAAACACTTTTAAGGGACAATGGATTTGGATCGGATAATGCACGACATAATATATAGGCCAAAAAAATATTTAGTTCTTCCAACTTTTCATGAATTTTCACGAATGGCCTTGTTACAAACTACGTGTACGTCTATCGAAGGTAGATACTATTGTACCTCAACAAGCCTCAAACTTTCAGCCCAAAGTTTGTGGAAGTTTATAGTACAAACCTCAAAATATTAAAAGATCTGAAAATTAGAATTTGAGTTTTCTGATTACATGCATTTCAATATATATCCATCGACAAGAGTATTTCGGTCGACCACTAGTGTGTCCAATAATGTGAAAGATCAGTGATCTGAATTCGACCTATATACTGGAAGATCAAATCGTCCACAACCCTTTTAAAATAACAGAATATCTTAGAATGAATCTTATCGACTAAAGAATTACATTGAAATACTGTCTATAAATAGTCTCAATAGCTTAACATTTCCTTATGCTCTTATAATCCATAAAACTAAATGGACAGCTGCAGTATTAAACATTACCATAATCGCTAAGATGTTCTTCCACGTGAAGAAAATGGAGTTTTTGCTCATCTGACGTAATGAAGGTTTATTATCCCCAAGTACATGTCTTAATAATAAAATAAATCCAATGCCAAAAAGATCTATTAATGGAATCGATGTAACGTTTCTATTAAGAGAGTTTGAGAGAGTTTCGTGGTTGCCATATGTATCCACATTGTTCGTTAATACTTTTTTTTTATTAATGGAGTAAAATAAATGCGGGATTATACACACTGAAGTTGCATTTTCGATAAAAACAGCCGTAGATTTTAGAAAAAAATGCTTTTATTTTTTTTGATTTTCAGAAACAGGATTTCCATGCACTGCTATATACTGACTTATGGTACATAAGGCCGAAGTTACCCCTCTCGATTTTCGCCATGAAATTTACATAGACGATCTCACTTTTATCATCTTACAAGTGAATGTAAATGCTGTTTATGCTCATGGTCTCAGAGGCAGGAAATAAATCCCAATATTCAAAATTTTATTAGCATGAGTGTCTCCTTTTAAACTCTCACTTCTCATCTGTATATGTCATATTGATATATGTATAATGTTAGTATGTGTCTAACCTTGCATCCATTTTTAATGGCTTTTGGTATTTCACAATCCGAGCGTATAATTATAACGTCTCGAGTGTTTTTCTAGAGACGTGATATCAATTTCTAACTGATATTTGTCAAGTTTCGTGTCAGCTTCTAACTTCATCTATCACAAAGTGAAAGCTAATTGTGGATAAATAACAATGTAAATATCTCATGAGATAGATTTCGAGAGGCAATATTGAGAATTTTGAGAATGGAATCAAATTCCACGTAATTCCTTCCCACGAAAACGAATTCGCCAACTACTTTATGTTGATGTATTACTTCAACCAGCATCAGTTCCAAGAAATAAACGATTCCCAAAGTTAGTGTGGCCATGCATATATTGTAATTATTCACATATTGTTGTCAAATTACATTGTCAGCTCCAATTGCACATAAAATGATGTTAATCAAAATAACGACATTAATTCCATATTGATGGGTTTTTGTATTTCCCTTGGGTAACTTATTGTGAAACAAATGTGTTAATGTGAACAAGTGTTGCTTCATCTTTGCATCATGATTGCCATTGCACATTTACATATTTGATACTGATTATTGCAATTACATGTATTGTTGATCTCAAATATGGCGGTAGTTCTGTTTTTTGTCCTTCAAATTTCATGTTTATTAAAGCGATACAACCTCTTAGAATGAACCAAAATTAAGTTCTCAAACTTGGTCAATCAGAGTATATATTCATTAATTATGTCCAAAGTATACAAACAGAATGCAAAAAACCTAAACTCCTATTGACCAAATTTGAAAATTTAGATTTTTTGTTCATTCTAAGAGGTTGTATTCCTTTAAGAAGTATCCTGCAAACATTAAAAACTAAATATAAAGACCCTTTTTCATTTTGCTCAGATTCAGAAATAGACGTTGAATTCCATATTAATTTAAATACCTATTCTTAAACTTAAAAAGAACTATTAAAGTCTCACTATAGTAAATTTCCATTTGCCATAAAGATGCAGAAGGCCTAGTCGCAAGCAAAGGAAAGGTATCGTGACGTTAACGTAATGGAACGTAACGTGATGTGTCGCTCAGACGATTGCAATTCAACATTGTACTATTTGAAATAAACAATACATTGGAAAAAAAATGTTCATGTGCAATCGATGTTGCTTATTGTTGCAATTGTTGAATAAGTCTAAATTGTGATTGATCTTTGTGTCATTTTATTACGTGACTGTTCGATAGTAATTAATCATTCGCAAACAATTAGAGAGTGAACACATTATTTATCTTGCATTAAATGCGGAAAAATAATCTACGGTTGAAAACAATTCATCACAGCCTTTGTTGTGATATCGATACGAAGGTCCCCAATGAATTGGTATTAATCCCAAGTCGAAAATGTCATTGTTAACCTTACATCATCTATTTGAACCCAAATAATTAATCAAATTCATTTTAAAGGAATAATTACAGAGTTATATCTGGTAATTGTAACATTTTGGAGAAAAAACTCTATCATTCCATAAAGTAGATGCCTCTGATAATTCCCCCAAATTCAAACGTTTTGGCCAAATCTCTTCATGATCTGTTTCATCAGCATCATTTCGCCCATTTGTTTATTCCGGTTGCTGTCATTAACAACTTTCGATTTGGAAATCGATAAAAAAGAGTAAGGTAATGACGCTGCCTTGGTTAAATTTCTCTCATTGCACATTGCATGGCGTTTTCCTATCCACATTAACCCAAATGCAGAAAAACACGAACTTTCCCTGCTTTCATTTGGCATAACCTTTTGTGGTATTGTTTTGCAATACGCTTTGTTTCTGATCTTGGTGTACAACCTCAATAGGTAACTCACCGCCTGTCCAAATCTTTGCAAAACTGTTTTAAATAAACCGACAAAACACTGGATTTAGATTATACAAGGTTTGATTTACTCTGGACATTGTTGGTGGAACTTGTGATCAAAATATGTCAAACTTAAAAAGTCAACTGAACTTTTTTCAAACGTTCTGTTAGTAGGATCGTTATTTCTGTATTTAAAACAACTTTGAACCTGTACATTCTGCTATCTGCTATTCTGGGCAACAGAAAGAGAGAACTTAAATCAACCGAATTATGTATGTTGTAAGAGAATATTGTAGGCCAATTCATAATCTTCTTCTTAACCCATCTCAGCTTAATGTCCTTTATATCGAATTCATTGTCATACTGATTATTAATGAAATTATGTCCAAGTCAGTTAGTAATTATTTGTCCACGGCACCTTCTCTAGGGGATCCTTTGTTGTAATCTTAAATCGTGGTTTATAAGATATTCATTGATAACTTTTCGTGCTAAGAATAAATAACGGTATTAACTGTAGGTTTATTAGTACAAGTACTATAATTTTATTGGTATCCAACACATTTTCATATACTTTTATATATAAAATCATTCCGGTTGATGGATTTTAATCAAGATAATTAGTACAAGTAGACTAATTATTGGTGTCGACATAATACTTAATGGTCATAATTCAGTACTAGTAATTAAAAATGGGTCACCAGAGATATAAAACATCTGAACTGGACGAAGTACTCTGGTACTCCCCAAAGATCACTGGCATGCTTAGTTGTAGCACGATAACGTATAGTGCAGTTTGTATGGACAACTTTGAATCCATATACGTTATTATTGTGTTGGTCCCAGAACGAACAGTCTGTCGATGGAATGAACACTGACACGCTAATATTATAAGATAAGATACCCAGCAAGTTTTGTATGCTCTAAATCAGAAAAGGAACTGAACAATCACCATTAAAATATAAAAGCAACAAAGGTGCCTGAGTAAGAATACACGTATATCAATTAAATACTGAAATAATACTTTTGGGCCAAGATCTGAGCCGAAAGAGCTTGGCCATTGCGAACCGCCTTGTGCATCAATTTTGCACTTGGTCCAAGCGAGCTATTACTATTTTCTTAAAAAAAAAATAAATGGTAACAATTTTCTCCACATAATCATTTGGACTGTGAGAGATCTGTCAGAATCTTCTTGACAGTTAATATAATTGTTAAGTGCATTGACATGTAAAATACCTCACGACATTTTCCAGACTATTTTTCTGCCGACTTAAGAAAGTGTGTTAACAGTGCCGTTTAATTTGCTGACCCAGTTGAGAATTGCCGTATGAATTTATATGAAGAAGAATTATCTTATAAATGAAATAAATACAGACATTCACAGACAGTAATTGTTCTTTATTTCCCTGAGGTTCAATGATAACATCTCCTTCAAATTAATTCTATAAATAATACAAATTATCCACAAATCACTCAATTTGATAAATAAGTGTTCTGACTGGATCATATCGTTTCTTACTGTCGACTTCCAATTTATTTCTCCTCCTTTTATTAGTTCACTTCTTATAAACAAATACTTTTTATTTAAGACCGAACTATTAACATAGTATTTCAGTAGATCTTTATCCTAAGTTACATTTTCAATGGTTTTTATTACTTTATAAACGAATTTCTTGTACAAATCATATAATATGATAGTGCGCCACCCAAAACTTGTTCTTTCTGAACTCAGTCCAAGTCCAAGTCTTACTTACAGTTCATTTGTGTTGGCTACCATTAATCAGATTTGAAATATAAACGATCGGCTACAAACCAAGAATAATGCAATTCTTAATTAATAATATCAGATATCAGATTTGGATAGAATATTGCATTGTGATACCATAAGGTCACGCACGCAGGCTACATATTTTACTACAAATGTGAATCATAAACGAAAATTCAAGATGATAACAAATAATTTGAATCCAGAAGTAATTGTAAATATAATTTGAATTTGGATATGAAAATTACTGACGTCATATTATATTCAGTATATCTTAGGGCTTTGTTTGCGCATGTTTGCGCTTTTTAGTCACACCGTATTTTAGACGGTGTAAATCGACTAACGCACCAATTCATGTTTTATGTAAATCTTTTGTTATAATATTATGCCTTAGAGATTAGACATTGGTTTAAATTTTCTTCAGAATACATCATTTTAAAGACGCAAAGGATATGGATAAGATAACGGATACTATTTCTGACATTTATTAACTCAGAGTTTGACAGACAGCGTTATTAAGATAACGTTAACACTGAGTTAATTGTCAGAAATAGTATATTCATAAAACTTTTGCTTCTTTCCTATGCATATTTCAATATCGTCTTAAGTCATTTTAACCTTGCTAGAATAACAGTTTTCTCTGATTTTTTCTTGGAATAAATTCACATTATCAATCAAATTATTTTTCTATAGAGACTATCTGCAGAGCGTATTGTCACACGCTACAGCTTACAAATTCTAAAGTATTTTAAATACAATTATTTCTTTTTACTTGGTAGAAGATTGAACAGAAATCTAATTTCTTTTGGCAAATAATTTTCTATATGACTTGAAGTTCATGAAGCAAGAAATTTATTTCAAGAAAAATTCGCGAAATTTTAAATAAAAGAAGAGGAAAGATATCATGCTATGTTTCAGCTTAAAGGAATACAACCTCTTAGAATGAACAAAAAATCTAAATTTTCAAACTTGGTCAATAGGAGTATATATTCATCAGGGGAATTACCTGGTGGCAAAACTATACAAGAGATTACCTAAATAATCTTATAAATACTATAAATGGTATATGCCAGGCCTTCTCAATTAATTTTTGTAAAGGTCCAAATGCATTTTATGAAAAAAAAAAAAAAGAAATATAAGGGCCTAAAAGAGCTTAGCTAGCATAGCAAGCAGAACGTTTTAGCAGAAAAGGGTCACTCTTGACGGGCCATTCTCAAGGTCGTCGCGGGTTGGACTTGGCCCGAAGGCCGCCATTTGAGAAGGATATACTGTGTTTAATAATTGAAAAACGCTTACTCAAATTTTTTTTTTTATGGAAAATTACATAGTTTCAAGGGTTTACTTGATTCTGTTTGTATATCTTGGTCAACGTTGATGAATATAAAATCTTATTGACCAAGTTGAGAACTTAATTTTTCTGTTCATTCTAAGAGGTGGTATCACTTTAACTAGTGGTTCTCAACCTCATTCGACATTTCCCCCCTTCTGCATTTCTTACGCGATTGAATCACCCCCCCCCCCCCCCCCCCCCCCCACTTCCCGAACCTGTTATCACAACTACAAACATACGAGATGAATACTTTACTCAATTATGCACAGTAATTAATAATTGGGATTGATGTAGATCAGAGCTGTTAGAAATTCCTTTAAGTTATGTAATTAGGGGTTATAGATGATACTCCCTTATAGAGATACTGGTCATGCTCACAAGAGTTTCTCTGAGACTAGGGCTGACTTACAGACTTACAAATGAATTTTATCAACCAGTATGAGTCTAAATGAATTTATCAACATTTTCAAATAAAAAGTTAAAGACTCACCTTTCGTTTCGATTTAATTTGTAAGGCATCGCGAGTTTCATCACTATTACCAGGAACATTTCGTTTCCATAATATTCTTCCAATGATGGTATAAGTCACACTTAATATACACAATGGTAGAAAATAGGTTAAAAATAACACAAACAGCGAATACGATTGTTTTAATTCTTTTTGAGGATAGGGCCAGGACTCGCCACACTGTAGTCTACCAGTACCGTCCACTTCGGTCCGACCTATTAATAACTGGACAGAATTAATGACCACCGAAAATGTCCATATAGTTATTATCACAAACTTTGATTTCGATGAGGTCAAACGTTTCCTTAATGGGAACGCAACAGCGTAAAATCTATCAATCCCTATAGCCATGTTGGTAAAGACGCTGGCAGTAACAGAAACATATTGTAAAAATATAACAACGGGGCACATTGGTGCTGTAAATACCCATTCACCGATGATTTGATACGAAAAGGTAAACGGTATACAAAATATACCCATAATAAGATCCGCAACAGCCAGATTGGTTAAAAATGCACGCAATTCCGTCCTTGATCTTTTCCCCCGGGTAAATATTACGATGGCAATGGAATTTCCAATTATGGCAGCCACAGTAATAAAAGTATACATGGTTATTAAAATCACTTTTGAATAATAGGGTAACGTTGGAATTTCTGTAACACTTCTGTTTAAAGAATCATTGTATCCCTGTGTAACATGATATGATATGTTGAATATTTCTGTCGAGTTACCACCATCATCTGTCCAAAAGTCTTCCATAGTTGATGTTTCCAGCAGACGACTTCCGGTATTAATCGTCTCTGTCGTTGACATTTCACTCACTTCTGAATCCATTTGGTGATCATCATTTAATGCAAATTTCAATTTAAACTTCAATTGTTCTGCTACTGACGTTTTCTTGGGAAAGCATCGATCAGCCAATCATATCGATGAATAGATTTCGTCTGAGGTAGTGATTGGTTGTTTGATTTCAATATATTACGAGTAGAAATCAATAGGAGCTGACTGTCAACTTGATGGTAATGATACTCTTGGTAATCGAATTAACTGAAATGAAGAGTTAGATCATAAAATTAATACGGCACTCTGTGTATAGGATAATTTGCTTTCCATGAGAATATATTGGATTCATATAACTTTATCTTATTCCTCTTGGAATATCACATAGAATATAAATCTCTTATCTTATAACGTCCGCTTCTTAATACGGTCACAGAACACATGATTACCTTGACGCAATGAAATTGAAAGATCCGTTTTCAATTCTCCAACATGTTGCATGATTAATGATAGTTATAACGTTAGTCGTGCATTAAACATAAGAAGAGAAAAGTATTTCTCATTTGATCACATTGGCATCGATGGTTGTTTTATACATATTTGGCCAATTTTGAAAACAAAAAATTACTTTAAAAATGTTTTCACTGATAAGTTTAGCATCTGTTCCATCATTTGTCTACATATTCAAAATGCTAATAAAAAACATTTTAAGTCAATTTTGAAATAAATACCCACATGAAAAAATACAATAAAAAGCCTAAAACTGTATCACGCAAGTATCACTGTGAAATAAAAGGTTACTGATAGCTTCAACGACACCACAATTAAATTGAATCAGACTTCTAGTGCGTATGAAATAAAGCCAATAAAATACATATAAAGAGTTGACATATAACAGAAGCTAGCGGGGTTATTACTTGGTGAATTGAAATTAAAATACCATTAAAAGAATTTCCAGGAGTGGAGTTTTATAGCCTTCTTTTCTGCACCTGTTTGAGCTTATGAGGATGGGCAAACAGCATGCATGGTACAACGAGACAATTTTGCCAGGGCAGCGGTATAAGCTTAGGCTACTATTATTTCAAGAGAAAAAGACATAGAAACCGAGGTCCCGTGTGCTATTGGCTGTGCACGTTAAAGATCCCTCGACAGTTTGAAGTCGAAAATAAGAGTAGGCTAATGCCGCTGTCCTGACAAAATTCCCCTCATTACACACTGCATGGCGTTTGCCCGTCCTCAATTTGCCCATATAGGTACAGAAAAGTAGGACGTAAAACTCCATTCATTTCATTTAATTTTATTTGGTAATTCTGCAATGTAAGTCGTATATGTAAAATATCAACACAATCCAACAGACCTGATATATATAATATATCAATTATATTACAATACAACAGGTGTAGACACAAATTACCAAGTTACAATATGCAGACTGTGTTACAATTACTCATGTTATGTTCTGATTGTATCATATGAGAGAGAATTAGAATTTGTTATCAAATACCAAAAACATTGTATACTACGACAGCTTTCACTGCTTTAGCAATTACACCATGGGCAGGCCCGTAGGAACAGGGGGGGGCAGGCCCGTAGGAACAGGGGGGGGGCAGGGGGGGCATCCGCCCCCCCAATAATTTTGACATAAATGACTGAAGCAATACAAAAATATTTTTTTTAAGATATAACAAGAAATTACTGGTATGTTGTTAGGGCCAGTGAAAGCAAAATTGCTTTATATACTAGTAGGCAGGAGCAGCTTTGAATTCTGCACAACCCCCTTGAGAATGACTTTTTGCACATTTTGCAGGCTAAACCACAAAACATGGAAATTGATTCAGAGATCTGCAACTGTAACTCTATATTAGGAAGGCAAATACTTCGTTAAAACAATGCTGTTTTGGACATAAAAGTCTGCGTTACGATGTCCTTATTCAGTGATGACTACAGATGGTTCAATTGAATGTAATGATCTTTCTTACAGACGTCGTAATGACCTTGGAGAGGTTGACACTGCTTGAGTATATTAATTATTGTTATGAATCCAATAATTGATTATCTTCATTAGATATTCCATGCAATAAATATAACATGTTAACAGACAGTTAATTATAGTTACGCAAAGTGTTAAATACGCCCATGCAGCCTGTAGGCAACATTAAAGCAAAATTTCGAAACTTATCACCTTTGTTTGGAGAGTACTCATCAAAATGAAAAATAATCTGTCGTATACGTAGCCCATCAAGATTGATAATCTGGTAGAATGAGAACGAATGCAGGCAATCTGTGAAATATTTTCTGACTGTTAATTTAATATTACCTGAGTATCACCTACAAAATAAAATTCTGAACAGGCATTGCTTATAGAATCTGGCCATACCTGTTCCTCTTGGGGTGAAATTACACTGCACCAAAAAAGCTGAAATCGCAGACAGCCTTATCTTTCAACGAAGACAGCACACCTACCTCACTGTTAAGACAGACCTCAGTGATGCAGCAAAGCAAGCAATAATGCAATTTGTCAAAAACTATATTCTTTAGGAAAGCACGAAATGTCACCTGTCAAATCCAAAGCTTAAATTCGTGTAGAAGCATACAAATTTTAAGTATATACTTAGTGTATCAACGCAAAACCAGTCACGGCTTTCAGCCTGTTTCCACATAACAATTTACTTCAGTGTACAACACAAGTTAAAGGTTTACTACTTCTTAAAATGAACACAAAAACCAAATTCTGAAACTTGGTCATTATATACAACAATATCGCGTAGTAGTCTAATACGCAAGTCGCTCGATCACAACTCCAGGTAAAATGCTATGATGACGATCACTACCCGGAAGTAGTATTCAGGCAAATCGCTTCCTTAATAATTGAGAAAGAGTGGAAATTCAGGGGGAGATAACTCACTTATTGAAAAGGCATATATAATTAGTAACCAGGTACGTCCACTGAAGAATATATACTCTAAATATTTTACTCATTCTAGGATACAGCATCTCTTAACACCAATATCGTCAAATAATTCAAATATACATCTGTTTTGGTTATTCTGTTTTTATAGAAAAGGAGCACTATGCATGTAGTTGCATTCCTTCGGCTATTCATACCAAGGTCAGGAAACCAAGATGGAACCATAAACCTTGACGTTGCACGCCTACACTAGTTCACCAAAAAGTAAGATATATCTCCATTTCATTTTAGGTCTGATGTAACAATTATTTTAAAATGCTCATTATTCATAATAATTGCCAATTGTGATAAAATAAATGGGAAAGTTATGTTATAGCGGAATTTGAGAACGCACCAGTCTGTTGACAAGACAAGCAGTTAAATGCAACCTGCCACCCAGCACTATATTGTCTACAGCTCGAATGTTTTTACTCATCACATTCACAATCAATACCAAATTAGCTGAAATGACATTAAAACTGTCTGAAACAAACCTTTTAAAACCCAATATTAGTTCATCGTCTTATAGACTTCGTGACGGCATTTACCAGCAAATCAACTTAGTTTCAATCTTAGAAAAAAACAGGATTGAATTTTCTACCCAAGAGAAAATAGCTTTGTAACTTCAAACTCGCATTGAGTTAGTGTAGACGGTGTTTGTAATCTAAATAAGGTTCCCGGTTGGATGGCGTGGTTCTCGGTTCGTCTCCTAATTTCCGACAGTAAATACCAGAAAAACAAACGCTAGGGGCTTCTCAATGTCGATGATTGATCAATTCATCGACTATTGTGGTCTGTTGGTAATAGGGAGAAAATTGGTAAGAGATAGATGTGTTATTGAAGTTGATGTGTCAATTTACATCTATTATCACCAGTTTGATAGTCAATATGAGGTAACATCGTAAAAAAAACTAGTTTTCCATCTGTTATTAGTCATAAAGTTAGACTATAATTGATCTCTATCAAGATACATCTTTATTTATAGCGTGACATGGTGGTTTATGTTTTTCTGGACCCAGTCTACAAAATTTAAGATGTACGTAACTTGTAACCACATATACAATTTAAATTGGGGTGATATATTTTGTCTTACAAATTTGATTTACTCTCGGGAATGTTTCCACACCTTGCTCTCCCCCAGCCATATCTGTCTAAATAGCTATCGAAGGCTGGGCATAGAGTCAGCAAGTTTTGGACTATTAGGACGAAGATCGAGTACTTTCAGCTTCCTGTGGTTCGCCTGCATTAAGCCACTCTCGGCCGAAGAAAAGCAAAGATCGTCCACCTGCGGCCAGAAGCGGGTCTCTATCGGTGTACATGAGGTATGATTCATCCCATCACAATCATCTAGTAGTCTGGCAGATTAAGGAAATAATTCATCGAAGACAATCTGCTCCGGATCGGGAGGATTTGACAAGATCAAATAAAGTATAAAGTATCCAAATTGAGATTTCAAAACTGTCTTACTAACAATCACATCCTTTGGCATTATAAAAGCTAGCAGACCCACCACTTTTCATGCAGCTTCGTATAGTTTCAGATAAATCCAGTGGAAAATCTAATACAATAGAACTATATCCGATAAACAAATGAGCCGTATTATGAATAGAATTGTTTGTGTTTCTTCAAAGCTGTGGGCGAAAAAGTGCAATTTTGGTTTAACACACAATAAAAACTCCGTAATTGTGCATCCACGCTTAAAACTTGTTAACTTAAAATCCAATCAAAATCAATTCATACAAACGTTTTAACCACAGGCGGCAATAAACAAACCGATCAAAGAAATCATCTCACCAAAATTAATGAACAAAATAAAAAAAAAAGATAAAATGGAACGTATTCAAAGTACAGGATGTTCTTCAGAGCTTTCTGAGGAAATTGTGTGGCTGATTCCGTGCTAAATCAGAAAGTAAGCATGCACTCGTGATTCATGATAAACTTTAGAAGTTAATAAATGATGATAGTGACGCCAAACTCTGATCTTGAAAATCAGCAACCACAGACGATGAATGGTTCAAATACAATGTAAAAGTGAAGGCTTGAAAATGTTCAAATATTACGCTTTTTAGGTGAAAATACGCCACTAGTTCCCGTTCCTTGGCCTTGTCATGAACGACCTATGTCATATTCTCTGGAGAAAATAGTCAATGTTGAATCTGAAGAGATCATTTATTGACCTCTTAAGCGGTCAAATATAAAACGTAATACAATTGCATCAACTAGTTAGGACGCTAAGAAACCTTTCTATTGAATAAAACGTATTTCTGTAAGATTGTAGTCCAATGTAAATCAGTAAATTGAGATGAACTGAACCAAAATAATGATCAATAAAAGCTAATCGTTTTCTTTCCTAATGTTACATTCGAAGAAAATTAGTTAAGAAACATTCAACAGTTCGGTAATCAAACTCAAGATTTGGAAAGTAACGTCAATCAATCTTGTCTGGAGAGCTTTGTCAAGGGGGGATAATTAACTTATTCACAAGCTTACCGCCAGGTGTCACTATAATATCATTTATTAGAACGAATCGAGTCTCAAGACTCTTTACATTCCTAAAACATTCAACATCATGGATACAAGTGTTGTCTAGTAGAATTGTTTAAAAGAAACAATACTTGAGACTAAATTGAATCATCTGATTAAATTGTCCATCAAGCTAGGGTAATTGAAGTTAAAGAGTTTTTATTGTGTCGAAATATAGTTAATGTCTATATGTATCCGTATGTCTTGTTCATCACTATCAATTCCTACTTGATCAATCAAATATCGTGAACAAAATTCGAACCCATGACGCTAACTGACTCTCAGCAATATAGTGGACAATGGCACCACTTGTGATGTCATCGGTTGTTGGTACAGGCCTGCTTTATATGGTTACACCAGCTGGAATGACAATAACAGCCATGATGGCATCTTGGAAATTATACCCCGAGCCCTGTTTTAGATTAACCATTGGCATCAACTTTTGGCAAACATGATAACACTAAGGTTTAGATTTGTACAATAACAGTTTTGCTTTTTCTAGATTAAAGTAAAAATTCTTTAAAAGTTCCCACTGTTTTTGAAGATCGGTATCCTTTTCAAATTTCCAAGTTATCAAGAAAATTCTTTTGTCAGATCTGGACGACTTGAACCAGTACCGAAGGTCATCAGCACAAAGTAATAAATTTACCGAATTTAAGTGACATTTTGCGTCTGATATTTAATGTAAATATAGAAAATAATTAATTGATAATATGACATTTTGATCTTGATATTTATTCAACACGAGTTAGGCTAATTGCAATTAATATCGTGAACGAAATTAATAACAGTATTTTTGTATGTAATCATTTAATAATAAAAATTCAAAATAAAGAACATTACATCATACTATATCAAAATGCTCTGACAGCATTATTTCATTTTTAGGGTTTCTAATGCATTTATCTTAGATGAAGACAAATCTTACTATGGTCGCATATGGCGCCGATAGACTTTTTCAGAAAGAGAATCTAGCTTCTGGTGTTACTGCATTGGATTAGGGAAAAAAATGTAATGACATAACGCATCGGTAAAATCTGCCCCAGAAAATAGTAATAACAGTTTAGAATTGTCGACAGACGTAAATTTAAAAAAGTACAAATAAACCGGAAGTAGGTTTTCATCCATTAGGTAAGGGCTATTGAAAGTTTTTAGGGTCCCATTAAGGGTATTTCATTAATTTCAAAGTGCAAAATGTATGTTATAACAACCAATTGTGTTCTATCTTGCGTGCAAGCTTGTTATTGACCAATCTTGTAAGAAATAATGTGGAAATAGTTTGACCTTGAATGACCGAAATATATTTCATACTCTAGGGAACAATTGGTCCAATGATTAAAATCGATGACTCCAAAGGGCTTAAGATGTAAGGATGATAGTGTTCTCTATGTCGTATACTTTCTCTAACAAAACATCTACGTCAATATTATGCTATATTTGATGAATGGTATTAATTTGTTATCAATAGTATCTAAACAGAAAATGATTAAGAACAAAATAAAGGAAATTAATACCATAGAAGAAGAATGATTTGAAATTAGAATCAAGTTTAATTTCCGTTAAGAAGCTAGAATTGGACAACCTACACATATACTTCTCTAATTATAGTAAATATACTCTAACCAAACAAACACCAAACATTATAACAATTCGAGAATTAGACTGCGATTATAAACATTATTAGAATACATCTGACAAAACTGATTGTAAAGAACGAGAATCATCTAGACATTAAGATCAAAGGCCCATAATAAATAATTTTCCAATTATCGTTTGAATTCCGCTCACTCAATAGAAGTTGAAATTATCGATTTTCCTTCTTAACAATTCTTTGAATATCTTTCAACTGCACTCTAAGTTTTGTAAAGAGATGTATACATTTGTGTGTTTATATAATTAAAGGGTAACATTCATTATTTTGCTTACAAACCCTAATTCGACTTCAGTCTATGCAAGAATTAGTAAGAAAATGTCAAGTCGAATATCGGACTTAGACTTAGTTAAATGCAAGGAACCTGACCTGACCCTTGACGTCATACTATAATTCCAGGAACCACCGTGGTAGAGACAGTGGCGTTTCTAGGAACCTTTAGGTGGAGGGGCCTACCCCCCACCCTCCCCCAGTAGAGATCGACTGAGGTATTTTTATCATTGTGAATCGTTAAGCAAATTCCTGTCGACAAAGGTAACATTTCACAGTTTGTCGTCCAACAGATATACATGTAGCCTATATGAAGAACATAAATTTTCTAACAGAATCATTTTAAGGATAAAATTATACATAATCCCCAACTTAATCTGCAATGAAATACCGACCCTCATGTTCCTCAGAAATGATAAAGCGACACCACACCACTTCTTAAAATGAACAAAAAATATAAGTTCTTAAACATGGTCAATACGAGTATTTATCCTATAACCGACATGAGAAATAAAAATTTAAAATTTGTTCCCAATGAATTTTGTTTTCATATTATGTGTCTGTGATGTATTCTAGATAAAAAAAATTTTTTTTTTTTTTTATGTCGGATAAAAATGATATCCCCATTGAATAAATATGGTATTCAATGGGTGGTATTCAATGGGCGTGGCCAAGCTTTAATGCATGTGCTTCACTCCTTTCTAAGAGTCAAAATGGCGTCGGACAGTTTTGCCTCTGTTAACTTCGAAGGAATAATTAAAAGCGAACGTAACAAAAACACGAAAAAAAAACTAGAGTCGAAATTAGCGTTTGGTCAAGATTGTTAACTATTACCTGTCAGTGATGTTTAATAACATGTAAAGATACAGTATGAGTAAAAACCGTTTTACATATAACGAAAAATAGGGATCGGATAAATAGGTTATCCAATGGCAAACTCGTGGATATGGTTTTATGCCACTCGTGTTTGTGATATTTTCACTCGTGGCTACGCCACTCGTGAAAATATCACAAACACTCATGGCATAAAAACCATATCCACTCGTAGCCATAGGATAACCTCTATATATTCATCAAAGTTGTCTACAGTATACAAACATAATCAAATAAACCACAAAACTAAGTATTGTTCCATAAAATTACAGGTTATTATTGAAAAACGCTTAATAAAACGCTTAATATTTTGTTTATCTTGTAGTAATTATAAAATTTAAGGTAGTTTTCTAGATTTATCAGATTATACAGTATAGTAAAGTTTATAAACTCTTATTCACACACTAAAAAAAACATATAATCTGTTTCATGAATTACAGGTGTAAGATTTTTACGGCAAATAAATAACTTACAAAATATCATAAACCTTTAACATCAAAACAATGTTAGAAACATGTTGCCAAAAGTGAAGGAAGGCATGATAATTCATTTAACAAGCAATTTCGTATTTATTTATAAGTAAAAAAAAAACTACCAACCGCCGTTTGAACCAATCTCAGTAACCTACCTTGTAAAAATAACTACTTTGGTTAACATGAGTATGGTGCTTATTCAATAACTTCTCCTTGTAATCTTATTCTCGTTCGATTAATTTGTCAATTGATATAAATGAGAAACTCGACATGAGGGGATGATTTGTAAATTAATTATGTGAATGCTCTTTAGTAGTACCAGAATTTCACGAAAATGGCACAATCCTTTCAAATTGTAGATTAGTTCTGTTCTATCTGTGGCTTAGTCTCACTAAAACTTGTCGAATTTTTAACTTTTAAATGCAGATTAATATCGATACACATAAATTACACTATTGATTGATTCTAGCCTTTAACGTTAAATCTTTGCTGATACTGGGGTACGACGAATGGAACAGATGGTGAACCTTTCAAAATTTAAAAGCATAATAAAAACGTTATCGAGGTGACGTTTTCTCACTATAACAAAATGTTTAGTCCTTACCAACAACTGTAACTCCTTTCAGACACTATATTTAATATAAACCACCAACAGTACTTCTGATACATTGATATGATATCTATCATAATTTTAGTAATGATATATTCAGGCGTAAATATATGATTAATTGGCATCATGCTGCTTTAAATATGCCACTTATACGTCATACGTCAAGTATACAGGGCTTGTCGTGTCACATGCAGGTGAAATCAATTATAAGCCTACAGCCATTGTTCGTCATTGTTCGAGACTATATAATGATTCGACCATGATAACGGCCATCTTGCCCGGTATTTGGGCAGGAAAAGACAACTCTTGTTTGAAGATAGATTTTGATTGGCTGTTTTTACCGCGAAAGATGACGATACATTCTGAAGAATAATTGTAATTGGCTGAACTATAACATATTCAACATGGCAACTACCTTATAGTGTATGAGGTTATCTAGCATGTCTAGTTTCGAAGTAGATACGAGTGGCCTACAGCGTCACCCCGAAATTAATATAGTTTAGTGATGTTTTCACAATATAACTAGTTATTATAATCAACATCTACATAACTGATTCTGTTAACCTTAAGGCTGTTTATCCTGAAAATTTTATGATGTTGACAATCTGAAGAATAAGATTTAATTTAGAACTGGCAACCTGAATGATTATGTTAACAGAAGAAACAGAAATAGAGACCAGGGTTTCCAATCGAGTCTGGACCCGGACTCGAAGACCCGGGTACTCGGTTATTTTGGTCCGACTCGGACTCGGTCATGGAATCGGGTCTGGACCCGGGTCCAAATTCGAATTTATATATGGCATTTTATCAAATGGTTAACTCAAATCACTGGCACATGCAAGTTGTATAACATGTATTCGTTTGGCTTTCCAGATACACCCACAATGAGCCAGGAACCTCGGCCTAGCAAGAGCCAATGGGACCATCATTGCCTACCAAACCCGTGCGCGGACATTTCACACCCAGATAATTCCTGCCCGGACAATTCCCGCCCGACCAATTCATATCAGGACATTTCGCACCAGGATGATTTGCATCAGGACAACTTTCACCCGAGACATTTCACACCCTGGCACTTCACACTCAGGACGATTACCATCCAGGAAAACTGCCTGATGGGAATTATCTGGGTGTGGAACGCCCTACTACCGATAAAACCATCAAGTTTGGGAAGTTTAATGTTTCCTTTAGTGACGCTTATAATTTTGTGTTTGGGTCAACTGATGAAGTTAAGGTTATGATTTCCTTTTTGACTGATAGTGATCTACCAAAAGTTACTCCAGTAAGTCTACAATCTGAAGTCAACTATAACTTGTATTATTGTCTTGTCAGCAAAACTTTTGGATTATATTACTGGATTTAAGGATTAAGATCGTTCCCGGTAACATCTATTGGTATAGCATTTTGATCAACGGTAATTTCAAATCTTTTTTTTCCGTGTTTTTAAACATCAATCTATTGGTATAGCATTTCGATCAACGGTAATTTCAAATCTTTTCTTTCCGTGTTTTTAAACATCGATCTATTGGTATAGCATTTTGATCAACGGTAATTTCAAATCTTTTCTGTCTGTGTTTTTATATATCGAATTTTGAAATACGGAATTAAAATAATATTTTCATCAAAATTCAAAACGGAAAAATAACTTAAAAATACATTGAAAATTGGTAAAAACGGTACATTGAATTATTACTCCGCTTGAGATCCAAGTCAATACCTGATTACGCTTGGCATGATTAAAGTGGTGATTAATCCTGTTGATTGATCAATTCACACCTTGTGGTTGATGTAAAATAACCCGAGGCCGAGGTGTCTAGGTACAAGGCCGAGGTATCTTAGTATATGAATGGCCGAGCTGTCTTGGGTCCGAGACGTCGTGATCCCATTGCAAGAACCACAGACGTCGGAATGGAAATTGGAATGGTGCAAATTGATGCTATCAATCCCTTTTACAAAAACAATTAAAAAGTTTCGAAAAGATATTGCCTGATTTGAATGTGAAATGTATAATGAATGTTAAATAAAACGTACTACTATGTTAACAATCTGGAAAAACAAATGGTCATGATAACAATCTGATAAAACATGTGATCATGATAACAATCTGGAAAAACAGGTGATCATGATAACAATCTGGAGAAACATGTGATCATTTTTACAATCTGGAGAAACATTATTGATCATGTTAACTATGTGGAGAAACAATTGATCATGATAAGAATCTGGAAAAACATGTGATCATGATAAGAATCTGGAAAAACAGGTGATCATGATAACAATCTGGAAAAACATGTGATCATGATAACAATCTGGAAAAACAGGTGATCATGATAACAATCTGGAGAAACATGTGATCATGATAACAATCTGGAGAAACAGGTGATCATGTTAACTATCTGGAGATACATGTGATCATTTTTACAATCTGGAGAAACATTATTGATCATGTTAACTATCTGGAGAAACAATTGATCATGATAACAATCTGGAAAAACAGGTGATCATGATAACAATCTGGAGAAACAGGTGATCATGATAACAATCTGGAAAAACAGGTGATCATGATAACAATCTGGAAAAACATGTGATCATGATAACAATTTGGAAAAACATTTGATCATGATAATAATCTGTAAACAGGTGATCATAATAACAATCTGGAGAAACAGGTGATCATGATAACAATCTGGAAAAACAGGAGATCATGATGACACGTTGACCATGCTCACAGTGTCGAGAAATAAAGGGTGACATCAATATTCAAAACAGAATGATGATCGCTTGTGAACAATCTAGAATAACATTCATTTATGTTCACGATGATCTCGACACATTTAAACCATCTTTATCCTTTTAAAAGTATGCACAATATATAGTATTTAAGTAATGGCAAACTGGGCATTTCATTTAAACCGATGCAAAGTTATGCGAGTGTTCTTTTGTAGTCATATACGAAGAAATAAAAAAAATACTCACATTTAATAGCAAACAAAAGGAACTTTAAGACACAAAACTTCAATAGAAATAAAGATTAAATAATCTTGCAAATGAAATCACCTGCGCTAGCAAACCCTTCAAACTCTTTAAATGTTCTAAAACTGTATTCCCTGAACATCACATTTATAAAAGTAACGATGCTAATCTAAATTTTTACAATTTATTTGATGTGGTTTTCATCTAGTAAATGGACAAAAATTACTGAGTTTAGTCAAGTTATAGGATTCTGTTTGATATAAAATTTGTACAGCAGTAAAACTGATATTTCTATCAGTAAAAATGAAACGGGAGTTTTACATCCCACTTTTTTGCATCTATTGGGCTTTAGAGGACGGGATTTATTGTTATGAAAACCGAGAAAATGACATAGCCAGAACAGTGTCTAGAATTGATTTCCCAAAAGAACAGAGAATTCCCGGCGATCTTAAAAAAATTGGATGAAAATTCATATAAAACCCACCACATTTTTCGACTTCAACTTCAGAAGCTTTTGGAGTATTTGAAGGGTGGATCAGATCTTAGGGTACCTTACTCTCAAAATAACAGAACTGTACCAAACGGGTGCGTCATATTCTGTAACATGAAGGACATTTGGAGCGTATTCTATAAATGCAGATAAAAAATCGTTTATCTATTATCTACTTAAAATACCCTTTACTTTTAATCATTAATAATAACAGATTATCTTCTTACCTTTTTTAGATTTAATTAATAGTCGAACGTTTTTCTATTTCTATACTATACACTTCCAATGATACGAGTGTGACTAAATTAGCTCTGAAGAATATAAGTACAGAAAGAGATTGGCTATGGTAATATGATTATATTTATATTATGATAGTACCAGTCATCTGATAACTACAGGAATAAATCTATGTTAATATGTCAAGATTTAAGGCAAGGGATAGTACGTTAAGAAAATAAGCAATCCAAAAATATCTAATGTAGAACACTAATTAACCTATAATATTGTAAAAGACTTGTAATTCGGACGAGAAGAATCAATAAATAAAGATTAACGGGTGTGATAATTAATCCATGACTAATCTTAGAATTTTCCTGCTAATTTTCTGTTTAGGTAATTAATTCTACAACTTTTTACAAAAATTAAGAAGGAATCTTCGAGTACATGTACTTCAAGTACATATAAGCAAAGACTTAAATATCTAAAATAACTTTGTTGAGTTCGAACAGATTTTGTCAATCGGAACGTACATGCCACATTCAGAATTATCCCTTCTATTCCTTATTTTGAATATATACATCTTTTTCTGTGCACATAGAACGCATTCTGAACTCTTACACTTTGTTTAATTAAACTTCCGGTTGATTCCATGAATCCAGAAGTCACACGAACAATTTAACATACAGTTTTCCGATACACCAACAAGCTTTGTAATATCGCAGTTTGTGTGCCACTTGAATGGCATTAATAATCATTTCACTAAAGCAGACTTTTACATGTAATCACCATTCATCTGGTACAATACAGTTCGAAGATCGTCTGGTACACCAGTTATCATGTAATATACAGATGGAAGATTGTCAGACAGATGGCGTCAAGACAAACTTAAACATGATTGCAACTGACAATATGCCCTCTGCAGACAACTTTCATATAATTTAACTAGAAGGCTAAATATTTAATATTCTGTGAGAGTGGAGAGACAAATTTCTACCATTTAGCCTAAAATGAAATGACATTTTTCGATTAAACATGACAGACAAAGTGTTTTAGAAGCTCTTCAGATCTGTAACTGGTCTGTGTTGATGATAAACTTCTCTTTCGAATTCTTTAAGATCTTAAACTAGTTTGCGCTGAAGTTTTCTAGCACTAATTTCAAACAGATCTTAAGATCTGTAACGGGTTTGTGCTCTTAGCTTGTCGGGACATTAGTGTCCTCTTTTAAATTTAAACCAGAGCATTTGAGGCGGCTGCTTACAATGTTATTGTCCTTATTGAATTACATATTACGACAATCTGGTATCTATTATAATTGTAACAGGATAGCCTAAAATTACTCGTGTAAAATATAGACATAACAGAAAAGGGCTCGTTCAACTTAATCTAACAAATTTCATCATATATTTATAGATTCTCCGTACTAGACAGTTTGATGTAAGTGAGACATTTCAAGGTACTGTTATGGAGTCTCTTTGCAATTCATCTCGATAAGATTAGAAAATTAAGATAAAGACCTACTATCTAAATTAAAATTAGATTAGATTTCGTTTCGGTTATTTTTTGAGTGTCGACTCCATGTAATCTAACCACTTATTTTAATTAGACTGTACTATCAGCAACAATATCAAGAGAAAAAATCATACAAATACAAAATGCTTAAACACCTTTGATAAGTTAAATGCTGAAAACATTTACCATTTTCATGCGGCTGCTAAAATATGATGTCTAGAAAACTAAGACAGTGCATCACTGACGTAATATTGTCGAAGTAAACTATATTTATGTTGTGATGTCTAATTTCAACAAACAATACCCGTGAGGTTTTATCATTAGGGTGGTAAAAACTTACTATTTCTGTAAAGATTATGTGAAAAGCATAGTATATAGTAATTAACAATCCCAATCAGGCTACAGAATTTACATGTAGGCGTATAAGTAAATGCATTGTGATCATAACCTAGCTAATTACATTTGAATGTTTGAAAAATCGTGATAATGTTCATAAACATGTTCGCCAACATTGCTCTTAAATTTCAGTTATCTTAAAATTTCGTTTTGCATTAGTAGAACTAAAATAACACAAAAATGCGACCTATAACAGAAATTTGATTCCATGGCGTCCGCAAAGCGGATCCCTGTACAGATATGAAGGGCTTTTACGGTACATTTGGCTCTGACTTGTTTTGTTATTCTTCAAATGGATTGTTTATGATCAATCACAGACCAGTTACAGATCTTAAGGTTATCAAAGGGAAGCTCCAATATCAGTTAAAAACTGTAAATGATAAGAAAATAATTCGTGAATGTTGTTGAATGTATAGAATACCTGTCACCAACGTCGTTTCTGGAATTATTAGGTTCTGTGGTACAGAATTTTAAATTTGGCTTGTGAATATTGTGGGATGGATGAGAAAGTCATGGCTCCACTGTAGAATCACCACTGCTTTCCCCAGTTATTTTGCTGGTTATCACCACTAGAAGTCGGATAGCATAAACATTGAAACTTTGAGAATTCATTTCCCATAGGCATTTTGGTTTGGATATTTTCTGTTTTATATATTTGCTGCCTCCGTAGACATTTCAAATGAATGGGACGTTTTAATATGATTAGAATCTGTATTAGAATTAACTGAGATTGTTTCTATTTTCGAAATTAGGTAAAAAAAAAATCGTTAATTTATTGTATGAAATAAATTTGTTGTGTCAGATTGGCAGTAAACAGATAATAGTAAATGTTTTAAGACAAGTAGTCAAGTTATCTTTACAAATTAACCAACTTTTCAATCCAAAATCTTTGTTGCGTACATTCATTTAAAAATGTTCTGTTGAAATTTGTTGAATTATCGAATTAAAGAGAGTGAAATCAATACAGACTGATTTTCACTGAAATTTCATACAACACTCAATACAATCATTGTAAGTTTCAAGGACATTCGTAATAAATCGTATATAGTCATCATAATCGACTTTCTTCCTCCTTACTTTGAGTTTCAAAGCACCGAATTCCACCAAATTCAGACAATTAAGAAATAGAGACGTGGGAGTATGATCTCATCAGAACATTTTAACGGGAATCAGTTGGAAGGAAAGAAATAAACAGAATTAGTACAGATCGAATTCAGATATAGTTCCGTTGACGTAATCCATCTTAAGTTTCCGTAAATGCATCTGAGTCAATAGAACAAGAATTTGTTGAAATTTTTGAATTTTATTCTGATACTTGAGGATAATTAAGAATAAATTGAAGATTTTTTGTGAAACGACCCTCAGTACCTTTTGTTGTTACACCGTGTCCAAGTTAAAAAAAATGTTGTATAAGGTTATTGGGGAGAAAATCTCCTTTAGTGATTACCGAATGACGTTGTCTTCTTATGGGCCCGTCACACCATGACGTTCTGGCCAACGTTTTTTGTCGTTAGAGGAAACGTTGGCAATCGTCCATGATCTCTAGGATAGCGCCAGAAGAACGTTGAGTTATCGCCAGTGAACGTTGGTGATCGTCGTTAATCGTCTGAAAACGCTGGTCCGGAAAAAAAAGTTTTGAACATGCACAAAAGTTTTCACCGAGACGAGCGTTCTCCAACGTTTAAGTTTAGACGCTGAAGAACGTTAAAAACATTCTTAGAACGTTTTACTAACGTTCGACGAGCGCAGCACGCGTTCGGTCACAGTAACTCATTCGTTACTCTGGCGTTACTTGGTTGTTACTAATCTGCTAACGACCACTGAACGGTTCCCTGGGGCACACGCCAGTAAAGCGCTTTTCTGTCGTTATTAAAACGTTAGTCAGACGCTCAACACGCTCGCCTAACGTTGACAAATCATTCACCACACGCCAGTTGGTCGCTATTACACGCTTCTCGTGCGTTAGACACACGTTAATCAAACGCTAGGCACACGTTCATCACACGCCAGATGTGTCATCGAACGCTCTAGAACGCTCAAAATTTGAACGATTGAAACGTTCAGAGAACGTTGACTAGAACGTCATGGTGTGACGGGCCTATATTAACAACGTGATTAATGTTGGACGTAATAATCGTTACACAAAAAGGATACGACCAACCACGGAGTAGGAGACATGATGTTGTGCTCCAACATTCCATCGAGAAAGCAACATGTCAGACATGTTAGTTTCATAATGAGAACAATTCTGTCTTGAAGATAGCTTATCACAACAAACCACACATAACAATGACAGTATTTTCTTCATTACTGAGAACCAGTATCTGAGACATCTTTAAAGTGAAATCTTACCAATATCATGTGAATAGACACGTAAGTCTATTTGTCTTGTCGTTGGCACGCGAACAGTCATTAAGAAAGTTGAAGAGTTCCAATTTTTCTTATTTGCCAAGAGTGTGTTAGTTGATGTTATTGTCTTTTTTGTTTACCCTTTCAAATGTTCTATAGTCTGTTAATTTGGGGAATCTTGTATATCTATACGATTTGTAGGCCTATATCTCTCTTTCGCAACGATTTTCTCCACTGACGCGATCAACATCGAAGTGTATTTTTGACAAGATAGTAATCTAACGGCCTCTTTTCAATATATTTTTTGGAGCACACCTCAAACACATTTTTATTTACCTGTTTGCCCTTGTTGGTCGGAGGTCTATGCCGGATGGCTTGCCTAGAAACAGCGTTTTATCGTTCGCAAGGGACACACAGGGGTGGATCCAGGATTTAGAGGGTTGGATGGCTTTAGGTATTATTGCCTGTCTTCAGTAATCAAAGAAAACTTTAAAACGCAATATCATTACATTTCTTCTTTTGGAATCTTATAATGTCATATATCACTTCCTTTAAAGAGATTCTCACAGTTGATTTATCTTTCTAGAGAACTAAATCTAATTAAAGTAAAAAACAACGGAAATGGATAAAATTTCTTACTACTTCATCAGACAGATTATTCAACCTTACAAATAAGAAGCTCAGAAAATGTTATGTATCTTCTGAAGAACTAGAAAAATAGTATTCAAGAACTGTTATACAGCTTTGTTTACGAATTGATTTTTCCAAATTTACAATACACTAATTCTAGGGCTTTAGAAAATCGTTTAAATTATGTCTTGAAGAATTTTGTGAAACTATTGTGTATGTAATAACGATGTTTATCCATGTTACTCAAAACATTAATTGAATATCTGTATTTTGAGTAACATGGATAAACATCAAGAGTCAAGTAACACAAACACAGGGGTTCAAAATTGAAATAGATCGGCGCCTTTGTTCGCCTCGAAAACTGCCAAGTCTTTGGTCCATCCTATATGAAGTAAATAAAGCAGATTTTGAATGTTTTTGTGCACCAAGCGGAGCGAACATGGTTCGGAGAACCTTATTGTAGGCCATTGTCCTCTTGCTTCGAGGCAAATTACCAGGTGAGTTTTCATGAATTTGTTCGAACCATGTTCGCCTCGCTTGGAACACAAATTACTCAGACCATCGAGTCTCACAGACATCTCGATAATACATTACCTTCTGTCGTTCTATTAACACAATATCCGAATGATACATTTCTTTTTAAATAAAATTTGTATCGACCCGAACATTTGCAGATTTGTTTATGATTCTTCAGAATTTGTCCTTACTTTAATGATTGTTTCTTAAATTTAAGTTTAAGTGTTGAGTGTCTCATTTTGAGTTGAATTTTCTAAAACATGATATTGAACAATGTAAATATCTTTAAAGTCAAACCTCTTGAGCAGCATTAACAAATAACTTATGAAAGCTTTGACACTTATAATGCGAAGATGTTGATCAGACAAATTCTATTTGACAAAAGAGTGAAACAAAACGAAAGAAAGATAAAAACGATCACTGCTTTACAATGATATTAACCGGGTTTCACGAGGATCGTATCTTTCAGCTGTTCCTTAGACAAGCTTCTTGCAATAGATCTTGTTCGTATCATCCCCTATCCGTACACATTATGAATTTCGTCTGTGGATTTTTACAATAACTTTTAAGGAGAGAAATTTATTTGTGTGTCTTTGAAATCGAGATATGACCTATTCAAACTATTTCTTCAATGAAACCAGGTTTGCCCCTTTCACTTGGGTGTTTCGTCCTATCGGGCGAGGGCCAAGGAAACAGAAAGGCATCTCATGTAAAATCGTGCTGAATTATATATTCTTGTCCTGTAATTGGGTCAACGGTACTTTTAATACCCTGGAATTAGAGCAAATTCAGAGAAATATCAAAGAATTCCACTCAATGGGCTCATTGACCTTCGACACCTGATTACTATACAGTTGTTGACTGGTCTACCATAGGGTGTAATGAGCTACTGTAAACCTACATACCGACTAACACAATACCTGGTCATTATCACTCCAATAAATCACATCTATTACCCACCATTCTAGTAATATATATTATCTACATGTATATTATATTCAATAATAATTCTTAAGGTAACTGTTTATCTAAGACATAGTTTATGATACCTAAACAGATAATATGGTAGCGATGTTTGGAATACATGGAAACGATACACCAAGTTTTAAATGTTACTTGAAGATTCATAACTTTTTCTGAAGTTCTGAAAAATCTTTGTGAATACGTTTCACTTTGCGGTAAAAATGACATAAAATCAATATAACTTAAAATGTTTATTCAGAAAACTGCATTGAGAAAAATGTTCACAGAAATAAAACACAAATAATGCCATATTTCCAGAAACAGTAATTCAAGAGAGTTGTTCAAACGGAAGATATTTTCAGAAAACCACAACAGCACGGATGTAGGTTAATAAAGTGTTAAGTCAATTCAGCATGTTCTGATAATCTTTCAGCGAACAACTCACGATTTTATGAAAAAAAAATCGCATTACTAAAAGCCAATTACATCATAAAATGGATCATTAGCTTATTTACTATTGAAAATCTTATAATCATCCTTTCTAATTAATGTGTCCATAATGAAAATGTCGAAGTCGAGATATACAAGCTATTATTGACTGTAACAGAAGATTATTGTTACAGCAGAAATATATATACAACCGCTAATACCTATTGTATCATACAGCTCATCTCTTTTGTTCTCAGAATTATGAGAGAAAATAATGATATTATCAAAGCATTATTAAAATCAGTAGCTGTAATAAAATAGTTTCTATTGTTATCAGAATGTTGCTGTTATCATAAACAATATCTCAACATCTATATAATTAGCATGTTGAAAATTTGTTCGATAATATTTCTGTAAAACCCTACACTCACCATCCCTGACCTTGACCGTGACCATGTATTAAGCTTAATCTAATGTCTCCCCAATTACACAACTCTATATAAAAAGTTGTTAAATTATACTTAAAAGAACTAAAAATGGGAATAATTCTTATAGTCATCTGAAAAATAGTTGTCTGTTTGATTTATTTCTTTGATCGTAACTACCAGAACGCAATTAAAGGTGGTCTGAAAATATTAAACCTTTTTTAGTCTGGTTAATGCCAGTTTATTACACAATTTATTGCAAACACACTTGAATGTGTTTAATGTATCAATTTTTCTACAATCAAAGATAACTTTTTTAAAACAGAAACCTCCTTAATGTTAATTGGAGTATCAGTCTAATTCGCTGTTTGTGGTTAATTGAAGGAAGCGTCCCGTTAAGCCCCGATCTCACATAGGCGGATAGCAACAGATTATACGCCAACTAGAATTTGACGGTTTGGACACGGAGAAATGGTACAAAATACGCTTAGCCGTACAGTAAGCGGGATCTCACAAGGCTGCGCAGCGGATGAATCAGGGTAGCTCCTCGGTAATAAAGGTTGACTCGGAGGATGCGAGGTATGCAATCCGTATGGAGCAGGTCAAACACAAAGCAGATACGGTAATGAGGTACAAATTGGCGAGTTGTGCAAGGTATGGAGGGACTTACAGGGTAGGAAGCAAGGTAAAGGGAAGGGTGTACTGCGGGTGTTTTGTGAAAATATAAATTTAAATTTCATCTCAGTCTATAGCCCCGATCTCACATAGGCGTATTCAACGCCGTATGAAACGCGGATGGCCATATGAGACGATCCGTGTTGTATCCGAGAGCATCCCCACAACGTCCTTCAACATACGTTGGATACGTATTTGATCGGTACTGATACGTGGATTTTGGCGGAAATTTCAAACATGTTTAAAACATCCGTCGATTCTTCAAGGATAGATGTCATACGTAGATAAATCCTCATTGTCGTAGTCGTCGGATCACTCATGGGAGCGACGTACAAATGCAGGGACGAGACCACGAGTGCCTTGCATTTAACCTGCACCATACGTATTTCATACCTCGCAGTCTCCGAGTCACCCTTCATTACCGAGGAGCTTCCCTGACACATCCGTTGCGCAGTCCTGTGAGATCCTGCGTATGTACTACGTACTGTACGGCTAGGCCGGCGTACATCCGTAATTAATACTCTCGTACTCGGCCACACATCCGTCAACTTTTATTTCACCGAATCTTTGTATCATTTCTCCGTGCCCAATCCGCCAAATTGTAGTTGGCGTATAATCCGTCGCTATCCGTCTATGTGAGATCGGGGCTATATAGATACTTGTATGTCACTCCAGTGAATGACCCAACAACTGTTTGGGAAGCACGGATACGAGGTATTATCGAGGTATGTGTGACGTATGGCAAGTATGCTTTCACGTATGCTACTACGGTTATGAGGATTTGTCTACGTATCACGTCTATCCTGGAAGAATTGACGGATGTTTTAAACATGTTTGAAAAGCAGCCAAAATCCACGTATGGGTACGGATCATATACGTATCCCACGTATGCTCTCGGATACAACACGGATCGTCTCGTATAGCCATCCGCGCTTCATACTGCGTCGAATACGCCTATGTGAGACCGAGGCTTAAGATGGGTAGTATGTTGAGATATATACATGTATGCATAGAAATATATAAGACTGGAAGTCTTAGTCTACTCATCGTCTATTGAACTTCTGTTTTAATTTATTGTTGATCTAGTTTCTCCTCTAAGACTAGTTGACTCTAAGTGATACTCTGGCAGCAAGACTGGATGTTCCGTTCGAATTAAATCGCGTTTATCATGGCTTTTAAATTAATATAACTTCTTGCAGAAACTGGAAGTTATGGGCATATCTTCAATTCAACGCATGCGTGCCAAGCATAAATCATGTGTTATTATTCCCTTTCTACATTTCTATGATGTATGTATGACTAAATATAAAGGGTTGTAGCCGTAAGATACAGATTGGTCCAAATAGAAATCTCCACTTCTCCCATGCCATTCCCGCCATCAATGTATATTTGTAAACATTTATCAGAATTGTGTTATTAAAATTGTTAAATTTAGAAGCAATGTACAGGGATTATAGAGAGGTTTTCTAATGTGTGTAGGAGTATCGGGAACACTAGTGTGGTTTCAGACATTCTACTGAACTAATGGTGTCACCCCAGCGAAATATGCTTGAATCAAGCATTCTCCCATTCAGAGTTGTTGTTCATTGCAGCAACATAACATTATCGGAAGTGACTGCAAGAAACGACAACTCTGGATAGAAAACATCAAATCAAACACTAAGATTTGAATTACCGAAACCACAGACATCTTATTATAATTAAAATGATGAAAATTGATGCTGACAATTTATGCACTTACAAAAACTTCTCCTTTAAACAGCGGATATATCTACTTCTTAATATGAACTCGTGATCAAAATAATGACATAATTAGGCGTTATTGTGGTTTATAAAATAGATGTTAAATAGACACAGTGTTAGTTTCCAAAAATAAAGATGGCTGGTATAATAATCTTGATCATCATCTTTAGTTTGGTGCCAACTTCCATAGAATCACCCCATTCCAGAAGAACTCCCAGAGATCTTTCTAGGTTCTTCAACTTCGGAAGATCTTCAGATCTGTTAGAAAGAAGTTTAGACACCATCAGGGATTCTTGGAGAAGGATTATGAAACCCGATTGTAAGTATAGTGAAGACTTGTATGCTTGAATCATTTCATGAAGTCAAATGTATTTATTATAGATAGAAAAAGACGCCATAAACACTCATTTAATATGAAATGGTTTTAAGACCAAGGCCAAGATAAAAAAAAAGAAATTTGTTTTGCTAAAATGCATAATAGCTAGGGCTGCAACGATTCCTGAAGTGGCGATTCGATACGCTAAACGATACACATTCAACGATTCGATTTATTGCGATTACAAATCGCGATTCTTGAGTTTGAAATCAGAAAGAAAAGAAAACCTTTAATCATTAACATTTTAACACATTTTTGACATAATTTTCGTAACAAATTTATATGCTTAAGATCATCATCATTAAAAACAAAGGTTTAAGGTGATAATAAACAAATTGATACGTAAAAAGCAATTTTCGAAATAAAATGCGTGAGGATTTCTTGTTCTCAGTCAATAAAAGAGTTAATTAAATGAATCAAAATCTTGGCCGATGAATCGCGATTATTTTTTTCTTACACGATGCATCGATAAGGAGGAACGAATCGCGATTCATCGATTCTACGATGAATCGTTGCAGCCCTAATAATAGCCTATAGTTGTTGAATGATAAACAGTATTTGAGCATTTATTTTGCTTTCTTTCAGTTGAAGTTGGACTTGGGAACTCGAGGTTGTCGAGGGTGATTTGTGCATTCTGTAGAGGTCGATTTTCATGTGAGGCTCGCTATTGCAGATAAAAATTAGGAATCTTGTTGGAAAATCTTCTTCTCTTATAACTTTTCATGAGCGAAAATCTAAATCCTTACTGAAATAAATAAAGTCAAAACAACTGGTATTCATTTTTATTCAAAAAATGTTGCTGTCGTGATTCAGTGTGAATGCTTGTGATATATTGCGATCATCGTAGAATTACGGCGAACATTCTTCAAATGTCATTTCGAAGCATTAAGATTGTTCACCTTACGAGAAATCAAGGATTAAAATGCGCCTCGGCTTCCATACCCTTTTTCTTCGCCATTGGTTTGCAAACCATCGCAAATGATTATCTTGGGCACATTAGTATCTTTCTGTCAAGTTTCAAACCAATAGCTCAAGTCTGGAGGGTTTACTAGTCATTAATGATGAGAATATCGTGTCATTGGAGCAACGGTAAGATTATTACGATCCTATACCGTTGCTAAAGGAACATGGTTTTAACACAGATGAAGATATTGAGTAGGATATTTCACAATGAGATTCTGATTAAACACCTGTTGTCACTTCTCATTGGAAAAGTTCACCACTACACTAGTATTGGTCTATTTGCCCGGGACGGGATTTATGATTGGCGGAATTGTAAGACTTGAATGGATCTTTAACCTAAAAATCCAGGTCCCAATCCGGTTTCCACGTGTTAGTGATGCAGGTCGTTGGGGCTGACATGGAAAAGTGTCTAGTCGTTCGGATTGGACAATAAACCGAAACCCTGTGTGCTACAGGCAGTGTACGTTAAAGGTTACTCGACAGTTGGAAATCGGAAATAAGAGTAGGCTAGATTCCTGGCAAAATTTCTCACATTGCACACATACCGATGCAGAAAAGCAGGACTCAAATCCATTTTATTTTCATTTTCCCCACTCTATGCATTTGTATAAGAATGTAGGCCTATAGGTCTATTCGTCAGAATTTTAAAATATTAAAAAGAGATTATACATTAAACTGGTTTTCTAATTCAGTTTTGTGTATCGGGAACACGTCAGATTGCACCATTCCATTTAGTCGTCTGTGATTCCAGCAATTCGACTTGAACTAAGTTTTGATGATGTCACACAGAGCGAAGATCTTCTATGATACATGCAAAGTTTGCGATTAGTGACGTCATTAAACAGTTAGTTTTAGTGAAAGTACTGAAAGTACTGAAACCACAGACGTCTGATTGAAAATTCGAAAGTGCAAATTGATGCTATAGTATCAATGTCCTTGATACACATACAATATTTAGAAAACCTCTTTACAAATAGCGGATACATCTACTTAAATGTAATATGCCATAATATAATATACAAGTATGTAAATGTTTTGTAAATGTCTAATTTAAAGAGGTTTGTAGTCGTACGACACCCATTGATACAAGGAAAGGGCCTGCAAGAAACGACAATTATGTATGACATAAGACCTTCGCAAACACTTAGATTAAGCATAGAAATATGGATTAAGTAGAATTACTGACGTCAAAATAAAATGGTGAAAATTGCTGCTGCCATTGTCCCATAATATGCATATACAATATTCTCTGCAATCCCTTTAAACAGCGGATATATCTACTTCTTAATATCAACTCGTGGTCTAAATAATTATATAATTAGGCGTTATTGTGGTTTATTCAATAGTACAGTTATAAAATTAGATTATAAAAAAAAGATGGCTGGTATAATATACTTTATCATCATCTTTAGTTTGGTACCAACTTCCGTGGAATCAATTAATACATATTCTGTCACATTTAAAAACGTGTATGAAAAATGTTGTTCAGAGCTCATTCGTGAAGAAACAATGTATGATATCTTAGTTTTATCATCAGACTATGATTTGTTTTCAAGATGGTTTGACTTGTGTTGTGTAGCGTTTGTGAATGCCAGGAGAGAGAGTAAGTACAGTAAATTTATACTTTAATAAAAGAATACGATATCTCAAACTTGGTTAATAGAAAGATTCTGTTATCGGCCCTCTTGATATTATTATAGGCAATGTCAATGGTGCTTTTTACCTCTTGGTAATGATCTACCCCGGATTATCCTTACCAGCTTGGTCTACTGGAATAATTATTCAAGGTCATCTGATCAAGATTAGAACCTGCAACTACTTTTTTGTTCGACGTAATCAAGTAAAGGACTCTATACAATAAAATATACGTTGATTTATTTCAGGTAATAATGGACCAGGCACAGCACATAAAGTGGACCTCTTATGTAGTATCTGTCTTCACCAGCTTCATAATACATGTGAAATTCGAAGGTATTGCGCATCGCGTAGAGAAGCGCGTAGACAAGCGCGTATTTGGTGGTGAATAGGCCTATTATAAAGTGATGTTCATGTCTAAACCTCTACATTAAAACTAACATAAAAGTATGTATTTAACATGAACTCTTTGTCATAAAAGAAAATGTATGTCATGCAAGATTAAATTAATTCCAAAAAACTGGTGATTATTTATTGAATATTTATTAAGATTAATGTCGCTCATAAAAATATCTTTATGAAAACCAGATGAACAGTGACCATGAACTGAAGTAGTATATATTATATACTGAGGAAGACATCAGAGTAGCCTATTAAACAAAAAAAATTATTTTCAAACTTGGTCAATAGGAGTATATATTCATAACTATAAAACAGATTACCTAAATAATCTGATAAATCAAAAAAACTATGTTTAAATACAATAATTGATAACTGTCTTAATCCAATTTAAGACATTTATCAATAATAATCTGTAATTGTATGGAAAATTACATAGTTTTATGGGTTTATTTGATTCTGTTTGTATACTTTGGACACTTTTGATGAATATATACTCTTATTGACCAAGTTTGAGAACTTTTTTGTTCATTCTAAGACGTAGTATCGCTTTAAATTAGTTACACAATACAGGAAATTCAGTTTGCTAATCATGCCTATTTAAAATCAATCAACCAGCTTCATAATACATGTGAAATTCGAAGGTATTGCGCATCGCGTAGAGAAGCGCGTAGACAAGCGCGTATTTGGTGGTGAATAGGCCTATTATAAAGTGATGTTCATGTCTAAACCTCTACATTAAAACTAACATAAAAGTATGTATTTAACATGAACTCTTTGTCATAAAAGAAAATGTATGTCATGCAAGATTAAATTAATTCCAAAAAACTGGTGATTATTTATTGAATATTTATTAAGATTAATGTCGCTCATAAAAATATCTTTATGAAAACCAGATGAACAGTGACCATGAACTGAAGTAGTATATATTATATACTGAGGAAGACATCAGAGTAGCCTATTAAAGCGATTAAAATGAACAAAAAAAATTATTTTCAAACTTGGTCAATAGGAGTATATATTCATAACTATAAAACAGATTACCTAAATAATCTGATAAATCAAAAAAACTATGTTTAAATACAATAATTGATAACTGTCTTAATCCAATTTAAGACATTTATCAATAATAATCTGTAATTGTATGGAAAATTACATAGTTTTATGGGTTTATTTGATTCTGTTTGTATACTTTGGACACTTTTGATGAATATATACTCTTATTGACCAAGTTTGAGAACTTTTTTGTTCATTCTAAGACGTAGTATCGCTTTAAATTAGTTACACAATACAGGAAATTCAGTTTGCTAATCATGCCTATTTAAAATCAATCGAATTGAAAGTTATCGTAATCAATTTTGTAATAACAAACAAAGTGTTAGAATGTGGAAAAGAAACAAACAGATCCATATTATAATTTGATCGCATATTAAGTTTCATCTGTTGCAAATATTTTATGGACCAGACAAAAGTCGTCATCAAAACGTAGCATCACATAACTCTATAAACAGTTGTTAAATTATATATAAAAGAACTAAGAATATAGGTATAATTATTGTTACAGTCACAGTCATCTATAGAAAATAGTTGTTTGTGTGATTTATTTCTTTGATTGTAACTACCAGAACACAATTAAAGGTGATCTGAAAATATTAAACCTTTTTTAGTCTACTTGATTATTCAGAAGTAAACATTTGATAGTAAATAGAGCCAACAGTTCAACTGGAAACACACAACCTTGTTTTTAATATCATAGTTCTACAATTAAAGATAACTTTATAAAACAGAAACATACTTGTAATGTCCAAATATTACATACACCTCTAAATCGTTAGTGACTAAAGGGACAGAACTCTATTTAACTAGTTAAAAGCGAAACTAGAATGACGTCATAGTTTTTCCTGGAAAACATGGACGAAGTGAACGGTGAAAATTGTGATGGGTTTTATGTTACGCCCTGGCGTCTTCATATCGTCTTTTACCTATCTTATGAACTATCTTAATAAACTTAAATAGCTTATCCATCCTCATATTATGAACTGTGAAACCAAGAAGAACTTTATGTGTAAGAATTAGAATATAGAACTGTGAAATATAGAAACTTTGAGTGTGATTGTTTACATTGATAGTGTGTATTATTGTTTATGATTAGATTGAGTAAAGACAAGACAATCTTTTCCAGAACGTTTCATTTAACCCTTCGTTTTAAATCGCATTTCACCTTCCCCTATGAACGATATGTGGTCTCCCTATTCCCATGGGCTTGCTCCATTATATTAGTAAAAGACGTCGATAGACGTAAGATTTGTGAAAAGTGATATTGACTTAAGACTGTCCACGCTCGTGCTGTGTGATTATCAAGCAAGTATAGACACTACCAAATCATAATTTAACATGAGTGAAACCCCTGATCATGGTATTGGGGCCGGTGATAGAGAAACTTTTACACAACAAACTATAGACCCAGTTATCACAATTAGGCCAGAAAATATTAACTTATTACCTGTCATTCATCCAGAAGACAGTGTGTCTAACACAGGTATGAATAATTCAAGCACCAACATGACCTACCAAACTGTTGCCACTAGTGTTAATACAGACTCAGCAAAATCAACAATATCAATGATGATTTATAAAAGTAAACAAAAGGAAATTGAATTAGCAGCTAAATCTGCAGCACTGAAAGAGAAGAATAAATTGGAAGCCCAAAAGGCAGAAATACAGAAACAGATAGAAATTGAAGAAGCTGAAGAAGAATTGACTTTAGCTAGAGAAAGATTACAGAGAATGAAAACTAAACAAAATCTGAGGGAAAAGCAAGCTGAACTTGAAAGGAAACAGAATGAGTTGGAAATTGATGCTAATTTAGAAGCAACTAAGGCAATTACAAGAGTTTTGTACCAAAAAGAAGACCCAGTTATTAATTTTAAGGAGCCTCTTAGTATTGCATCATTTATTCCCAAGCAGACAACACAGTCAGTTAAAGAAATACTAGAAAAGAATAGAAAGAGTAGACAACAATTTGATATTGAAGAAAAGGAAAGTCAGTTTCAAAGAGCTAGCAAGAAGAGTGAAGAAAACCCTAGAGTAGAATACATTGAAAGAAGAGAATCAGTTGCACAGAATGACATTTTTGACTACAGGAATTCAAATTATGCAGGAAATTACCCTACATATCAATCAACATCAGTAGACTTTCCACATTATCAAGAATCAAGACAAGATCCTCCACCTCCTAGTAATTATTATTATGAGACTAAAAGAGATCCTACACCAGTTAATAACTACTATTATTATAAAGAACCAAAATATCACCAAAATGATCAAGAAAAACAGATGACTGATATACTGAGAAAATTGGTTGAAAATCAAAGAGAGTCATCACTCCCTGATCCTGACATAGAATGTTTTGATGGTAAAGATGTCCTTAACTACCCAACTTTCATGAAGAATTTTGAATATGTCATAGAACAAAAAACTGATGATCCTGCTAGAAAACTTGAATATTTATTGAAATTTACCAAAGGTGAAGCCAAAGAGTTAATAAAGCAATGTCCTCTAATCGAACCACCTTCAGAAGCATATAATAAAGCGTTAGCATTGTTGAAGAGAGATTATGGTCAACCTGCAATACTCGCTGCTGACTGCAAGATTAAAGCCGAGAAGTGGGATCCAATTAAAAATGGTGACAGATCTGCTTTAAGAAAATATGCTATATTCTTAATAAACTGCTGCAATGCAAAACGAGGAAATCGTGATATGTCAGGAATGGACGGATTTGATTTCCTAATATTATTAGCAACTAAGTTACCTATACCATACCAGCAACAATGGATAAATAAAGTTGGTAAAATACGTGATGGAGATGACAGATCCCCAACTTTAGAAGATTTTGAAGAGTTTGTAAGCAGATTGTCAAGAAACGAAAATGACCCAAGAATAGCTGGATTAGGTTATCAACGACGTAATGATGCATCCACTACGAATTCTTCATCAAAATATTATAAACACCATACAACACCAACCAGAAAGGTTTTAACCTCAGTGGTTAAGAAGAAAACTCAAGAATATGTTAAGACTGATGAACATAGAAGTGATTGTACTAGAAATGCCGCTGCAATATCACCCTGCTTATACTGTGGAGATGAAACTAGACACTCAATATTAGAATGCAGAAAATTTGGTGGATTAGAAGCAAAAGAAAAATCGCAGTATTGTATAAGCAAAGGTCACTGTTTTGGATGTCTCAACATAGGCCATATGAAACAGAATTGCCCATTTCCTAATGCAGCCAAATGTAGCAAATGTTCACGATTGCACCCAACCATACTACATGACCCAGCACGTGAAGCCAGAGAGAACACCTCTCAAGAAAAGAAGACTTATAAAATAACTACAGGCTGTGTCGGTATCAAGAACACCTATGTGAATACTCTGATGGCAATAGTACCTGTTTTGGTGAAAGCTAAATCAAGCAACTATCAAATTGCAACCTATGCATTTGTCGATAACGGCAGTGGAGCAGTATTCTCTAGTGATGAATTAAACCAAAGATTAAGAACAAGAACCAGAAAGACGAAACTTCTGTTAAAAACTATGAATTTAGAAGAAGTAATAGAAATAGAAGAAATAACAGATAGTTTAGAAGTCGGTGATATAGAAGGCAACACATTTATAGATTTACCAGCAGTATACATACGTAATGAGATTCCAGTTGATATTAATGAAGCACCTACCCAAGAAGATTTAGACAAATGGGAACATCTTCGTCATATAAAACTTCCAGACTTACAGGGAAACTGCATCCCGAAAGTCACTCTTATGATTGGAATTAATGTTCCTTCGGCTACTACTCCATACGAAGTATCTACAGGTGAATTAGGCGAACCGTATGCTATCAGATCTCCATTAGGATGGCTAATATATGGTGTATCAGGAAAACTAGATGAAAACAAAGTTAATGTGAACTTTTGCAAAATGACGAATAATTCTACTTCAATTGAGTATGCTAATAACCGATTAGAAAGCCAACTGAAAACCTATTTCAACATGGAATTCAGCGAAAGATTATCAGATAACACAAAAGCATTATCTAAGGATGATAAGAAATTCCTTCAAATGATGGACGAATCGGTAAACATGGTAGATGGACATTACCAAATGGTTTTACCGTTTCGGGATAGAACACAGAATGTTCCAGATAATTACCTGCAAGCAAAATCATTCTTAATGAAACTTAGATGTAGACTTCTTAAAGACGAAAAACATCTTCAACAATATTGTGATTTCATGAGCAAACTGGTAGAAAATGGATTTGCAGAACCAGTTCCTTTAAACGAATCTAAGAAACAAGTAGGACGTATATGGTATATTCCCCACCACAGCGTATTTCATCCCCAGAAGCCAGATAAGATTAGGGTAGTCTTTAACTGTCCTCTCATCTACCAAGGGACCTCACTCAACGACCAATTACTTCAAGGTCCAGACCTCACTAATAGACTCTTAGGAGTTCTTCTTCGATGGAGATTAGAACCTGTAGCAATGATGGCTGACATACAAACCATGTTTTACCAAGTTCGAGTACAACCGGATGATTGTGATATGCTTCGATACCTATGGTGGCAAAATAATGAATTAAACGGAGAACCAAGAATTTTCAGAATGCGAGTACATCTGTTCGGAGCAATATCATCCCCCAGCTGTGCTAGTTATGCATTAAAGAAGACAGCTACGGATAATTTAGAAAAGTTTGGACCTGAAATAGCATCAGCTATAGAACAAGATTTCTACGTCGACGACTTCTTAAAATCAGTACCTAATGAAGAAACTGGTATCAAGTTATCAAAAGACTTAAGAAGAGCACTACAAAATGGCGGATTTAATCTCACAAAATGGATCAGCAACAGTCGTTTATTGCTTCAATCCATTCCAGAAGAAGATAGAGCAAATGAAATCAAGATGTTAGATTTTAGCAAGGATGCATTACCTGTAGAACGTGCTCTAGGCATAGAATGGTGTACTGAAACTGATCAACTACAATTTACCATGAAAGAAGTGAACCCAAAGCCAACCAAGAGGAACATCCTTTCCGTTATGAGTTCAATATTCGATCCACTTGGAACTACATCACCTTTTGTATTCAAAGCAAAGAAAATTCTCCAAGCACTATGCCGTGCTAATGTAGGTTGGGATGATATAATTCCTGACGAAGAACTAGAAGCATGGGAACAATGGTTAAGAGATCTTCCCAATTTGAAGCACTTCCAGGTTGATCGATGCCTGAAACCTAAAGATTTTGGTGACATAAGAAATAGACAGCTACATCACTTTGCAGATGCAAGTCAAGATGGTTATGGTACAGCTACTTATCTTCGTCAAACCAATGAATATGGTGAAATTCACGTAAGCTTCGTCATGGGAAAGGCACGAGTGGCACCTCTAAAGCCTCACACAATTGTGAAGATGGAACTTACCGCAGCAACATCAGCTGTACATATCAATAATATGTTGAAGAAAGAACTTATCTTAGAAATTGATGATGTCATATTTTGGACTGACAGTCAGACTGTCTTGAAATATATCAATAACCAAACTGCAAGATATCCTGTATTTGTTGCAAATAGAGTTGCTGTCATATGTGATGGTTCAGATACTCAGCAATGGAAATATGTACCAACCAAGCAGAATGTGGCAGATGTAGCAACTCGTGGACTAAGCATAAAAGAACTCACTCTAAAGAAAGAATGGCTCCATGGTCCAGATTTCCTTCATCTACCAGAAACTAAATGGCCAGCACAAGTTGCCTACGATAACAACAAAGAAAGTAACTTACCTGTAATAACAACTAATGTGGTGAAGACAACAATGGAACCAAAATCACCAACAGATCAAATTATTCATTATTATTCAGATTGGAGAAAACTGAAAAGAGCAACAGCATGGTTACGCAGATATTTTACTTACCTTAAATTAAAATCTGAAAAGAAAAAGATTGATGAAAAACAACTAAAGTCCAAACTAACTCTGGAAGAAGTAAACTCAGCAGAAACAGCGGTGTTGAAATATGTACAGTACCAAACATTTTTAGATGAAATTGAGAGTCTACAATCAGAAAACAGGGCACTTAAAACCAACGGAAAACTTACCAATTTAGATCCTTTTCTTAAAGATGATTTACTCAGAGTTGGTGGTCGGCTTAGAAATGCTAAAATTCCAGAGAATGCTAAACACCAAATAATTCTTCCAAAAGATCATCACATTTCAAGTCTTATTGTCATTTACACCCACAACATGGTGAAACATCAAGGAAGAAATCATACAATAGCAGAAATAAGACAAAGATACTGGATTCTAAATTGTGGAGTATTGGTAAAGAATATTTTACGTAGATGTGTACAGTGCCGGAAATACCAATCAAGAGTAAACCAACAGAAGATGGCTGATCTTCCCGACTTCCGAGTTCAGCCAGAAGAACCAGCATTTACAAGGACAGGCGTAGACTACTTTGGGCCGTTCGAAATCAAATATGGTCGATCAATTAGAAAGAGATACGGTGTGATTTTTACCTGTCTAGCCTGCAGAGCTGTGCATATTGAAATAGCAGATTCAATGGATACTACATCTTGTATTGACGCAATACGAAGATTTATTGCTCGTCGTGGTTACGTGAGAGAGATGCATTCCGACAATGGGTCTAATTTTGTTGGAACCAACAACGAATTCAAGTTAGCTATGAAAGATTGGAACCAAGATCAACTGAACAACTTCGCCTTAGATCGTAACTTCAAATGGATATTCAACCCGCCAGCAGCATCCCATCACGGAGGCGTATGGGAGCGTCAGATCCGCACAATTAGAAAGATACTGAATTCTATCTTAAGTGAGCAATACTTGAAAACATGTCAAAGTGAAGAGCAGTTAAGAACCTTCATGTGCGAAGTAGAAGCTACCATTAATAGTAGACCATTGACCAAGTCATCAGATGACCCAAATGATCTACAGACAATCTCACCCAATCATGTATTATTGTTCAAACCAGAAGGGACATTTCCACCAGGACAATTCAAGAAAGAAGATCTTTATGTAAGAAAGCGCTGGAGACAAATTCAATATCTAGTAGATATCTTTTGGAAACGGTGGGCTCGTGAATACTTACCTATGCTCCAGCAACGCCAGAAATGGTTACAACCTTCCAGGAACATCCAGAAAGATGACGTGGTTCTTATAGTAGATGAATCAGCTCCAAGAGGATCCTGGTTAATGGGACGTGTAATTGAGGTGTATCCGGATAAACACGGACTTGTAAGAAGTGCGAAACTTAAAACTAAAACCTCAATGTTGATTAGACCAATTGATAAACTATGTTTTTTGTTAGAATCAGACAATTAGGATTATTGTCTGGAGTGTTTTGACATTTGTGTTTATTTTAAAAATCGTGTTAGATATTTTGCTAGAACAGTTTTATATTGTGAATCGTGAATTAGTGATTTGATAGAATTTGAACATTTTAGTATTCGAATATCGTATTCATCGTTTTCATACGATAGGGGCCGGTATGTAATGTCCAAATATTACATACACCTCTAAATCGTTAGTGACTAAAGGGACAGAACTCTATTTAACTAGTTAAAAGCGAAACTAGAATGACGTCATAGTTTTTCCTGGAAAACATGGACGAAGTGAACGGTGAAAATTGTGATGGGTTTTATGTTACGCCCTGGCGTCTTCATATCGTCTTTTACCTATCTTATGAACTATCTTAATAAACTTAAATAGCTTATCCATCCTCATATTATGAACTGTGAAACCAAGAAGAACTTTATGTGTAAGAATTAGAATATAGAACTGTGAAATATAGAAACTTTGAGTGTGATTGTTTACATTGATAGTGTGTATTATTGTTTATGATTAGATTGAGTAAAGACAAGACAATCTTTTCCAGAACGTTTCATTTAACCCTTCGTTTTAAATCGCATTTCACCTTCCCCTATGAACGATATGTGGTCTCCCTATTCCCATGGGCTTGCTCCATTATAATACTTAATGTTAATTTGAGAGTCAGTCTAATTTGCTGTTAGTTATAGGCCTAATTGAAGGAAGCGTCCCGTTAAAATTGTAGTAACACAGACTTATGTAGAGATAAATTTGTTTAAATCAGGTGCATGAATAGAATTCATTCGTTTGCCTCAATAAAAATACAGAAAGTCAGCGTAGAGGTTTGTCGCTCCACAAAACTTATTGGGCCGAGAGATTCCCTCCCCTACTTTGCCCTATATTATCAATGTTACGATATTAAAATGAAATTTTGTTAATCAGAATTTAAAAATTGTAAAATAGAAAATATCATTAAAATCAATTAAAAGTGATTGTTTTCTCAATTTTGAATGTGAATCTGTAATACTGCAGACGTGATATAGCCGAACATTTAGTTTACGTGGAATTGCTGGAATCACGGACATCTGATTAAAAAGCCAGTGTTCCAGATACTCATACAAACTGTGTTCTCATCACCACCTAACACAAAATTTACAATCACTTTAAATACGGAAATATCTACTTATCAATATCAAAATATTGTGATATAATTTGGCGTTCTTGTGGTTATACAACAGTAGCTATATAGGCATACACACAGTCACAGTGTTAGTTTCCAAAAATAAAGATGGCTGCTATAACAATATGTATCATCATCTTTAGTTTGTTACACACGTCAGTAGGTGGACCAGGTAGCCCCCGTTTGATATCGCGGCTTTGTAGAATGCTCAGGCAGTATCCGACTAGCAGTACATCCAGTGATCTGCTGTCTCGCTGTTCAGATGGGTATGGAAGAAGGAGAGTGAGTAAGTACAATAAATTTATATTTTAATTAAAAGGATACTCTAAGAATGAATATGAGATTCGATTTCTTAAACCTAGTTAAAGCGATACAATCTCTTAGAATGAACAAAAAAATTAAGTTCTCAAACTTGATCAATAAATATTCATCAACGATGTCCAAAGTATACAAACAGAACGCAAAAAAAACCCATGAAACTATGTTAACTTCCATATAATAACAGGTTATAATTGATAAACGCCTTAAATTTGATTAAGGGTTTTTCAATTTTGTATAAAAAATATTGTTTTCTGATCAGATTATTTAGGTAATCTGTTGTATAGTTATGCCACCAGGTAATTCCCTGATGAATATTAACTCCTATTGACCAAATTTGAACATTTAGATTTTTTGTTCATTCTAAGAGGTTGTATTCTTTTAATAGAAAGAGTGTGTTAATAATCTATATAGATATAGGCTAACTATTAGTTCGTGGCGGGTTGAATTCTTGGGAATGGCGACCATTGTCTGGTGTGGACACCTCTGCACTTTCGCACTTTCTCATTCATATATTAAATAAACATGATGAATTGTTATTTATTATCAAATTACTATTATTCATTTATTTATTCACATATTTTATATTTTCTATATTGTATATCTTTTCTTTGTACCGGTGCCAGATTAGCATAAGCTTCGGCTTGTTTCCAAAACCCTAACTATTTTCTGTAAAAATATACATGAATTTAGAAATAAAATATTGTTTAAACCAAATCACTATTTTGTTCGACGTAATCAAGCAAATGGCGTTATGTAATAAACTTTACTTTGATTTATTTCAGCCTATTATGGGAGAGACAGCGCAAGAATTTCAAACTATCAATGTTCTGAATGCCGTCAGTTACGTCTTCCATGTGAGCAAAAATATTGCGCAGGATAAAGCATTAAAAATGTTGTATATTATTGGTACAATGGTGTGCAGCGTGGCTCTTTAGCTATCTTCTGGGGTTGTTGTTGTATCCCCAATTGACTGCAACATAGCTGTTAGCCGACGCGTATTTATTAGACTGGAACTGCAAGGGTGCTATAAGTTGGTTGAAGGACTGGAGACCGACTCAATATACATACACTTTACTTTACATTCAATTATAAACATTCTCTTAACAATTAAACATTCTCTAAACTATTAACATATACTGCATCTGTCCTAACTACGCGACACGTTCGCCCATACGATACTCGCTCAAGAATCTATATCCTACTCTGTCCCTTGCTAAATGAATTCTTTAGGAATGACTCCCCTTTCCTATACTCTCTACCCCTATTTATCTCTGAATACTTCTTTGTGCAAAACCCCTGTTGTCTTCTCAACCTAATTATCTTGCGTAATTCAATGACTTCTTTGTTGACCAGCTTATAATCCTTAACTCTAACCAACCATGCTTGGCTTGACATTTGAAAGACTCCTTTGATATACCCCTTCATTCAATCTACCCTTATAAACCCTATTGCGCAACTATCTATTAAAATACCCTAACATTTATAACTTGTGAAAACTAAACCTCATTACAGGTGAACATCTTATGAAATCATAAACAAAAAAAAAACTGTATTTACGTGAACTTTTGTTACGAACGATAAGTGTGTGGCATGCGAATCCTTACAGAAATAAATTAACTCTAAATATCTGTTGATTTATTTTTATTTTTCTGACTACTGAAGGTGTAAGAATTTTCAAAAGGATGGGGGTTCACTCCCAGTCTCTCATTTTCGTTTTCAAAAAATGTTCATATATTGTCAAGATCAGCTGAAAGTAAAGGTTATAGACCTACAAAACCCATTGTTCCCTTCTACTTTTCATTCTCAATATAAATGTAGGTTACATCAGAAATGTAAAATTAAAATTGTAATAGAAATTGGGGATAAATTCTAGTAGCGGATGTATCATAATGTCAACTTGTGATCAAAATAATGACATAATTAGGCGTTCTTGTGGTTTATTCAATAGTACAGTTATTAGTGAGATTATAAAAATAAAGATGGCTGGTATAATATACTTTATCATCATCTTTTGTTTGGTACAAACTTCCATAGAATCACCCCAGAAGCGAACTTTCTATATCTTTCATCTCAGAAACACATTTTGATCGCATTGTAAGAGGTTGTGAAACACTCGTGGAAGCCAGAAGAACTTCTAGAGATCTTCCTACATCTTTCAACATAGGAATCTCTTCTATGCTCGTGGATGCCACGGGAATCTCATCATCCAATAGTAAGTACATTACATTTAAGGAAAAATATTCCTTAGATAGAGCATGAGTTTCAATTACTCAAACTATATATGACTACATGTACATGTATACATCATTGGATATTACTGTCTGCGCTATTTTTTTAGAAGCGGAATGGAACCTTTAAATTAGTATTGTTAGTCTTAAAATGTCTTTGCTTTGATGAAAATATAAACAGGAAAACAATTAATTTCAAAATTTATTTTACAGAGGACAATTTTCAGTCAGAATTAGTGTCCTTTTTGGGTTGAAATTTCCATTTAATGTAAACTGACAAAAATTATATATTTTATCAAAGCAAAGACATTCTAAGACAATCAGTAGCATTGTCAGGCTGATATACCAATTCTCATAAAAATAATCGCAAAAATTCAAAAACTTCAACTTGCACAGACAGTAATATGAATTTTCAAATAACAAGGTTTGGTGCTAATCAAGATATAAGCATTGAAAAGATAGAAACTACTTTCTTTTGGCTGGTCCTTAGCCAAACCTCTTAGGATTAATCTTTTTCGGATTATTTGTACTAGCTGGATCGAATTGGATTATGATCGAGCTTAGAATCAGAACAACTTTTTGTTGACGTAACAAAGCACACGCAGTCATATAATAAACCCTGCTTCGATTTCAGATGGGGGTAGTACTGTAAGGCCCCGTGGTCACGACAACTTAAGGAGAGCAGACCTGGTATGTGCAGACTGTAGACGGCGACGTCATTATTCATGTGTACAGAGATTTTGCCCAATATCACGTGTAAGAGGAACATAGGATATTGGTTAAATGATGGATATAATATAAACGGACAATCCTGTTATTACGTGACCTCTTTGTCACGAAACATAAGTGTATGTCATGCGAATCTTTACAAAAATAAATTAATTCTAAATATCTGGTGTTAAGATTTTTTTTATTAAATGTCATCATTATAAAGACTCTTAACTGAAGCAAGCTCAGCAAGTCAGATTATTGGGCAACTGCCTTCGGCCCATAAAACTTTTAGGCAATGGAAATTGGACCCATTAAAAAATCTTGTCAAACTAACAAATATCAATCAGTAACAAAATATTATTCAACGAGTCCAGAAAGGTCTACAATAGTATGCAAGCTTATCAACTTTAATTTTGAATTTTGTTTTGGGAAACATGCTCTCCTCAAGAGGCGACCTCTATCAACGAAAATGCTGTTCAGAAAGTTCTCAAATGCAAGAATTACCCCGAAATCGTCATCAAAAGGTGAGCACTATCAACGAGAATATCTGAAAAAGACGCGGATGCTAGGAAATCAATCAACCTGCTTTGAGAGATGGGATTCGTCAACGAAAAATATTTTTTTCAATAAACCTATGTCAGATGCAATAAGAAAATTAACCCAATTGTTAAAACCTTTCTTGGGAGAGAATATCTGAAACCTTTCTCAAGATCGAAAGCGCTAATCGCGTTGTAGCAAAGTACCATATTCATTCATTCTTTTCTCGCTACAAAAACAGAAACCCCACCCTACCACCCCCTCCCATCACCCCTTCCAATAGAGTAAAACAAAACAAGAAATTATGTCCTCTACCGTTCCTTTTCCAGCTTTCCAAAAATGTCTCTCTATTCGCCATTGGCGCCAGGAAAAGATTCGGACAGGAAGGAGGGGGAAAGGCGTCGGTGGTATAACACGTAATGTTCATCATCAAAATTAGATATACCGATAATAGATAATGTAGATAATATATACAATACGATGGACAATACATGAAATTTCAGTTTAAAGTTTCCGAGGCGTAAATAACCGAGTTAATAATAATTGTTAAATTTAGAATCTTAAGTACTAACGGACATGCCAACTTCATTTAAAGTACAATAGTAGTCTATAAGACTAACAGTTGGTTTATAAGAATTAAGATGGATGGTATAATATACTTTATCATCATCTTTAGTTTGGTACAAACTTCAATAGAATCACCCCATTCCAAGGGAACTGACAGAGGTCTTTCTAAAAATGTCGAGTTTGATAGAAGTTTTCTTACGATGATTGAAGCTTGGGGAAGGATCTCGAAATCGGGTAGTAAGTACAATTAATTTCTTAACGATCCCGATACTATTGAATTGCATATAGGGCCTACATAGCCCACTAAAATAATTCTATGTCAAATGTATTTATTTAAGATCGAGATAGAAAGACGCCACAAACTATGTAAACATTTTTTAAAAAGAATACAACCTCTAATGAAAAAATAAAAAATTTCAAACTTGGCCAATAAGTCTATTTTTTTTTATCAGGGTCCTTAGGCCTACCTGGTGGTATAAAGGAATACAACCTTTAGAATGGACAAAAAATCTAAATTTTCAAACTTGGTCAATAGGGAACTTACCTGATGGCATAACTATACAACAGATTACCTAAATAATCTGATAAATCCAGAAAACTGTGTTTATATACAATAATTGAAAAACGCTTAATCAAATTTTAAACGTTTTTCAATTATAACCTGTAATTGTATGGAAATTTACATAGCTTTATGGGTTTTTTTAATTCTGTAAGTATAATTTTGACACCGTTGATGAATAATATAATACTCTTATTGACCAAGTTTGAGAACTTTTTTGTTTGTTCATTGAGGTATAGTATCGCTTTAACAAATAGAACTTTATAAGATAAATTCAGGCAGATGCCGAAGGTTAATGGTACAGTTGACAAGCAGTTGTTTTCTAAGGCGTCTCAAAAAGGGGCAAATGGGGTTCCTTGACATCCCCCATCTTAAATCCAAAATCCGATATGTACAAAACTGGGTTGTTTTCTGATTTCAAAAATGTGGAACGGTTTTATTTGCGAAATTGCCAGTACATATTTATTCAGTTATAGCCCAGAATGTACCATTTTAAGATCAGATTATCGGAAAACACCTCTAGCCTCCGCTGATAGAAATTCTGTGGACACCCATAGTCATGTTACTTTAATTTATTTTAGGAACTGTTGGAACAAGGAACTCAAGGATATCAGATATGATTTGTGTATCATGTAGAAGGCGACGTAAGCATTCCTGTGTACGGAGATTTTGCAGATAAACATTGGGACTTTTTCAGTGTGGTTGGACAATTTGCTCTTTTCTGAACATAACATTTAAAACTATCATATGGCCTACATGAAAATTAATAGCCATGCTTCTTCTTTGTCAAAAGTATGTCATTTGAATCCTTATAAAAATCAAAACACCTGATAATATTTTTTAAAGGAATAGAATGTCTTAGAATGAACCTAAAATTGTAATTTCGCCAAAATTTGGCCAATAACAGTACATATCCATCAGTTTTAGTGCAGGCCTTCTCAATTATTTTTTGTTAAGGGTTAAATACATTTTTTCAGAGCGTTTTAGCGGAAGGGTCACTCTTGAGGGGACATTCTCGAGGGCGTCGCGGACCGGATTTGGCATTCTATCCCTTAAACAATATAGGGAGTAATGTTGATTATTTGATGAAAGTCGGCGGTGCGGCTCACTGGTAGTATCACAGTAGACGAACACCCACACCCTAAGAACAAAATGCAAAATTATGCATATAAATTGACAAACATATACTAGTAGGTGGTATAAATTTCTCGGCGAGTATGCTCCCGAACTTTCTAGGAGATCAGCCCAAGTCGTATCAGTTTCAAGATGGAAATTTGAGTGCTAACAATCAACCTAATGAGTAATGATTTCACAATGGATGTTGTTTCTATATTTAGCACGATGAAGAAAGACATATTGATAATGATATAATATTTATATGACAAAACTAATATTTAACATTGGACAAGAAAACAAATATTGTCTAAGTAATAAGATCTATTTTAATCATCTTTATATATTACTTGTCATAAAATGATACACAGAATAATCTATGTTAATTTGTCACTGTTTCTTAAGTCTGTAAAATAATGATGTTTTCAAGATGACTGTACTATGTTACGAATTCATTTTGTTTCTGATAATCTTCACGTATTAAAGTAATCTATTATAATTATTAGACTTGGTGTATGTTTGAATATGGCGTCTAGCTAAGGAATGTGATAAATAACCACATAACCAGACCAGTTTGCAAAAACTCCCCTTCGTTTGGAACCCTGCTACCTGTCATCGTACACTTAAGATAAATAATGCCTAAAATCACGTACCACATACCAATGAAATAAAGAAACACTCGTCATTAAAGGTCTAATTTGCATAGCCGTAGGTATTCGGGCAAAAAATACCCAAAATCGGGCAAAATATCATTCAAATTCGGGCAATAAGTCGGTCTGCCCCCCTGTTGAATCGTGTTAATTTGTGTCTTGAATATACGTAAATACACTTCAGTGGTACTAAATCGTATAATCTGGATAAATATACTACATTTCACTTTCTATATTTGGGTTTTCTATAAATGGCGTAATCTCATTAAAATAACGAGTCGTATGACTTTTATATTGGACAGCCTACTCATCATGGAGATGAAAGCCCGAGTTACATAAAACATATACCTGTATACTATGTAAACTCTTCAAAGTTTGAACGACCGTAACATCATATACTGTAGTGACCAGTATACAATTGGTAGAGAAGAAACAATTGACAAAATATCGATATCTGCCCAAAATAGTAATACTAGAAAGACCATAATATGGTTGTAAAGCTTTACACGAAATTCGACAGGAAAACCGTAAATTTCATGAATACATGTATACCACATAAAACATTACCTTAATCCCCTTTCATAAGGCAAAATGTTACTCACATAAGCATATTGACTCCGCAGTAGCATATTTACTTATATAAGTAAACGTGGTCTTATAAACGTGGTTTAGATTAGTCAAAAATTCCAAGTTGTGAGACTAAAATTTTCTTGATCGAACAGATCGTGAACATATCACTTTAAGACCTCTCCGATATCCTTTATAACTAAATTGACATTCAAGAACCAAACTATAGTTCGTTCAATCGAATCATTCGCTGGAAAGTTGGTATCTGGACTGGAGTACCAATAGAGTCAAATTTGTCCACCAGCAGACTCACCGACCAAGATATTAACTACGTGCCAAATTGAAGATATTTAAATATGCGCTTAAATTATTATTTACACCATCATTATTAAAAAAGGTAATGTATATATTAATTGTAAATAAATGTTATTATTGATATGAGTTCTATCAGCTTGAACAGACTCTGGTTTTTGTCTTCACGTTTATCACAAATATCATTGAATTTCCTAAAATATCGCACTTCTCCATATCTGGATTATATCTTATTCTAAGAGAATAATACATCGTTTATGATTTATCTGAATACCACACAGTAGAATCTGTGTGCAGTCAACAGTATTAGTTATATCTGAATTCAGTTAGATAATTATATAGAATATCACTGGAACACATTCCAAGCTTTATCAATATGTTGATCAATAAGAAATCTGTACATTGGAAAGATTGTTTTACTATTTTCAGATCATGTCTTCGTTTGACATGTGTACTGAGTGTTTCCAGTCTGATCTCTGTTCCTGAACCAAACTATTTCACTTGGAACGTAGGGCGTCCGCAGAGTTTTGAAAAGGGGTTGGACAATGCAGAGGCGAAGTTTAAATGATGAATTAACTTAAGTAAAAATATAAATTTCACGGCATTTCGGAAATAAATCTAATTAGTTATATCAAAATTTTAGCATTCATTCTCTTAGTTTTCCACGTTTCGGCATCTTGAATTTATGTCTATTTTCCAAGATAAAGCAGACAATGCAGTAATGATATCCACTCACACCCAGTTTGAAACACAACTGTGGTAAAGATTAAATTGTTTGACTTATCTATATTCATAAGGATACAAATAAAAAGATATTATGATTGTTATTGTTTAATTTATCTTCTCTTACGCTCAGTGATAACAAGATCATAATGAGAAATAAGTTTTCTTCATCATCAAGAGCTGGAATGTTAAAATAACGAATAATCGTTAAGGGTGAAATTTTCCTGATCTGCCAAAGAAGATAAGTTTGTCGACATAACGGGTCAATGCCATATCTTCAAGTCAAATCATTTGGATATTATTCAGGAATTATTATTATATTAACAAGTTTTAGTTGTGGCCAATTTACTTAACGCTATATTAATACTCATGTTATACTTGTGTCATGTTTCCTAGTACATTTCTTTCATTAACAGATGGCTAGTTGGACGAAGGCATCTACTTTGTATGTTAAAATCCTATTATATGCACTTCAGATGTTTAAAAGTGTATGTATACTGTGACAAATGAGAGCTTCTGTTCAATAAACATATAGAACACTAAACATTAACATTAAACTATAAGAAAATAATACATCTATTATAGGTTCCCAACCTGAGGTATTTGTCAGGGGGCCATGGGGCATGAAGTTGTGTGTAATGTTTTTACTATTTTGCTGTGTAAGGTCTGTAGTTGCTTGTGGTCAAATGCATTTGGCCCCCCGTTGACAAGGAGGCACAAAACCACCCCTTGGACGATATTTCGAATTAAACAGGGGGTCACGGCTCTGGGAGTTTCGTGAATGGTGGGTCATGGTATGAAAAAGTTTTGGAACCACTGTTCTGCTGTAATTGTGATCTCGGATCGGACTGCGAAACGTTGAAATAGACGAGGTAAGTATGTGGTGGTGTACGATGATGAATATAGTAGAAAATAGCAGCTTTGACAACTTGAAAACCCGAAGTACAGTTCCAGAGCTGCTTCTTCGGTTTCGTCTATTTCCATAATGTTATATTGATCAACTATGATCCACAATACGACATCAATCATGGAATAGTCGAGGCAATATCTCATATCACAGTCTAATTAAAATCAGACCATAATTTCGTTTCGTTCGATTTTTTAAATCCTGTTTTTTAAACACTGGTCTGAAAACCACCTTACCTTGATAAAAATGTCCTGATAAACTAGTCTACAGCACTTAGGAATCCTAGAATGCATCTATTGTTCACGAACAAAATCCCAGCTCGGGAGAGGGCAAAGATTTGATTGGTTTAACGTATAGACACTTTCTATTGCACGTGGTTATCAGACCCTAATGCAGTGTTGACAAAATCGGATTAAAAAAAACAAACGAAACGAAATTAGGGACTGATTTTAATTAGACTGTCTCATACCAATTCTTTTCAGTGACAAATCATTGTGTATTTGTTATGATTTCAAACCTATCTTTCTGTCACTTAGATATAGTGTACGAGAAGACACAAACCACATGCCTTCTTGTAAAGAGTCGTAAATAGTTGTCGTATATAATGACAACATCCAGATATGAAATCCGTTGCTAAATAGATTATTGACTATATCGGCCTACTTGTCCTTATATTCTTTCTTGCAGGAACATAAAACAACTTTTTTTTTGTTCTGAATTAAACCTAAGAGATGTGGTCTGAATGGCTTACAGTACTTTGCGAAACGAAACGAAATAATCTGCACTTAGCGAAACAAAATAAACATTTCGCAAATCAGTACTTTGCTCTCCTTTCCGTTGATAGCTAAGCTTGGTCAGGCTCGTAGCAAGTCAAGTACTTTTGGGGAGGCAAACGGCCATTCAAGGGGGGCAAGGTATCCACCAACCCTCAATCCTCGGCAGTTTCCGTAAACCATAATCTGTCTCGGTAATGAATGGTGTTTTTCGTTGTGTTTTCATGCGCGAGACTCTTTACTTTGACGCTTTACCACTTGCTTGTAACGTCGCGACATAGATATAGTTCATAGCAATAGAATCTGTGGAGGAATTTTCTGACACCTGCTCGTGCATTTAATGCTACGTAGTGACTATCTGTTCACCATTTACGCATTTTATCATCATTTTAAATACATATCTGTTTGTTTTCGTGTTATTTGTTTACAAATACTTTTAGACTCGAATGACCCGTCTCTGATGTTTGAACTACCAGAATCACGAGTTCATTACCGTGATATGTTGCAGAGCGCCAGCGTAACTTTCACGGAGACCGTTTGGGTATCCACCCCTTTGTAAGGAAGGCTTCTGCAATGCAATGCTGCGTCATTGGATTAGAGTTATTTTTATCTTTATTGGTGTAATATGTAGCCTGGAAATAGGACTCTATTCAAATGGGCACCTCAGAAAATTTTGAAAATTGACCCACTGAAACCCGATTTCCTGACACAAACTTTTCCCATTTTTCAGGAATTTCCCTGTAAATTTAGGTTTTAAGGTTATTTGATCAAAGCCTGATATTGAGAAAATTTTGAGAATTCAACACGTCCAACAGCCCTCCCAAGACCGCCCCCAACCCCCCCCCCCCCCCCTCCCCCCGTCCCCCCCCCCCCCCTCGCCTTAACTACGGGCCTCGGTTGAGGCACAATTTGGCAGGCATTAGAATGTAAATATGATGTTTCGTCCATTAATGAAACTACTCATCCAAGCCATGCCCGTAGCTTGCTAAATTGCAAAGTTTTAATGAAAGAATGGTGGCAGTTTAGGTATCCCCCCTTCTTCTTCGGAAAACTTTTAAAATTGATACGCTTTGCAGTGGTTCCCTCTATTGTCGTACGGTAAGTTTATTGCTTCAAGGATACCAATTTGAAGTCTGATATTTCGTTTCGTTTCGCAAAGTGCAGATTATTTCGTTTCGTTTCGCAAAGTGCAAATTTCGCAAAGTACTGTAAGCCGGTCTGGATTTACTTTCTCATCTCTGTTGTTGAGTTGCAACACAGTCGGTCATTTTGTTATTGGTCATTATAGTTTTTACACCCTTGAATTTAGCCTCAATGTGAACTTGCGTATCCGGTAAATGAATAACCTATCGACTCTGAATGGTATTTGAACTAAGAAAGTGTTTAGACACATTCAGCTATTTTCATTGGACATTGACCTTTGGCATAGATTCAAAAAGTGATTAAGATTATGAATGACTGACCGTTGGCTGGATGTTTTTGTTATAAAGATGTTTATATACATTATCGTTGGGATTTTCCACCCCATCATTAAACTTACAATACACTGAAGATGTTATTATGAATTGTGTTCTTCGTTTTTCACCTTCTTCCCGCCTTCTCAAAATAAACATGACACCACCAAATTTAAACAATGACTATCTTTACGGTGGCTACTAACTACAAAAACTTCAGTATTTTGAATAGATGAGTGGTAAACAACAGTCTGTATTCACGGGGAGTGATAATCTAGAAAATGGATGTTTTTTGTATTCAAAATTACACAAAGATATATTTTCTACGATGGTATAGGACATCCTTATAAATAATTGTAAATGGTGTTTTCTTTTTTAGCCAAGGTTATCTCAACAACTTGAAGATTGAAGAGTTGTTATCTATTCTGGAAAATAACGGAATCTGGTCGATATAACCCAGTGCTTGAGCTGATGTATTCACTATTAAGCGGAAACAGTCTACAGCAAACCTAAAACCTATATAACATGTTTGACTTATGGAATATATTTGTGCTGGAAATCAAAACTTTGAAATATTAAATTAATTAAAGAGAAATATGAAATAGTTTTCTAGTCTTTTGGAGAAACCTTCTATAAAATCGATTCCACCTTTTCCAATTTTCTGTCAGACATCTGCAAAATATAGCAATACGGAATACATTTCAAATTTTTAATTTTAAAAAGGTAGTCATTATTCTTTTTAAAACATGGTAGACGGATATATGAGTAACTTAAACGAATATATTCGTATTTCGTGGAACATAAAATATTTCCATCAGAGCTTTTTTCCTGTATATTTCTTGGCAGTATTTCTTAAAGGATGGCCACCAATACAAGTTTTCCACCACGAAGTAACGATAAATGATCTTGTAAATAGATTTATTTTATCCCTCGGAGGAACCCAACCCCATATATTGATTTAAAGCTTATACAATCCATATTGTATAATTTACTTTTCATGTAGACTTGGTAGAAGGCATTTTTTAAAAACAAGCGGTTTTCCACAGGCACAGATTCTTTCACGTCAGAAAGTTGACAAAAAAAAAAACGGCCGCACATATACCCCTTTTACACTAGGCCCCGATAGAGAGAGTGTGACCCGGATCGGTGCCTGGCTTTGATCAAAACGTCTGTTTACACTGGCGTTATGTGATCTGGGCCAGGCCCACTTTAAACTGAAATAAAGTTAGTGCGCTCTCTAACTGAAAAGATTACAAAAGGTCCAAGGAAGTCAAAATGGCGGACAATATCAATAATTTGCACGTGCGCAGAAGAACGTTTAATCAGAGCCAGACACTCCATTTACACTAGTAAAATTGAAGTGGATCAGGCACCAAACCGGACCTGGCCAAGCCCCGATCTAATTTGGCTCGCTTTATTCCGTTTACACTACTAAAATTGAAGTGGGCCATGGAACCAATCAGGGCCTGGCCCACTTTATCGGAGCCTAAAGTGAAAAAGGGGTTATAAGTTTATAAATCAAAATGAAACAAAACTGTTGATTTAAGAGTTAAGAAAAATAACAAAATACAAATTTATTGAACATGATCGAGCAAATAACTGTAATCGTATTTATCGTATAAGACAAGGGCAATAACTCAAAAACTTTCGTGGAAAATTATTTTTCAAATTAAACTAAATACAGATGTTTCATCGATATCTGATTAAATCAATAGTTTGTCGTAGTATGTTTTTGCAATCGTCACCGTTAGTCAACGTAAGAGAGAGACTCATAATAAGTAAGTCATTTTTTAGCGACTTTGTATTATTTGATATTAACACATCAAAATTTTAGATAATCTGTAAAAGACAAATTTCTCACTTCCATTACCTTTTTATGTCGAACGATCAATTTTAAAACCTTAAAACTAAAGCTTCAAAAACACTTATTCACGTAATATTATAATTGATAGGCAGAGTATAAGACTTGAGAAAAAAATCTTGAGAAAAAAATCCCAGATAACATACATAAAGACACCTGCATTATATCTTGATAATCTCTTTAAATGTTAAAAAATATATATATTTTTGTGTATTTCTTGTCATGTATTTGCATTTCTAATCATAAAGAAGTATGTCATTTTAAAAAAAAAAATCAAATGTATTGTTTAAAAGTGTGATATACAATGAAATGATACAGTAAACCCCTTATAAACTTTATATGTGCAGGTTGTTAGATAAAGTATCATTACTTGTGCCTTTGTCACTTAAAGACACTTTTGTCCGCATATCTTTGGGACCCCATCCTTAAAGAACTCTGGGTATCTTCAACCGAAAGGTGTGGGGTAGTGTTCGGTGGTGCTTATGCAAGTTCAACAGAAATGATCGTGAACTATGGAGACCAAGCAAATTCATAAAAAATTCATTTTGAAATTTAAAGACAAAAATAGCTTACCTTTATTGTATGTATTTCTTTGTAAAATGGTTAAAACACGACATCGGCAACTTATTTCAGGATAAGAGACACACTACTTATGTTTAAAGAATAAAGATAAGCTAAAGATTGTACACACATGTATCTTGTTGTGAGGATATACGGACGACTAAATACACCAGGCATAGTTTCATGACTGAATGAAGAAGAACGCGTTTGTTGCTTTTATTTGGCTATTTATCAATATAACTGATGATGAATAGAGTAGTTTGACCAGTGAACATGTAAGTTTCTCCTGTGATCGTGCTGTGCGGTGGTCAGCTTGCATTACCAACTATATACTGGTTATAATATTGCACGTAGAGTTAGTATTATATTATATACAGCGAACTTAACGATTTGCCAGATATTCTAAAAATTCATTTCTCCGAGCAACATTTGAAAGGGATATGTTCACCATCCGTTCACCAATCACATTTTAGTTTCAGAAACGGACATTTTTAAGCTATGCTAATCAGAAATAAAGTTCACAGCTCAATTAGACTCAAAATGTATGTGTATCCATAGTTATTTGCGTTTTTCAAAGTCCCAAGTCAATCCCCGAAAATGCTGAACGTTCCCATTTAACATTTGTCGTCGAAAATAGGATTAAATGTGATTTGTTATCGCTATTTTGGCATTAATCTGTTTGAAGGAAGGAAATAATATCATGAATTACGTATAATTCCTTGAACTGTGACTAAGTAACATTGGTATGTCAGACTAGAAAGTCCTTTAGAAGGCTACAGTTGAGTTAAATTGTTAAAATAGAAAAAAACTTGAATTTGGGCATAGTTTCAGGAAATTTTTAGTGGAAAGTTATAGTGGCATCAGGTGTCTGGAATAATAATTATACACTGCTTGGCACATCACCTGCCATTGTTGCTCAATATTACACACAAAATAGGGAGATCAAAACAAAACATTAGCATAATGAACTAAAATTAAATAATGTAGATAAAACTTTACAATAAGGTCATGATGACGACCGTAAAATTTCTTAAAGGTAGTTTTAAAGTTGCTGCAGCTACGATGTGAAGTATTAAATTGATCAGGCAGAAAAACGATAAGAACTTCTTTTACTACTCTATGATCTATATCCTAGAATAGAAAGATTTTTTTATAAAATTATATAATAATAGAAATAGAATATTCCATTGTCGATGCAATGAAATGAATGCCTACTGTGTTATGTTGATGGAGATTTTTAGATAAACTTACTGACTTTCATTTGGCACTTTGAAAGTATATTTGATATTTACATGAACGTTTTCTTTTCTAGGTAATGTGTTTCATGTCCGCGGTAGGGTGCATGGTGTTGGGGTGGGGGTAAGGGAGGGATGTCAGAAATGAATCGAAACTGTGGTGACTCGGTGAGTTATAGACGCTTGTTCGCTTACCTGAGGGTCAGAGGGCCAGACATGGAAACACCCACAACTATTATATAATTAAGCTTCGTTTTTCCATCATCTAACAGATGACACCCTACAGTTCAAAATCGTAATAATAGAAAGCTAATGCCACTATCCTGGAACTCCATTCCATTTCATTTCTGTCAACTATGTCGGGTTAATGGTGACTGAACACCTTGAAGTATTGTTTGATGACGATTGTTAATGTGGGCTGACCAAGGCCCTTTTCCGATTTCAACTGGCTAAACGTCCACGTATAACGTCAGGTATCAGTATGAAATCTAACCATTGACATTAAAAGAATGTGTAAACGGTCCACCCAAACAGAAATTAACTCGGTGAGTAAGAACCTTTCTTATTGTGCCAAAGTAAATAATCTGATAAAGTCGTCCAATACGGGACAGAATGACCCATAGTTGATGACTTTACGGGTCATACGGACAATAAAATCTAGAAGATAAACAGCTTACTATCATAAATTTACATTACTTAGCTTGTATGGGATAGACAAGACAACATGGGACTATACATGTTAAATTCAACGTATACAAGACGTGTTATTCAGGCCCCTAGGAACAGGAGATGCAGCCCCCCCCCCCCCCCCCCTCAAATAATTTTGAAATCAATGACTGAAGCAATATAAAAAATTATTTTAAGTTAAAACAAGAAATTACTGGTATGTTGTTAGGGCCAGTAAAATAAAAATTGCTTTACATAGGCAGGAGCAACCTTTAATTCAGCACCACCACCCTTGCTTGAGAATAATTTTTTTCACAATTTGCCCCCCGACCTCTAATATGAAATTGCTTCCTACGGGCCTGTTATTATTTCACCAACGGTGGCTCAGTGAGTTAAAAGCTTGCATTTTAACCTGAAGGTCCAGATTTCAATCCTGGCACGAGTCGGTATAATATCTTGTGATATGTCAACCCAGTTCCCCATTAAAGACATGGAAAAAAAGGTGTAGTCGTTCGGATGGGACAATAAATCGAGGCCCCGTGTGGTAATCTATCCTCGTTAAAGACCAGTTGGAAATACCAGTTGACTAATGCTAATTTCCCTCATTGCACACAACACGGTCTGCAATAGTCCAAACAGGTGTAGAAAGTAGACAATAAAACTCAATTTCAATTTATTTTCATTTCATTAATTAACGGTTTGTTCCTGACTAAAATCTTTCTCTTGCTTTATTACCAACAACTTAATATTCAGCAAAAATTTCATACATATAGTTGATTAGATACATTTGAGTGTCTTTGTTAGTGTTTACTAGTTTCTTGTATATCTTGACTTTAAGAAAGATTATCAGAAAAATAATGACCATCGCATCTCATTTTTACGAGATTTTTGATAGGCAGTAAAAAATACAGGTTCGGTCAGAATGAGTATATTAAACTGATTTACCATCAAGATATGTAAACAACATTAACATAAAATAGAAGTAGATGTTAAGATTTATAATTTTCTGCTCAATTAGAGGTTAAAATAGAGAGATGTTTATCTATAAACAATCAATGGATTTTCCTAACTATGTTTAAAGATAAGTAATATTTAATCTGGAATTGTAATTATCAATGATTTAACTCCTCACCATGACGTCAGATACTTAAGGTACAATACTCCCTTGGAATTATTGACATTGCTATACAATTTCAGGAATTGACGTATTTTCAATTGACTGAATCATTGTCAGAAGATATTCAAGACTTTAAAGGTAATGCTTACAGTAATTAGTCAAATCAAGTAAAAACAAGATTACGGGATGTTTCCACCTGTAAGAGTTCATCACGTAGACCAATAAATATACACATTTGTTATGATTTCGAATTACAGAATATGATTGTTCATTCCACTTCCACACTATTTACGATTTTTAAATCGGAATCCCTTTCCAACCAACCTCAATTCTCAAATCAAATTCTTTGTTACCACAATGCAGACATTTCTTTCAACGAGCAACCATAAGCTTAAGCTATAAATTTTTATGAGGTTACATTACCACATGTGTTGATCTTTTTTAAGAATTTTGCTCCGTTGGAATCTGACAGGTTCAATGTATTTTCTCCCCCTCCCCCAAATTTTTTGACAGATCCACGCCCTTGCTGGTATGTACACTTAAAGGTTGCATCAAGAATCTCTTAATTGACAAGTGGTGGATTTGTAATTTGAGGTAATTTGTTTATATACTGAGTGGAAAAGGTTTAAAGCATTAATAACAATCTTGACAATATTCCAAAACATCTATCACCTTGTATTGTATATCATGTTATAATGAGGCTAGAGTTTGGGCTCGAGGTTTGGCTATTGCCATGTCAGTTTTAAAAATGGTAAAACCAGACTTTACTCTTGTTCATTAAGCAACGTTGTACGATCTTAATGATCTTACCGTTGGTTGCATGATACACCTTTCTCGCAATAAATGACTAGTTAACCCTTAGCGTTGAGCTTTCGATTTGAAATTTGACAGAAAGATACCAATTATATGTATCCTAGATATCCAAATCCAATTTCAGCTAATTCTAAAGCTCCTTTCAATGTAAAAACAAGTTTCAAAGTTTTCATGTGGGCGAAATAATGGCGAAATGAAAGGATGACATTTTCCCGTGATACTATGTTTGAAGTAATATGATTGGAAGAGAAGAAAACTCTCTACCAATGAAAACTAGAAACGCGTCGCATGCAGGAAACGGTTACCTCGCCCCTCGTTCATTCGCCCTTTGTGGTTTCAGTTTTGGTAGATGGACGTTTCCCAGAACATTTTGTTAACTTGTTATCTACCTACCAACCATTTTGCTCCAATGCAGTTCAATGTATGTACATGTAATCCACAGACCATGGCTTCCAATTAGTTCTTAAATGAACTAGGTTACTAACAACTTTTTCTTCTGCATGTATCAAGGCTTCTGAAAGATTCACCCGAAGTCACCTTATAAATGTATACAGACTCAATTGGGATAATCTTACATAGAAGTGAAAAGGAAAGTATTAATGAAATAAACTAACAAATGATTTATTTTATATTTAATTTGTATTTTTGTACACACATTTGAATAAAGCTCAATTTAAAATAATGTAATACGCAAGTTTCTTTTATAATGATGGAAGATATGGTGTTCTATCGCACTATAACGCACATTTTGTCTCTTTGAATTGGTTATCAAATGTTACAGCCTAAATCCGACCCGAAAATTTACCAAAGGAATCCTAGGCTAAAATCCATTGGTTGTCTGTACAGTACCTCTGCATACAACGTTCTAATCCTCTAGTTGAACATACCAAACACATTCTATCCATTTGCTGGCTTACATCTAATCCGCCGGTTACTGAAAAATAAAAACGTTATAGATTAAATTGTATACATTTACTGTCATTCTAAAGATAGGGTAAATCAGTGATTTTCAATCCCTTTCTTTCATCTGTTTAGAACCTTGCTCAATTGCAATCCCAAATAAATTTCTCAACAATTCATTTAGAAAAACATCTGTGTGAGTTCCGCTAGCGCTCATCATGACGTATCATCGCATAATGGAAGCCATAGTTTACCGCGATATATCCACATTGTCCCTGTTCCTGTAGATCAAATCTTAGTTACATTGCTCAAGCTAGATTGAAGTTTACCGTATAATGAATCATGTATCTTAGTTCCATTGCTCAAGTTGGATTGAAGTTTATCGTATAATAAATCATGTATCTTAGTTACATTGCTCAAGCTGGATTGAAGTTTACCGTATAATAAATCATGTATCTTACTTAGTTCCATTGCTCAAGTTGGATTGAAGTTTACCGTATAATAAATCATGTATCTTAGTTACATTGCTCAAGCCGGATTGAAGTTTACCGTATAATAAATCATGTATCTTAGTTACATTGCTCAAGCTTGATTGAAGTTTACCGTATAATAAATCTTGCAGGTGGTTCAGTAGTCAGATAAAACCTGCCGTTGAGCGGGTAGTGGTTCAGTTGCAAACCCTAGGGTGATGGAAGTAAAAAATATACTTACATGAATCAGATATATCTTCAATGTTGTCGAAACCCATGTTATCCAAGATATCATTAGGCAACATGTTGTTTGGGTCGAATGGTGAATTACGACTTTCAGTAGATCGTAACAATTGTTGTAACCTAGAAGATTGGTGATCTCTTAGGTACTCATCTAAACCTGATGTCCGTTGAGGGAATAAATCCCTGAAATTGAAGTCGGTATGATAGGGTTGAACATCTCCAAATGATGATGAATCGAAATCACTGGGAATGTTTCTTGGAGCTGCAACAAAAATCATCTCGAAAAATAATACTTTCTTCAGATTCGAATACATATTAAGTTACAGAGTGTGTGTTAAAAAGTTAAAATAATGTATTATTAATTGTATGCCTTAAAGCATACATTATAACAAGTGATGTGTATCCGGTTTAGAAGTGTCCAGGCACGGCACTTAATGTAAGCCTCATTATATTATAATAAAACAATGCAAAAGGTTATCGGCGAGATCCCTCAGACCCAAAACAAATAATCTTGAACCATAAATTCGTAGGGAAATGTCCGGACTTTACGTTTTCGGGCGTCTATTCCCAAAACATTTTTAGTGTTGGAAAAAATAAATCTTAAATTTGAAAGCTCCTTTCTAGGCGTCCTCGGTAGCAACTCTATAAGGAGGGCTACGCTGCAATGGAAATAATTCCGTGGATTGAATGAGTTAAGTTGAGCAATCGGCAATCTCATTTGTTTACCCTTTGTCGACAGCTCTATGAATCCATTTATTTTGAAGGGTTATTGGAACTTTTCCCCTCCTCCGTTTACAAGACAATTCCACGACCAATGCTTCTGAGAATTTACTTTCAGTACATTTAAAATTCATCAAGGGATGTACATTCAATATGAGCGTTCTGTTTAATATGTTTTTTCTTTAATTTTCTATATAGGGCTTATTTTTGAGTGAGAATAAACAATTTTTTTACCAAATATTCTCTTTCGAGAACGTACTGTGCCTGCTACAGAGTTTTTTTTTCAAACAACAGTGACGACAATTTTGTTGCACATTGCATGATGTAGTGAATATAAACACTTGACAAGTATTTCCTGTGAATGCTATTTAAAGGAAATCATGTTTCAACGATTTGCTATACTTAAATCACAAGGAAGTCTTCCTCTTTCTTTATATGTACTTGAGGGACACGTATAAAACTTAGGCGCAGATCCCTGGGTGTGGGGGACAGAACCTGGATGAGACATTATATTCCCCCACAAATTATCAAGCTTGGTTAAGTAAAGATGGTGTCTGTAATGGACGTTCGGCACAATTTGGCATCGGATAACATTTAACATCTAAGTCCCGAAATATTGTGCATGCGTCGCACTTTTCTATGGTCAGGTCGAATGACAGGAACGTACTTTAAACGCTATACTATGTTACAAAATTCGCACTTAGAGTCTGTCCCTTTTAGATAAATTCTGCGTTCGCCACAGGTCCCCTCGCCCTCGAATTGATAAAGCGATCTGCGCCACAAATCTGTTTGCATCTGTCTGATCTCGCGTAATATATCCCTTAAAAATACCTAAAACTAAAGTTTGAAAATCTCCAAATTATGATTGGAAAGAATCGAAACTACTGGCAATGAACCTTGTGCACAACCAAATAAGTTTTGAAAACATATAACAGCTAAACTTGTTTATCTTTTTCCCTCAATGACAGAGCTTCTACTTGAAAACCAACGTATAAGATTCCTCGGTGACCCACATCGGGTGTAGAAAAGGAACTCTCTCAGAAAATCGGTTGAAATTTGGAAACTATTAAAGCATTTTCAGTCTTTGGGGTAAAGGGTTAAATCTCCAAATCGATGAAAGCTGACAAAGTTCTCACTAAATGGACGATAATTGCCGTCGCCCACTGTCCCTACGTCGTTCTGTTCACATTTCTAGAACGAAAGTTTCGACTGGAAGGAAGATTCCTTAAAAACTCTTCTATACGGCTGAATTTGGTTGGAATACATCTCTTGATGATGGGAACGAGTTGATATGACTGGGAATGTATCTAGGAGTCGAAGCGCCGAACAACCCGATAAATTATATTGTCATAAGAATTGAATGCATATTATCCGTCCTTCAAATAATGTTAAAATTTATTTATTATTGAACGCCTTGCCTAATTAGTTAATTACCATTAAGGGTATTGATTGGGCTAGCGTTCGAGAAAAAAACCACGAGATGGAAGTTTTGCGAATTACTTATTATTTTTGGGCTCAGATTGTAGATAATTATTATTACTTTATTTGTAAACTATATAGAATGAAAAAAAACGACAAGAAATTAGGTATTTTGTTAGTTTTTGCTAAAAAAATTAGGAAAAAGTAGCAAAATGTGTCCCGGTTGATACAAGATTTCTCGGCCATTTTTTATTGGAAAATTATGATCTTGGTCTTGATTGAAAGCTTATTCAGTAAGAAAGAAACGTACAGAGAGTTTTTTCGAAAATTCGAATTAGTGTGGCCCCTGGAAAATGTTTGCCATACCTACAAATAAATTTTCGTAAATTTTCGTATTTCCATGGTAACCACGAAAATAATATTTTTTTTTGAAAAATCGCTCTGTACGTTTCTTGGCAATGTAATTGTCTACATTTATGCCAAGTTTGATGTAGATTGATCCATTCACATTTTTTTAAACTTGTATCAAAGGTTTGAAATGTCCAATTTTTATGACATGTTTGAAAGGGCTGTCAACTCATTAAAAAAAATCTGATTGACATGAAATCAACCTTACACTATCGAGAAGGACCCCAAATCATCAAAAAATGCACAACAAGTCTCAAGAAATCATTATTATTATCCCATTTTTTCATAACGTGAAATAGCCCAATTAACACCCTTAAGTGGCTATATCCGATATAATAGGAGTTTAGGTTGTGCACTTTGATTTAAACAATATTTTATTTTCACATTACATATAGTATTTTACAAAACATATCTTAGGTTTCGGAAACAAGCCGAAGCTTATGCTAATCCGGCACCTGCTACAAATAAAAGATACAATATAGAAAATATGAATTATGTCAATAAAAAGGTTGTCAATATTCAATAATTAATTATGTATATTTAAATAATGTACATGAATAATAAAAAAAAGTGCGAAAGTGCATAGGTGTCCACACCAGACAGAGGTCGTCAGCCCCAAGAATTCCACTCGTCCACAAACACAACGAAGCCGCGGGCAAAGATAGTCGGGCTGATCAATTGGAGACTGTGTTAAGGTTGAGAGATAATTTGATCAGAAATAGACTTGGGGGAGGAAGACATATAATGTTGATCACGATTCACGATCAACAACAGGGATAATCAAGCAAGATCAGCAATCAGAGTAGGTATTCAACTAGAGTAGGTATTCAACTAGAGTAAGTATTCGCGATCAACAACAGGGATAAGCAAGCAAGATCAGCAATCAGAGTAGGTATTCAACTAGAGTAGGTATACACGATCAACAACATGGGTAACTAAGCAAGATCAACAACTAGAGTAGGTATACACGATCAACAACAGGAGTAAGCAAGCAAGATCAGCAACAAGAGTAGGCATTTAACTAGATTAGGTATTCACGATCACCAGCAGGGATAATCAAGCAAGATCAGCAATTAGAGTACGATCAACAACATGGGTAAGCAATCAAGATCAGCAAATGATGTAGGTATTCAACTAGAGTAGGTATACACGATCAACAACATGGGTAAGCAAGCAAGATCAACAACAAGAGTAGGATAAAAAAACTAGAGTAAGTATACACGATCAACAACATGGGTAAGCAATCAAGATCAGCAAATGATGTAGGTATTCAACTAGAGTAGGTATACACGATCAACAACATAGGTAAATAAGCAAGATCAGCAACTAGAGTAGTGTTATGATATGTCTTATTTAGTCTGTAGGCTTATGTCTTATAAAATGTGTTACCTCCCTTTAATCAGTCAGTCTACTTCATACCTATCACATGATAAGTCACATGACAGTTGTTGTTACCGCCATTTGTATTGAGTTAGTTCATGTAATCTCTATTGAATAAAACCTACGTTATATCCTGATATTAGTGTCGTCTAATCATAACATGGTGTCAGAAGTGTGTCTGCACTAGAAGTTCTTGTTATGGATACGTTAAAACCTCCAAGTGGTTTAGAGTTAAAGGGAAATTTGGCTGAAAATTGGAAGAGATTTCTGCAAAGGTTTGATCTTTATTTGAGAGCCACAGGGGCTGATACCAAGTCTGAAAAGGTGAAGTCAGCAATCTTTCTTCATGTTGTTGGAGAAGAATCCCTTGAAATTTATAATGGTTTTGTGTGGGAAAATGATGGTGATGAAAATAAACTTTCCAAAATTAAAGAAAAATTTGAAAATTACTGTAATCCTAGATCAAACATAACTTTTGAAAGATATAAATTTTTCACTTGTGTGCAAAAACAAGATGAAAGTGTTGATCATTTTGTATCTGAACTTATGAACAAAGCTAAGACTTGTGAATTTGGTGACCTTAAAAATGGTTTGATTAGAGACAGAATTATTTGTGGTATTCCTAATAATAGGTTAAGGCAAAGATTGCTTAAAGAAGATACATTGTCAATGGAAAAAGCAATTCAAATGTGTAGAGCTGAAGAAGCATCTAAGAAGCAGATTGAAGAAATTGGAGCAGAATCTGAAGAAATTAAAGCAGGTGTAAATTGTGATGAAATCAAGAAAAAACATTGGCCTAGAGATAGATTTCAAAATTCAGATCACAAGAATCCAAGTAGTTCACAACAATTTGCTAGAAAACCCTGGAATAATTCAAGAAAGAAACAGTCTAGTACATGTTCAGGTTGTGGTAAAAATCATGGATCTTCACATTGTCCAGCTAGTAACATTACTTGTTATAATTGTAATAAAATTGGGCATTTTAGTAAATGGTGTAGAAGTTCTAAACGTAAACCTAATGGAAATGATCGTAAAGTACATGAAGTTTTTGATAATGGAAATGAGTTATTTGTTGATGTTGTTAATAATAACCAGTCTGAATCATGGATTGTTCCCTTAACAGTAAATAATAATATAATTCCTATGAAGTTAGACACAGGTGCTAACATTAATGTGTTGAGTGAAAATGACTATAATTCTATAGTTAATAAACCAAAATTGAAACCATTTCGAAAGAAATTGACAGCATTTGCAGGTCATAATATTCCTGTATTAGGTCAGTGTGTTTTAAAATTCAGTTATAAAAACAGAGTTATAAACTCTTTAGCTGTTGTTACAAGTGAACAAGTTCAATCAATTCTAGGTTTAAAGGAATGTGAAAAACTTAATCTAATAAAACGAGTGTTACATTTAAATGCTGATGTGAGTACTGAAACTAAAGATGTTGTGTCAGAATTTAGTGATGTGTTTAAAGGCTTAGGATGTCTTCCAGGTTATCATAAAATTAATATTGATGAATCAGTACCTCCAGTAGTAGAACCTTGTCGTAAAGTACCTTTTGGATTATATAATAAACTCAAAGATGAATTGGATCGTATGGAATCCCTTGGTGTTATTTCCAAAGTTCAGGAACCGACAAGTTGGGTTAATGGTTTAGTGCTCGTTGATAAGAAGAATGGAAAGCTTCGTCTATGTTTAGATCCACGGAATCTTAATCGTGCTATTAAACGAGAACATTTTAAACTCCCATCGCGAGAAGAAATTATGTCTAGATTTGCAGAAGCTAATATATTTACAAAATTGGACGCATCTAGTGGTTTTTGGCAACTTAGACTTGATGAACAATCATCAAAACTGTGTACATTTGCAACTCCATTTGGTAGATATTGCTATCATAGATTACCTTTCGGAATTAGTAGTGCGCCAGAAGTTTATCATAGAACTATACATTCTATATTTGAAGAGTTTGCTGGTGTTGATACAAGTATGGATGATATCATAATTTGGGGTAAAACTCAACAAGAGCATGATACGCGTCTTAAACAAGTTCTTCAGAAGTGTAGAGATGTTAATTTGAGGTTAAATAGAGAAAAATGTCAATTTAGTGTAACAGAACTTACTTTTCTTGGTGATATTTTGTCTAAAGATGGTGTAAAACCAGATCCTACAAAAGTGAAAGCTATCAATGAGATGGATAGACCAACTACAAAGAAAGAGCTTCAACGTTTCCTAGGTATGGTTAATTACCTTGGTAAATTTATTCCTGATGTTTCAACCAAGTCTGGTCCTTTAAGGTTGTTGTTGAATAATCAAAATAGTTGGGATTGGCAAAATGAGCAAGAAGAGGCGTGGAAACTTATAAAATCCAGTATATCACAGGAACCTGTATTGAAATTTTATGATCCAAATCGAAAGATTAAATTATCAACTGATGCATCAAAATCTGGTCTCGGAGCAGTCTTGCTTCAAGAATATGATGATGGATGGGCACCAGTTAGTTACGCATCTAGAGCATTGACTGATGCAGAATGTGGTTATGCACAAATCGAGAAAGAGATGTTGAGTATCGTTTTTGGATGTGAACGTTTTCACCAGTTTATCTATGGACAGCATGTTGTTGCTGAAACTGATCATAATCCTCTTGTTTCTATTTCTAAGAAATTATTGTGTGAGTGTACTGCGAGAATACAACGTCTAAGACTTCGTTTGCAAAAATATGATTTAACTGTTATGTATACGCCAGGTAAAAAAATGTTTATAGCTGATACATTGTCACGTGCGTATTGTAATGACTTTGGTGAAAGTAATATTCAATCGCAAGTAGAATCATTTGTAGAGGCTGTTATGTCAACAAGTCAAGTGTCATCAAAACGTCAAATTGAAATTCGCGAAGAAACGCTTAAAGATAAAGTTTTAAAATTACTGAAGGATAAAATTCTTAATGGTTGGCCTAACACTAAAAAAGAGTGCAGTGATTTTATTTCTGATTATTGGAATTATCGTGATGAATTAACTGTGATTGATGATATTATATTTAAAGGATGTCAAATCGTTATTCCTCAATCGTTACGGAAAGACATGTTGGATAAAATTCATATAGGACACTTAGGTATTGAAAAGTGCAAGAAACGTGCTAGAGAAGTTTTATTTTGGCCTAGAATGAACAATGATATAACAAATTTGGTCAAAGATTGTGAAGCGTGTCAAATTTATAGGTCAAGTCAACAATGTGAACCATTAGAACCACATGCAGTAGTAAATCGTCCTTGGTCTAAAGTTGGAACTGATCTTTTTACTTATAATAAGAAAGATTACATTATTGTCGTTGATTACTACTCTAATTATCCTGAAGTGTCTGTATTGAACAATTCATCTAGTTCTTCGGTTATTAAATCGTTACAGAATATATTTGCTCGTCATGGAGTTCCGGACGAAGTTATGAGTGACAATGGACCATGTTACAGTAGTCAAGAATTTCAAGACTTTAGTAACGAGTGGTCTTTTAAACATACTACTTCAAGTCCTCGTTACCCTAAATCTAACGGACTTGTAGAAAGAACCGTCCAAACTGTGAAAAACATTATACGTAAAGGACGTGAAAGTGGTTGTGATCATCTTATGGGACTTTTAAGTTATAGAAGTACTCCACTTGATAATGGATTATCACCCGCTCAATTACTTATGGGTCGAAGAATCAGATCAAATCTCCCCATCACTGAAGAGTTACTTAAAACCTCTGCCAACAAGAAGATAATTCAACATAAGCAGATTTCTAAAGAGAAACAAAAATTCTATTACGATAAGAAGTCAAAACAACTACCAGTTCTTCAACCAGGAGATAATGTAAGAATTCGAAATGATGATAATTCTGCGTGGAAAGGAAAAGGTGTAGTCTTGAAACAATTTGCATTTCGGTCGTATCTAGTGAAAGCTGACTCTGGATCAATATTCCGTCGAAATAGATCTGCGTTGCTTAAAGTTAATAAACAATCTAATAACTCTAATCAGAAGAGACCTAATATTTCTAAAAACAATCAAGTTAATAATCATCAGAATATTAGACACTCATCTAGATCTATTAATAAACCAAAACGTTTAATCGAGTGTTAGACATTTGTTGTAAATTGTCAGACACTAATTTTGTTGTTGTAAAATAGACTACAAATTGTTTTAGTCAGTTTAATGTTTAGTTGAAGTTGAAAGTTCAAATTTATATGTGGTTTATTATGTGATAGTTTCGCATTTCATTTAATAGTTTTATATTTTAATTAATCTTATTTGGTATGCAAATTATTACTTAAGAAGGAAGGTGTTATGATATGTCTTATTTAGTCTGTAGGCTTATGTCTTATAAAATGTGTTACCTCCCTTTAATCAGTCAGTCTACTTCATACCTATCACATGATAAGTCACATGACAGTTGTTGTTACCGCCATTTGTATTGAGTTAGTTCATGTAATCTCTATTGAATAAAACCTACGTTATATCCTGATATTAGTGTCGTCTAATCATAACAAGTAGGTATACAGGTTAGGGTAGGTATAGTAGGTGTTCAATATGAGTAGGTATACACCATCAACAGCATGGGTAAGTGAGCAAGGTCAGCAACTAGAGTAGGTATTCAACTAGAGTAGGTATGTACGATCAACAACAGAGGTAAGCAAGCTAGATCAGCAATTAGAGTAGGTATTCAACTAGAGTAGGTATACACGATCAGGTAAGCAAGCAAGATCAGCAACTAGAGTAGGTATATGTACAACTAGAGTAGGTATACACGATCAACAACAACAACATGGGTAAGCAAGCAAGATCAGCAACTAGAGTAGGTGTACAAACTAGAGTAAGTATACACGATCAACAGCAGGGGTAAGCAAGCAAGGTCCGCAACTAGAGTAGGTATTCAACTAGGTTAAGTATTCACGATCAACAGCAGGGGTAGGCAAGCAAGATCAGCAAATAATGTGGGTACATGTATTCAACATGAGTAAGTATATACGATCAACATCAAGGGTAAGTTAGATCAGCCACTGGAGTAGGTTTACAACTAGGGTAGGTATACAACTAGGGTAGGTATACACGATCAACAGCAGGGGTAAGCAAGCAAGGTCCGCAACTAGAGTAGGTATTCAACTAGAGTAGGTATTCAACTAGGTTAAGTATTTACGATCAACAGCAGGGGTAGGCAAGCAAGATCAGCAAATAATGTGGGTACATGTATTCAACATTAGTCTGTATATACGATCAACAGCAGGGGTAAGTAAGATCAGCAACTGGAGTAGGTTTACAACTAGGGTAGGTATACAACTAGGGTAGGTATACACGATCCTCCACTAGGTTAAGTAAGAGTCTATATTCACTAATATGGTATACAGAAAGTCAACAACCATGGAAGGTATCAGGAGCTAAGGTAGGTATATTAAAGTAGTGAAAGTATACAAGAACAAACTATGGTAAATATACAGAATCAATACCTATTTTCACTTTAAGGGGGCAGATAAAATATGTTTAAATAACGAATCTATTTGATCGTATTATGAAATCATGTACTGAATGGAAAATATGTGCATTTTCAACCTCACTGAGGTGATTAGAACCATACAATAGCGTTTTTTCATCTAGGTGGTGCTGTGCTAGTGAAAGTAATGTATCTCTTCTTTGCAGCTGATATTTTGGACAGACAAGCAGAAAATGTCCCGAGTCTTCTATAGGGTGTCCACATGAACAAGATGGAACATCACCAACATGTCTTAGAAACTTGTGCTAGTTGAGATCACTCATTCTATTTCTAAGTTTACAATGTATTATTTGGACCGATCTTTCTCCAAGGTAATAATACGAGGGGGGATTCACACATGATTTTATCTTTAGTTTAAACTCTTGTATACTACTGAGAGATGAAATCGCATCAGGCAAAGCGTTCCAATCACGAATAGCGGATGGTAGGAATGAATCATAATAGAGTTTGGAGCTAGTAAAGAGTGTTCTTAGCTTGTGACTATGGCGTGTGTTATAAGTATTGGAGGATCCCATAGAATCTGGAACAAGTGCGTTGAGGTAGTTTGGAACCATATTATGAACCATTTTGTAGAAAAGGATAATTCTATGTTGATACCGTCTTTGTTTTAGTGAACTGAAACCTGATTCCTTATACAGTAACGAGTGAGATGTACCACGGACTAAGCCGGTTATTGATCTGAGGCAATCGAGATGGAGATTTTCTAGTCGACATGAGTCTGTTTCTGTACAATTATCATATAACACATCACCATAGTCAAATAGGGGTAGAATAAAAGATTTGTAAATATGTTCAAGAGATTTCCTTGAAAGTCTGTATTTCATAGACCGAAAACAATTTACTGACTTGCTGAGTTTACGTATGAGGGTGACAATGTGTTCTTCCCATTTACAATTCTGACTGAATGTTATACCAAGGTGTTTGTGATGTTCAGAATCTTCTAAAATGTTATTGTCGAAAGAGAGTGGAAATGCAGAAGGAGATAGTTTCCTAGTAAAGGTCATGCTGACTGTTTTTTCTGGGCAGAAGACGACATTCCAAGAGTTTGCCCAATTGCTGATGGTTCTAAGGTCATTGTTTAAAAGTGTTTGGCATTCGGTCGGGTCATTTATGATCATGAACAGTGACGTATCATCTGCAAACAGACGGATGTTAGATTTGATGTCGTTGGTAATATCATTTATATATATTAGGAAAAGGAGTGGCCCAAGTACCGAACCTTGTGGGACTCCATTTTGGACAGATGCCGAGCCTGAGGTCGAGCCTCTTATAACAACCAATTGTTCCCTTTCAGAAAGATAATTCCTGAGAAGTGATAGCATTTTACCTCGTATGCCTACTGACTGTAGCTTGTAGATGAGGCCTGCATGCCATACGCGATCAAAAGCTTTGCTTATGTCAAAAAATACAGCTTTAGTTTCGAGACCTTCATCAAGGCTACTACATATATTATTATATATATTAATGAGCTGGTACGTGCAAGAGTCATTTTCTGTAAAACCTGATTGTGAGGCAGAAAGTAATTGATGAAGACGGAGAAAATTATTAAGATATTTATGTATGCATTTTTCAAAGACCTTGCCTAGAGTGCTGAGGAGAGAAATAGGACGATAGTTTGAGCAGATGTTAGCATCACCTTTCTTATATATTGGAATGATGTTGGCTTGCTTCCATATGACGGGAAAACAGCATTGGTCCTGTAAGAAGTTAAAGAGTGAACTCAATGGCACTATAATAGACGGACTACAGCATTTAAGAATTCGATTTGTTATGTTATCATTTCCGCAGGCCTTATTTGTCTTAAGTGAGTTTAGCATGGCTTTGACATCTTGGGGAGTATAAACGGGAAGTGGAATGCAAAGGTCAGATTGGGGTAAGTTTGGAAGCGGTTGATTTGGATTTGGTAAGACTGATTGCTTGATGAAGAATTGGTTTAGATGTTCAGCTTTAGCAGCATCTTCATGAACTATTTGGTTGTTGATTAAGAGTGGAGGAAAATGTTTGGATGAACTGTTTTTAAAAACTACCTTTTCAACAAGTTTCCACCAGTTTTTTTCTTGAAAATGACCCTGACCTATCTTAACGTCAAGATTTTGAAAGAAATCCTGTTTAACTCGTCGTACCTCCGCAATGACAAAGTTCCTACAAGAACGAAAATTTTTCCAGTGGCTCGGAGAACCTGTCCGCTTCGCTTTACTGTGAAGTCTATTCCTTTTGCGAATTATTCGCCTGATGTAGCCATTCATCCACACAGTATCACGCTCACGGATCACCACATCTTTATGGGGAACAAATAAAGATACTGCTTCAAGAAGCCTATCTGAGAAACTTTTAGCAAGTACATTAGGGTCTTGGTGGCTCACAAATAAATTGGCCCAATCTGTTGCAGACAAGAAATTATTGATTGCATCTACATCGAGGTTATTATAGTTCCATATGGTACGCTTGAAGCTTGTATTTTCTGGTCGAGGAAGATTCAGTATAAGTTCTATCGGACAGTGATCACTTATGCCTGCTTCGTGTACAATGGTCTCTGAAACTAGATTAGTGTCAGTTATCAATGCAACGTCTAGAAGAGTTGCAGAGTGCTCTGTGTGTCGTGTTGGTTTAGCTACAGTTTGTGTAAATCCGAAGAGTTGAATAATGTTAGTTAGTTTATTTGATCTACCAGTGAGCTGATTTTCATTGAAGTCACCTAGAATGAACAAAGGTTTACAATCGTCCTTTGCTTTAGAAATGCTTTCCTGGATGAGTTCCCAATAGTCATCAGAAGATTTTGGTGGAACGTAGAATGACCCTATCAGTAGAGATTTTTTACGATGAACTACTTCAATCCAAACTGCTTCTAAGTGGGGGAGATGAAGATCGTGTCGTTCCTTTGAAAATATATTATTTTTCACGTAGATTGCTACGCCTCCTCCTACACCAGATGAGCGATTACAAAGTGCTGGGGATTTGAAATGTTCCAGGAGAGTTTCTTGGTCTTGATGAGATTCATTAAACCATGTCTCAGAAAAGGTGAGAATATCGTGGTCTGATAATTCAGCAATGATATTAGATTTTTTACTCGGTAGACTGCGAACATTTAGATGGATTACACTTAATCCCGGCCCTGGATTTGGCTGAATATCACCAGAAATAAGTAATAACAGAAAACACAAGAACGTGGTATAAAGAGAAAAGAGTCTTATAGGTATCCAACTGACCAGCCAAAAGCTATCAAGATCTACAACAACGATGCGGATTGCCGACGAGCAGAATGCATGGGTGAAGACGAGTCATATCTGGTGTGGACGTGATAGGTATACGTATAAAAGGAGAATAATATAAAAAGAGGATATATACATAATATCTACATATGAGCCAAAAGATGAGATGAGAGCTCATAATATGGTAAGGCCTAAGTTTTGATTGTAGGATTTGGATTTTTACGAATGATCTAACTTGTAATTTATCAAACGATTTCAAGTAATATCAAATAATTTCACTTATCACTCACTTTAATATTTTAAGATAAAATAGAATATATATGAATAATTTTACAACGTTACCTGTATGAATTTCAAAATAATTTCAGGTAAGTTTCATTTTAATATTTATCTTTAACATTTCAAATAGAATTTGTAAGAATAATTTTACAATGTTACCTGTATGAATTTCAAATAATTACAGGTAAGTTTCACTTTAATATATATCTTTAACATTTCAAATAGAATTTGTAAGAATAATTTTACAACGTAACTGTATGAATTTCAAAATAATTACAGGTAAGTTTCACTTTAATATTTATCTTTAACATTTCAAATAGAATATGTATGAATAATTTTACAACGTTAACTGTATGAATTTCAAATAATTATAGGTAAGTTTCATTTTAATATTTATCTTTAACATTTCAAATAGAATTTGTAAGAATAATTTTACAATGTTAACTGTATGAATTTCAAATAATTATAGGTAAGTTTCACTTTAATATTTATCGTTAGAATATCAAGTATAATATGCATGCATAATTTTACAATGTTACCTGTATGAATTTCAAATAATTACAGGTAATTTTCACTTTAATATTTATCTTAGACATTTCAAATAGAATAATTTTACAATGTTACCTGTATGAAATATCAAATAATTACAGGTAAGTTTCATTTTAATATTTATCTTTAACATTTCAAATAGAATTTGTTTGAATAATTTTACATTGTTAACTGTATGAATTTCAAATAATTATAGGTAAGTTTCGCTTTAATATTTATCTTTAGAATATCAAGTATAATATGCATGCATAATTTTACAATGTTAGCTGTATGAATTTCAAATAATTACAGGTAAGTTTCACTTTAATATTTATCTTAGACATTTCAAATAGAATAATTTTACAATGTTACCTGTATTGAATTTCAAATAATTACAGGTAAGTTTCATTTTAATATTTATCTTTTGCATTTCAAATAGAATATGTATGAATAATTTTACAGTGTTACCTGTATGAATTTCAAATAATTACAGGTAAGTTTCACTTTAGAATTTATCTTATACACATTTCAAATAAAATTTGTATGAATAATTTTACAATGTTACCTGTATGAATTTCAAATAATTACAGGTAAGTTTCATTTTAATATTTATCTTTTGCATTTCAAATAGAATAAATATGAATAATTTTAAAATAATTACAGGTAAGTTTCATTTTAATATTTATCTTGTACACATTTCAAATAGAATTTGTATGAATAATTTTACAATGTTACCTGTGTGAATTTCAAATAATTACAGGTAAGTTTCATTTTAATATTTATCTTTAACATTTCAAATAGAATATATGTATGAATAATTTAGCAACAATTTCAGGTAGATATTACTTACATTAATTTTTTTTATTACAAATTGAGGATATTTCAGCATAATAATTAAACAATAATTAGTTTTCAGTACTATTCCATAGTTTCCTCATCCATGGTTGTGTTCACAAAGGAGCCATCAGCCTCACGCCTGATCTTAAGCTTTAGTTTAGTACCGTTGAAGATTTGTTCTAAGTCTGATATTGTCTTCACCAGGAATACCTTATTACCGTGCAACTTTATAAATATTATGCCATCGCTTGTCCAAGTAGATTCTATCTTTTTGTCTTTTTGGAGCTTTCGGGCCATGTATGCCAGATTTGAGCGAATTCGTGTGAGGTCTTCATTGATATATATTCTACGACCTCGGAACAACTTTGGTATAGTAACTTCTGTATTGTTCTCACTTGATATTTGTGTAGAAGTTTTTTGGCTATAATTCATTGTTACCCCAGAGTTTTTTAAGTTTTTAAGTCTGTTAGCATTTTTGATGAATGCACGTTTTGTGTAGTAGCCTTTAAATTTACAAATGATTTGTCTTGGGCTAGAGTCGTTCTCAGAAGGCTTTCCCACCCTATGGCTTCTGTTAATGTCGTTCACTGAGATATTAACTCCTATTAAATTTCCTACCTGGGTCACTATAGTATCTGTATTCTCATTGCTGCTTTCAGGGATACCAGAGATTCTCACACCTTCACGTCTCATATACTGCTCCCGTTCATCATCCCGGTTATTCAGACTTTTGATAGCACTATCTTTCTCCTTAATTTCCATTTTCAATTCACTTACTTCATCCTCCAGCATTTTCAGTTTATTTTTTAATTCAGGTATGATGAGATCAGATAATTTGTTAGCCAACTTAAAAATAACTCTATCGTCTTGAAATGCTGCCACTACCTTTTCGAACAAAGCGTCATTAGCGACCTCGTCATCATAAAGCACATTTTCATCTACTTTATTTTTCTTATTTTCAAGATACTCTGAGGAACTAGAACCAAGTCTTTTACGTAGAGAGTCAAAAGATATTCCGGAAGCCATTATAGAAGCTTATATAAATGCACTAGAGGCTACAGCATAAATGTTTAGAAAAAAAGTTTTTTTTTTTTTCGACAACCGACCACTATGAAAAGTAAACAAACCTAACGGCGTCCCTAGTTACACAACAGATATTTCACTGAAGATCACACAAAATATCCATTCAAATTACCGCATCCTATATGATATCCTTGATAGAATCCTTATTGTTAATATCCCACGAAAAAAAAAAAACTTCACATTATAATTTTGGCCACAATTTTAAAATTTTCAGAGAGCGACGATCTCGTATGACTTTCCACTCGACGCCATCTTGATCCTATCCTGCACTTTGCACCAGCCCATGAATTTAGAGGCCTACAAGATATAATTTGTTAGAATGTGGTGATGGAATAAAGGGGTTGTAAAGAGGTTTTATAAATTTTATATGTGTAGGCCTATCGTCGATTGCATTTGCACCATTTATGACGTCTCACCATAGTGAAATAAGCTTATATCACAGACGACATTCGCGGATTTGACGTCAGCAAATAATAAGATACAATTCTGGAACCACATAGGCTACTCTGATAGGAAATGGTGAAAACTTGATAATGTAAAAAGTATTTATGATTCACATACAACATTTAGAAAACCTATTTACAATCATTATAAGGAAGTGGGCCTACTAACAATGAAGTAGAACTATCTGTTGATCTATATTCTATAGGATCTAGGTCTAGATTTCCGGATGGGACAAGTAGGCCCAAAGGTCATGACGTTGTGTGATCATTAACCGAATGTGTCCTTGGTGCGAGAGATTGAAATTAAATGAAATGGAGTTAGACGTCCTGCCTTTCTGCACCCATTGGAGTGTGAAATGAGGGGATTTTTCATACTCTTATTTTCGATTTTCAACTGTTGATGGATTTTTAACGTGTAGCACACGGGTCAGGGCTTATGGTCCCATCAGAACAAGACGCTTTTTCCATGACTGCCCATTCAACCTGCAACACTGATAGGGGAAACCGGGTTGAAAAATCTGAAGGTATCATTTCGACCCATGCCGGGATTGGTATGTGTAATATAATTATGTACACAACTGCTGTTCTTCCAGGTGTAAACTCAAACCATACTTGTATGCTCAGCCGGATGCTCAACCGATTGATTGAAATTCAGTGCAAAAACAAGTTTGAAACAATTATTTGTAAATGTTATTTTCCACTATTGGTATCAGTCTGGGACCTTATTCTCGAAAACTTAACTTACAATGATTTTAGTGTTCTGGTACTCTTCTGATTGGACAATCATTAGAATTGATTTTCAATATAGCTTCATTATCCAATCAGATTACTGGATTTCTTAAAATCTGAATTTTATATAAGTTAAGTTTTCGAGAATATGGCCCCTGATGTTGGAATGTTGCCCATCATCACCTAATCAGGTGCAGAAAGAAAACGCAAAACACTTAAATGTATTTTATTTCATTTAAAAATTGGTTTTGACTTTCCATGACTTCAATAATTAACAAAATTGTCCTTTTCTGTCTCCTTGTTAAATTATTTTGACTGAACAGTACCGCCTCATACACGCTCTGTGTTTATGTTCCGTACATATAGAACATATAGCGTTTGCAACTGCCGAATTCTTCAGACCAACTGAGGAAAAAGTAACAGCTAAAAAGAAAAGAAAAATCAACATTACTTTTGTTGGTCAAAATGCCATAACATTTTAATCAGTAGTTCCAACAATGTCACAAGAGTTTTATGACGCAACACCTGCGAAATAATATGAATTTCGAGGGAGTAACGTCATCATACTTTTTTGAACCAAAGATGTCGGGGAAATACTGTTTCCAAAGAATTTTAGAAACATCTTTACAACCCCCATTAAAGGAATACTTCCTCTGAGAATGATCAAAAAAGCAAAATTCTCAAACTTGGTGAATATATTCATTAGGTAACTTCTCTGGTGTCATAACTATACTGATAATCTGATAAATCCAGAAAGGTACCCAATAAATAATAGTTACTATATAGGCTACAAGTTACACAAATTATTAAGCGTTTTATTAAGCGTTTTTCAATAATAACCTGTGGTTTATTGGATTCTGAGTATACTGTAGACATCTTTGATGATCATATAGCCTACTGTCATTGGACAAGTTTGAGAACTTAATTTTTTGTTCATTTTAAGAGGTGGTATTGCTTTAAATATCAATGGATGCCTTTTTTTATAACAGTCATCATCTAGTAAACCATTAGCATTTAAAAGTAAAATCTAAGAAAGAACATAAATATTAAACTTACTTTCACTGGAACAGCTACTATTCATTATCAGCACAGTGCACATTAAGATAAACAACAACGCTGCAGATTTCATCTTATTCGGTATTCTTGAAAGTTATCAATCTTCTATTTATAACTGCCTAGCATTTGTGTTTATTTTAACTTTTCTCTAAGTTTATATATATAGTATTTAGACATGACGTTCTTTCCTGTGGATTTCCCATTATTGGAGTAATCTATAGCATCATATGAAATCAAATTTGTTTTATCACTTTCGGCGACGTGACTATGACAAAGCACACTTTTTATGTATAATGTTATATAATGAGTGATGGACACATAATTCACTGACTTAAACATTCATTCTCCGAAAAATTATCGAAATTCTCAGAAAACTCGCCATTATTAGATGTTCCGATTTTTCAATTTAGCTGCATCATTTATTACCAGCATTCTATTTTTTTAAATTTATGTACTTATACTTGAAGATGAATACTTTTATAGCAACTCTAGGAGCATATTTCAAGCCTTTTATCTACAATGTATGCCTATACATGTATCAGCCTTCAGCCATCAAAAGATAGGGTACGGTACTGGATCCGTTGACTGATCAGATGTCCAGTCTAGGATTATAGATACAGCAGAGAAAGCAGAAACGAATCGTGTCTGCATTGTGTTCGGATCCGTACTCCATGTATACGTTTCTTCTATTTTCTTCTGTATCGATAATCCTAGTCGATACCGGATCACACAACGGATCAAGCATCGTACCACGTCTTTTGACGGCTGAATGCTTATACATTCATACGATATAGGCCTACGATCATTTAAAGATCGGGGGGATATGAAATCTTCATTGAAAGACATAGTCCAGAACAGCCAAAACCGTCGGAACTGGAGTCGAGTAAACTAGAACAATATTCCGGACAAAGATTTTCTGTCCCAACGACAGCGGCGGGAACAGTGCAACTTTTTTCAGTGAAGTTATAGTAGTCATTTCCTGTCCAGAACTCAAAATAATATTAGTTCCTCCCAGAACAATTTCAGAATTAGCTGAAAGCTTATTTGGAACAGAACATTATGGAACAGGTCAACTTTGGTTTTATGTTCTCGTGTAAAGATAATTACTGCAATACGCCACTAACCACGCTGGCTGGTCAACCTTCAAATCTGTTATTGACTTTGCTGAAATAGCACAGACAGGATGTGGTGGGGATTATAATAACCGTATTTCTTCACGTTCTGCACTGAAGTTGATTTAGGTTGGTTGGTAGATGTGGAATTTCTGGTGCAATTTTACATCGTTAAAGAGGCACAGGCTTCATTTTCGTGGGTCGATTTTTCGAAGTCTCAGAAACGGGGATTTTTTTAGCTCAGCAATTTAGTACTGGTTATCACAACTTACCATTGAAATTTGAGTCTTCAAATCCATGTGCATCCATAATTATTAGCATTTGAAAGTTATAATGCCCTACTACACATTAGCGATACTATGCAATATATAGAAAAGTCATCTATAGAAATAGAAGGAGAAATGTCTAATTTAAGATATATTTTAAGGAAATATGCAATTTTCGTACATTTCTAGTGATTCTGAAGGATACTTAAGTATATTCAAGACCCAAATCAACCAATAAAAATGAAGACTGGTCCCCTTTAATTGATCCAAAGTAAGTTAAATGGCACAATTATATGTTTACCGGTTGTACAAACTCAACATTCCAATGAAAACTCAGTACATATCAAGAAATGGTGGATGTCAATTAATAGATCAACAGAGATTCACTGTGATTAATTAGCTAGTAATGGTCAAATAGCGTCTACCTGGTATTTTAGGAAAACTAATCATTTGCCTCAATTGGCACTGATTTAATTATTAGGCTACTTTAAGTCATTACACCCCCGGTGTGCTGTACTAAGTGATTTTTTGGCCCGTATTTTTTACCTGGATATAAATTAACTGATGCTATTTTGAAAATTAACCTGGATTGACCTAAATTACCTGAAACCCGAGAGAAATGAATGAAACATATTAACAGACAGGTGAATGAACCAATATTTAATTAAAGAGGCCAAGTCTCTGAAAGGGTTAATATGATCATAATCCGAGGAATATTCCAACATACCGACAAACTCTAACATATTTAATAAATATAAATATTGTTTAAATTAATCATACCGACTAAAATACAGCACAAATCTGAGAGTATTCAGACCAATGGCTATGATTTTTAAAGCAAAATTTAATTTAAAAAAAATATTAAATGAAATCGCCATATCAGTAACGATAGTTTTACATAAATTGGGGTCAGTATATATAAACTTACGTAACACACGTATAAATATTATTTAAAAAAAACTTTATGATTAGGCCTATACAAATCAATGATAAAATTTTTTTCCTAATTTTTCACTAAATTACAATCCCAACTCTGAGATAGTTCAAGGGAAGTAATATTAGTTTTCAGTAAATGATTCAGCCAACAGTAATTTATTCAGTTGAATATGTTATCATGGTCAATAATTCAGCTTTAATTTTCAAATTTATATTAACAACAATCATATTTAATTCTAAGCACAATATAGTCTCAACATTATATTAAACAGTAACAATTTTTTTTTTAAATTCGATTGATTAACTTATATAAACACCAGAATTGTATTAATCAGGTTTTAAAGAAGCTCAATTAAGATAAAAGATACCGAAATCTCGACCTAGAATGACAATAACCAATAGTTTTTCCCTTATGTTTTGATAAACTGATTTTGAGTATCTATAATTTTCTCACAGTAATAGTTGAAAGTGTGGAAGCGTCTGTACTCAATCTCCAATGCATATTGTCACCATGGCTTCATTTTGTATAAAATACCATGATTTCTTACCGATGATACATTCAGACTGTATTAATGTTAGTCTCTGTTACTCTGTGTGATACGATACGGATTCAATATGTCTAAGTTTGTAAGGAAAAATTCTATAAAAGGTAAGATTTGATATAATATATTTTTTTATTTCGTATTGGCTTAAAATTGGAGGCAATCCTTTACAATCAATTTGCAGCGTATTCTATATGTTTTAGTTAGATTGTTTCTTATAAGCCGAAGGTCTAAAAAATATTTACAAATTTTAAAAGTACATATTATATCATTTATATAAAAATATCCAACTTAAAATCATATGTCGAAAAAATATAATTTGAGTAATTTCTCTCCTATTCTGACGATTGTAAGTTGTTAAATATTTTATACTATATTGAAAGATATGGTATTGTTCAATACTTCGTTGTAGTGATTGTTGCTTTCTGCCATAGCTCAAACGAACTTTCAATGACCATAATATATGTTACCTTGCATGACAAGCTATCTTTCAAGAGGACGTTACATTCTTGTAAAAATACAACACTGCTGTTTTCAATAACAAAAATATTTTTTTTGTGTTTTTATACGCTCACATAAATATGATGAACGGGTTTTTAGTTATTGCCCTTGACTTAGATAAAATGTGTCAAAAATTGTTTATTTTTTGGAAACTCGGTGTGATCCTTTAAATTTATAAGATTTCGGTTCGAAATTGACGTATTTTTGATGAACGGTTTTTGAGTTATTTCCCTTGACTTTCACGTCACCGATTCTGATAATTATTGAAGATCTCAGACAAATTCTAATATGATGCATTTTGAATGATATTTGAGTTATTGCCCTTGACTTTGTTAAAACGTGTCAAAAACTGCTCGTGAGCACCATAGATGTTAAAGATTTCAACAGATTCTGATGAAAAATGGCGTAGTGATTGGAATTGATTTGATCTTAGTCGAGTTTGAACATGAGGAATTTTTGAGTTATTGCCCTTGTCTTTTATTCTTTTGATATATGATAAAGTTTGTATTATCGTTAATTAATATATGACCATTTCCGACAGCTGCCAGTAGGTGCATGTTACTTTGCCTGGTAAGCCCTGGTAATATTGATTGTCAAACCCGTTTTCACATTCAAAATTTTTATTTAATAGAATTGTAATCATGTCGATGGCATATTTAGATATACCTCTATAGGCATGTACTTATAGAAATATAAACTTCTACTTAAAGGGGACCAGTCTTCATTTTTATTGGTTGATTTGGGTCTTAAAAATACTTAAGTATCCTTCAGAGGCACTAGAAATGTACGAAAATTGCATATTTCCTTCAAATATATCTTAAATTAGACAATTCTCCTTCTATTTCTATAGATGACTTTTCTATATATTGCATAGTATCGCTAATGTGTAGTAGGGCATTATAACTTTCAAATGCTAATAATTATGGATGCACATGGATTTGAAGCCTCAAATTTCAATGGTGAGTTGTGATAACCAGTACTAAATTGCTGAACTAAAAGAGTCCCCGTTTGTGAGACTTGGAAAAATCGACCCACGAAAATGAAGCCTGTGCCACTTTAAAGGGCCATTCTGCTTTTTTGAAAAAAGTTTACATTATCAAAAAAATCGCAAATACTACCTGAGAATATTTTTAAAGTATGCTTATTGTATCTCTATATCTTCTTGATCAAACTGAATTTGATTTTAAAGGGTTAATTACAAACAGGGAGTACTTATTGTTAATTAAATAATTTGACCTAGTTTTGGTGTTTGCCCTTTAAATGGCTCAATATTTCGAGCTGAAACCTTTAAAATACACAAGAGGGACATTTCTCTACAATTCGGCGTTTATTTTACTCAAATCCGTTCAGTAGTTTCCTATAAACGTCCAAAAAGCATAACACACTTAAAAACCTTACGTAAGGTTTTTAAAAATTTTAGCATGTTTTTAGCGTTTAAAAATTAACGGCTGTTTTTTTTTAGTTAAAACTTTCAGATACATTAGTTACATAACTAGCACATAGTTACAGATTTTGGTGCAAAGTTTTCACGAATTTGAGCAAAAAAAAATTTGACCTAAAAAAAATTCAGACTGTCCCTTTAAGAATTCAAGCATTATTATCTCTATTACAGCTACAAGATTTGCTTTAGTAGCCTTTAAAGATACCCTATCAACAGGAATTTTCTCTGTAGATGATCTTACAGGTCCAAAAATTAAATGTGTTGGTGCTACAGTTAAAGTTACTAGCAATAACTTGATACAGAAGGGAACCATCGTTACCATCTCAGGTATGTAAACGCTATGTTATTTTTGGGGTCGTTGGGACCATTGTATTCTTAATCATTAAAGTATTTTTGTATTACATATAATTATTGTTCTATCTAAGCATAAATGTCCATGGAGCCTGTATAAAAAAAACTTTCTTGATCGGTCACGAGAACACATACAATTTCTATTTCCTTACCATAATTAGAAAATATATAGCACAATAATGACATAAAGCCCATAATGTTAGGAATTCGATACCCTACATAAATATTTATTCATATTTCTATGTTTGAATTTCAGAAAGTCGTGAGTCGTTGGCGAAGCAGTGTGAATATTTTAATGTTAGGAAGTATTTCGGACTATCTACCAGAACCAAGTCCGTACAAGGTAAGATTTGAATTTCTTCACTAGCAAAACTGTATAGGGCTATAATTTGGCAAAATGAGTTAGTGAATGACCTGCAAAATATTCAATTTTTAACATTGCTTTTTATACGCACACATAAAATGAGTTATTGGCCTTATTCTTGAAAACACATCTATGTCTATTTGTAAATACTCCAGATGGCGTAATTCTTGTCGGATTTTAACGAAACTTGATGCGAGTGTTTGTTCTTAACCATTGGATAAACAAGCATGTTGTTCAGTATAATCCCCAACAGTTCATAAAAGATGTAGGATTTCTTTGTCTGTCAAATACAACTCTGCCAGTGGGTGTGTATTACGTTGCATGGCAAGCTATCTTTTATGTAGTCAATAGTCCAATTTATTTGTTCCAGTATGTTATCATGTTAGTTAAATTGAATTTCCATGTGTTTCAGGTACAAATGTTGTGAAGAAGGAGACCATACTAAATAAAAGATCGGTTTCAGTAGCAGGTCCAATAACAGTTAGGGTAAGTTTCTTTACATACTTCACATCAATGTCTCAAAGAAGATATCGTATTTTGAATGATTATGCATAAAATATGTCATCGTCTTTGTTAATAACTTTCTTCATATATCCGCGATAAATGATTTGATATTATCGACCAGGCTGCAATAATTATACGAGGAACCATATTTGTTAAATAACGAATGCATAACCATTCATTTTCCTATACATCCTTACTAGTTTGTGATCCCCCCCCCCCCCCCCCCCCTGTCATCCCCCGATGTCTCACCTTAAACTGAACTACCAAAATGTATTGCTAGACTACAAAGCCCAAAATTACCCTACAAAAATGGCAAAAGTATTCAGTATATTTGTGTGTCCATGATATTATTGTGAGTCATAGATTTTGATCCCGAAACTCAAAATAATGATTTGTTAATTTCAGAATGTCAACAAGAATAGCACTCCAATTTCTTCTCGACGTTCCGTATGTTATAATCGTCCCTTACCGTCACCTATAGTAGATCCTACGGATCCTTACAAGTTTCTCGATACACCATCACCCATTCGATCCATGAGCAAACGCCCCACAGCCAAGCCACGTTCTTCTTCCAAACCGGCTACCACCAGAGCTTCGACAGGTCCTAGTCAACGCCTCATTACTGATTACTTCCCCCGCAAGACCCAAAGTTACTCTGATGAAACCATTGAATATGTAAAGGACGCCCTTGATGAAACCAACCTCTCAGATGTTTTTGAAGAAGATCATGACGACAAATCGATAATATTGGTTAATAAATTGGACAATCTCTTCGATATGCTCCCAGAATCCCTAGCTACCAAACAACTTCGAGAAGAATTAGATGACGAAGTAAACACTTCAAATTCCACTACATCCAGCTACATTACAAACAATCATGGTATTTGTTTTGCTAGAGACGTTATCCTTAGTAATGCTACAGATAATTCCAATGTAATTAAGTACCTCGATCTACAACAATCAGCTCGTAAATCTGACTCCGACACATCAACCAATTCCACAGCCACTACCACAATTCATATAACTAAACTCGTTTCACCAACTGATAACCACACTACCACTTCTACTTCTCCATCACCAACTTCTACTTCTCCATCACCAACTTCTACTTCCCCATCACCAACTACTTCTCCATCAAAATCACCAACTACTTCTCGAGATATTTATGACGATCTGACTCCTATGGAATTACTTCGTAGGTTAATGTGGAAACGTAATTACGGCAAACTGGATGTCAATTTGTTAACCAAAGATGTACTACAAGAGATAAAGCAACTTTCAAAAACACCAGAAATATTTGCCAGAAATTTAATGTACAGATTATTTACCATTGAAGAATTGAAAGGCTGTAATGTTTATGGTACGGGTTATACGAACGGTATCAGAAATGGTCGTCTCAATTCTGAAATTGTTAAATCTATCCATCAACTAACATACAGAATGTTTCCCTTCGTCAAATTTAGTTGGCAGAATTGCGTACGATGGATGAATAAATCTATAAAATATGTCACTGGTTTGATTCATGAGAAAACTGCAGCCTCTAATCCTGAACAGTTACCAGATGTGACTCCCATATTATCCAGCACCATCATCCAGCATTCAGATTCATCCCAACCTCCTTCCACTGTAGATGTTTCCTTAATTGAACTAGGTTCTTCAGCACTCACATATATTGTAGATAACTCTTTCGTCACTTACTACACCATTCCAAAACTCACAATTCACCGAGATTCATCAGTATATATTCCTTCTTTGAAAACTACCACACCAGAATCTTGGGAAGACTCTCTGCTTCAACTCTCCAACTTAATTATTCCTGCTCCAAAATCATTGGAACATTCCTTGCTTCATCTTCGAACCATTCAGCCAACACTAGAATCATGGGAAGACTCTCTGCTTCATATCTCCACGAAGAATATTGCACATGCATTGTGTAAGGCCATTCAATTTCAACTCTCCTTCAAGAATATGACGCCAGAATCATGGGAAGATTCTGTACTTCAACTCTCCTTCAAGAATATGACACCAGAATCATGGGAAGATTCTCTGCTTCAACTCCCCTTCAAGAATATGACACCAGAATCATGGGAAGATTCTCTTCTTCAACTCAAGAATATGACACCAGAATCATGGGAAGATTCTCTGCTTCAACTCTCCTTCAATAATATGATTCCAGAATCATGGGAAGATTCTCTACTTCAACTCTCCTTCAAGAATATGACACCAGAATCATGGGAAGATTCTCTGCTTCAACTCCTCTTCAAGAATATGACACCAGAATCATGGGAAGATTCTCTTCTTCAACTCTCCTTCAAGAATATGACACCAGAATCATGGGAAGATTCTCTGCTTCAACTCTCCTTCAATAATATGATTCCAGAATCATGGGAAGATTCTCTGCTTCAACTCCCCTTCAAGAATATGACACCAGAATCATGGGAAGATTCTCTTCTTCAACTCTCCTTCAAGAATATAACACCAGAATCATGGGAAGATTCCCTCCTTCAACTCTCCTTCAAGAATATGATGCCAGAATCATGGGAAGATTCTCTTCTTCAACTCTCCTTCAAGAATATAATGCCAGAATCATGGGAAGATTCTCTTCTTCAACTCTCCTTCAAGAATATGATTCCAGAATCATGGGAAGATTCTCTTCTTCAACTCCCCTTCAAGAACATGACACCAGAATCATGGGAAGATTCTCTGCTTCAACTCTCCTTCAATAATATGATTCCAGAATCATGGGAAGATTCTCTGCTTCAACTCCCCTTCAAGAATATGACACCAGAATCATGGGAAGATTCTCTTCTTCAACTATCCTTCAAGAATATAACACCAGAATCATGGGAAGATTCCCTCCTTCAACTCTCCTTCAAGAATATGATGCCAGAATCATGGGAAGATTCTCTTCTTCAACTCTCCTTCAAGAATATAATGCCAGAATCATGGGAAGATTCTCTTCTTCAACTCTCCTTCAAGAATATGATTCCCGAATCATGGGAAGATTCTCTTCTCCAACTCTCCCTCAGGAATATGACACTAGATAGTAGAATCACGGGAAGATTCTTGCTGTATAACCAACGCTAATATCATAGGATGTTTTTCCGGTACACCAATACATAGACGTCTTATAGCATACATTCGCTAGAATCATGGAGACATTCTTTGTTCTGAGCTATACAATACAATCCATAATCATTGGAACATACCTTGCAACAACCTTATTGTCAAATGTTTTGATAAATTAGTTCGTTTGTGTATTAACTGTTGTGATTTTGTTATTTTTAATGTTCTTCAATTAACTGACTCAGATCATCGTGTAAACCAAACCATCTTTAAAAAAAAAAGAGGCAGTGTTTAAATATTCATTCCATGTTTATTTCATTTTTTGTTAATTTACATCATTGTAGTGCTTATTATACTGTTTAAAATAAACATATTTTTTAAATGATAGTTCTCACTTATATAGAAACAATTCTCTTTTACAAGGTTCTAAGTGGACTGTATCAACAGCAGGTTTTATCTGACTAAGTGGACTATAGCACAATTGCCATATTATGTAATGATTGCCGTGCTTCAAATATTTAATAAGCGTGTTAAAAATATCCGTGGTAGTATTCTACAGGATCCCCTTTTCAATGGGGCCCAAGTCAACGATTCCCAAGTGCTGTAGACTAGTTTATCAGGTCATGTTTATCAAGGTAAGGTCAAAGTTAACGTGAACGGCTGTTGCCGCGCCTGGTTCTCAGACCCTAATGTAGTGGTTAAAAAACCGGATTTAAAAAAAACGAACGAACGAAATTAGGGTCTCATTTTAATTAGACTGCGGGCCAGCACTCTTCTAATTGATCGACTGTAACGAGAACTTTCTACCGGCCGGTTCCTGCCGGAAAGAGCGTTAGACCGATTAGTCCTTGCATTCAAAGGCGTAATCATTGTGAACATCATGACCCATATGCACAAAATCAGTTTATCAACGCTCGAAAACCTGGTTAATTTAATGGAAAACTAACTAGTTTAACCCGATATGGGTTTGAATGCATATGGGAACTGATATGAATAAATCTTAATTCGTGACATGGCAATATGGTTATTAAGAAAGTGCAACATTTTGTTCTTTCTAAAGTTTAATGAACACAATAATGCTTACATAACAATGTTCGGGTTAATCATTAATCTTTACATTTACAAAATAAGGGATTTTGTCAAAACTTCTTCAGATATTATCTGTTATCAAATTATCAGACTCCTCCCGACAGGTAGAAAATCAAATGCACTAAAACTTTCTACCCAGGATTCTTATCAATAAACAACCACCAGTACTTCCTGTTTTAGTTGTTTACATCATACTATCTGGTAACCATGACAACACTATTGACGAAGATTTTGAAATTTCCTTAGAATGAGCATGCAAAGATTTTGACCATATACCAATACATGCATATGACAGGGTTGTGTATGACGATTACGATCAAAGGTTAAAAAAAAGGGTTCAGCAAACACTCTTAAGAAATATGCATCTAGTGATGACGTATTACGTTAAACCATTCGTTACTATCTAACAGTTGCTGTATGTGTGGTCCAAGACTCATTGGATCCACATCAGGACTAAAGCGATGTCTGACTTTTCCTTGTTTATCAACCAAAAATGTTTCGAAATTCCAGCTGATGTCTCCAACTCTTAGAGGTGAATAAAATAAGTCTGGTTCGAATACGTTGGATGTCTGCTTACAATATTTCTGAAAAAAAATAGATACTTCGTATAGCTAAACATATCATTTTATAACGAATTAGTAGGCCTAATGGCATTGATAGCATAGATAAATCAATTGGTACTAATACGTAATATTCTAAGAGCTTTATCTTTGCAAGGAACAAACAATCCATACACAGCTGCAGCTAATACTCTCAAGAACATTGCCATCAGAGAGGTTTTCAAGATTCAATTGTATGCCATTATCAAATAAATTGCCTGTTGAGGCAAATTTTATTAGAGACTTCCAGGTCACCAGGTAGTCAAGTAATTTTGTTCTTTTCCAATAATTTCAAGTGGATGCAGATAGGTCAATAAGATTAAACGTGAAAGATTTCCTTGCAAATCAAGCCATTCAATTAATCAATTCTAAATAATATGTATCTCACCTTTAAATAAGTATACAATGGTTCTTCTGTTTGACCATTGACTTGTATTTTATGAAACATCTGGAAATTTGGAACAAAGCCACCACCAGGACGGACATATTTGACACCATTTAATATTTCAGTACCATTGCCTCCTGGTTCTTGCTGGAATATTAACACAAATAAGTCTTCAATGGTTACTGAATAACAAAAGCTGATTTCCAATATATACACTGATCTGAAACTTAGTAGTGACAGTGTAGGAGTGTCTTATTCATTCATATTTTAATCGACCCATGGATGTGCTCCATTTCAATCCAGGTACTTCTTTAAAGGGATATGTTCACTATCCTACCTTTTCTTTAAGTCCCCCTTTAATGTGACACCTTTATTCGATTAACAAGAGTCAGTTTATTTTACTCAATTAACATAGTGTACATATGAAATTATTACTTACCAGGTTAAATTGATTACAGGGGAATCCTAGAACCTTGAAACCCCTGGCCCCATACGTAGTCTGTAGTGCATTTAGACCGTAGTAATGGGGCGTCATTCCTCAGTAAGTAGCTACATTTACTATCAACACTACATCATTCTGATATTTCTGTAGGCTGATATTCTGTGCTTCGTGTATATCTGGTATAGTAAATTCATAGATAGATTCTGTTGAAGCTGATGGTTGGTCACAATCTACTTTTACACCTAAACTAGCATGAAGACCTAAACAGGCCAACACAGCTAGATGTTTCACCCACAGCATCTTTCAGTAATAATGACACTTGATAGCGAATTTCAGTTATCATATTGAGCTTTTGTCTCACATGATGTTGTTAAATTGTCATATCATATATTATAATCATTTATATAATCTTATATATAATCAGTGATAAATATTTCAATAGATACATATTCTTATATAAACTGATAACCTTTGAACTTATTTATTACCCCTAGGAACGGATACGAAAAATCTCTTCTCGTTTTAGGCTCATAACAAATTAATACCAGATTGACGAATCGATATTTTTCATGCAACTATTTACATTTAAATTGATTCTCTTCCATCCGATTGACATAATAAGAAGAAAATATGTGAATTAAGTGGAGGGTATCGCACTACTTTTCTGCACCTGTTTGAGATGTCGAGGACTACTAGTAACATCATGAAGTGTACAATGAAGAAACTTTTGCCAAGATTGACCTACAAATTTTCTTTAACAACCTGCAACAAACAAATCCTCGAATAATTGTCTCGTTCGAAAGTTCGACACTTTTTTGTCTGTCAGCTTCTTTCAGCCCCACTGACAGTGAGAAACCGGGTTGAAAATCAGAAGAAAGTATCTTGACCCATAACGGGAATGAACCTTGCACGACCCCTTTATCTTATTCATGAGTAAAAAATAATATATAATAATATACAAAAATAATTAGTTATATTTTATGGAATAAAAAATATTAATTTCTATGAAAAATACAATGTTGAATACATAAAAATATTTTGTCATGCTCTAACTATATAATACGACCATGCCTTACTTACTATAAGAATTTAAATTACATAATATATAATGTAATGTATAGTGATCAGTATCAACAGTCAGAAATAATACATGTATCACTATAGTCATGAATAATACATGTAACAGTCAGGAATGCATCACCAGTAAGAAATAATACATGTACAACTATAGTCATGAATAATACATGTAACAGTCACGTGCTCCCACCCCCCCCCCCCCCCTCCCCCCAGTGAATGGAAACCAGGGGGCGCCGACGTTGCAAGGGGGCGCCAAAAGCCCTTCGAAAAAAAGTCGGTCGGTAAGAAATATTCTTTTAGTCCCAATACAACACGAGCCCTCCCCCTTATTTTTGGCCGAATAATGTCAGAACCCTCTATACAATTGCCGCTCGCCCCCCACCTTTCTCTAAATCCTGGATCCGCCCCCGTTATTGATATCCGTCGGTAAAGTTGAGCCGACCGACAGCAGACATAAACATACAAAAGATACAAAAATATAGCTTCAAATAGCCTTCCTGCATTGTTTCAAATAGCTAAAACCTTGAAGTTTCCGGGGATCTTGGTGTAAGTGTTTGTAATCACCCAATGATTAAGCCTATTGAAAATAAGAGCAAATGAATTTTCTATTAATTATTGCCCTCGTTCTTGAATTGTTTGTGGAGCCGGTAGAGAGTATCTTGATGGATTTTGATGAAATTGTGTGTGTGTGTTTGTAATCACCCAGGGATAAAGCCTATTAAGTTGTGATAAATGTGATAAATGAAGGGAGTGAGCCGAAATGTTACATTTCACTGCTTACAGCTATTCAAGGGAGACAACTATGAGGGTCTCTCATAGGTCCGCGCTCGCTACAAGCGTTCACTATGACAAGTGCTAAAATTGCTTTTGTACTTCAAAATTAGGTCTTGCCGGTCTTCCTACGGACTGAATTAATTATTTTGGCTCTTTGAATTTACTTCTGGGGCCCAAAGTCTAATTTCAATTTTAGAACAATGTTGAATTAACCGCGTTTACTACAGTTAAAACGAAAACTTTAAGGACAATGAAGACAATGGTGTGAGTGTTTGTAATTACCCAAGGATTAAGCCTATTGAAAATAAGAGCAATTGAACAACATTTACTATGAATTATTGCCCTCGTTCTTGAATTGTTTGTGGACCCGATAGAGAGTTGATTTCTTGATGGATTTTGATGAAACTTGGTGTGAGTGTTTGTAATCACCCAAGGATGAAGCCTATTAAGTTAATCCACTTGAAGAAACATAATGTCAACAAAATCCGTGTAATATAAAAAAATGTCACTCTCAGAATTTTTCATTTACTGATATAATTTACTTATTAAACCTAAAAAAATTGTGTTTTGCGTTTCAGTATCGAATATTTTTATCGGGGCTGCAAGTGCCTGAAATATATCTAGATCACACCCACAACAGTCTTAATTTTCAAAATTTTCCATAAAAGGACCCCCGTATTCCCTCGTTCCTCCTCTTCGACGCGGTGTTCCACGGTCGAAGGGCTCCAGAGGTTTTACATGTGCATCAGTGCATTCATGCATTTGTGATCCATACCTGAACAGAATACCTTAGAGGTGTGACTGTATATTTGTTCCTCATAATAGATATTCCTCGTGGAACAAAAATTATCATAATAAATGATCTCAGGAACTCTTATCATATAATATTTGGGTTAGGGTTAGGTCTAGTGTTATATAATAAAATATTATTATAGTGGAACTTATATATCGTCACAGAGGGTAGGTAGAGGGGTGTGGGTGGGAGCGTCAAAAAGGGTTTGTGCCCCCAGCCAATTTGGAACCACCACGCCACTGGTCAGGAATACATACATCACCAGTCAGAAATAAAACATGCACCACTAGTCAGAAATAATATAATTATGTACCACTATATTCAGGAACAATAATATCACTAGTCAGATATAATATATGCATCACAAGCCTAGAATAATATATTAAGCATCATTAGTAAGAAAAAAGATATGTATCAAGACAGGAATAAGATATGTATCGCAAGACAGAAATATAACATACAGTCAGAAATAATATTATACGTTAGGAGATAAATACAACTTAAATACAGATAAATATAACTTCATGCAATATGAGGAACGAAACAAACGTTTACTAAAACAGGCCCATAGGAAGCAATTTCACATCGGGTGGTGCAAAACTCAATTTCAATGGTGGTGGTGCAGAATTGAAGGCTTTAGGGTTGGTTGCTCCTGTCTATACTGGCCCTAACAACATACCAGTAATTACTTGTAATATCTTAACAACAGAAAATATCATTGTTTCAGCTATAAATGACAAAATTATTGGTCGCCTCCCCTGCCCCCCCTCCATGTTAGTACGGGCCTGCTGTATTTGTAATGACATTCTACCCTCTTCTACCTTAATCTACACAAAACACCACATATACAATGAAAATGTATACTTATAGTTGTGAATTAATCAGAATTAATAGCTGTACTTAACTGATCCCAAAAAATAATATTTCCTTGAGGATCATCAGTATATTCTATATAGGAATTGTTCTTCATAAAGTTTTGAAGAATATCTGGTATTTCTTTCATTGGAACATGTTCATAAACAACTAAAATTAGAACATTTCTTCCTGTTTCCAGACCTTCCATGTGAGCCATATTTAATTCATAATTACACCAATAACTAGCTAAAAAATTTCTAGATAAAATAATCACTGTTTTCTTACTATTTCTTACTGCATTTAAAATATTGGCTGCAATTTCTTCTCCAACCAGAAAATCTCTATGATGAATACAGAGTTGTGTCCCTTGTTGCTGTTCAAGTTTAGTAACCATATCATTAACAACCAAACGTCGATCTTCATCAGCATAAGATACAAAAGCATCGAAATCAAAACGGTTTTGAGCTGCTCCACCAATAGCTGAATAACCACGGAATTTACTTCTTGTTAGATAATATACATATCTTAATTTCCATCGATATTTATACACGAAACTAGCTATAACTATGGTTATAATAAGAGCTATGCTAACAGTTAAAACTACCACTAAAACTGTATGAGAGGCACATTTTATATGTAAATTGTCAATGATATCACTTAAATCATCCATATCAATTTCTCTAGAATTCGAATCAACACATTTATAATTATGTCTATCAATAAAATTTGTTGTGTTAGTATCCATCCATTTGAGAAATTCCAAATTGTCACAAGTACAAGATAATGTTTGTCCTTGTAAGTTAACAGATAGAGTTTTATTGGCCTTGTGTTGGTCATCACAGAATGTTCTAAATGATTTGGGGAGAGTTGTAAGAACATTATCAGACAAGTCCACCATCTTTAATTTTGTCATGTGATCTGTTTTTAAGGTAAAGGTACTCATAGTATTACGAGATAAATCTAATTCTTCTAAACTGACTTGACTTTTTAATAATTTATGTGGCAACAAGCGCAGTTTGTTATCTGAAATCCGCAGTATCTTCAAATTGACCAGAAACTCGAAAATGTCACCATCTTCATCTTCTTGTAAAGATGTAGCAAGATAATTAGATGAGATATTTAATATCTGAAGGCTTGGTACATATTTAAAAATTTGATTGCTAACAACATCACACAAGTTAGAACTTAAGTCTAGCCATATTATATGATTTGTACCAGTTATTGGTCCATTCCATTCATACAGTTCATTACCAGACAAATCCAAATATTCAATAGTATTTTTGTCAAAATTTAGTTTTGGTATAGGATAATTTAATACACTGTAACTTACATTTAATACTTTCATATTGTATGGTAACTGTATCAACTCTTCATCGTTTTTTATCGCCTCTTCTGTAGAAATGTTCGTTATGATACTACCAGTTATGTCACGTTCTTTGTATTCCTTTACCACATTGGATGGTTTTATTTCCATAGACCGTACCCCTGATCTCTTCTTTCGTTTTGTTAAAAACTTTGAAGGAATATGTGACTGAAACTGATTACTTGCATTTAGTATGGTCAATTGCTTCAAGTATTGGCCAGCCATTAAATATCGCCCCCAGGTTGGTTTGTTGTCGCAAAAACTGACCATTGTTAAATTTGGTGGTAGAAAAGGGATAGCTGTTTCATCAACGAGTTCTATTCTGTTGCTGTCCAAGAATAAATGTGTTATAGGTAAATGTTGGAGTCTATATACTTGATCGTAAGTCAGCGTCACTCCTACCTCGAAGGCTTGAACCAAGGCAGCAAGATTTAGATATTTCAGATTACTGCGAAGGTTGTTTAAAGCAATTGTAGCAGTTTCCAAACCTAATCTTATATTATAAGACAGATCTAAATATTCCAACTGGTTGAGACTACTAAACGCATGCGATTCCAGTGTGTAAATAACACAATGACTCAAAGTTAATCTTCTTAAAAACTGTACGTTATTGAAGCTTTGGTTTGTTATAATTTGCGTTCTGCATTTTCCATCTAAAGTCAATGTTTGTAATTTAGTCATGTTCAAAAATTCCTTCCCTAATTTCATCTCATATAACCCATCAATGCTCAGATCAGAAAGTTTTTTAAGATGTCCTAAAGTTTGTTCCGGATAAGTATCACTTGGGTGATATTCATGAACATTATTGGATATGTTTAAAGTTTGAAGATTTATTAATGGTTGAAATACACCAGTTGGATAATTAGAATCGTTAAGACTGAGATAATTATTTTGTATGAAGAGAGAATTCAGTAAAGATAATCCAGTGAATGAATTGCTGTATAATTTGGAAATTTTGTTGAATGAAATATCCAGGATTTTTAATCTCTTTACACTATGAAATATATCATTTGGTATTTCAGTTATAAGATTGTGTGATAAATTCAGGAATTCGGTGTTATTAGGAATAGATAAAGAGATGTTTTTCAGGTTTTTGTTATAACAGTTGACTGTCCTACTCTTAACCGAACAGACACATATATCACAAATTGATTCTTCATAATTCTCTGATGTCGTGATAGACAGCATCATTAAGATGACGAGAACAACTGACAACCTGAAATATATCAAACACAATATAAGTTATAACTTTATTTAATAATGAATTGTTGACGTTTGAGGAAGAGAAAGTTGTGTTCCAACCATCAGAATTTTCTTATATCTCGGCATGATATTTTGTTCGGGGCAGTACAGTACTTGTACAATTTTTATTCGATGTCTCTCATATTTTCAGGGTCTGACAAGAGCATAAATTAAATCTGTTAGAAGTTTAAAAGAGATCGGTTTAATAACATGCAGCTGAGATACTTGCCGTCAAACTTGGGGCGTTTTTTGGAACACCCGATACATGTAGGCTAGGCCTATGGTTCATTTGCTGTTTACCAATGTATTGCCAAAGGGTTATTTTGAAATACATGTACTAGTTTCGTTTTGTTTCATTTTGTCAATCCATGTTTTGCATGAAAGTTCACTAATGAAGGCTAGCCTACAGTTAAAATGTGCATGACTCGATGCTTTGACTGTCAAGACGTTTGGGTATTTGTTAGAATTTATTTAGACATACTGTTTACTTTTATGACTAGAGTTATGTCCCGTAATGCAGTGACCTACATTTTTAACATTAAAAGTTTAACCAAATCATGACAGAGTTCTCTCCCGTAATGATGAATTTTATAGGCTCCCTTTAAAATTGAACTTCAAAAATAATAAACCCAAACACAAACGATCCCAACCGTAAAACAAATCTCGAAATCCATCTAAAAACATTGGCAATAAATTGGTAGCAGCTAGTGAACTTTTCATATGAGGAGTAGGCCTATATCAATAAATGAGTAAATAATTCATAATGCAAAGTGGTATCAGGTGTTTAGAAGAGTTAAAATACCCTGCTTGGATCGATTTTAGAATTAAACATTAAGGGAGAGAACTCTGTCAAAAATTATTTTTGTTTATCTATCAGCACGTTTGTCATAACACCAAGTCTATGTTTTTTTGTCGTATTCGAGATGCAGATCCAAATAAGTCACATAATTCTTACTATCAGTAGTGTTTTTAATTTCTAACTAATCGGGAAATATGAAATCATAATATTTTTCACTAAAAGGGGAATGTTCAGCATTTTCGAAAGTCGATTTAGGCTTTGAATATATGTAAATAGCCTTCAATAGTACTAGAACTGCACAAAAATCACAAAATCCCTTCAAATATACCCCTACCTAAACATTTATCTTTAATTTTCTGTATGTGTGTTTTCTATATAACATTTTAATAACATCATTGGTGATAATTTTGTTTATTGACTCAGTGACGTAATGTCATTGAGCAGCAGTGGTGTCATGCAAGGTATGCTTACTCTTCTAGACACCTGCTATCACTTCATTATGAAGTATTTACTTATATGTTGATAAACTTCCTCATGCATTAGCTCTTAGCCGAGCGTAGGTTCATTTACTGCATCCAATATCTCAAGGTATTGTCAACAAGTTTACATAGATTCGTGTTACTGTTAGGTACGTTCGTGCTTGGGCTTTATTTATAGCATCAATCGATGTAGGCCTATATATATATATCGTCTGTTGCACTACATTATATATAAAACCAAGCTATAAATGTATATTTAGTGCAGTGGAAATACCAACTTCCCCAATGGCACATGGTATGGCGTTACCAATCCGTATTGACAAAAAAGATTAGGCCTAAGCTTAGAGAAAAAAATATGACTTCATTTTTTGTGTTTGGCTTGATAATGGCTCAAATTTCTAGCTGAAACATATATGAGAGACATTTCTCTACAATTGGGTGTTTATTTCACTCAAATCTGTGCAGTAGTTTTATCACAGCATCCAAAAAACATAAACTTAAAAACTTTAAAATCAACGGCTAGATTTTATCAGTTAAAACTCTCAGATACATTTAAGGGCACATATCTCCAGATTTTGGAGCAAAGTTTTCACAAATTTGGTCTAGAAAAAAAAAATGTCACTTTAATTTCCGAAAACAACTAAAATGGACCATGTAATTTCTTTCGACCTTGTGATAAGCTCAATGTAAACATGCGTCATTAAACGTGATAAATCAAGGTTTAGTTTTCATTCTATGATATTTTTCCATTGATTCAAACACAATAATCCAATATTTTGCCAAAATTAAATGGAGCATACAATAGACTATTTAAATAAAGTCAAGAAATATATCACGATCACGACAACGACAACAAGGTAGTTTGATCATTAGAGTTACTTCCCTGTCTGTCGTCTGTACCTGTGTGTTCCACATTTTTTACAAATATTAAGTCCAGAAACAACTAAGACAAATATAGATAGTGATGTCACCAAAAATTTCGTCAAATTGAAAATTTACCAAATTTTCCGAAATTTTTTATTAGTGATTCGGTGGTTAGGGCGTTGGTAAGGTTGGGATTTAATAACTAGGCCTACTCATATTCACAAGTGGTACATACATACATTATCCTGTTTTGCAAGTTATCTTAAGTGCTTTTAAGAGGCCTTCCGGGATTGATAATACATACATTGTAGTATCATTTATTTCAAAAATATAAACCCTACTTGATAACGCTAAACAGTGCCGAGTTTTGACCAATTAATAAAAATCAAACATTATTCCCTGTGCTGTATGCTTACAATAGTTTCAGCATACAACCATTTTCGATAGAGCTCGATTATTTCTGTGTTGCACTCAATTAAAGGGGCCGCGGAGTGGTTTTTTTTACATATATTTTTTTGTCCTCTTTATAGGATAATGTCGTAAATCTGAAAATCGAGTGGCCGAAATCCGAGGAGTTTATATTTGGTATGTGTGTAAGGGAGGAGGTGAGGTCTGTTGGATTTTTTGAACCATGGGCCCCTCCACATCCACGTGCACAAAGTAGAGCACACAGGCAACCTCTTTCACCAGCAACTAAAGCATTGGAAGAGGTTGTTAGACTAACTATCTTCTCAACCTCCATGCTAACACTTCTTTAAACCAAACAGGTTTCAGAAGCTGAATTTTGTGGAGATTGTCAAAGAGTGTGTTTAGTATGGCGGAAACTGACTTGGTTGATATCGTTATCAAGGTCAAGATGATAATAAAACTAAATGGATGCTAAGGCAAGGCTGACAACAAGCTTGAAGAGGGGACACTTTGAAGTCTTTTGTTTCAGTGATTCATACTAACAATTACAATATTTTCCACCAAGATATTTGTCAATATATTTCAACCCCCTTCGTCCATAGATTAGTGGACTTAGTTTTTGAAGAAGTTAACACTTCGTGAACCTCACCGATAGGTTGAGAGAAGGATTTAGAAAACTATATCATATAGCAAGCTGTCTATGGTAAAAAATTAAGTAAGAAACCTGTTTGGCAGTCTACTATTCTCTAAACGGCGATGGTATAGATAGAACGTCTTTAGAAAGTGAACATTTAGGCCCTCTTCCGTTCCTTTGTTCTGACAAAAGAAGTCTATAGAGCTTTTTATTTGGGCTTGGCGTAGGCCTATTGAGTAGAAATCTTAGCCTTGATCGGTGTTTTATCTTACGACTCGACTGCAAAAGTACAGATAATGTTAATCTTGTCTACATGGTCTAAGAAGCAAGTAAAAATTGTTTTCCGAACTGCAATTATCCCAGTTTTCTTAGACCAAGTTTTTTCTTGAAAAAAAAAAATAGCAACGGTTTTAAAAAAAAAATTGATCAAAAACTTAATTTTTTTTTCTTCTAAAAACTTTGATTGACTTTGATGAGAAGCCCCTAATCAGAATTCAGTTTGTTTTCAAAACAAAAAGGTTTGTTAGCGAGGTGATGGAAAAGAAATGTGGATAATTGGTAACATACACAATATCTAATTTATTGCTAAATTACCTGGAGTCATAACATTCCCGCACTTTCATTGGCAAATCATCGGAAAAACGCATACAAGTTTGAGCACGCTTTTTCCGTCAAATTTTCTTTAACCAGGTTTTTTATGTAAAACTTTGATGGTGACACCTTCCCGTACAGAAATAATTCCTGCATGGCCGTACAAAGATTAACTAATTCTGTAGTTTAGGATCAAATAAACTAAATATAAAAAAAAAACAATTAAAACTAGAACTGTACAGTTAACAGTACTGGTGCAGGGCGGGTTACGACATACAGGTAGTACGGTGCGGCAATATTCGATTGCGCATGTACTGTACTGATAATTCAATGCGTGAGATCAACAGGGTAATGCAATTGAGACTATGATTATAGACATACATATCAAGTTTAAAAATATTTCAACAAGAATAAATAAAGTAGGCAATACGCATGTGCACTGCACAAATGCTCTATTCCCATGAAATCCCAAATCAGTCTATACGTATGCATACCAAGTTTCATGCAATTCGGTTGAGAAATAAGGAAGTTGTTACTGCGCATGCTCACTACACAAATTCATTATGTCCATGAAATTTCAAATCTGATTTTACACAAACATGCTAATTTTGAAGATATTCTGATAAGAAATAAATAAGTTGGCAATGCGCATGCGCACTACATAAATTTGATATTTCCATAACATTTCTAATCTTATTATACACATGCATGCCAATTTTGAATGAATTTGGTTCAGAAATAAGAAAGTTAGCAATGCGCATGCGCAAAACACAAATTCAGTATCTCCATCATATTTCGATTCGGAATATACATATGCATACCAAGTTTCATGAAATTTGGATAAGAAATAAGAAAGTTAGCTACGCGCATGCGCACTTCACAAATTCAAAATGTCCATCATATTTCTAATTCAAATATACACATACATACGGATTTTGAAGATATTTGGATAAGAAATAAAGAATTTGATATTGCGCATGCGCAGAACTAAATTTAACAATTCCCCTGAGTTTTGAATCCGATTATGCGTGTACATGCCAAGTTTCGTTAAAATCGGATAACAAACAAAAAAGTTAGCATCGCGCATGCGCACAACCCATATTTTGTATTTTCCTTTAAATCACTATTTGAACATGAAGGTATATGCAAATTTTGAAGAAAATCGGTTCATTTATAAGAAAGTGGGTCAATTAAGCAGTGGGCGTGCCTACAGGGTGCTTCAGTAAGTTAAATTTTCAGCATGCCGTAGTTTAGTCCATCCTAGACCCCCCTTTAATGCGTAAACTGAATATAATTCATATCTAACTAAAATCGAGGTAGAGCCCCTTTAACTTAACATGTCAAACTTACTGACTATTAATAGTGACACTGTTTATATACAGTCAATTAACCGACATACCTATTATTGCCCCATGTTAAGGTATGGGATATGGAAATATGCAAGTTACATAGAAGTGTTGCATATTTTTGGAAACCTGAGGAACTCAGCATTACGAATCCGAAAAAATTATTGCTTTATCTATATTAGGGCCCTCTCAAAAACGCTTAAAAGATGCAAAATCACCTTTGAATCACACCTCTAAAACAGAAAGCACGTGTGGGACATGAAAAATGAATACATCATTTTAAAGCTCTCATAAATCTGTATGAGATCTGTAAATATCAAGATCATCTGAGGTCAAGTTCTCGAGATAGAAGCCTTTAAAGTTTGATCAAAATCGCAACATTTTTTTAAATTGAATTTTGACATCGCCAAATCTGATATTATTTGAAACCTTTTAAAGAGTACATTAAAAATCAGCAAACATTAGGGTGTTATTCCAGTTAGGTTTTGTGCTACAGCACTGGAAATATGCTAAAAAAGCCATGTTTGGAGCCCTATAAAATAGGTTATAGTGGTCTGACCCCAAAGATCAAAAGGTCATCAGAAGGTCAAAGTCGCAAGGTATCAGTATGTTCAATATGAAGGTCATCCAAGGTCAAGGTCATGTGATACAAGCCTCTAAACTTTGAAAAAAAAACATTCACTTATACAAAAAAGGCAAAATCGAAAATCAAAATTCGGCTTCCCATAAGTTGTAGAGAAAGTTTTAATCTTTCGTTTAACATCAAAATTGTGAAAGTCGGATAACAAATGGATTCAAAATAGCAATTTTAGCAAAATGACCAAAACCAATATGGCGGCTTAATTATAACTTCCGGTAAATATTTTTTTTATCTGAACAGTTTGTAATAAGAGCATGAACATTATGCATACCTTATTTTTTATCATAACTCAGTTTTATTAGAAATCACACAACCGGAAGTAAAAAAACGTGATATCATTGAAACCGGAAGTGATGAAAAAAATTTGATTGTGCAGAATTATTTGCAATTGCCGACAGTATACATCATAGAAATTTCAAATTGATCCGTTTTAAAGCAAACATAAAATCATACTTCGATTAATTACGGCAAGAAAAAGTGACGAACGATTTTCATATAATTGAATTTTTTCAAGTTCCATTATTTGTCCCTTCTAACAAGAAACACGATGAAGGTAATTCGAGCAAAATCGGTTGATAAATACGTTCTCTGGAGTCCATTTTATGTTTGTTGCTAATGTCGCTTAATGTTGCTCAGAAAAATTTCGTTTTACATTCATTTTTTAATGAGTCACGAGTTAGAAAACGTCATGAAATCCGTTTTTCCGTACATGTTACCATTTCCAAAAAATAGGCCCAACACTCGACGAAAAAAAAAAAAAAAAAATAATCAATACGAAAACAAAGCAGGGCGTACGAAGTACGCCCTGCAACTAAGCACAGAAAAACTATTGATAATTAAATGTAAATAAAATTGAATTTACCTCATGTCTGGAGGAAATGAATCAACAAGGATAATACCGTAATCAACTAACACCTTTTCCTCCTGTTAATCTAGATATAATGTCTGTTTGTGGAAAAGCCGATAAATAAGAATACGTTGAATAAGGAAGTTCTTGTCTATTCATCACGAGTTAGTTTTTTTTTTTTTATCAAAGTATGATATCTGATCTTTAAAATACATATACACACTGCAGTTTATAACAGTATATTAAGAAAGATTTCACAGTTAAAGGGGCACGTTCATCATCCGTTCAATACCTTTGTCAGAAACGGAAATATTCAATCTTAGCTAAGCAGAATTTTAAACAGAAATAGTGCATGGATACATCTAATCGTCGAAATTTTAGCTCTCAAAATCAAGTGTATTCATATAATGCGATATTATCTTAACTTTATTTATGAAATATAGCCTTGGATAATATTAAATTCAGCAACTCATTTCATAAATTAACATAAACACTCGTTTAATATCCCCAAGGCCTCTTTATAAAATGTATGAACAAATGTTGTTTCACAGAAGTGACATTATGTTTTTAGTAGAACACTGAACACCGTCATATGTAGACCTAATGTAAGCTATGTTTAATATTCCATTTACCAAGTTTGTAGCCAACAAATTTAACAAGATAATAAATATAATAGTAACACAGTTGTCTACTTGGCGTATTTACTGTTATGTCGTGTGTGTACATTATATAGATTTTATTTAAATATGAGGGGGTGTCGTCTTTCATAAACCTTTGATAGGATGTAAGCGTCACTTGAAAACCATTGCAAAGCTCATTTGTATATTATCCAATCCAATTTAAACCTTTAGTAATTACACTCAGAGATAAAATCGGTTGTCTGTCTAAATATGGTCCAAAGGGTCACCATCCTATGAGATATCACCAATATAGTGGGGCCTGAAAATGCAGGAGGGCATTATTAGCCTATGTAACAGTTTATCGTTAGAGTTACCCACTTGCGTCTAAGGACCCCCAATCATCTAGGTGAGGTACTGCAATATACTGCCATTTCTTACAACCAGCAACACAATAGGTTTCAGATGCTAAATTTTGTTTCCAGACCCATGAGAATAGTGTTATAAGTCATGTGATTTTTTGCTCAATCAGTGTCATGGAAATACGGGTGATGAATTTTATGTACAGTTGCGCATCTCTCGGGCCAAACAGTTTGCTCTATTTTCACTTGATAATCCCTAAGGAAGAAGTCGATCATAGCATTTCTCTCCAGCGATGTTCAAAAATATGCTTTCTCTTTTCGAAACACCTGATGATGCTTTTCTTTGTGTACAACTATACTTCCTTAACTCTCAATGTTGCCACACTTTGGTCGCAATTTTGATGAACGGAAATGTTTTGCTAGTACGGACTTCTTTTTCAATTCTGAGAAATTCATTTAATCGCTTTATAATGATGATATGACAGAAATATATTTTTAGCAAGGGAGGTAAATTTTGAAATTTCGTCATCATCGTTCTGACATAGTATATTACTATTAAATGTACAAAGAAATTTTAAAAATAATTGTGTTATTAATTCACGAGGAGAGTGATTTTAAATGAATTGCCACTTCTTTCACACACCTACTTGTGCAAAGTTTCTTTCGATTTTGAAGTTTCGAGGGATCTTTAATGGGGAATGGTTATCATTTTAGAGGAACGATTTGGGCCTTGAATTTATGTAAATAGCTAAGATTTACTGGAACTGTCAAAAAATCTCGCAATCCCTTGAATATTGCCCGTACAGTTATCTTTCATTTTCTGTATATTCTATATAAGGCATAGTCTTACTAAACGACTAGTCGTATTTTCGACTTTCAAAATCTGATGTATGGATACACGGGGATTTGATGGCTAAAACTTTGAGGAAGAGTTTTTAACATTATTACGGATTAGATGAGCTAAAAAATTCCAGGTTCTAAGACTAAAAGTGTTTTGGTCGAACGGTTCGTGAACATGTCCCTTTTATATATACATAGCCTATATATCCAGCCCTCGTCGTCGAGGGGCCCATGGTTAACAACATCGAAAAGACCTCACCACCACCCTTACTCCCATACCATACTCTTCAGATTTCGGCCACTCGATTTTCAGATTTAGAACATTATCCCATAAAGATTACAAAAAAAAAAGTAAAAGAAAAAAAAATAGGGTTCTGTGTTGTCGGCAAAATGTATTTGACACCTCAACCCCAATCCCTTACACCACCCCCCCCCCCACCCCCCCACCCCTCCCTCCTCCACCCCCTCTCTCTCCCCACCGTAAAATTTTATATGACTCCAAACTCGGATCCCTTAATACCAGACCCTAACTCCTCCGTTAAGATTTTATATGGACGCCTCTGTTGACACGGCCTACTCCGCACATATTGTGTCTAGCACCAAACACATAGAAAATCATGGAAAATGGGGGAGGAGGGAATACTTCCTTATGGATACTAATTCTGCAAATATCACGAGTTCATAGAGTAATTTTTTTTTAATATTTACATTAAATAAATTTATATTTGGTTTGTAACAAATATTTCCTCCTTAGTATATTATATTCTCAATTTTCAATATAGGCTCTGCCTCTACCATGTTGAGGGTGAAAAAAAAAACACATAAACTTATTATAAAACTTAGATGACTTAGTCTAAGTACTGTTAGAAAGGTGTCTAAAACAGATATAGGCTAAAGTTGGCAGAATCGCGAACAAAACTTTCACGGAGACCATTTGATCATAATTGGTGAACCGATAGTCACAACATAACATAAAATGCATAAAAGTCAGTCTCAAAACTATCTACTTGTATTTGACAAGGAGTTCTCTGTAACAACTATAAATCTTCTACATTACATTTGCAATTTTGTATATCAAGTAACCCTGTTTCATCGATTTCATGGTTTATATTCGACCTGTATAGTCAGAAGGTCATCAACAGAAGCACAAAACCTAGAATAACGATGGGTTGAAGACGCCATAAGCTGGTGAATGTGGAATGTAACTGCACATGAATGGAAAAAAGGGTTTTTTTTCGTGAAGGGCCATTTAATCTCTCCAACTCTCCCGGATATATTGTATCCACTGAGTCTCCTATATTCAGTGGCAAAACGTCATGTATCGGAAAGTGGAATTGGAAGAACGATATATAGGCTTATTGTCTTGTGTTCGGAGACCTGTAAATAAATCTTACTCTTAAGAATAGAGGAATATGTCAGCAAGTAGGCCTATACTGTTATACAACTACATGTATATGTATTGCTTTCGCTTTTCTAGGGCGAGATTAACAGAATTGTCTTTCTTGTATAATCTTGAGAAAGGAGGTTCACAAGGTGCGTTTAGACACATTATAGGACAAATACGTACACAAATAAGCTCTAAACGTGTGAGTTAGGGGTTCAAATAGGGTTATATATTTCACGAAATAGTTGAAGTTGTAAACAACATGACTTTATATTATCTTCTGTTATACCGGTTTGGATAAGAAGACCAGAATTATATCAGTCTAGATTTGGCTTACAGTACTTTGCGAAATTTGCACTTTGCGAAACGAAACGAAATAATCTGCACTTTGCGAAACGAAACGAAATATCAGCACTTTGCGAAATATATTTTTCGCAAAGTGCAGTGATTAGCACTTTGCGAAATATATATTTCGCAAAGTGCGGTAATCAGCACTTTGCAAAATCAGCACTTTGCGAAATATTTGAATTGAATGGTCACACAGGGAACCCAAACGACTCAGAGCCTGCTTTTTACTGTAAGCCTCTAGATTTTAATTTTGAATGGGAAAATGTTTGTTCAATATTCAGTAGAAAAGTTGTAAATCCTAATAGAGTGAATTAATGAAAGTGATTTTACTCACAACTAAAGTTGACAAAAACTATGACCCTAAACTTGAACATCGCTCACATGGGCAAACACGCCATAACCTCTTTTGTATCTCTTATACAAAAATTTCTTAATAGACTACAAAGATGAATGTACTGTGTATATTACATTGCATCATAGAATATAAACCCATTCAGTTGAAACTATGTTAAAGGGGAACGTTCACCGTTCGTTCGACAAATCATACTATAGTTTCAGAAACGGCAGGTTCCTTAGATCGTTTACCGTTCAGTAAGCCCCCTGACAACCCCCAAGACGAGGGAAAAACCTTCAAAATAATTCATCGAAAAACAGTCTTACTCCAACGGAGCCAATAGTATAGCAGGCCTTCTAAACTGGCGGCGTGCGCGTGTGTGACGGTATATAAGTTCCACCATAATAAGTGTTCCAAAGAACATTTGTTATGTAATATTAATTTTGTTCCATTTGGAACTTTTATTATATAAAACTATACCTAACCCTAACCCTAACCCATATATTATATGATAAGAGTTCCTGAGATCATTTATTATAATAATGTTTGTTCCAAAAGGAATATTTATTATGAGGAACAAATATACAGTCACACGTGAACGTTTGTGTGAAAAATAACAATAATAGTACCGGTAAAAAAAAAAAAATTGTCAATCCTAATACCGGACAATTTCGCCTCTCATTCTCTTACTGATATCCAGAAGTCAATATAATATCGCCAATATCGAAGTTGTCAAAGATTTCATCAATATAAATGATCACACAGAGTTTCATGTAGTCTGTAGTCTCACTAGCGTTCACAGGTCAATTGTAGACGGACATACCGACAGACAGGGGTGACGACAATTCACATTATAATGAGGATGTATGAAAACGCCGAATATTTCCCTTAAGTCAAACGTTGATGCACACAATACTAATAGGTCTACGGTCATTGAAATACAATGTAGATAAAAAAAAAACTGTTGTGTTTGAATTTGAATATCCTGAAACACTTATAATATAGGCTAAACCAACATACATATACTGAATGAATAAATTTAAATTAAAGTATTAGCAATATTGTCTTACTACTTCAGTTTTGTTGCAGATAATTTGAAATATTATTAATTTAAGTTTTATAAGCTACAATGTGGGTATAACTGAAGGATAATTTTTGTGCAGTTCAAGTACTTCTGGAGGCTATTGTTTTACATATTATATTCAAGGCCCAAATCGACCCTATAAAATACGTAAACATTGCTCTTTAAAAGTCAAACCCACCAACCGCTAGAACTTAAAAATTTGCTCTGAACGTCGGTTTTGAGAATTTAAAATTCTATAAAACCCTCTAAAACATGCAGTCATAGATTTTAACGAAATACATATTTCATTTTCCTACTGAAAATAATTTCAAACTGTATTATGAAATATTATGTATTTTCCTCTTTCCGGTCGAGCCCATGTTTCGGTGGTTGGCTTTCAATACCGACCCGTAATCAAAGGTCAATGCTTGAGTGTTGATAACATTTATTTACATGTACAGTGTATATTTCGGGAAATACGCCTTTCTTAGAATAAACTAACATGTATAATCTATTTTAATCATTATTCGTGGTATAGCCCGCGTATAAAGATGAGGTAAGCTATCTTTTCTTTTAATCAACAAAAACACTAGCTATTTACATAAATATTTTGTTAAATGTTTTTTATTCTAATTCCATTCGATGGTTTGTAAAGAAAATGACAGACAATATAAATATTACAGGCACAAAGCCTACGGGCAGCATGCACCGCACTTGTTTATCTTTAATAATCTATACATATGAATATCTATATTTTTAATATAGAGTAGCCCAGTGTTTCTCAACCGGGAGCCACTTTATCTCTCTAGGGGTAATGGGCGACATGAAGGGAAGCAAAAGGGGTAATTGGGGAGCCATATAGTATTTCTGGGAGTGTTATCGCTATTTCTGATAATGATAATTCAGGTGCTGAATGTCCCGTGTATCGGAGTGGGTTGGGGGGAAGGCTAGGAAATGAAAGGAGATAGCTGCCCGTAATTGCCTCAGATGTATGGAAATTGATCCTAATTTTTAAAGTTTTCCCGGGGGGGGGGGGGGGGAGCCAACAGGTTCGAGCGAGTAATGAAGAATCACTGTCTGCAAAAGGGGTGTAACCACCCAAAGGTTGAGAAAGCCCCTATCGTCTAAATATCTAACAATCCCGTTAATAAAAAATCACGTCCGGAGCATGACAAAATCGAGTGCAATAATAGTAGTGTCCTTCCCATATGAAAAGTACCATCAGGTGTTTCGAAAAGAGTAAGCTTCTACTTCACTCTACTATAAAAGTCAAAATCACGAGGTGCAACATAAGATCAATTCTTGCCTGTCTAAACAAATCTGCCAAAGTGCAAGAAGCAGATTTGTCGTATTTGACAAGGAGTTCAACCTATTTCAAAGAGGTTACGTTACTTTAGAAATGGAGAAACCTTTTGCAACCTATCTAGATATGCAATTATTGCAACTTCTATTTCTCATAGTCGTCCTTGCGTTTCGAATTGTCGCAGATGCCGAAATTTGTAAGCAGTCGAAGACATTGACTTTTACTCGATTACGATCGAAATTCAATAATAAACGATATGACCTCCGATAAATATAGGCATCATTCTCTCTAAATCGGGCAAAATATCAATAAAATTCGGGAAATAAGTCGGTTTGCCCCCCTGTTAAGCCGTGGGCCCCTACGGCTATGACGATAAGGAAGGAACATCGATACTATGCGTTCTAATAATCTAATACCTCTAAATCTCAGCGATTAATTCAAGATCGAGCCCAATATAACAATCGTGTCGCGAAGTGTGAAAGTGGGAGCGTCCTTATAATATTGTGTTTGATATATTTCAGATTGTCAGCTGTCCTCGTCATCTTAATGATGCTGTCTATCACGACAGCAGAGAATTATGAAGAATCAATTTGTGATATATGTGTCTGTTCGGTTAGGACAGTCAACTGTTATAACAAAAACCTGAAAAACATCTCTTTATCTATTCCTAATGACACCGAATTCCTGAATTTATCACACAATCTTATAACTGAAATACCAAATGATATATTTCATAGTGTAAAGAGATTAAAAATCCTGGATATTTCATTCAACAAAATTTCCAAATTATACAGCAATTCATTCACTGGATTATCTTTACTGAATTCTCTCTTCATACAAAATAATTATCTCAGTCTTAACGATTCTAATTATCCAACTGGTGTATTTCAACCATTAATAAATCTTCAAACTTTAAACATATCCAATAATGTTCATGAATATCCACCAAGTGACGTTTACCCAGAAAAGGCTTTAGGACATCTTAAAAGTCTTTCCGATCTTAGCATTGATGGAATACAGAAGATAAAGCTTGGAAAAGATTTTTTAAACTTAACGAAATTGGAGACATTAACGTTTGCTGGAAAATGTGTCACACAGGAGGTACACAATGACAGTCTTGTTTATGTACCCAAACTGAGAAGATTAACTGTGAGTCATTGTTTTCTGAATAGATTGGACTCGCATGCGTTTAGTGGTCTAAAACATTTAGAATATTTGGATCTGTCTTATAATATAAGATTGGGTTTGGAAACTGCTTCATTTGCTTTACACAACCTTCGCAGTAATCTGAAATATCTAAATCTTGCCGCCGTGGTTCAAGCCTTCGAGGTAGGAGTAAAGCTGACTACTTATCAGATGCGACGAGTACAGCATTTACCTATAACACATTTATTCTTGGACAGCAACAGAATAGAAGTCGTAGATACAGAAGCAATGACCCATCTACCACCAAACATAACTATGCTCAGTTTTTGCGACAACAAACCAACCTGGGGACCATATTTGTTGGCTGGCTATTACATGGAGCAATTGACCATACTAAATGCAAGTAAACAATTCAAGTCACATATTCCTAACAAGTCACTGAAATATAGTCCTTTAAAGATAAAGACCAAGAGATCGGTAGTGCAGTCGATGAAAATTCAACGAACCCTAATGAAACAAAAATTTAAGGAACCTGCTAACAGAACTCAAAATACAAGGGTCCAAGCATTGACAAAAGAAGTCATGTTACCTCCTATAAAACTTCCACCAAGGACGGAGTATATTAATGTAAGTGTAAGTGGATTAAGATACCCTATACCATATATAAATTTCGACACAAATATTGTAAAAACTTTGGATTTGTCTGGTAATGAACTGTATGAATGGAATGGACCAATAACTGGTGCACATCATTTACAATGGTTAGACTTAAGTTCTAACTTGTGTGATTCCGTTAGCAAACAAATGTTTAGTAAATCGGAAAATCTTCAGATATTAAATATTTCATCTAATTATCTTGCTACATCTTTACAAGAAGATGAAGATGGTGAAATTTTCGAGTTTCTGGTCAATTTGAAGATACTGCGGATTTCAGATAACAAACTGCGCTTGTTGCCATATACATTATTAAAAAGTCAAGTCAGTTTAGAAGAATTAGATTTATCTCACAATACTATGAGTTCCTTTACCTTAAAAACAGATCACATGATAAAATTAAAGATGGTGGACTTGTCTGATAATGTTCTTACAACTCTCCCCAAATCATTTAGAACATTCTGTGATGACCAACACAAGGCCAATAAAACTCTATCTGTAAACCTACAAGGACAAACATTATCTTGTACTTGTGACAATTTGGAATTTCTCAAATGGATGGATACTAACACAACAAATTTTATTGATAGACATAATTATAAATGTGTTGATTCGAATTCTAGAGAAATTGATATGGATGATTTAAGTGATATCATTGACAATTTACATATAAAATGTGCCTCCCATACAGTTTTAGTGGTAGTTTTAACTGTTAGCATAGCTCTTATTATAACCATAGTTATAGCTAGTTTCGTGTATAAATATCGATGGAAATTAAGATATGTATATTATCTAACAAGAAGTAAATTCCGTGGTTATTCAGCTATTGGTGGAGCAGCTCAAAACCGTTTTGATTTCGATGCTTTTGTATCTTATGCTGATGAAGATCGACGTGTGGTTGTTAATGATATGATTACTAAACTGGAACAGCAACAAGGGACACAACTCTGTATTCATCATAGAGATTTTCTGGTTGGAGAAGAAATTGCAGCCAATATTTTAAATGCTGTAAGAAATAGTAAGAAAACAGTGATTATTTTATCTAGAAATTTTCTAGCTAGTTATTGGTGTAATTATGAATTAAATATGGCTCACATGGAAGGTCTGGAAACGGGAAGAAATGTTCTAATTTTAGTTGTTTATGAACATGTTCCAATGAAAGAAATACCAGATATTCTTCAAAACTTTATGAAGAACAATTCCTATATAGAATATACTGATGATCCTCAAGGAAATATTATTTTTTGGGATCAGTTAAGTACAGCTATAAATTCTGATTAATTCACAAACACGCCTTTTTCATTATCTATTGTATAGGTATAAAAAATGGGATGTTATTACAATTTTCAGATCTGTCTTTTTTTTTGTTAAAGTGTAAAAATCTCCAAAGACCTGTTCATTTTATTTCATTCCTCGTATTGTGTATTTATCTGCTTTTGTATATCAATATTATTGATGATACATCTGTATTATATCATTCCTGACTACTGATGCATTTAATTATATCATAATATTATTTCTGATAGATAATATATGTATCATTACTAGACGATTCATATAATATTTCTAGTTACCAGCATTTATATCATTTCTGATACATGTATTATTTCTGACTGGTGATACATATATTATTTCTGACTAGTGATACATGAAATATTTCTGACTGGTGATATATGTATTATTTCTAATTGGTGATACATATATTATTTCTGATTGGTGATACATATATTATTTCTGACTGATGATACATGTATTATTTCTGATTGGTGATACATGTATTATTTCTGATTGGTGATACATGTATTATTTCTGACTGGTGATACATGTATTATTTCTGACTAGTGATGTATATATTATTTCTTCTGGATGCTGATACACATTTTATTACACTTCTTGATACACTTTGCTATGCACAATTATTTTTGTTTTTGTCAGATATTATCTTTGTATATAGTCTACGTATGAGAATTATTAATATCAGGTGTGCCTTTTGTATTTTCTAATAAATTCATTTCATTTTATCAAAGTTTTTATTCCGGTGACCCTAACCTAATATGACAATAAAATAAACATTCAATTGCAGTGATGACCTGAATCTAATGAAAAATAATGATCTACTTCCGTATGATATGTTTAAAATGATGGTGTTACAGGATATATTTTGAAATACTTATACATGTATATATTAGTCAAAAGAAAGCTTGGATATTATAGGCCCTTAAGCTGAAATGAAATTTTAGGTGGGGTGTTCAAATAAAGCCGGAACAAGGATTAATCAATTTATATTCATGTATAACAGACATAATTGACTTCACGATATTGTACAAAAAGGATCGAATCACGATTTCTTAATAATTGATATACTTGTAGGCCTACCTTATATATGAAGGAAATTGATAATCGAGATATTAATCTTGTCATTTTCCTCACCTAAATCAGCCTAAAGTATGTTTCTGTTGACGTTGTCATGGCATCTAAACCACTCAAATAAATGTATTAAACCCAATTTTTATGGCACTTGTTATCTTGGGTTTTTGGGGTTTTTTTTGTAAGTTTTAAGTCACTGACTTATATTATAGTAAAATACTAAATTAACCTGTTATCAAAATTTACCCAATTTATACCATATTAATGTTAAAGATTCGTTGTCTTATTTTCATAATGAAAAATACTAATACTTATATGACTAAAATGTTGGGGTGCTCTAATTACTTGGAAAAATACCGATTGGTCTCATATGCATGTCCAGAATAACGGACAGAATTCCGATAGGCACTACGAGTGACCGATCAAGAAAGGTCAAAAGTCTTTCTTTGTTTATCCTGACTGTAAATACCTTGATTATATGCTTTATAATAATATAATTGTGTGATAAGAATGCCTTGAACCACAAATAGTTTGCTTAATTTGACATAAAAAAACGACAACCCATCTTTAAAGTCTTTATTTGAAATCCAGTTACAAACAAAGAAACATTGATAAAATGTCAGAGATAACAGGAACAAGGAAAACTGATACAATACTAGGCCTTTAAAATAACGTTTTTTATCTGATAGTCCTGAAACTTAATGTTCATGTTGTTTAATTCTATAATTTTAATGCTCGAGTTACTCTTGAACGACAAATTAATGACTGCATATTGGTCTTCTTCTAGATTAATTATGTTCAGTTGAAAGAACAAAGCATTACATTACCATTTGAACTAAATTGTAACCCCAATTGCCCTTAACACTTATTTTCAAATGGGGTCGAGAACTAAAATCACATGCGAACGCTGACGCCGACGGCAACGCTGATCAGAAGCTTAGATGCTTGGTGGAAACGTAGCCTAACTAAAGCATTGTCACACTGTTAATTTGAAATAGAAATAGTCTAGATCGAGTTATTTCCCTTGAGTTAAAATGTAGACATATGTGACACCCTAGTCAGATAAAACATGCCGTTGAGTAGTGACGCCCCACAAAGCAATGTATTATCATGAGCACCGGATAACGTTGTAGATGTGATAAACCTAGAAAACTCCATAACAATATTCTTTCCTCTGGAATCATGATTTGAGTAGATCTGGAACTTTTTTCATGCTCTTTTCCATACGTCTACAACTTCTCCATTGAATAAGAGGATGTATAAATGTCGTACATACAAGAAATATTAGACAATGCCAGACCTGAAAAAAAATAAAGATAGGGAATTTAAATTACACCCATTATTGAGCTCAAAATGTGTGCAATAGGAAACAATTTGAGTAGAAACTTACATACCTGAATAAAACTAGTTGATTCTGCCCATGTAAATAAAGCAAACTGTAGCAAACCCGTAAAACCTGCCGATACGATCATTATACCAAACAATGAACCAAAATATTGAGCAGGAAATCTGAAAAATTCAGGCATATTACAGTTTTTACCTGCGAAATCAATTAGATCCACTACACTTCCATGGCCCGTATATGTTACGACTTTCTTTTGTGAAAGAGAGTGACTTCCATTGAAATTAAAGCGACACATCTCTGAGAATGAACAAAAAATAAAGTTTCTCAAACTTGGTCAATAAGAGTATATATTCATCAACAGTGTCCGAAGTATACAAACAGAATCAATAAACCCATAAAACTATGCAAATTACAAATTATAATTGAAAAATGCTTAAAATTTGATTAAGCGTTTTTCAATTATTGTATATAAACATAGTTTTCTGGATTTATCAGATTATTTTGGTAATCTGTTGTATAGTTATGTCCCCTGAAGAATAAATACTCTTATTCACCAAGTTCAGGGATGTGATTATACTTACACTGCACTGAAGACAGATGCTGGTGAACTATACACAAAGGATCTAAATATAACTACTATGATAAATATTGGATACAGTGTTGTTGGTGAAGCTGGTATTGACATTATAATTGTTAATAATAATCCTAATGTACTACCACATATTAATGGTATAACTGCCGGCATCATTTCTCTTCGTTTTTTACTCAAACTACCTGAAAGATATCAATAGCTATATTGATAAAAAATATAAAGACTTTAGGCTTTAGTCTATTTTTCTTGCACATGACTTTGTAGTAAATTATCTTCTTTGTTGACGAGCGAAAATGTTCTAGTCCACATGATAAAATGGTGCTCAAACAGGGGCGGATCCAAGATAGCCTACCTTTAAAATATCTTTGAAACCAATCATACAATGCCCCAACAATTGGTGATAAAACGAAATTACCCATCATGAGATATAGCAATATATTGGTAAAATAGCTGACTGAAACATCAAAGCAGAATAAATATCACTCCTAACGTAACTTGGTATAAGAGTTCATATATCAAAATCATATCGGATAGATCACTTATGATCTGACTATACTGTGAGGCACAGGTACATGTTTGCCAAATTGTGGATGCTCACGTTTATTGTTTTATAATTTTACAAGACACTTCTTTTTGTTATGCCTCGTGTATTAATCAGTTATTACCGGTGTTGTTCTAGGCAGTGTTGGCTAACCTCTGATCACTGGATGTCATTTTTCATCATTAAATGCTTCCTCACTGATTCGGACGTACTCGACATTTTTTTATTATCATAATATAACAATTATTATGATCAGTTACGTCCCTTGAATTATCGAAATTGGACATCAATGTATTTTCATCAGTTACGTCCCTTGAACTTTTGTAAATTTGTCAAGTCAAGTCATTATTTTTTCAGTTCCCGCTTTCTTCATGTTCATGTGATGTTTTGTAATTTGTTTCGTGTAAGTTTACAGCTAGGTAGCGTGTGGCGCAAGACAGGGTTTGGTTACTCTTCTAGACACCTGATACTACTTTTCATTATGAAATACTATAATTCCTCGTGTGAAAAGTTCAATGATCATATTTACTCGTCAAATGAATACAATACATTATGACATAATTCCTAAAGTGATCATACGAAACTTCGCATCTTTCCTAGCTCCGTATGTGTCGCAGATAAAGATAGGTAGAATTTCTCTGTTGATCAGAATGCTAAAGTGATCTTACCTTGTAGTTCGTCACCATGAAATATTTGATTTAACCAGGGATTTAAAGATGATAAGAAATACAAATATATTAATTGTAATATAGAGAACCAATAGACTTGTAATAAATATTCATGTGATAATATACAATGTTTTAATAACGGTAATACTGGTTTCTCTATATCATATTCTATTTCTAATTTATTTCTATTCATATCTTCAAGATGGAAATCTACAATGAAACAAATTTAAAATTACCATCTGGTGCAAGTGAAGGTATCTTTTCTTAGCCGAGTGAAAATCGAAGCGAATTACAACATTGGGCGCTGTATTAGATTAAATTAGAAAGGGAAGAAAAGTTGACTGGTGTCACAGAAGATTATTATGAGTGAAAGAAACGTTTAGTAGAAATATTAGCATTAGCTGGATGGTCACAGATTTCAGAACGTTGACGACATGGTTGATGAGCTACAAAGCACACCACATGCAACTGATATTGCTGCTATTTCAGTCGTTGGTTGATAAAAATGAGTTAGGTTTAAAGAAATTGCTTTCAAATTATGCCAATAACACGTGTATTTAGTGTATAGATGATGGTTACCTTTAGCCTTGGTTTTATCATTTAGTTCGTTCTGTTTTATAACATAGCTAATAATACAAACTGGTTCATCTTTCTGTTTTTTCTCATATTTGTCAAATAAAGTCGATGTTGTTTTGGTGATAAAATCTTTAGGAAGGAATATAAATGTGGAGACAAACGTCATACTGTAGAGACCAGTCAACAATAAATAAAAATTCTGTGTAGAAAATCCATGTTCATAAGCAACCTTTAAAAAGAATTAAAAAAATCATTAAATCGATATAAGTAAACAAATTTCATTCATTTCAGCGTTGCCGGGCAAAAGTGTTAAAACTCCAACGTCAGTTCCTAAAATGGACAAAAAGATATAATAAATGATATTTAATTAGGTGAAGTTAATCAACAATCACTATCTTTGTGTAAGACTTAAAGACAAACGTGACGATTTTGATTTTCTTATCGTTTATTTTTCATTCATGTGCAGTAGCATACCTCAATCACCAGCTTATAGTGTGTATGTTTCACAACCATCATGTTATGCCAGGGCTGGTTCAATTTATGAAGTCAAAATTAAAATTGAAAGGTCAGCAACATAGTAATTTCTTACCTTGGCTATGAGCTCTATAACTGCAGATGTACTAACAGCACCAGATAACATAGCAACAAATGTTGAACCTCCAGTTCCAAATAAATTCCCGATCTAGAAAATTCATTTAATAGTTCAAATGCGACTCTTTGCACAAGGAAAATGTACACGACTTTAAGGGATATTTTTTCACTATTGTTTCGGAATAGAGATGGAATTGAAGGGATTATCCGATTTTCGTGCAGTTGGTGTATACTTCTGGAGGTTATTTACATATAATCAAGGCCTTAATAAATTCCCAGAGCCGCGGTGGCTCAGTGAGCAATACGCTTGTTCTCTAACCTGAGGTCCAGGGTTCAGTCCCGGCATGGGTTGAGATGATACCTTCGGATTTTTCGACAATTGCCCTCTGTCAGTGATGCAGGTCGGAGGGGCTGACATGGAAAAAACGTCTAGTCGTTCGGATGGGACAATAAACCGGGGTCCCGTGTGCTATTGGCTGTGCACGTTAAAGATCCCTCGACAGTTGGAAATCGAAAATAAGAGCAGGCTAATGCCGCTGTCCGAGGCAAAATTTCCCTCAATTAGCCCATATATGTGCAGAAAAGCAGGACGTAAAACTCCATTCATTTCATTTAAATCAATTCCCTTAATTTTCCTTTAAGATTTGGGATTGACAGATAAATGGCTGGATTCCAAACATCACTCCTGGATATCTATCGGCTGTGGATCTTTCTTAGTAGAACTAGAACATGAAGGATGAGTTACCTGGGCGTTGGTAATGAATAAAGGTATACCACCAATAGCAAGACAAGCTAAACCAGGAAATACTAACCACGGTCTACCTAGCAATTATAAACATAAACAATTCATTATAGAAATAAACATCATTGTTTACAGTTGAAAATAAACACAGTCTCTAAAAATAAACTTTAAAACAAAGACTTATAAATGTAATCATATACAAAAATTATAGCATTATTTTATCTCAACATCAGTTGGGTATGTTGTCTTGTTATGCATGACGTGTCTCAGAGGTTTTTTGATATTATTTAGAAGCTTTTTTGACTGAAAATTGGAATGATACAAAAAAAAGTTCCAAGTGACACCTATATACACATAAAAATAAAGTGTCCCGATAATACAAAGGCTAATGTTAAGCAATATTTTTTTGGCAATATGATACGATACATTAGCTAAGTTGACTCAATGACACAGTCGCAAAGTGGCATCAAGTCTTTCGGAAGAGTGAATGATGTAATCTTTAGGTACGTATCCAAGGGGGGCCCTTCCCTTATATTTGGCTGACTGATGTCAGAACCCTCTAAAAATTTGGCGCTCGCGGTACCGTTGAATTTGAAGCATATTATGTTATATTCCATAGCCCCCACCCCCTTTCTCTGTATCCGCCCCTAATCTTTACACAGCCTAAGAAGAAGACATAAGCGTTTTTTTAATATTAATTTCTTAACATGATTTAAAGCTATAATACTTACTTGGACTTTCAAACGCCATCAATAGAGTTCCAGTGATAAATATAAGACTAAAACAGAGAATATCATTTTGTTCACTGGCAAAAGAGTTGCTGGTTTAACGATGCCTAGAAAAAGGTTGGGCCTATGATTGTGGGTTAAATCGATAAATCCTAGATGACCGCAACGTGTTGCCTTCTTGGTGAATCGAGTGTCGAGGGGAACACTCAAAAGCAGTCTTTAAGGGGGTGGGGGGATATTACGCGGTCCAGCTTGATGCGATCATGGAGTGACGTGAGTGAAATTTGTCACATTAATAATATCACATTTTATTATGGTGATATGGTAATAATAACTTGGTTATATCGGAAAAACTTAACGCTTACCTTGATATGATCCTGGTAACTCTTGTACCATATCTATAGTTGATTTGTCCAATAACAGCACAACCAACACCATATAGTGCTGAATCTATAGCAAATACTAGAGATAATCTGGAATCTTGAGCTGAACAACCTCTCCCAGAATCACTTCCATCCTGATTACACAGATAGGAATAAATACCACTGTCTTTCAAAATATAAACAATAGATCCCCATCCGAATATCAAACCGCCGAATAAAACCGTTTCCACCACGGCCCATATTGCCATTATCAATTTTCTGGTAGTTGAATAGTGTGCCATGATGTTGTTTCACAGAAAGTGATCTGAACGAAGGTGAAATCTAACTTAACATGGCTGTCACCGAAATGAGGAGAGTCGATATAAGTTGACCCGGTTTCTTTCTGATAATGTTTTCTTTACAAAAGACTTTACATAGAGTTCAATTAAATAAAATGAGGTCAGAGGTTAATTTCTGACCAATTTTGGTGACACTGAACCATGTTTTGTCAGGTTGAGGGAGATTTTTTCCGGGTTGAAAGTAAAGTTGAGAACTTCCTAAGATAGTAGGCACGCGTTATGAACATATTGTATTGTTTGATGATTATTTTTGACACTTTCATATATATTTATAACATATTTCAAACATAGCCTTTATATGTATCTTAGTTCGGTCTTCTTTCATCTCCCTCTACTATTGTTATCTAATAGTTACAGTCACTATAGCGCATGATCTGAAGAGAAGTATGTGTCTTCCCAATATTAATGACACAAAACTATTTTGATTTTATGCATTTTGTCGACGACGATCATGCACAGCTTTCAGAGCGCATTTAGCTTGATTTAATCTGTCTTACAAATAAAATATGCATGATGCATAGCCTGATGCTCTGAGCTACCATTGTGAATTCTTTTCCATCTTTTTTAGTCCGTCTATCTAATGATTCCGATAAACCCCAGTGACTGAAGTGCGATGAGAATATGATTTGAGGATCAGATGGTAGTAGTCAAATTACAATTTAGTCCCAGATCTTAGTTTGTAAGATACTTTTGCATTTAAATCCCTGGACCTGCATGACTGGCAATTGGGAAAACATGTTTGAAAATCCACAGGTAGCATATCAACCTATGATAATAATGTCCTATCAAATCTTGCGGAGACGCATCAGGTAAGAGACACGTAGAGAGATATATATATAATATTAACAAAGCTGATAAATTGTTTATTATCAAAGATCTGAATACATCATAATATTAATATAAAGTAAAAGAATAATGCTAGGTCATGAACACATGTTCAAACAGAATACATTCAATGGCTAAAAACAATAAACATTCTTTTGAATAATCAAACTAAATCGAAATACCAATTTCTATGAGAAGACTCCTTACAAACTAGACAACTTTAATACGTAAAACAGATTGGGTAAAGCCCTATTTTAGTCATTATTTAGAGCTTTAAAGAGCTCACAGTAAAGCCAAATGGTAGCTAGTTCTTGACAAGATGACAAAACCACAGTTAAGTAACATAAAAATATGTGCAATGTGCCGCCAATTAACAAAATAAGTAAGGTTTTCCAAGAAATGAAATAAAACTTGATTGTCAATTCATATTTGTCACTTCCGAAAAGTTTGTCAGAATATTAAGGGCTATAACTCTGTCAAGACTTGTCAGATAGCTGCGTTTGTCGATATAGACCCTGATTGGAACTTGTCCAATAATTTTTGGGATTTAAACTCGCAAATTTTGAAAAAATCTGAAAAAAATGTGACCTTTATCGTGTTCATAAGCCAATATTGTGGACAGAGGGACTTGTCAGATATAGACGCCCACATTACAATATCGGCATATGAAATAAGGTTTCATTCAGATATCACTTTTAAAAATATCTATACTAAAGGCAAAAAGCAACATAAAGCAAAACATAAAAACTTAAATCAGCATACTTCTAGGCATAAAAAAGAAAGAAAAATAACTTGTCATCCTTAGGAAAGTGTCCATAGATATTGGTTAAATTGGTAGTAAGTAGGTAAACTAAACAGACGGTCATGATATATCAAAATAAAAATAAAAATATTCTTTAACATTGTCATGGGTATATATTTGATAGAATCTTATTCAACAAATTAAATGAATAACTGAAAATGTCACAAAAACAATATATTATATCAAAATATCTTTTTAAATATATTTTTCTTTAACTTCATAACAAATAGTTGTTAAGAAATTTTATACCCTGTACAACAGCAAATCTTAACAAGTTAATTATTCATTATCAGATACAAAAAGTTCTTTAAAGATTCATTTAAAGAAAAACTGTAACATTTCTAACATATGAGTTAATCAAATGAGATGAGCCAAGTAGGGTCACAGAATTGTCAATAAGGGCTCGCCCCTCCAGGTACCAGGTAATTAAGAATTAATGATATAAATATGAAACTGGAAGAGCCAAATCTTTTAGGGAGCAAGGCTTTCCCACTGGACCTCCCATGTAATCTTTCTGTCATGAAAAAAATTCCATGGACACATTTGAATGCTATCAATTTAATTATAGACAGATTTTTATTTTTTAAAATTACTGTAGTCTGATGAATATAATACCATTATCTCCCTTAAGTAAATGGACATTATTCATACAAGATTTAAATAACCACTAAAATGGCATCTAATGTTAATCTTTTGATATGGCTACAGACTCTGCTTTACGACATCTCCACCATTGAAATATAGGATGTATAAATGACACAAACATAAAACAGAGAAAAAATATGTTGACCTGAAAATATACAAAATGTAAAATAAAATACTTATTATGCCCAGAAAATTTTAGTTACACTGTCTTTTTTGTTTCTTGATTCATTTGAACAGCCTTGAGTTTTCACGTTTGCAAATTAAGACATTTTAAAGAGAGATTTAAAATATAATTGCTAAAAAATATTAGGAAAACCAATGAAGGCTATCGATTCAAGGTCTGTTGTCTATTCAGACTTTCAAAGCCTGGTCGAGAACCAAACTCTCAAACATAACAACCTTCATTTCCTCGTATCAACAATTTGTAGCTTGAAGAACAAGTAATCAGTGTATGAACATTAGAATATTTCTGTACCTGTGAAAAATTTGTAGCCTCACTCCACTTAAACAAGGCAAACTGTAAAAAACTAAAAATCCCTGCTGTTATAACCATCCAGCCATATAATAAACCAAAATATTCACTTGGAAACCTACAATAGTAACATTCCATTAATAACAATGGACATGAACATAATGTTTACAAGTACAAGTAGCATAAATTACGTTAAAATACAAAGTACCAACAGGCTCAAACAGAATAGTTTTCAACACTATTTAAATTGAAATGGCCATTACTTTGGCCATTTAAAATGTATGCAAATATGCAAGATCACAATATAGCACTTTATGAATAATATTGATAACAATAGCCTACAGCATGGCCGACAAAGAGTAACAAGTCTTGTTCGTACATCAAAGAAGAATTTGTATTGTATTCAATTACTTATATATAAAGGGGTATACATACATTGTGTTTAAGAAGGCAGCAGCTATACTATATAGAAATGATCTGTACACAGTAACTATTATAAAGATGACATATAATATAGCTGGTGATGGTACTAATACTAATATAGATAATAATACACCTAATGAACTACCAATTAATAATGGAGGTACTGCTGGTAATAATGTCTTTCTTAATTCTGAATGACTATCTGAAAAACACAGTAGATTATTATAATATTTGTTATATCACACTTTCTATATTTTAGAAATATAACGTCTGCAATACAAGACATTCTTCATTTTATATGATGACGACACTTGTATATTGTGTTGATATTATATGTGCTTTGTTATAAAAGCAATACCACCTCTTAAAATGAGCAAGAAAAATAAAAGTATATACATATTCATCGATGTTGTCAAAAGTATACCAAAAAAATCCATTTAAGTCATAAAACTTACTGAAACCGCTTAAAATATTTTGTAAGCATTTTTCAATAATTATATTTAAGGTAGTGTTTTGGATTAATCAGATTATAAAGATAATCTGTTGTATAGTTATGACACCAGGTAAATCCCCTGATGAACTCTTATTGACCAAGTTTTAGAATGTAGATTTTGTGTTCATTGTAAGAGATAGTATTCATTTAAAGAAGTGTGTTATATCAAAAACATTCCTTTGCGTTTTTGGTTATATATGAAAATATTTACTTACTTATTGAGATCAATTTACATAAATCAAAAACAACTCCTACTAAAGGGGAGGTAATAATTCCACCAATTAACATATACATTGATACATTGGTAAAATATGATACTGAAATAAATATATTTAATTATGTGATTTTAAGTAAAATCTATGTGACAAAGGGTGTTCTTAATCATAAATTTAACAAACCTTACTAAGTCCTAAGAATAGATGTTACATATATTCTGTGCTCTTGCAAATAAATGAACCTCTTCATAGAAGATTTAGCAAATGCTGATTGGATGAAATTTTTATCTCATAAATTCCATGTATTGAGCAATACTTTCACAGTGAACATATTTCGCTATTGTTGCATTGTAGGTAGGCCTAAATATGGAGATGGAGATCTTATCAATAATATACCAAGTAACATTAAGAGCCTCTATGTGCTAAATTTTACATGTTTGAATAATAACATAAATTGTTATCCTTTGAGTGTTTCAGAAGTATCTTGAGAGAGATAAAATAGAAATAAACTATGTTGTGATGTGATGTCTTCTTTATCTACAGGGATACAATGAAATTTATATAGTAACGTTACTATGTAGCCTAATGTCTCCTTAAAGGGATATGTTCACTAACTGTTCGACCAAAACAACTTTAGTCTCAGAATCTGGAATTTTTTAGCTTATCTAATCTATAATATTGTTCACAACTCTCCTATGAAATTTAAGCCTTCAAACACATGTCTTCCCCTAATTATCAGCATTTGAATGTCAAAAATACGACTTGTCGTTTAGTAAAACTATGCGTTATATAGAAAACACATATACAGAAATTGAAGAATTAATGTTAAAGTAGGGATATAATTGAAGGAATTGTATGATTTGCGTGCAGTTCTAGTACTTCTGGGGGCTATTTAAAAATATTCAAGTCCTAAATCGACCATTGGAAATGCTGAACATTCTCCTTTAAATATACTTTTGAAACATGTAGGAGATAAACATTTTGGTGTTATTTTTTTTTTATCTACACAATTTATCTATGCTTACTGTACAAATAGTAAAGTAAATATTTGCTTCTCTTAGATTATAGATATGAAAAATGAAAAATTTGACATAAAGAAAGAAGTACAATGTTTAAAGCTTGAATTTTCATCTTTACACAAGAAATTTTAGGCTTTTAAAAAACAAATAATTAGCCGAAAACACTGTCATGATATATTTTTTAATATTCTTAAAATTCTCTATATCAAATAAGTAATATTTTTAACAGTGAAAATATTTAGCTAATGTAAATATAGATATAGAGAATCTCACCCGAGTGTCTTTTGATATCAGATATATCAACACAAGTTGATAAAGTGGAAAAACTCCGAGGCTCGCCGAGGAGTTTTTCCACTTTTATCAACGAGTGTTGATATATCTGATATCAAAAGACACAAGGGTGAGATTTTATTTATCATCCAATATCATTCTAAAATCGAAATATGCGAAACAACAACTTTCGAGGGGTGAACTGCAGATTATTGAAAGAACTTTCGAAGGGCGAAATCAATATGACGTCATTGTTATTAAGACGTCATTGGGCGAATTGTTTATCACGTGACCATATTGGCCAATCAATGATTCAGAAAAGCGTTATCTCCTAGTAGATATAGTGCAGTAGATACTGCTTTTTATCATACAAACGATATCTACTGTAGAATACCTTATTGGGTGATAAATCTTGTTAAACATAAAAGTACATACTTATAAGCCAAGTTTGAAGATTTGAATGTCTGTGTCCAATTTAATATTTACCTTGTTCATGGTCACGTTCTAAAAGAAGATCTAACCATGGATTAAGTGATGCTATATAATAATAGAATCTTAACTGTAGAACACTGACCCACATAACATGTAATATATAAGTACTGGACAATATACAGCTACGTAACGAAGGTAATTTTGGTTTCTCAATATTTTTTTCAGGTATTAATTCAGCTTGTAATGGAGGGACAGATTCAAATTTTTCTGCAAAAAAGTAGAAGGCATTGTTATGAACATAAAAAAATTTTTTTCAGAATCTATGTACAACTAATCTTTTTTAGATGTCTGTCATTATCCAAAAATTATAAGATATTAGAAGTAGCCTAAATTGCAAAACCCACATGCATCTGATTGAAAGTTGGAAAGATGCATATTGATGCTATCAGTGTCCCTGATTGATTGCCCTAGTTTATGCCTTAGACCAACAAATTGTGTTTGAGTATGAATGTGATCAAATATAATAGTAGAACTGAAGTCTATAGGAATTCAATATTGCACTCGGGGCTTGGCGTAGGGATATACGCACACTCGTGATATCCCTACGCCAAGCCCCTCATCTTTCAATGATTGGCTGTCATAGTATTACACATGTATGTAATAAAAGTGTATATATATTACCTTCAGCGATTCCATCTTCACTTTTATCTCTAATCAATTTCATTTCTACATTCTTGGGGTTACCTTCAGGTATTTCTGTTACTAGGGGTGCATCATATCTAGGTATAAAACCTTTAGGTAGAAAGAGAAACGTACTGACCAGAATCAGAGTATGTGCTCCAGCTAAAACAAAATATGACTTTTGTCTGGAAAACCCACTCTCATAAGCCAACTGGAAAACAAAATATATCAAAGGATGTCAAAAGACAAATTTATTAGATCAAATATTTGTCATCATCAAGTTTTTTTTTTTATGATCTTTTAAACACTGGAAAATGCTATTGGATGATGTAGTTTTCAACTAATATTCAGAAAATTAAACTGTCTAGATGAAAGCTTATTCTTTCAACAACTATTATTGGGCGTATTTATATGTGATCCTTTATTTTTCATTAAATGAATAAACTAAATGAAGGTCAGGCATGTTTATGGTAGAGATCATGTGATTGGACGAATTGTTATTAAAATAAGTCCACAAATTAAAAAAAACAGAGTGTCAGCTTGTAGTGAATTGACTTTGATGATGAAATAAATAACATTTACAAACCTTCACTAAGAGTTGAACACCTGAAGAGCCATCAAATGCACCACACATCAAACCCACAATGGTTGAACTACCCGTTTGAAACAAGTTTGCTATCTGCACAAAAAGAAACATACCGGTAGATCAATTTTAACCAAGAATTTGTCATATAGGTAACTCATATTGATAAATTTTATTCCACTTTTTATTTGAATGAAAATTTGCATATCAGCTTCAAAAAAGATAATTATGATAGTGATTCAGTTTGTACGCCCACACATTAATGTGGGCGTATATTGTAGTCGCCCCTGTCTGTTTGTCCGTCTGTCTGTCTGTCCACAATTGTTGTGGACACGATAGAGAGCTGGTTTCTTGGTGGATTTTTATGAAACTTGCTGTGAGTGTTTAAAATCACCCAAGGATGAACCCTATTGAAAATCAGACGAATCGAAAAATATTTCATGGGTTATTGCCCTTGCTTTTGAAAATATGTTGTGGACACAATAGAGAGCTGGTTTCTTGATGGATTTCGTTGAAACTTGGTATGAGTGTTTGCATTGACATTAGGATAAACCCTATTGAATATCAGAAACATCGAAAAAATATTTCATGGGTTATCGCCCCTTGTTCTTTAAGACATGTTAATTTTTCAGCCCGTTACACTCTCACAGGATAGAGAGCTGGCATCTTGATTGATTTTAATGAAACTTGTTGTGAGGATGAAAATATTGAAAATCAGACAAATCTTAATATATTTAATTGGTTATTGCCCTTGTTTTTGTAAATGTGTTGTGGAAACAATAGAGAGCTTGTTTCTTGGTGGATTTTGATGAAACTTGGTGTTAGTATTGATCTTGGGAAACACCTTATTGGAAATCAGAAACATCAACAACTATGTGAATGCTATTAATATTTAAGGATGGAACCTAAACGTTGGTTGCCCTTGTTTTATGCATATTTCAGTGACATATTTGTTTTTTCCAGGAAACTTTTACCTATTGTTTTACTCTTGTAAAAAGAGAAAATGTTATTCTCAGAATCTTTCATTTACTGACCACTCTTGTCAACCCCCCGGACGAATTGGCTGCCATTATAAAAGTGGGCGTATTACGATGGCCATCGCTATTTTTTTTTCTTGTTCCAGTGAAGTCTTCAAATGCCAAATGTAGAGTCATTTTCATATATGTGAAATCATATTTCTAGTGAAAAATAAAGATATTGTTAAGAGATTAATAAAAAAAACTAACTTGTGCATTAGTAAACAATAAAGGTATTCCACCAACACCAATTAAAGTTAACCCAGGAAATATTAAAGCCGGTATGCCTAAAATAAATTAATATCGAAATGCTTTCATTAAATATCTCGTAGATTATAGATAATAATTCTGTCATCATGTACAGGGTTGTAAATCCATCTATAGTCACTTCATTGAAAATATCTATGAAAAACCTCAAAATGAAATCAAATGGGAGAATAATTTACAAAAAGATTTGCTATGCTACTGAGCAAGTTATAATTTCTTGATCTTCCAATGTACTATATATAGATAATAGATACCAAACTTATCTGGTTCCAGTATAGAACACCATATATAAGGAGCAAATGATATTTTATTCAAAATGTGTCTCACTAAGACTCCATTCTGCAGCATGGGATTTCCCATACATCCTAAAATTTTGGGTAATTGTTATTAAATGGGCAAATCTTATGTACCAATTGGTACATAAATTGTACTTTTAGATACAAACATTCTTCTTGGTTAACTTTGAAAGAAAACATTCAAGAAGTTGGTAGCTTAATTTTATGTCTTAGTAAAACTCATATATTTAAGGATAGAAACCAGAAAATTACTTTTGAAGGACTAAAGAATATAAGCTTGTTTAATTTATATGATCATGCAAATTATACGTAAATTATTCATCATATTGAGCAGATGTGATTATGAGTGAATGAGAAATGTATTGTATTAAAAAAAATATTGTATCAGGATGCATTAAAATGAATAAATATATAGAAAAAATAGTAAAAAAAAAGTTTGATAATTTTAATTTCAAAATCTGTTTGAACATATAATTTGAATTTCAAAATCAGTTCAATCATTTCAAAATCAGTTTATAACCAATTAAAAAAATCAATTCCATCACCCAGTAAATGGTTTCTTTTCTAAAATCTATGTGCAATAAAGCAATTATAAAAAGTCTTAAACCTTTAAAAGTTGTTATACTTACTAGGGCTGACAAAGGCTATCATTATTGCTCCACATTCAAATACTAAACTGAAAACATAAACAAGGGTTTGCTCTAGAGACCGAAAACAAATGCATGTTCCAGTGGTTAAGCCCTAAAGAAGGCATGGCTCATAGACTTTCAGAACATGCAGAATAATTCCTGAAAAGTGTTCCCAAGGGTCAATCACTCAAATCCGTTTTAAGTCAATTAAAATTTAAATCCAAGCATACTTACAAAGATAGTATTCTAGTAACTCTGGTACCAAATTTATAATTCACTTGACCAAGAACAGTACAGCCAGCACAGAAGAGAAATGACGACACAGTAAAAACTAACGTAAATATTGAGTCTTGTTCAATACAGCCTCGTTTCATACTGGTGCTGTCACTATTGTTGACACTAAATACCTGAGTACTCTGATTACTAGGTATGGAATAATTCCATTCTGAGGAATCAACATTACAGAGATCAAAGTAAACATCTTCATCTTTCAGAATAAATACCAGTGATCCCCATCCATAGATTAATCCACCAAAAAATAATGTTTCCAAGAAACACCAAACAACAGTTATATATCTCTTTACATTTGTCACAGCCATTTTAAAATGTAGAGCGTGTTATGTTAACCTGGAATGCAACACTACCACATTAAACACTGGTTTATGACCGTTTGACACATAATTAACCTACTTTGACTTAGTATCATTGACAGTTTGGCACAGGTTTATAGCTGTACAAACTGACAAAATGCTTTCGACTGTTCTATTTATAAATGTATTCCAGCAATATCATTATAGTATCCTCCTCACAATAAAATAAAAATTGTTATCCACTTCAAATTTATTGCCTTCCAAGTTTGCTACTCAATCAAAGGCACTTTGCAAAATGAATATCAAGCTTTGGATTCATTATGGTAATTGTAAGTAAAAAACAATGCTTTTATTATCACAAAATAATTTTAAAGTTTTTAAATGGCATTTAGCAATTGTAAGCACAATATATAGACACAGCTTTATGGAACAACAATCACTGGTTAAAGTTTTATGCAACGTTTCGACGTGTTTCCCCCGTCGTCTTCAGGCACATAATGATAAAAGTGATAGGCAAAGGTATATATACATTCAGCTGTTATCATAAAGAAAACACAGGACATAAAAAGTGGTTTATTAGTACATATATAACTTAAATTGATACAAAAACAGGCATGATTACTAAAATAACATACATACACTAATAGAAAAAGATTCACTTAACTAAATTGAGTGAAAGGTGACTAAAGATTAAATAAACAACAACAGTTATTTGTTAAACCAATTTATTAGAGAAAGGGGAAAGTTGGGTAAAACTGGGGGTTAAAATGTTTTATTAATAAGATAAATGAATACATGAATATGAATATAAAGATTACAGTTGAATAAGTTTATCATATGCATGGGAAAAGCGCAAGCCTTCATCTCTGTTTAGGTCTGGTTGGTATCTTCTGATGTTGATGGCTTCATGGAGTCTTCTGGTTTTATCGATATGCTTGTTGATTGCCAATACCTTGGTGTTGTCAAAATTAATTTTATGCCCCGTGTGGTAGTACATATATAGGGGAAACTAAAAGACCCCTTGACGTACGACTCAAAGAGCATCATGACAAGCCAAGTAACGAAACATCCATTGTGGCTGAACACCTTGCCATGGGAAGAAAGACGGGGCATAAAATTAATTTTGACAACACCAAGGTATTGGCAATCAACAAGCATATCGATAAAACCAGAAGACTCCATGAAGCCATCAACATCAGAAGATACCAACCAGACCTAAACAGAGATGAAGGCTTGCGCTTTTCCCATGCATATGATAAACTTATTCAACTGTAATCTTTATATTCATATTCATGTATTCATTTATCTTATTAATAAAACATTTTAACCCCCAGTTTTACCCAACTTTCCCCTTTCTCTAATAAATTGGTTTAACAAATAACTGTTGTTGTTTATTTAATCTTTAGTCACCTTTCACTCAATTTAGTTAAGTGAATCTTTTTCTATTAGTGTATGTATGTTATTTTAGTAATCATGCCTGTTTTTGTATCAATTTAAGTTATATATGTACTAATAAACCACTTTTTATGTCCTGTGTTCTCTTTATGATAACAGCTGAATGTATATATACCTTTGCCTATCACTTTTATCATTATGTGCCTGAAGACGACGGGGGATACACGTCGAAACGTTGCATAAAACTTTAACCAGTGATTGTTGTTCCATAAAGCTGTGTCTATATAAAATAATTTTACTCTCAGGTAATTGAATTGCATGAAAATCAAACAATCCCTTAAATTATACCCCTACCTAAACATTTATATCTTTCATTTTTGTAAATGTGTTTTTTATATAAGACAGTCTCAATCATTTGTCGTATTTTAGTGACTATCAGACGCTGGTAATTATGGAAACACTGCGGCGAAATGATGGCTTAAAGATGGGTTTTCGCATTGTTTTAGGGTCAAATCAAGCTTACTAACTGATTAATCGGTATTTCTAATGAATAATCCATGTATTCATAAGTTAACAAACTTTGTGGACATAGAGAGGTTTGGGAATCCATTTGACTCACATTGCTTTGAAATGCTAAATTTAGACTCCATGTTTGATTAGTCTCTGTCGTAAGGTCTCCTTCGATTACCCAAATCTACAAATTTAAAGAGACTTAATGATCGAAACTTATTTTAAGGTATTAACGAAGAAATTCTCGTTGTAATTAGTCCAATTACGAGTTAATTAAGGACTTGTGAGACAAACTGGTATTTTTCCTAATCATTAGAACATCTTTACTTTCTATTTATATAAGTATTAGTGCCCAATTATGGAATATATATATATATATATATATGAAAATAAGGGAAAGCATCTTTATATTTCGAGGGATAGTTGTGACATAATTAGTTGTGACAAAATTCCAGGTGCTGAGACTAAAATTTTATTGGTCAAACTTCTATGGTCAAATGAATGGCAAACATATCCCTTTAACAATCATATCTTGACTTCGATTCAGAACTTGTGGCCAGAATAAGACCGAAAAAAGTGAAAAAAAATTGATTTTGTGGAATATAAAAAACAAACTGGGCCTACATAAAGAATAGGCAATCAATGATAATAATAATACTATAAATAATATAGCCAGGCCTTATTAGGATAGGCTAGAAATCTACCTGAGTTCCACGTGGCCCTTATTTCCACCTCCCCAGGCTGGGACCAGGGTGCCTCTGAACAACCGGTCTTCACTTTACCCCCGTCCAGAGTTTCTAACCGCCGACACTCTGAGCTTGACGCCCTTTTCCCCTGCACACAAAACCAATACCGTACTCGCCTTTTGACACTTGACTCAGTCAGTGGGAAATTTGCACGTTCGGCGTGCCATATATATTATGTCCGCGGGTACCACTGCCCACTGACAGATGGTGAATGTTTAATAATATTCAATATTCATTAATTAAAAAAAAAAGTATGTGTAGAAAAGAGAAAAAAGGCCTAATGATTAATAACAATTTTTGTAACTGTATTTCAAATACAATAACCTGAATTCATAGCTAAAAAACAAAGTTTATAAATACATTTCTGTGCTATTTTTTTCTTTTTTGACGATATTTGCAAATTAGTCACACCATACATTACAGTGAACGCAACATAGTTAATTCTACAAATTCAAATACACCTCCATTTTCATGCAAGGTTTAGACACACCTTTGGCATACCTACCTATGTCAATATTATGCCACTATATTCATTTCTTCCATATGAAGCCTTACCTTTTTAAAGAAAGAAATCAGCCGGGTGCATCACGTTGTTTAGATCTTCGACGCCATTTTAATGAGGGTGTGACTATAACCCGAAAGGGCCTAAATAGGCCCGTAGGAACAGGGGGGGCAGGGGGGGCATCCGCCCCCCCCCCCCCCCAATAATTTTGACATTAATGACTGAAGCAATACAAATTTTTTTTTTTTTAAGATAAAACAAGAAGTTACTGGTATGTTGTTAGGCGGCGTTAATAAAAGACGGATTCCGCGGATTCCGCGGATTCCGCGGATTCCGCGGAATCCGTCTTTTATTAATGCCGCGACACATAATCCGCGGAATCCGCGGATTTAAGAAAAGCAGTCTTTTACGAGTTACTAAAAGACGGATTCTGTCGAAATCCGTCTTTTAGTGACACCTTTACTATAATCTGTGGATTCCGCGGATTTCTTTTTTAAAAAATAAAGCGGTCCTCTAGTATACATGTTGTCGAGAACTAGATACTGTTAGTTGCCAGTGGAACCCGCAGACATAATACAGAGACGGATCCAGGATTTAGAGAAGGGGGGTGGGGGTGGTCTGAAATAACACATGCTTCAAATTCAACGGTTCCGCGAGCGCCAAATTTGTCAGTCGGTCAAAAATAGGGGGATCTGGAGCCGGCGGATAAATTTCCCGACTACCGTGGGAGCTGCTTAGTCGGGGGGGGGGGGGGGGGGGGGGAGTTAAAAGCTTGTAAAACTCCCATCATCTTCCCGTGGTCAAGTTATTCTCTTTAACTACCGTAGTAAAGGAGAAAGGTATGACATTGGGATGATGTAGGTGCAGTGAGTGAATCACTTCTCTTTACATCTCGGGATTTAATGAGTTATTATTTATCCATTCCCATCCATCTTGTAAAAGAAATACTGGTGCAGGGGACTTCACAAAACACGTGGCATTTGTTTACAAACATTGACCATTCTTACTCTTTTCGAAACACCTGATGGTACTTCTCGTATGGGAAGTCCACTACTATATAATATTGCACCTGATTTTGTCATGCTCTGGACGAGATTTTTGATTAACGGAATTGTTTTGCTTGTACGGATTTTTATTATTGACATGTTTATATTGTATTTTAGCCCCTGTTTTGTGAATTATTTCTGAATCTGAAGACTATAAGGTTGACTGGTATATATAGACTTCAGGTCTTCAGGATTAAAGCAATCACTGAACTATTAGGGGTAAAATATAAAGTTTAGTACATTGCACCCACTATGGACAGTGGAAAAAACTACTTTGGCATGTATATTACTTATCGAGCTCCATTAAAACAAAAATATACTTTAAAACCAAAAGAATACTTTCATTTACACTTTTTTAATGTTTTAGGTACAAAACTAAACTCAATACGTAAAATGAACACGGAAAGTTACTAAAAGACGGATTTCGGCGGAATCCGTCTTTTAGTAACCTGTAGAAGACTGCTTTTCTTAAATCCGCGGATTCTGCGGATTATGTGTCACGACATTAATAAAAGACGGATTCCGCGAATCCGTCTTTTACAAACGCCGGTTGTTAGGGCCAGTGTAAGCAAAATTGTTTTATATAGGCAGGAGCAGCCTTGAATTCTGCACAACCCCATTGAGAATGAGTTTTTGCACATTTTGCCCCCCCAATATGAAATTGCTTCCTACGGGCCTGCTAAAACGGCAATCTAGAACTGACAATGTCAACGATTGAAGGTCTTCATAAATTGGAACAAAACAAGCCTGGGAAGCAGAGTTATCAGCTGTAAAGACTGTTCAATGTGTGGAGGTTAAAGGAATACAACCTCTTAGAATGATCAACAAAGAAAAATTCTCAAACTTATTAGTGAATAAATATTTGTATTCATTAGGCAACTTGTCTAGTGTTATAACTTACTACAGATTAGCCTACCTGTATAATCTGATAAATCCAGAAAACTTATTAATTATATTGATTGAAAATTTTAAGTGTTTTTCAATAATAACCTGTAATTTTATGGAAAATTACCTACATTTATTGGTAATTGGATTCTGTTTGTAAACTGTAGACACCTTTGATGAATATATACCAAATTGGCCAAATTTGAGAACTTAAATTTTTTGTTCATTTTAAGAGATGGTATCCCTTTTAAATCAGTCGTATTTTTACTTTCAAACTCTCCTGAGTAGATTTTATCTTCTTTGTAAGAATGGTAATCTTAGATATGGCATGCAATTGCTTTTTCAAATTTAAGAAATAGGCATAAGACAGGAGGATGCCACAGAACACTCTACCCTATATGACTGCAAACACTTGCTTTAGCTAATGAGACAACTTTGAAAACCTTGCAGTCAGACTTATGCAATGGTCTTTCTAACCATCTGTTGGGGGATGCAAGATGTCTGTCAAAACTCTTCTTGATATAACAAAGCCATTTTAAAATCTGTTTTTATTTTACAATATGTTTAAGATGTTACAAGTTATATTTCAGCTTGGGCTTACAAGGGTAAAATCATATTTACATTTAATACCAAATAAATATCCTAAAATGCACACACAAATTTTATATAAATATATCAATAATACAGAAAACTGCCATTTTAGAATAACAATAGCTATACATTGATATTCATATTTATATGTAGCACAATATTTAATACATTGAGCTTGCTGATCACATTTTTTGTTGTTTTAAATATTTTGTTTTCTCTAAATTTCAGTGACGAACAATTATTGATGTCATTTTCTTAACTAAATTTTAACTCCAAAATGTAAATTAACACAAAATAAGTTTTGTTAAAATATTTGTCCTCAAAAGTAATATCACAGTAGGCCTACAATATTTTTTAACTGTAGTCAACATGGCTGACAAATACACACAAATCAAACTATGAAGTGATTCAACACTTCAGTCAAAGCCTTCAATAGAAATACACTTGAAAAATTTAAAAGCAGATCTTTATTTAGAATTTATAAAAGTTAACTGTAGTTCAAAGATCCAACATGAACTTGGAAAAATAAAAATTTAATGTCCTCCACCAATTCTACTAACTTTAAGATAAAATAAAAAAAAAACATTGTTTGAGATGCTTCTACATAAATATTAGTAAAGTTATTTTCAGAAAAGAAACTCAAATTTCCTTCAGCTTGGGAAAGTTTAGATGATCAACAACAGTGCATGCAATACGCAACTAAGTGCCCCCTTTTTTTTTCATTCCTATAATTCTATTTGTCATGAGTAAACGAAAATGGCAAAAGCAACAAATAGAAGTCCATATCACCCACACTAGAAGATGTTAATACTCATGCAGTGAAAATATAACATGCTTTAAACATAGTAATTTAATTATCTATTTTTCCACCACACAAAATCCATATTTCCTCATTTTCAACCCTATACCGAAACTATAAAAGAATTGAAATATCAAATTTTCATTACAGATCTTTCAAATGTGTTTTAACCAGTAACAATTGTCTAAATATACATATTTCTTGAAACTTAACTATTCTGAGTACTGCGGTGGGTTAGACAAGTAAGACAGGACATGCTCACCCTTCTCAAACACTCAATACCACTCTTTCTACATAAATAATTTATGTTCAAGTTAATAAAATACATGTATGTCCAGCTTTAAATAGAATTTTATATTTTATTGAGGTACGAGGTATAACAATCTAACAAGCAAATAAAAACTGTGATTTCTACCACTTCATAGCCTCTTTATATACAGTAGCAAGCTCTATTTTATGCCTCTGTTTAGAACCAGCTGCTGTTGCTGCACTCACTGCTCTACCAACATATCTACAATGTAAATAATACTCAGTTAAAAACATTGCATCTTTTGAAATGGAACTTCAAGGGTTGAAGGCTAAAATCAGAAAATTTTCATAATTTCTCGGGGCCGTAGTAAACCAAGTGAGAAAAATTTCGTATTCCATTCCATATTGTCCAATCAAAAGAGGTCCTGCTGTGTCGGTAGTAGAATTTCAGCCAATCAAATCACTTGTTCAATACGCTGTGTTCCACGCCCATAAAACGAAGTGTAGTGAGTGGGCCTAGTTTAATGTGGGTTAATAAGACCATGTCAAATCCCGTATTCTTGATACGATGGATAGAAGTGAGCATGAATCCACAAAAAGTATCTATCTTTATAATTTGAGCGACCACTTTTCTTTTCAAAGATGGTACAAGTATATTGTATAGAAGTAACTATATTACTTACAAAATTTCTTCATCCTCTTTATCAATTTTCTTTAAAACTGTGTGCATTCTAGGTCTAACATATTGCCAGGCTCCCATATTCTTATGTTCTTCTTGTGTCCAGCACAACTTAGCATTAGGGTATTTCAATATCTCTTCTTTAACCAAATCATATGGGAAGGGAGATATCTATAAAATTTAAATATAATTGAAAAATACTTCCATTAATGGGGTGTTCAAATTGGAATGGTTAGCATGTTAAAACTTTGCTTAAAAAACCATGGCGTTACATCCATTGTGTTAATTGGGCCAGAACAGTGTCCTGCTTTGATCTATTTTAATGTACAGTTTAAACACTGTGTGTGAATATTTGGTACACTTTATCATTCTATTAGTACCATTTCTTTGATGTGCTTCTTAGTATTTCATTTCATTTCACTGTGTTCTTTTGATTCTAGAAAAGTTTTAACAAATACCGTACGACATCACTATCTCAAAAACCTCATTTGGCATTTGTGATTTTTTTTTCGTATCCTTTAAATTGTTAAAGGGATTGTAAAGCGTATTTGTAAACTTTGTATGTGCATCAGGGACACTGATGCCATCAATTTGTGCCATTCCAATTTCAATTCACATGTCTGTGGTTTTTGCAATTCCACTGAAACTAATCCGTTTTATGATGTCACTGTCAGTGATCTGCATACATATCAATAGAAACTTCCAGTAGATGACTGACAGTGACGTCATAAAACAGGTTAGTTTTAGTGGAATAGCAAGAACCACAGACGTTGGAATGGGAATTGGAATGGCACAAAGTTATCAGTGTCCCTTATACACATACAAAGTTTAGAAAACCTCTTTACAATACCTTTAAATTGTTAAGGATACATGTAGGCTACTTGGTATCATAAATGATGGAAACTCACCTGCTCAATTCTACAAATTGCAATATTTTCATCTAAACTTCTTGAATTTCTCTGGTTGACAAGTTCGTAATATATTTTACCAGAACAGAATATCAACCTCTTGACTTTCTCAGGATTCTCTGCTGCTACACCCTTTTCTGGTATAGCTCGTTGTAGGTAGGAATCACCAATGAAATCTTCAAATGGAGACCTTGCATCTGGTGATCTTAACAGACTTTTAGGTGTCATAATAATCAACTGAAAATATCAATAAAACAAATCCAAATTACAGCCAAAATTAGCAAATTTCTAGCCCATCATTCTCTGTTCATTGTGAAATGAAAAAAATGGAAATTCACTTCTTTTGTTTTCCACAAATTATGTTTACATCTTATTAAACATAATGAAATGTGAGAAAAACCATTAAACAACAATATCAAAATAATGTGCATTTGGTGCACCAGAATATCCTTATTAATGATTTGTGTTTACTTACAGGTTTTCTAAATGGCAGTAAGATCTGACGTCTTAAAGCATGAAAGAGATTAGCTGGTGTTGTAAAATTACACACAAACCAATTTATTTGATGTAACTGTTCTATTACAAAGTGATCATTGTCCTCAGTCTGGAAAAGAAATAATTCAGTAATTTAAAGACATTGAACAGTGTCCTTTTAATAATTATAAGGATTACTGGCTGTCAATATGAAGTTCATATCTTCAAGTAATATAAGATGGGGTTTCCTACCAGCATCCTTTAGGGCAGATTGTCCAGATTTTATTAACAAACAACCCAAATAAAAATGTAAATAGATCACAAATTGAGAATCAAGATGGTGGATCACTACAGTTTTGAGGCAGTCATTTTTACTACATGATCCCACTGGTCAACAGAATGGAGAGACTAAACAATCCAAACTCTACTAAAATAGAGGAATAATAGAATAGAAATGGAGCAAAAAAGAAGGATGTACTAAGTTTAACAGAATAACATTCATTGCATGGAAGTCAGCAAAACCAGTAGACAGAAATATCAAACTTACAGGGAAAACATCTTCATCATCACTACTGGACTGTAGAAATCTTTCTAATCTGGCACTGGAATGCTCAGGTCCCTATAATCAAAATTTATCCATACAAAATGGTACTTATTAAACTGTCTAATACAGATATTTGATCGTGGAGATATTTAGCGATGATTGGTAATTTTTTACCATGCAACAGCATACACACATTGAACGGAGAGCTTATAAATAATGGTTTTCTTTGAAACTAAATGGCTTCCAGTATCTCTCTTTAACCCCAAAAACTTTATAGAAATGTTATCAGTATCAAATTTAACTGAATTTTTCATGCAGATTTTGATTTGCCAGTCTTGCTAGTACAATAAAAGTCTTACCATGCCTTCATAGCCATGTGGAAGAAGAAGAACAATACCATTTTGACGAACCCATTTGTTCTGTCCACTAGATATAAACTGATCTATCATACATTGGGCAGTATTAGCAAAATCTCCAAACTGAGCTTCCCATAAGACTAAACTATTGGGGTCGTTCATAGAATATCCAACCTCAAAACCTACAAAAATATCAATTGAAATTCGAATATACATAGCTCTAATGATGTGCAAAATTTGTTACTTATTTTATCATTATGTTTAAATCATATAAGCTTACTCATTTAAATATACCAAAAGTTCAATAAGACGTATCTACTTTGGAACTAGAATAATGGCTAGATAACCTCGTATACTATATGGTATATCTCTAAACAAGAATTTTCTTTTCCTGACCATTTACCGGGCAAGATGGCCGAGTTATTACATAGTAAAATGACAAAGGTCGAGCCGAATGGTTGACTGACGTGTAGAATTCGGACCTATGGAACGGATTGAATGCAATTATAGAAATCAATTTACAGTTCCAATATGATTAATAGTCTGAATTAATATTGCTTGAATAAATATTAATGAGGATAAATTCTTACCTAATATACCAAACTCTGATAATGAACTGTTACACACGGTGTATTTAGCTTGATCTTTAGATAAAGTCGTCAATGGCACTCGGAACTTTTTATCAACAAACTGATCATGTAAAACATGGTGTCGATGACTGAAATTACAAATATAACATAATAATTAAAACACAAACCATTTCCAATAATCAAGATCAAATTTTATAAAGTCTATTCTGTCTTACATATAAATTTTAAAAACTTGGTCAATGGTCATATAGCTTTCTTGATAACGACAGTTTTTTTCCTCATTTAAAATTCACTTGTATTAAATATCACATCACATGAATATCTGTTCTAAATTAACCGACAGATTTTTACAGTTTCTGTGAAAAACATATCACTACCCTGTCAGAAAATGGAAAGCAAATAGTGTGCAATGAGGGAAATTTTGCCAGAGCCTTAAATTACTATTTAGCTATCTTGACTCCCAGGTCTCAGGTTTGTCATACTTACCTGAATGTTCCTCTTTCAACATCCTGACCACTCAATCTAACATGAATACCTTCCATTAACAATGAACCAAATGCTAGAAATTCACCACCAGCCCAATCTACCATTCTCTTATTAGCTAATTCTTGACGACCTGCTAATATTCTCTTTACACCTACAATTATAAAACACAATTCCATCGTCTATACTCAAATTATTGAATGAAACACTAATAACATATTTCCCCTGCAGCTTTGATCTTAAACAAAAATATTTGACAATTACAGAACAAAATGTTCACTTTTCAGTGATACACCTCTTTGGAACTTTTTGGTTGTTATCAAACAATATTTCCAGGTTTTGTAAAAATACGTCAAGAATTGTGTCTTCTAAAAAGTGAGTATGAGCTCAAAATTGAACAAGCTTTTAAGAACAAGGCTGATAATGGTTTATGACAAATAAAACATGGCTGGCCCAACCCTTTATCACTAACATGGTTGAAAAATCAGAAGGTATTTAATGCAAATATCGAACACTTTATGAAATGTCCCCCTCTAAAAATATTCGAACTGACTAAACAAGGACTATTTAGATGCAAAACTCACCCGAGTGTATTTTAATATCAGATGGTGGTGTACTACATTGAGTTAGGATATGTTTTAATTTATCTTCTGTTACACCAGTACTAGGATAATGTAAGACATCTATATCTCCTTTCTTCTCAAAGAACTCATTCCATGGTGAATCTAGCCAATCTTTAGGACTCGTTGCTACTTCGGCTTTGGATAATTTATGGCCTTCTTCCAGAACTCTTTCATATGAATTCAAGGCTTTCTATCAAAATAAAACACAATTCTAAAATAGTTGATAATGTGAAGTTTTTCGAATTTAGAAATATAGTGAAATATAAACAGTGAAGTTTTTCATTTAAAAATCTTCAGTATGTAGAGGGAGATATATGTTAATATGTAATAATATTGCCGATGACTGTATACTATAAGGAATTATTGCAAATTCTGAAGTGACTTCAGCTAAAGACATCTGAAATTGAGCTCTCTATTGACTTGTGAAGAAAATATCTTACCTCATATTCTTGTTGAGTAATTATACCATCTTTGATTAGTTTTTCAGCATATTTACTTAAAACTGTAGGTGTTTTCTCTATTCTGTTGTACATAATAGGTTGTGTAAACTTAGGATTATCATTTTCATTGTGTCCATTTCTTCTATAGCAAACCTACAAAATATTTATTTTCAAACAAATCACAAGTTGTTTAGACATCATGATTTCTTGCACCTTTGATTTTGACATAGTTTTAGCTACATGATATCACCTTCTATTCGATTAAATCACGACTATAATAAGCGCTCCAAGCATATTGATTTGTGATGTTATAGCGCGATATAAATATTATCATTATTATTAATATCGTATATAACAGTAAGAATTCTAGACTTATAGGGATTGTTAACCAAAAACTTTTTTTTATCTATTAGAGTCATTGATTTAAACAATACCAATCTCTAGTCAGACTTCTATCGAAATCTGAATTTGCAATTCCATTAAAATTATCACTATTAAAACATCACAATTGCAAAGGCCTCTATGGCTCATTAACAGACTTTGCAAGGATCAGTGCCATTCTCCTCACCAGATTTGAGTATTTATCATCTTTAACAACAGCATTTGTTTTTAAAATAAATAATTGTATCTACGTCATTTTATTTGTTTACCCAGCCAATCAATCAAAAAATTTCCAGGCAGTAAATGGTAATTTCTTTGAACCTACCAAATCAATAACAACATCTTTTTTAAATTTCTTTCTCCATTCAGCTGCAACTTTACAAACATATATAACAGCTTCTGGATCATCCGCGTTAACATGGAAAATAGGGCAGTTGACAACTTTAGCTACATCAGTACAATAAGGTGAAGATCTAGACACTCGAGGATCAGTTGTAAATCCAATCTGAAAATAAAACGTTACTGATTAGAAGTATTGCATACACACAATAACCTTAATCTTTGTTTACAAATAGATAGATAGTGGAATCATAGTTGAAAAACACAATTACCTAATACTATTAGGTGTTCTGGGAGAATTTACCTCCTTATCAATCAGTGTTTGTATGCTTCTTTGAGTCTCTATCTGTACATCAGAAGAAATGTTGCCTAATATTCATATTGAAAAATGAAAAAAAATTCAACACATATTTTTTCTAATTTCTTGAAATCGCATGAATTTTTGAGAGGAAGAATAGAACCACAATTTAGTGGTAAATTTGTCTGTCTGTGGATCAAGAATTTGAAAATGAAGATAACAGAAGACAATAAAACTAATGACACACCTGATTATTGACTACAATATGTATAGTACCATGTACTGTGTAAGCTGGTAATTCACTCATATGCATAACTTCATATACAACACCTTGTCCAGAAAATGCTGCATCACCATGTAATAAAATACACATAGCCTAGAGAATAAAAAAAATATATTACTTTACTATAGAGCATCATCCAAATTAAACTAAGATTTAAGGATCCAAAAATTGCTAAGTATCACGGGTTCTTTTCAATAAAACTCAAAACTTTGTTAAAAACAAATTCCTTTTGAACACAGAGTAGAGAAAATCACCACCAATACATAAACAGCTCTTTGCAATAGAAAAATTCAAAAGTTAAATTTTATCAATAAAATAATTCAGAGACTTTGAATACTAATATACTTACTGTATTGCCTTCTCTATCACCACGTTTCTGTTGTTCAGATCTCACTTTACCTATAACAACAGAATTGACAGCTTCTAGATGAGATGGGTTAGCTACTACTGACAGTTTGATGTTCTTATTGTTGACTCTGTTTAATCTTTCGTGACACATACCAAGATGATATTTGACATCTCCAGATCCCTCATCAGCAGCTTCAATATCAGGATCAAACTGACATAGAATCTTCTCTAGTGGTTTACGACAAACATTGGCTAGTACATTTAATCTACCTCTATAAGAATAACATAGTATTTGATATTAAATGCAAATGCCGGTATACCGGCCCATCCTTACGTTATATATACCCGACAAGCCAGTAAATCGTTTAGCCAAAATAACGTTAGGGTTCAAAGGGTTAACTTTTCAAATTTTGTCAGGTCCCAGTTTCACAAAATTTTAACTAAGATAAAATCCAGATATTAAGAAATACAGGATAATAAAACAATATTTAAAATTGAATTAGAGTGATTGACCAATCAGATAAATGAAACACTAAAATCATCCTATGTTCAGATTTTGTGAAACTGGCCCCAGATAATGAAGCGTTTTTCAATATTTAAACGTAGATTTTTGGATTTATCAGATGAAAAAAGTTAAGCTTATGCATTAAATACTGATGACACCAGGTAGGCCCACTGATTAATATACCCCTTTTTTTGCCTCAGTTTAAGATTCTTATTTATTCCAAGAAGAAGTATTCTTTTAATAAAGCTTTGACAATACCAATCATTTGAAAAAAATGTGATTCATGTGTAGCAATTTATAATAATATAAAATAATAAGCACCAACAAACCTGTGTGGCATTCCAATAGCAAAATAATCCACACCATTATCACTACAGCAATCTATTACAGTTTTCATAGCTGGTATCAAAACTTCACAACCTTCCAAACCAAATCTCTTCTCTGATGGCCATTTCTTGGCCAAAAACAATTCAAATCTAATAATAAACAATAACAAAGATCTGTCAAAATTTCTTTTCTACAAAGGGTTCATTTTTGCATCTTGATAAATATATCGTTATTTAATTAACATGCAAAGACATCTAAAAAATAATTTAATAAAGTGCATTAAAGTCACTGTTTGCCAATGAATTTTTTTTTATCAAAAAGTCCATTATTAGGTTATCATTCTTATAATAACTAAGGTTATGGAAGGCAGCTGTATTTGAATGTCATTATATGAGCTTTCATGCAATGGAGTAATAAATACCAGAATAGGCTAATCGAGATGTACAGTGTCAGTGTGCAATGAGGAAAATTTAACCAGGGCATCAGCCTACTCTTTTAGAATTCTAAGCATCAAGGTATCTGTAATGTGCATAGACTGTTGAACACGTATAAATCTAAGTAGTTATTCAACAAAAAAAAAAACAGGTTCTTACTCAGTTGATCTAATCAAACGATCTAGCAAGTATCTCTTATCAGCACCTGAATAATTAATAATATTCAGTGGTTCCATTTTCTGTTTTATCCAATCAGTCTGTTCTTGATCATTAATAAACATATACTCTGTACCAATAGAACCACAATAAGCAGCCTATAATAGAAAATAAAAAGATAATAGACCACAGTCATATACGCGCACCACAGCATGCTGATGGTAAAAACCAAAAATTTAGTTTTTAGAGCATTTACAAGCAAATATTGATGCACAGCTGAACCAACCGACCGATGGACAGTGTTGCCAACAATATACATTCACAAAGAGAGATGTGGGCGTATAATTAGGAAAGAATCTTACCTTTAATCTGTTATGAATTTCACGCAATGGTAATTTTCCTTCTCCAATATACGTTTTAGGAGGTATTTGAAATTCTTTATCTAAATCTTTCTCTAGATTAGAAATTATAATCAGCAAGGGTCAAAAATTTTCATTATATGCATAAGAAAAAAAACTGTGAACGTAAATCAGAGACATAATGCAAAACATGTGATACATCTTATTGAATGCCTTATTCCTTTGTAACATAAGATTGATTTGTTACCTCGGAACTTAAGCATACAACTGATGGTTGTCATAGTAATTAACAGCATCCTGTTTTGGAATCTTAAAATGCTTAATTCTGAATATCCTGCTCATGAATAAGTTCGTATAAAATAGATAATACTATAAACAATTGTGTGAAGCTAGAGTTTGAAATTATTGAGATGCAAAACTAATAATATCAACAACATTGATAAGTGATGCAAGAAAAATTAAAAAGAAACATCATCAGCTATGTGCAAATTAAGTATTCAGCAAAATAAATTCTGTTTTAATACTAATACAATTAATAGAAAAATAAGTTGAAAATTAACCAACTGAAAGAAAGAAACAAAATTAGTTGATGACTAGTTGTTTATTCCATATTTTCCATACACAACAATGGTTTTAAAGTTAAGGGAATATAATTCAGTTCAATTCCAGTTAGACAGCTTACCACCAGAGCTGACCATGTCATTGTCCCAGTAAAAATCCATGCACACAACCATGGTAAACAAACATTGTAAATTAAAGAATTTGATTAATTTCGTAACAAAACATGTGCTGGAACATCTAGAGTTACCATCTCAGCCCAACTTCAGGTCCGGTTGTTCGCCAATATTTGTCCTTCATTTGGTCTTTAGAATCTTAAACCCCCGTCTATGGTCCCAGGTTGGGAATCACTGGTCTATTAAGTCCTTATGACTGAGAAATCCATCAGATAAATTCTATCTATCCATTTCCTGAACCCAACAGATTTTCAGTCTTAGAAGTGCTAAAAGTACAACACCCAAAAGTAGGGCTGGGTCAAATACATGTAATTGAAATAATCGATTATCGATTATCAAAATTTTTATTTCAATTATCGATTATTAAATTTCATAATCGATTAAAATTCTTAGTCAAATTTTCTTTTAACATCATCTGTTAAACGATTTTCAGACAAGTCACAATGAATTATACCATGATTATCATACAAAATTCTGAACATTTCTTCAGTTTCACTTGTTTTCGATACCAGATATGGAGAAATAACAAACATTCAGGTACAAAAAGGCACAACAACAGAAGAAGATCAGAAGATTTTTCAATTGAAGTATTTCGATTATTAATGGATCTCAATTTGTTTATCGATACCCAGCCCTACCCAAAAGTCAATTGTTATATAAGATTTGTTACCAGATAAAGAAACCAAAAATACAGACTTTAAACATTGGATTATTAATCATAAAGACAGAGAGTGATAGGAGACATTTTTGACAGTTTAAGTTCTAGTTTTATACAGAATTAAACATGTACATACAAAACATATCAGAGACATAGCTTCCCACTATCGGATTTATCTAAGAATTCAAGTGAATCCTTTCAAAACTTACAGACTTTACCACTGAATATCAGAAGTTCTTATGCCATTTCGGAAACAAACCTTATAAATTTCCATTCTTTCAACAAAATCAAAGTCTTCAAGTAAATCAATCACCATATAAGAAAATAAGATTTACATTCATCTTTTCTGAGTTTTTTGAGCATATAAGTATGGCATCTTGCAGTGGTGATAATATGAGGAAGCTATATCTTTAATAAAGACTATCTACAACAGAGACATTGTTAATGAATTAATCACTATGAAAGTCATAAAAAAAAAAATCACAAAAATCTAGATATAGTATTCAGAATATTCTAATAATCTAATTTATAATCTAATTTTACTTTTTAAGCTAGGAAAATTAAGTAACTCAAAAATTATAAACGTAAAAATCTTTCATGCTTTTTTTAAAACTCAATTTTAGTTTTCTTATGATATCTTTAATTGCATTTTATTAATGTAAAAGAGTAAAAAACTGATCCTGACCAGAAGTTATTCAAACTAATCTAGATAATGTATCTTACCAAAACCATAAGATTCTAAAGACAGCTCTGGCAGTTGTGAGATATCAGCTTTACTGATTCCAAGTGGATCCACATCAGCTATAAAGTGGCCACGTAGCTAGTTTGAAAGGAAAAGACCAAACATAAAACATTTAAAGCTAGTGATATGCCTAAAAACTGCAAAAAAACCCAGAACCTGTGAAAAATTAAAAAGCCAAAAAGCAGGTGCAAAAGCAATTCCAGAACGTCTAAAAAAAAAATTTAATTAAAAAACTTTAGGAAAAAAAAGTTAGTTACAAAGTACTGGTGGAACTCTAAAATAAACAGTGTCAAAGTTTCAACAAACTGAAATAATTAAAAAATCTGAAAACAAATAAACAATGCCAATGGGAGTGATTCACATGTGTTATTTTTGCTAAAATATTTTGTAACATTTAACTTATATCACACTTAAAGTTCAAAATTCCTTTGAGAAAAAGGATTCACTGATTATGGAAGATTTGAATTTTTAGAATGTGCCATTAGAAAGAAATATTTTTAAACTATTCAAAATCAAATAAAAAATAGCATGGTATCTGAATTTAGCAAATATAAACATGTAGAGACACCCACAAATTGCATGATTGTACCTACCGCTACCAAGGTTGTAAGTGGACAATTTTAATTCCTTGGGATATTCAGAATCTAAATCAGCATCCAATATACCAAGGGGATCAAGTTTAGCAGCATTGTGTCCCCGAATCTAAACATAAATTGAAGTGCATCACCAGTAAGTTAATAAAGACAACAAATGTAACAGTAAAAGATTCAGATTTACGGCCAGACATTCAGGTAAGCGAGCAAGTGTCTAACAAGCACGAGGCTTCCATAACAACCATTTCAAATATGAATATTCATACTAATCCAAATTGTTAGTTACATGAAATGACCCATAGTTTATGAAATCGATTCCTTTTTTTGTACACTTCATCACAATACAGCAAAAAAAATATGACCCACAGTTCTTTTGGCATAATTTTTCAAAACAAAACTGCAGCTATTCTTTACCTAAAAGTTTTTAAAACTGATTGAAAAGAAAATACAAATTTATACAGTATAATTATTACAAAATACCAATTCACATTAAGGTAAATATGTCACAATTTTAAGGTCTTTGCTTTTCTTAAGATTTTTTAACTCTACGCGTTTAAAAAGTATTCAACAACGACAGAACATTGAGATACTTAGCTCAATATCAATATCTCAAAGTCTTAAATTAAAAGGCAAATTTTAATTTTAAGCCTCAGCTCAAGACAAAATATAGTTTCTTTAAAAATTTGACAAAAATAAAAACCACCATAAGATGTTTATTATTCAACAAAATGTATGGTACTGTACCTGATAAGCTCTTATAATAGACTGAACATTTAAATGATCCTTAATGATGTTATTGACGTGCTCTGGGTCTGGCTGTGGAGTTAAACCATGTACTGGATAATAAGCTGGCATCTTATCAATACCTAATGTAGGTGGTCTATTGTAAGCCTCCCCAGGTTTTGCTCCATTTTCTACACTTCGGAAGCATACATCCCATGACTGAAAGATCAATGGTAAATAATATTGTTCTGGATAACTCAAAATCATTTAAAGATTATCTTTTCTAAATATTGTAGATTTGTTAATAATTTATATCTTATGTGACCACGTTTTCAGTTATTAGCACCTATTGGTTTACATTTTCTGTAAAGAAGTAACCACCACATCACATTAAACTTCTGGAAGATTTGAATGTCAGTTAAAGGGATATGTTCTCTAACTGTTCGACTAATTTTAGTCCCAGAATCTGTAATTTTTTAGCCAATATAATCCTTAATATTGTTCATGACTCTCCTATGAAATTTAAGCCTTCAAAGTCATGTGTACCTGTAAGCATTCAAAAGTCATAAATATGACTCGTATTATAAGCTTACATAAAATGAAGGATAAATGTTTCGGTGGTAGGGATATAATTGAAGTAATTATATGATTTTCGTGCATTAGTAGTAGGCCTACTTCTGGAGGCTATTTAGACATATTAAAGTCCTAATTCGACCATCAAAAATTCTGAATAGTCTTGGTGTTTTCAAGAAAAAATTATTAGTTAGATCTTAATATAAGCTTATACACAGATAGCTGTTGTACAACAATCATCTGTACTCAAAATGAAACACAATCATATAATACCAACCTTGTGAACACTAGTAGGGTCTTTCTGCCATGCCACATACATTTCATCAACGTAAGCGGAAGAGGTGCCACTAAGAAAGGGTTCAGCAACTGCAAGAGCAGCATTAAGATGCTTGGTGTTTGGTACATCTTTACTAACTTGCTCAGAATAACCTCTCACTACATTTTTAATAAGGCTCCTTCTGACAGCAGACCTCGTTAAAGCAACGGCAGATAATAAATGATACACCATTTTCTAGTCTTTAGAATGTGAAAATGTCTTTTATTGTGGCACAAGGAATGGGTATTCATTAATACCAAACAACCGGTACAGCAGCTCCTAGCCTACACACAACTGCCAGAGCTGTCCCAAGTTCAGTGGTTTTCTTTCTATTTATCAAACCTCTCTTGTAATCCCTTGCACTTGGGTTGGTAAAACAGCTGTTAGCAGTAAGTTACACTGGCCCTGGGCAGGTCACCTTTCTACTAAGACGTTTTAGACTAAATTCTTCTAAATAAAGTTTTTCACTCTCAGTTACCAAGGTGATCTACAAAATTAGGAAACCCTGTTCATTGACCATCCATGCGAGAAGACACTATGACGTGGACAGCCTTTATCTTTTATCTTGTCGGTGTTTTTATTAGGATTTACGCAAGATTTTGACATTGACAGTCAAACGAGTCAAACGAAAAGGTGAACCTAAAAAGCAACAATAAAACAGATGAGAAAATAGGAAATGAATTATGGCCTTCGTTTGGTAACAATTTCAAAACATAATACTTAATGCAAAACATATATTTGTCAAGATTAATTTGTTAACTAAACTTACATACCAGATTATCGAAAGTTACACCGATATATTTTATGAACGAGAGCTACACCGGATGTAATTTAAACTCGACTCAACAACGACGACTATGTGCATTATCTCATTATCCAGACGTCACATTTACAAGGAAACATAGTCCGAACTTCTGAACTTTATTACACTGAAATTTACTTTTTGTCATTTTGGCAATTATAAACACGGAAAAGTAATTCTGGTTCATTGTACAAAAGGCTGGTTTCGGCAGAAATTTATATAGATTAGTTCGTGTCTTACAAAGCCTATTTTTTTAAGAAACAGATTGAAAAAAAAAATTATTGTTTTATTCTGAAACAGACTTTTCCTGTGGAGCAAATAAACAAAATTGGGCCCGTATTCATAAAACTTAACACTGAGTTAAATCCATAATTACCCCTCAATAACCAAAATCAATGGTTAATTCAACTTTTTATCAACTCATTTCGCAATACTAAGCATTTGAAAAATTCCCATCGATCAGTCAAATTTAGCTATAGCGGACTTATATTTTTCACAGAACTGTATAATAGAGCCTATCGATATTAGATGCTCTCAGTCCAGTCCATCAAACTGATATTTTACATGTGCATTAGCTTACCAAGTGAAGACAGGAAATAATTTGACAAGACAAAACAACCCAAAGCAATCAAATGGACTCATCCTTCCATAGATTGGCTTCGATCACATATTGAAGTGCACACTATGCACATGCGGGAGAGTTCAATGTGGATTGAGGGGTGTGAAATATATGACTAGGGCACTCTTTACATGTTTCTGCACTTTGACAATTATATTTGAAATAATATTTAAAATGAATGCAACAGATATTTATGCTAAAGAGTATCCATAAGAGTAAGAAATTGTTGGGTTTTTTTTTTTCAATGCAAAACACACTTTTTTAAGTAACACAGACTTTATTATAACAAATATGCCAACATAGAATATATATAACAACATAGCATTAAGATATTAGTAACATTGACATTTCAAAACTAAACACTTATCTGGATATATAATTAAAATTTGTTAAAATTAATATCTTAATAAAACATGAAGCATTAAGTGCCTTCTAACTGCTTATGTCACTACAACCTTGGACTTGAGAATCATCACCCTAGTCTTGCACCAAACTGCACATAAATAATAGTTCTACATGGATGTCCCATTGGGATTATTTTTTTTTATTGGGTTCCATTCCAAAATGTCATAGAAAGGGTTTAATAAGTATTGACAACAATCAATGTCTTAGTAAAGGCTACACCAAAGATTTCATAAATCTTGTAATTTAATTTTGCACTGATTCATGTTAAAAGTTGACTATTAGTATCTATGTGGCAAACATTTGAAATAAAACTGTAAATTATCTTTTTTTCCTGTACACATTCATTTGGTACAATAACTTTTAAAAACATTATAAAATTAATTGTCTGGTCACTATGGCTTTTGAACCACATTTTGCCTACCAGTATCTTTTATAATGACATATCAGCATTAGATTATTTCAAGTTGATAAAACTTCTAACCCTGTAACAGCGTATTTTTTTTTTACTAAAATTCATTTTTTCATCCAATCAGCATTAGCTAAACCAGCTATAAAGTAGTCCACTTATCCATCAAGAAATTTTGAACATTTGATTGTTTGATTGACAACAATTGTTAATACATAAGGCGTGCACATAAAAGTATACGGAATACACTACATGAAAATCGAACAAGCACAATTCCTACTATACTACACTTTACATTAATATACGCAGGAATTCTTCGTTTTCGATTAGTGTCCTCTTATGTGCCAGGTATTATGAAATTAACTTGTTTGATTTTAGGTATACGTGTGTCGCTCAAATCGTATACCCGAAAAGTATACTTCTATGTGCACGCAGCCTAAGCCACTAACCCATCAAATCAGCAGTGGCTAAAATTTACTTAATGATCTTTGTAGATGTATATACATGTATATATATACAAATATTGACGCACTTTAAAATTATTACTTTCAAATATCAGCACATGTCAATTCAGAAACCACAGTCATTAATTCAATTCAGTTCAATCTAATCCAGGATATAATAGAATTAAAGAATTTGGCTCACATAAGATAATATATAAAAACTATTGATAAAACACTACATGAAGCTCTAATAATAAATATAGTATGTAAATATTCTGTTTTTGATGTGGTTTTGATTATCACTACATTTAAGTATCCATTGGGAAATGTGAAAATGTTTGTTGTTTTCAATTCTGTAACGTCAAATTCACATGTAAACATACTTTGATATCTCTCCATTGGTCCTTTTGTAAATATAAATTTTGAGGTTTCAATTAAGAATAAATATAAAATAATATATTGAAATATGTATACATCATACTTTTAAACACATTTCTAAATATTCTATAAATATGAAACTAATAATCTTAACTCTAAGCACATAGAAATTTTATTTATTATACAAAGCTTGGCATTTAACATGAAAACAATTAAGTGCATATATGATCAGTGGTGAAATGTAATGTTTTATAATACATACATTATGTTTATACATGAAAGTCATGTTTGTTTATAATAGTAGATAATATACATTTTATATATACTGATGTTTTTTTTCAGTACCATTTAAAGATGGGTTTCCTTATAGTTCAGTGTCAAATTTATTGGTGTCATATCATTATTTCATTTTTCATATAATTAACAGGTTTTTCTTACCAATCAAAAATGTCATGTATGTAATTATAATTATATAAACAAAAACAGACTTTATTATGATCAATGACTGGAAATTCTCTTCTAATTTAGCCAATTAGTTGTTAAAGATGGACATGTGAGACAAACTGGTATTTTTCTAGTCATTAGAAGACCTCTCCTTTCTATTCATATATGTATTAACATTTTCAAGAGAACCTATCTTTAATGATCAATAATATACTCAGTAGGATATATAATTAAATACTCTAGCAGAACAGAAAATAGTATGAGTCAAATAGATATAAAATATAGATATGATAATTGGGCTTTATATACCAGTAAATACAGTCATAGTGATAATTATCTTGATATTATAGAATATAAATTAAATTATTATTTGAGGATATATTGATAATATATAATGAAATATTCAATCCTTAATGGATCACCCTCATATTAAATATTTAAAACTGGTTGTAAAAGAAATTAAAGGTGTAAAACTGTTGCTGCTATATTGGCATAAAAAGTAACAAATAAATCTTAAAAAAGGAAAAAATAAAAAAATAGTTGTATAAATGATAAAACCCTTATATTTACGTAATTTGTGATAATAATTTGGATTTTTAGACCATGTTATTGATGTTAATCAAATCGAAAATTTTAATTCAAAAGCTTAGCTTTCATCCCTCAAATGATATGTTATGAAATGTTTTATCAATATGAAATGTTGACAAAATCTTCTTCCATAAAGAGCCTCCAATTGGTAGTGGCTAAAGTTTGACTGATTTTATTTGATTACGAAGTTAGCCCTGCTGCCTCGCTCTTCCTGTCAACTGCTTAATTACATAAATCTCATTTCGTATGATCTAACAATAAAATTAATTTGAGTAGAATTAGGCAACCCGTGTTTAGCATCAATAGCAATGAAGGTTATTGGAAGGTGATTGGAAGACTTAATCCAATCTCAGTATATTATGTGTAATGAAGGTGTTTCAGTTGTACCATAGAAATTTAAACCATTTTGTTCACTTCTCGCAGGGTTTTATCAAAAATACAATAGAAAAAATAAAATAACACAATAAATTGATCTCCCATACAATAAATTATTCACATCTAAAATCATCTTTACATTCTTAAAATATAATCAGCTTTACAGCTTGCTAAAATATTTCATTTCACTCTTTTTCATACTTTTTTCTTAGATTAATGAAACATTCAAATATTTTACAAATATTAAAATCATCTGACACTATTTTTCAACATAACTGTTCATATTATAGAACTATAGGCCTATTAATCAGTACCATCAAATATTTTTTGGAGCACATTAATGACTACCATGTTATAATGCTTGAAAATGTGCTAAGAATATAATAGTTTGAACTTAATAAATACCATTCACACTATATTTTACTTATAAACTTTTGACATTCCACTAGAAATATTAAGTAATTATAACCTACTGATATATGTCATTAATGCTTAGTAGAACACAATAGCTGACAGTTATCTCAAAAGCATAACATGCCACAAAACAAAACTAGCAAAAATTATCCTGCATAGCACTTGATTGGTTTGTTCAAATTCTGTTCTCAATCGAGCCATCTGAACTGAATATATATTTCACATTCAAATCTTAACCTTCAGCATTTTCAATTGTCATCTCATGGCATATATTTGGAACTTTTGGTTGAATCCAAGAATCCTGAATGTTCAGAATTCACCAATCAAGTGCCCTCACCTTTTCTAGATTTTAGAAATTGTTGACATATTTTCTTTTAGAATAACACATGACTAGTAAACAAATTGATAGTAATACAGTCCATTACATTGATTTCTAAAATATTAGTATAACAATATTCATATGCTCTTCTTAAAATAACAACAATAGTCTCCTTTTAGTTTACACTCTCAATCATCACAATTTTACATACTGAAATTATCTTTAAGATTTTAACAATGAACAATCATCACGACAATAATAGCTAGGTGAATTATTACAACTGGTATCAGTAAGATGTAACCACCTCAACTAACAATCGTCCATTTTGAGCAGCCAGCAGTAAACTGATACTACCATAACAAAATTTTGATTCATTAAAGGGATTGCAACATTTTTTAATTTTTTTTTATGTGTATCAAGGTCACTGATAGAATCAATTTGCACCAATCCAATTTTCAATCAGATGCCTGTGATTCTTGCAATTACACTTAAACTAAGAATTTCATGACAATTACAAAGGAAGGAATTTATTTGAAATACAGTAACAAGAATATCAGTCTGCTGGATCAAGGCTTTAACGTCGAATCTTATTCCTGCAAATTCATCCTATCTCTTTAAATTGCAGAGTGTAAACTGTTCAATAAAATATGTTTCTAGTTATTTTAATACTCCTGATTTAAGCAACATACAACATAAAAACTGAGATTAAACATAATACTTTTATTTCTTTTTTCTAAAATTAGTTCAAAAGATGTTGTCTGAAAAACTCTAACATCATTTAACTAGGGCTTCATGATTTTCTCTAGTTAACATGGAAATTGCCCAATGAATGATCTTGAAATCATACACTTGTGTTAATTAAAAGTTAGGATGATTCTGACAACAAATGATAAACAGAAAAAGAAATATTTTTAAAATCATTTATCGTGTAACTTATCATGTGACCATGTCAGTTGCTGTGTCGTTTAATAGTCCTTTGGCTAGTAATCTATCACGTAATAAATAAAACACTTGTAGTTGTTCTTCTGGTTTTAATGTAAAAACATGCTGTACTAATTTTGCTGGATTTGGTACTCTGAAACAAAATATCTTATATAAAAAATCTAACAATTTAAATCTATCAATGTGAAAACAATAAAATCCTAATTAAGAATGTGGCACCGGCACTTAAAGCGATACTACGTCTTAGAATGAACAAAAAAATTAAGTTCTCAAACTTGGTCAATAAGAGTATCACATAAACCCATAAAACTATGTAATTTTCCATACAATTACAGATTATTATTGATAAATGTCTTAAATTGGATTGTATTTAAACATAGTTTTCTGGATTTATCAGATTATTCAGGTATTCTGTTTTATAGTTATGTCACTAGGTTTGTCCTCTGATGAATATATACTCCTATTGACAAGTTTGAAAATTTAATTTTTTTGTTCATTCTAAGACGTAGTATTGCTTTAAATGGAATGCTTGCAAAATAAATATTCTAAACACTTGCAATCGAAATGTATATAATGGTTATCTAAGCAGTTATTTTATCTTGTTTGCATTCAGATAACTGCTTCATTGTGTGCAAGTGCATATTGCCTTTAAAATATTTTCCATGGGGGTCAAGTGAGCTCAAACATGTTAACCTTCATTATTATTAACCTGAATACCAGGGTGATACAATATACAATCATAAAGTTACCTGATAAAACTGGAGTAATAGACATGAATAAATGTAGCCATGAGAAATTGACAATCAAATCTATCCATTATACCTCCATGACCAGGTATGGTATCCCCAAAATCCTACAAAAAATATAACAACTTTTAATAAACAGAATTAATAATAACTACAACAAATCAATGTTATAATTTTGATGTCAAATGTCAAAACGATGTAATATCTTTAAAAATATATGATAAAGCCCTTAAAGTTCAACATATAAAAATATTAAATACTAAAATTATATATGCCAAGCATCAGTATGTGCAATGATGTATTGGAGTAAAATGTTTAAGACCTATGGTAGAGTTTATCTCATTAGTATAGACAAATCTCAGCGATTTGTTACCGTGAATAGAATCATCCACAATGTGGGGTGTGGTTACTTTTCACAAGTTGAAATAAACAAATGCAATGAATTAGACTGATACTTACTTTGATTTTAAATGCTCTTTTGAATCCGCTGGCAAAGAAACCTCCAAATGGTCCAATAACAGAGGCAAATATAGCCATGGAGATAGAGTGTAGTATGAAAGGATATATTTTGAACGTTCTCCATGGTATTCTGACCTGCAAATATTAAAAAAGATAGTGGACCACGGCCATATACGCCTAACGAAAAAGTCGAAAAAGGAAAAAATTTAATCAGGAGAAAACAAAACTTTCTCAAACCTTTCGATTTAGGTCCAATAACATCCATTTTAAGTTTCATCAAAATCGGTTGAAAACTAAGAGAGTAATAGCATATTTAAGATTTGGGGCAAGGGCAATAACTCTGCTTGTAACGATCCAAAATAGCTCAAATTCGAACTTGATCTTCGTTTTCTGATTATATATACACATATCAAATTTCATTTGATTCCGTCAAAAACTCTAGTTTTTAGAGCGTTTACAAGCAAATGTTGATGGTCGGACCTATGGTTTTGGGGCAAGGGCAATAACTCTGCTTCTAACGATCGAAAATAGCTCAAATTCGAACTTGATCTTCGTTTTATGAATATGTATACACATATCAAATTTCATTTGATTTCGTCAAAAACTCTAGTTTTTAGAGCGTTTACAAGCAAATGTTGACGGACGGACGGACGGACCGACGGACGGACGGACAGGGGTGACTACAATATACGTCCTCATAGAGAGATGAGGGCGTATAAAAACCAATTCAATACTAATTTGAAGTTGATGCTTGATTAAAGGGAAATAACTATGTAAATGATCAATTATCTCCCTTTGACCACAGACACCACTAAACAATATTAATTTTCATCCATCAAAATTCAAAACAAAGAGATGTTTCATTTGTTCCTTTTTCATGATTTTTTGTCATTACCATGCAGTACCCCGTAGGAATATTTGCATTGCAATATTAGTACATTTTGGGGTAAACCAATTGATGAGAGACCTTAAACATTCAAACGCTGTAACATGAGGGTTGGAAATCTTGACTGACTTCAACCTCCAATCCTGAAATATGGTTCAAATTGCACCACATCAATGTAATTTTTTCATTTTTTTTCCAGATCCTCCTCTTAGGACTATCCGGCATACTAAGACTCTACTAACCATCCTTGTTTGTTCCTCATCCAAGTCAAAACTAACTGATGTTAGTACTTACCAATCTAAATAATCCTTGAAGTGTTTCAGGTAAATTATATTCCACAACTTTAAATACTGGATGTCTTTCACAATCCATAGATAATCTTTCTGTTATATCATCATAACGTAATGGACAAACAAAGAAATCAAACTGCACCAATACATAAGAGAGCTACAAGTATAAATTTATAATATACATCAAATACCAGCCTTATAGATGTAAGATTGGAGGTATAAATAATATATGTACTAAGTGATGTTCATTAGAGTCCTCTTTTGAAACTTGATTTGATTGTAAAAAGATATCTTTTATTTGTAAATGCAAGGACACTGAAATAATCAATTTGTTCCATTCCCATTTTCAGTCCGACATCAGTTGGTCCTGAATTTTTTCAATAGAACTAAGCATTTTATGACAACACTATTGCACATAATTCATTAGCCACTTTGATTTCATATAGGATCAAAGTATTTCTATACATGTTATTGAATGAATTACAGACCGCTGATGTAAAATTGAAAAAATGCACAAGATTGTTCCATATTTTTATAAACCACATGAAGAGTAAAAGGCCCAATACTTACAACAATACCAAATACAATAGTTGATAGAGCTCCACCAATAAATCCCTCCCATGTCTTTTTGGGTGATAATTTTATAAGAGGTGTCTTACCAAAGAAGAACCCGAACATATATGCCATGATATCATTACAAATAATCATAGACACTGGGACTAAACACCTAAAATAAATGAATTTTATAATCAAGAAAATATTTTGATTCCGGAATTTGATATTGAAATATTCATTTTTCACTTTTTTAACTGCATCTCACACAATCGAGTTCAAATTCCATGAAAATTTTAGACTTATATTGTCAATACAGCCAAAAAAGCAAAATGCCGACTTACCAAATGAGACCTTCAAATATATTCTGTATAATAAGATGAGACTGAGTTACAACTATTAACAGTGTCACATGGGTCCAGCCAAACTATAAAACAGATATTTTAGGATTAAACAATTAATGAACAGTTCACATTTATTATTGTTTTGAATTGATAGCATAAAATAATTACAACATATTCGTTTTAAGCTCAAAACTTAATTGTTTCTGAATCAATGTTTCTTTCCATGATATATATTGTCATAGGTTCAAAATACAAAATGTAATAGAGTTTTTTTCTCTACTTTTCTATACCATTTTAGGCTAATGAATATGGGCAAATTCAATGCAGTGTGCAAGCAGGTCATTTTTGGCAAGACATTAGCCGACTCTTTTTTTTTTTAATCTAAAACTGTCAGGTGAGCTTTAAAAAGTGTATTCTATAGCACACCTTATATTGACCTACTTTGCCAAGACAATAAAAATCATTTGAGATTATTTGAACTCACCAATGTGAACTGCTTTAGGTAATGCTTCTTTACTAAGCTAAAAACAAATGCAACGAGACCAGCTACATACATTGAAAATGAAATAAAACGATGATAACTCATAAATGGCATCAAAAACTCCTGAAAAATAACAATATCACTAACTCAATAATGGTGTTTCATTTGATTTCAGGGATAAAATTGTCCAAATATTTAAATTACCAGCTGATAAATCTCAATTTCACTCATGAGTATAATTGTTCGTTATAAAGTCTGATATCAGGTTCTGTCTATGTAAATCTCCAGATCAAATATGGCAGTCTTATATGCCGATATTACTGTTTTCAGGTTTTCATCGAAAATAATTACACAAATGGTCACTTACATCCTTGGATAACAAAACACCAAAATAGGCAGCAAAACTTTCACCATAGAAGAAATAGTTGGATGCAAACAGAAAGTACCAGCTTAGTGTTCTGAACCAAGGTAAATCATAAGATCTATACACTATGTATCCAATAGTAATAATTTCATGGAAACATTTTATCTGGATAGCCATCACCTACAAAAAAATCATATATATTGTCAATTCATTTTGGAATTCTTATCAAATGATCAAATACAGAATACAAGGAAGAACATGTCCCAACAAATATGGCCATACCCAGAGCGGAATCAACTCCGATAAAAAGTGACAAACCAATATTACAGGAACAGGCTAGGCAGAAGGCTGATTTTTTGTATCAATTAAGAAAAGAAAGCACTCCAAGTACTGTCAAAATTCGTCCATGAAAAAAAAATATCCATTCAGGCATTGGACTAAAATATCTATATATTAAGAAACTATACCAGAGCATTACTTTAAGAAATTAATCTTACCAGAAGTATAAGGGCTAATGGTCCCATATAAATGATAAAACTGAATGAAAATATCATAACCCATGTAAATATACCACGTATTATCCAATTTCTCCATCTGAAAAAACATGAGTTTTGTTTTAAAAATAAATAGTAAAATATGTTCATTTCTGAATCTTATCATCTGCTATTTACTTTGATTAACATACAGCAATAATAGAACAAAAAGAAATTTACTTGTCGTAAAATGAAGGAATTTCTGAAAGGACAGGGGTCTTTTACATGTAAAGTGTAGCATATAGGGGGCTTTGTAAAAACCTCAACACAGTTCAATCGCTAACTTAAAATGGGAAAGAGCAGATAATTTAGAGTATTGTATGCTATTGGTCTGAATTTTGTCATTGTGTCATATCAGCCATGTATGAAAGCTATAGGCTATGTGAATCTCACCTTGGATTTATATCCTTTAAAGCACTATCTAACACATCTGATGTTTTATCTGAAGCTTGAGGCAATGTTGATGGGTCAGTTGTTTCCCCTGGTTGTAAATCATCTTCTTCTTCTTGAGGGTCATCTTTCACTTCAGGCTGAATTATAATCAAGATTAAATGTAAATTTGCAGAAGCATTAACAACATCATGAAAAGTTACATCATTTTTCAGTTTATGCAATAATTGGAACTACCAAGTAATCCACTAAAATCAAATGCAATTTGTGAAATATATAAGAATAATAGACATAATACTGGCCGACAGTTGCCCCTTCCACACAGTCATTCTTTCAGGATATCATACCTGAACCAAAAATGCCTCTTTCACCACACACTATAGTGCCTCAAATAATATAACGCATAGCAAAGAGAGATGACAATGCAGAGAGAGATGATACCTGAAGGACATCATACTACCACCAAATGCCTATTTTTACATATATTTATATTTAGTTAACATGATGCTAAATTAAGCGAGGTTGTGATTCATAAATTATCTTTAGACTTATATTTATATTGAGGCCTTCTGGAATTTAGCCAATAAGTGTATAATTTCATTTAGTTTAAACATAACTACATGTATTGTATATATATACATCTTCAAATGAAGCAATTTAACTCTTAAGTAGATATACATTACAAACATTCTGGCACACACTAACTTGCAAATGCAAGCACAAACATATTTTAATTTTCTTTTATTAACTTAACCCTGCTCAAATATCAGAATTTTATTTGTATACAATTTGTAAACAAAACATCAAACTACTGTCTGTGCAAGTTGAAAAGGTTTTTGAATTTTTGCCATAATATTTTTGAGAACTGGAATAGAAGCTTCAAACTAGTATTGATAGTCTTAGAATGTCTTTGATGAAAATAAAAATAGGAACAAAATTTATGTCTTCAAAATTTGTTTTTACAGAGGACAATTCCTAGAACTAGAAGAGAAACACATTTCCATTTAATGTAAAATTACAAAAATTTCATTTTTTATCAGAGCAAATACATTCTAAGACTAACAGTGGCATTGTCAGACTGATATTCCAATTCACAAAAAAATAATCGCAAAAATTCAAAAAACTTATCAACTTGCACAGACAGTAGGCCTAGTCAGTAGTAGGACTAGCTGGGTCAATTATTATTATTAGCACTATCTCTGAATTGCACAACTACTATCAGACCTAGTTACATTGACTAGCTAGAGTAATAAAAAGATAACATGAAACTATTTTATGAATTATATGAAACTGCAAGCAAGAGAAGAACAGTGATACGGTCACAGTGACTGCAACAGTACATGTTATTAATGTATTATTATAAATTGGCTAGGCCAACAAATAGAATAATAATTTCAATAATTAATAATTAGAATAATATTTACGATAGATATCTACCTCGTTTCCAGGTTTATTTGTTTGGTCACTATTCCTGTGCCTTAAATCTGTCATATCAGACCCGTTAAAGGCGTAATAAGAACAGAAATTTAATGAGATGTGGATAGAAATTTACATTGAATTGATTTGTTTTCATCCAGCAAACAAGTGCCCTCTGAAGTCTCGCTTTTTCACGCCTGATCCGAGAAATGATGATAAAATCGATAATGGCGACTGCTTCGGTTGGGTTGTTGCTTCGGCGGCAAATTTTCGGCAAACATTTCTTGGGAAAGAAACTTTATAAACCATTTGACCAATTAAAGGTAACTTATTTTATGGTTTGTGATTTACTTCTCACATCTTTTATCAACTTTTGAACACTTAATAAATTGTATTCGAATGCTTTTGTTTTCTCCTGTTTTTAGCCAATTTAGTGTTGCAGAAGTCAAAAAGATGTCTTTTGACAGCCGAAAGATTGAAAAACAACCGAATTTCAAAACATTCATTATTGGGCTATTTAAACAGTATTTCTGAATGCACATAGCAATTGTATCTACTTCTCATTAAATATACTGATTGTTATGCACCATTAATAGAGAATCTGTTTGATTTTCTATTGAAGTACGGTATTTGAAGCTGAAGGTTTTGAAATCTATAACTTCCACTGGAGAAATCAGGATTATCAGGAATTTGACTGTTAAAAAGGATTAATCCAAACAAATCTGGATGAAGTTACGATTCATCTTTTTTTTGTTGTCTGGTACAGTACTAGTCAGATAAAACCTGCCGTTGAGCGGGTCAACGTCAGGCTGCCATGCTGTATCATTTCATTGCGGAAATTCAAATTCTTTATTAAGCCCCCGTGTCCTTGAAAATCGGCACATCTCGATACATTTTCATAAACTATTAAATAAAAATGTAAATTAAATGATCTCCTAGCTCAAATAATACCTTTTATTTTGATCGAAAGTTTCCAAGCGAGAATTCTATCAGTGATGGCTGCCATATAGGCGGGGCTTACAGGTCGTGAGCGAGTTATCTCTGGTTAAACATGTAAACTCCGCCCACATCCGCCAACAGTTAAAAAACAAAAAATGGCGACCTTGGACTGCTTCAAATTTTGTTTCGTCGTAAGACGGCACTTTTGAGAGTTTCTTGTGAAGTTTTTGTATTCCATCGATAAGAAAATTCTTCGAAATTTCCGAAAAACGTAAATTTATAAAGGTAGGCCAATTCGTTAAGACCTGAGAGTCGTTCAAACGCCGGGGACCCTGGTCCCCGGAAAACCGTCAAAGAAAAGTATAGGACGGATCCCCAACTAGTACAGTACTAAAAGTTAATACACAATCTAGTCGGGTTACCTTGTCCGTGTACTTCGTACACTATGCAATGATAGTCGGTATTCTGTCTGCATTCCTACGAGTACGACAAGGTTTTTAATCAAATTGTGAACTTACTGTATGTTGAAATCAATCAAATTTGCACTTCACGCATTAACCAACACTAAAGTCCATCGATGTCAACACCTGGTTACGTTTATTTATCATAAACTTTCGGTCGATTCAGATGTTGGTTGAAAACATTGAAAAAAGTATCTATTGAATGCCTTACTGTGATTGGCTGATTTAAGAGGTCAAAGGTAATCCTATTACAATCAGTCGTTTGGTTTGGGCGATCCCGAGCTGGACTCTGTAATTGATGGAATAAAAATCGTATGTAATCAAAACAGAGTTCATGTTGGACTAATACACAATCATACTGATACTGATAAGTGATACACATGTATTTAGTTTTGACAGTTGTGATATGATATTGTTTGTACAGCAAGAGAATTGCCTTGAAACCACCAAACTCTTAAAATTTCAGAAAGATGGATATTTTTGTAGTTCTGACATTCTTTTCATCATTATCCCCTTACCTTACCAGTAGTTTGACCCAGTCCCTCTGAATTGTTGTTAGAAACCAACAGATAGGTCTACCCAACAACTAATTATAATGCAGATAAAAGATACAAGAGAAACACTCTGAGTTGGCCATGAACAGAATGGTGTCAGTCATTCATTGCTCCAGTCTTTTAATCGATACCGATTCTCGAAACACAGGTTTTGAAAATAGAAATTTGTACGGACATGACATAACTATTCTGTTAATCTAAATCACATGCTCAACATGGCATTTTCATGACCTAAAGTTTTATAGTAGTGAGCTACTCCATTGAATCAATAAAACAAACACAGGCATACCGGTACTTACTAAAACATGAACCAACCAGAAACGACCAAAGAAAACGTGAATTGACCAGGAAATGACCTCTAACTATTTTTAACAACATTCAATGCAAGCTAAAGGCCAAATAAGTAATTAGTTTTTTGAAAACATACATTTTGAAAAAAAAGTGACCCTTCCTTGATAACTGGGCAATATGGAACACAGGGTCAATAAAATGTACTCAACTGGGAAATATGAAAACATGCTTAGAATTCATTGCAAAACTAGTTAAAGGTCGGTTCACGTTTTCTTTGGTCGTTTCTGGTCAGTTCATGTTTTAGTAAGTACGCAACACAGGTTTGAAATGTTTGATTTATTTTCAAAAAACGTTAAAAGATAAAAAAAAAGTGAGACATTTTTCTAAAAACAAAATGGCAGGAATCTGTTTCAAAAATGTTAACGCATTCTCTCCAATGTTTATTAAAAACACTTTTACATGTTTATACTGGTTTTTCATTTCAAAATGCTCTTACAATTCAATCACAATTTATTTTCAGACAACAGTTATTCTGCACGCAAAATTTCCCTCTAATTTTTCATATTCTACACAAGTTAAACAAATTAAAGGTAGGTAGACTTAACCTAATTAACAGCAACTATACTCTATTTATTCTGCTAATTAATTACCGGTATATAAGATGTGCAATTATTATGAATTATATTATTCTACATTTTTTACATACTTGAAGTTGCATGGTAAAATTTGAGTTTCTGTTTTTATTCTATGGCAAAAGTTAGCCATTTTTAGTTAAATGACATTGGTAAATCTTCATCTCTTCTGCTTATTACGGTAGTTTTTTACAAAAAAAAAATTATCTTTAACCTTTTATTTTTTTTTTTTTTTTTTTGGGAAAGATGTGACAGTTAGATTAAAGGATGGCCTTCCTGTTGTTTCTGTGCCTTTGCCATCTCGTCGAGAAAATTGTGAATTCACCCTAAAGCCTATAACTCACACTGTTGGAGATTTCCTAACATTTATCCAAGAAGAAGATGGTGGTATTGACAGATCTGCAATATACACATCAGGTAAATGGCATTTTTGATCTAAATAATATTTTTAAACAAATGAATAGTCATATGTCAAACTGCAAATTTTATATCAATTATTTATTATTTGTAATATTGAATTTCCACTGGTTACACTAAATATACACTCTCTATATTTATTGCCATCTCTGAGTCAAATTGTCTTCAATAAAGATTCTATTAACACTGGATTACTTTAACATGTTTCCATTATAGAGAGACTGTTACACTTCATTTCAGTTAAATAAGTGTCACTGAAATAGTTATTGAAAAATCGATATGACAGATAATATTTTAATTTTCAGATGGGAACAGGGTTGCCAAATCCACAACAGTTGACATTCTTATGAAGAATAATTTTACTTTAACCATCAATGATCAAAAGTATCAGGTTAACCCTCCGAAACCCTGTAAGTATATATTTATGTTTCTGTATAGAACCCTTTGTATATAAATTTCCCATCATTATAGCACCAGGAAATTGATGCTAACAACATTGTCTCTAATACATACAAATACAAAAAACAATTTACAACTTTCCAAGTTTTTTTTTCCTAGTTTTTGATAAAATGAACTTACAAACTAACACAATAGGTAAGCTTATACATCACATAGCATTGAAGAACATTACATCATGAAGACAGATTATTATATTAAAAATAATTTCTCTAAATGGCATACTTCACTACCGGGTATATTGCCTCTAAATCAAATTCAAGTAGCTGACAACCTCAAATTGTAGCCTTTCACACAGCATATTTTCTCAAGCCTCATATTATCATATCATGTAGTAGACATGTCAATCTATGTTGAGTGTGATATTTCTTTCAAAAACTCTTTTTTTTTTAATCTCAACTATTTAAGTCATCATGAAATGTATTTGAATACAATAAACATATTTTGATTCTGTTACTGAATCATTTTTATACGCCCTCATCTCTCTATGAGGACGTATATTGTCGGCACCCCTGTCCGTCCGTCCGTCCGTCGGTCGGTCCGTCCGTCCGTCGGTCCGTCTGTCAACATTTGCTCGTAAACGCTCTAAAAACTGGAGTTTTTGACGGATTCAAATAAAATTTGATATGTGTATACATATTCATAAAACGAAGATCAAGTTCGAATTTGAGCTATTTTCGATCGTTAGAAGCAGAGTTATTGCCCTTGCCCCAAATCCTTCGGTCCGACCATCAACATTTGCTTGTAAACGCTCTAAAAACTAGAGTTTTTGACAGAATCAAATGAAAATTGATATGTGTATACAAATTCATAAAACGAAGATCAAGTTCGAATTTGAGCTATTTTCGATCGTTAGAAGCAGAGTTATTGCCCTTGCCCCAAATCTTAAATATGCTATTACTCTCTTAGTTTTCAACCGATTTTGATGAGACTTAAAATGGATGTTTTTGGACCTAAATCGAAAGGTTTGAGAAAGTTTAGTTTACTCCTGATTAAAATTAAGATTTTTCCGTTAGGCGTATATGGCCGTGGTCCACTATCTTTCATGGATATGTTGACCTCAAGACAACCCTGTTTGTAAATGTAAAGTGCTATAAATTGCAGACATCAAAAGCCGAAATGCAAACTCCTCTCTTATTGACATTGACTTTATGTTGTTAATCATGCATTATATCAATATATTGTACTTCATATAATGTGAATTAAAGGGATATGTTCACTAACTGTTTGACTAAAAAAAACTTTTAGTCTCGGGACCTGGAATTTTTTAGTTAATCTAATCTGTTAATTTAAAGAGAGCTGTTATGGTACGAGTATAACTGAAGGGATTTGACCCATAAAAAATGCGAAAACCCATCTTTAATCGCAATATGACATGTTATTTCGTTTTAAAGAAATAATTAATTCGTTTAAAAACGAAATAACATAGTTTAAACCAAATAATATTTCGTTTTAACGAAATGATTAATTTGTTTAATCGAAATGATGAATTTGTTTAAATAAAATATTATTTTGTTAAAACAGAATAATGAAAAAAAGTGTTGAAAATTGCGCTTAAGGGGCTCCGTACAATTGCACAGTTCTGGTGGTTAATGTATAAATGTGGTGTAGTTTTATCATAATATGTGGTATTGTGTGAAAATGTTAAAAGCTTTACATGTTAATATTGTAAATAATGAATGCATTGGGATAATAAATACCTATTATATTCTGTTGAATATTATTCATTCCTGAAACATTTGACTTGATTTTAAAATCAACACTAAAGATACATATTCAATAAGCTTATAACTTGGCACTATTCCAAGAAGCTTACATCTAAATTTACTTACAACATCACTGTTCCAATTCACTGATTAAATTACAATAGTCAGGGTATGAATGTTTTATTTTCATTAATACAAGTTCAATCCACCTAAATCTTATTAGTAAAAGATGTTTCAGATGCTGCATGTCTTGCTCCAAATTGATTAAACTTACAAGAATACAAGGTTAAATCAAATATGATAAAAAGATTCTTAAAAAATAAATAAATTGGTTATAACCACAGTGTTTAAACCCTATTGCACATGATTAAGGATTTTATTCTAAGATGAAATGCATTCATTACATGTGGTGCATATTTGGTTTATAAAAAAATTCATCGACATAAAAACTAACATAATGATTAGTGCAATTAAACTTCAAATGTAAATGTGCAATTAAATGAAAACTATAGACCAAAATCTAGAGAAAGTGTCTTCTATCTGAAAGTTTTATTAATTTTTAGAACAGAATTTTTTCAAAATCCATCTTGCTGATTATATAAGTTGAGGAAATAAATCTATCAACATAGAATGGTTTTGAAAATATCTGCTGAAAGAGAAAATTCCCAGTATAATTGGATTGTTTATCTTGAGCAAAACCACTTGTATTTGTTCAATACTAATGAAGTTGAATGAAGCTTTTAAGTAAAATGTTGACTATATATAGATATTGTTTGAATATAAAACTGATATTTGTAATCAATGATCCTAAAATGTCATAGTGAACATTAGACTTGATTACATTTGTTTTTTTATGCTTCAGTAATACAAGATGTAATATATTGATATTGATATCCAACATGTTTATTAATGTTAGAATATAACAGTTTTGTCTTCCAACATTACCTTATATGTGATTTATAGCTTTCTCATATTCTGACAAATTCCATCCAATTATTTCAACTGTCAAGTACTGATTAAAAAATGTGAATGTATCATAGCATTACACCTTAATGAGGTTAATATTTCTTGTTAGGTAGATGTAATCATCCTTATCCTGACAAAATTTTTATGCAACACATTTAATTTCAGATTATAGTTTTTATACGCCCACACATAAGTATGGGCAACAAAATGAACAGGATAACAGAGTTTTACGCGATATCTCAGAAGAAAATCATCAAATCATCACCAAATTACAAATTTTCTGATGATTTGATGTTGAAAATTTGGATGTGTGTCAATATTATTATGAATATGTGCACTATTGAATTTGCTGATGATTTGATGATTTTCTTCCGAGATATCGCGTTCGTTTTTTTGCTCGTGCTCACTCTACAGGCTACAATTCTCTATGAACTCTTTGGATCTTTTGTGTGTCAATATCATTATGAAGATTTGCACTATTAAATTTGGTGATGATTCGATGATTTTCTTCAGAGGTATCACATAAAACTCTGTTGTGTTCAATATAACTCTGATATCACGCTCGTTTTCTACAATTCTCCATAGATTCATTTGATCTTTTGTATGTGTGTCAATATCTTTATTAAGATGTGCAAAATTTAATGTAATGCGATGATTTTTATTGCTAAAACTCTGATATCGTGTTTGTTTTGGAGTTAACATTTACCTCCTGTTGGTGGGTGTATACGCTTGCGAGACTTGCCGCAAGCGTACGTTTTAAATTGGAAAAATTAGCTTCAAAATGGAATTGTGATTCCTAAAATAACCTTGTGTTGCAAAAATAAAGATCTAAGAAGTGTATCTCTACTTTTTTTTAAATTAAGGATTTTTTTTTTGCAAGAAATTGAGGTTTAATGACAATTAGGAAAGAATGGTAAAATCTTTGTTTAATATTCACATCATTCATTCAAGGTTAAGAAAGTAGTCATGATCTATTAAAGTGCAAAGTAAAAAAACACTGAAAATGTAGCTATACGATTAGCCATATCATTTCACATTGACTTAAACCCAAATGAATCTTCCAATCTTTCCATGTCAACTTCAGTAGTTATGAAGGGTTAAAACCAAATTTAAATTGTCTGATACAGTGATGTATGAATGTATAAATTGTCTGATCACTAAACTAAGAGTTAAAATCTTGTTGAATACGGTCATGTTGAACCATGTACTAAATTAGAATACAAATGATTGTTAGGGGTGTCTATTGCCAATTGCATGTTTTATTCCTATATAGCTTACTGCTTTTCTCATTATGATGGAAATTCCACACTGTAGCAGACCTGTTAATCAGTTTTTCTCTCTTGGTGATCGAATTTCTCATTAGTTTCTTTCTGTTTTGTTATTAAATTCTCATTGTTTGTATCATTTTATATATGAAGTATGTTAGACCTGTGGCGTGTAGTCTTGAATTTATATAAGCTTATGAACTTCTGAAATTCTAGGTCTCACAAAGTAACAGTTGTGGTGTCGAAAAAGTGTTTATTCCATTGGTTACCACAGATTTTCCATTCTTGATCTTTGTCCCAATCACCAATCAGATTTTTGCCCATTCCAGCACTGGGATTGTTGGATGTAAAGAAAAGGTTCATTTCATAGTTCATTAGACTAGGTTATCTTGCAAATGTATTTTGAACACTGTGCCAAATTTTGTGGAAACCCATTTCACAGGTCATTGTCACACCTATAGTCATTCTGATCAACAGAGAAATTCTACCTATAGAAGATATTACTCTGACCTATTGACCAGCCATGTTTTAAATAGTTCACGCGTAGAAATTTTTCTCTCGGAGATCAGAAGTGAGACGAAACGACTTCACGTAAACAAACCGAAAGTTTCAAGATGTTTCAAGACGCCATGCAAACCCATTTTATACAACACATATGAAGAGAATGTATTTTATTTGATCCATACTAAGTGAATAAGAATAAAAATTTAAGTAGACTAATGTTAATGAGGTCGAAACAACTCATAATGGTGCGAAATGTCTTTATTCGTCTTTCCCGTTTCTAGTCTCGTAACTCAAAAACGCCTCTGCTATTAAAAAGAGTTCTGTACTGCAACTTCTTCAGTAAATATACACTGTTAAATTTGGGAATATTTTAAAAAGAACTTATTGATATCCTATAGACGTTTTTTATCGTTCAACGAATATCGTTTGCGCCATGGCTGGTGATTAGGTTCGTGTCTTTATCTGTGACACATAGCCTACGGAGCTAGGAAAGATGCCAAGTTTCTTATGACCTTTAGTGTGGTTTTATAGGGATGGTTTAATATGTCCAAATAAAAGCTAAAAATGAATGAAACTAATATGAGGAAGAACTTTTGCTTTAATTTAATCGGACTGTTTCTGGTGAACTTTTCATAAGATTCAATCAACTAATGTGTTTTAAGTAAAATTACCACATGAATGAAATCAATCTTATGTAAAATATCATTCTTAATCACTCTACTTGAAAAGAAAAAGTTTAATAATGAAATGTGAAATAATTAGATGGGAAAGATGACATTGAATATGGATTTTGAAATCTTTGGCAATATTTAGTCCATTTGGGATTATTTTGATGTATGAAAAAGTATGGAAGAATTTTAAAAATTGGTATTATGGTGTTACTTTTTGCCAAACAAAAGATAAAGCTATGTTGAGAGTTTAATCTTGAAACCCTTGCATATTTCATCATCAGACTCAGTCAGGATGCAATTTTGAAACTGCGTTTTACCTCTTTGATGTTAGAATTTCTTTTAACCTTGTATCATAATTTACCAAGGATTTAAAATTGTCTGGCAGTTTCAATTTCAAGAAGTTGATGCTATCACCAGTTTAAAATGATGAGTTTAAGGTTGAGTGATTCAAGCCATCACAGAGAAAATTGGTAGCTATTAAATTCACATCAATATGATATTTACTGTCACTAAAAACTGACAGAATGAAATCAAAGTATCAGACTGAAGTCTTTGATCAATAGTTTACTCTATTGATTACTTCTTATAATGGTAAAAAATCTCCATTGGACTAATTATGTTGGGAGGTCTTACAATATAAGAGAATAGTGACATGACCACAAGATTGTAGTTGATGACATTTGATGATTTATTGAACCCACAGCACTTACTAAAGGAAGGTATTTTTAAAGCGATACTACGTCTTAGAATGAGCATAAAAATTAAATTTTCAAACTTGGTCAATAGGAGTACATTATATATTCATCAGGGGACAAACCTGGTGGCATAACTATAAGACAGATTACCTAGATAATCTGATTAGGTAATCTGATAAATCCAGAAAACTATGTTTAAATACAATAATTGATAAATGTCTTAATCCAACAATTGTTTGTTCCTTAGTTCTAACTCGCAGCGATTACTGTAATAGTTTCCTTTTCGAAACATCCACCTCCAACATAACAAGACTACAATCAATCCAAAATACTGCAGCCCGAATAGTAACAAAATTACAAAATCGCCTAAATACGCCCATATTACACCAATTCTAAAGAAGCTCCATTGGTTGCAAGTATCAAGGGGGATCGATTATAAAGTCGCTTCTTTAACTTATCAATGTACCTCAAACATAGCTCCAGAATACTTAACTGATCTTATTGCAAAGAAAGTCCCTGCAAGAAAAATGAGATCTAGCGAAAAAAAATCTGCTACAAGTGCCGAACTATGGTATGAAAACGTATGGTTTCCGTGCATTTTCATTGGCTGCACTCAATGTTTGGAATAACCTTCTAATGTCTTCAGAAAGTCTAAAATCCTTGCCAACACACAAAATGTTAAAGAAAAAATTGAAAACTTAAACTTATTTCTCCTCAAATCTAAATGAAAAGATAAGAGTTTGTACTATTATTTTATCCGACTTGTAACTAGTTACAGATCATGGTATTATTTCTTAAAATAACTTGTCTCTGTTTCTCATAGACCTTGTTGACAGTTAGATTACTACTCCAAGACTTAACTTGTCACACTATGAACTATCTTCCTTTCCAAAATATGATATATGATGAGAAACTGATAATATATTTAACCGTCTACAATCAAATGCTATTTTTTAATAGTTTCTGTTTCAAATGTGGCAAAGTCAGCAAAAGTATATAATCAATGATTTTTTTTCTGCTGTGTTGGACATTGTGGGTATATATGTAACCTATCCATTGTATCAGATGTATGTTATTGTTATCTCTCAAATAAATTTGACTCACGTTTAAAACTAGTTCTGACAGGCGAATAATTGTATCATATTATATATTTTCAGTGATAACAGCACATGAAAATGCTGAAACTCTAGCTGATGTTAAGTCCTTAGTTACACAACTGTATTCAACATTGAATATTGAACAGTATCAATTACAAACAGAGAAAGAATTACTAACCCAACTAGAAGATCTGAAGGGAGAAATAGAACCATTCGAAAAAGTATGTATAACTCAGAAAATAATCTTTTCTAAGAAATTGCTAAAACAAAACAGAAAAGGGTTACAAAGGCTATTTGTGCTTCATCAAAATGCATATTTGAAGAATTGTGATACAGTAAAATGAAGTGGTCTGAAAATAGTTCTTTTTATGTTGAAATTAGTCTATGTAGAAAGTTGTCTGGATGTAAGCAACAATGGCACTGAACAATGTAACAAATCCACAGGGAAAAGGTGATAGATTCCAGGCATTCTATTCTTGGGAAGTCATTAAATACCATACTGTACTCTGATCAAATATGATTTTTATACGCCCACATCTCTCTATGTGGACGTATATTGTTTTTACCATCCACATGCCATGGTGGGCGTATATGGCTTTGGCTGCAGTCTACTATCTTTAAAACAATGAGATCGTGTTTCTTTTCTATTGGTTTAATTTGAGTAATAACACAGTTCTGGTTAAAGATCTGTTATGTTGTTGAGACTCTAGATACCAATGATAGTAGTAATTTATAGTGATTATATTAAGTCTCCTCAGTACAATACAGTAATCAATATGGCTCTGTATTATTTATTGAAACTTATTCATTATTGTTCCATGTTCCATACTAATATTAACTACTCTACTATTACTTTATGAATTATACACATACACATTACATTTAGCTTATTATTCTAGCATACATAAATGTGGGTTGGGTAAATTTGACATAGTCTTCACAAAACATGAAATAAGCTTCAGGACACAGACACTGTCGGGTAGATTTTCGGCTTATGTCCGGTACAATCTCATTTGAGATTTTATGCTTTCGGTCTTCACAATCACAATGTTTTAATGGTATACCTGTATTTTAAAAAAAAAAAAGGATTACTTTGACCTTGCTTCTTCAAGTGGAAATGAAATAGACACTGCAGATCTTTTCATTATCTAAGACTTTGATATAGAGTGAGGCGTAGTGCATATTACTGATTGTGTACAAAATTAAGAAAAGTCAGCAAGACTTTTATTGTGAAATAGTTATAAATAAATGGGTTTGTTATATATATCACTTGCATATATATATTGTTGGCTTTATGCAGAAAAAGAATACAGAGCTGTTTTAATCTCCCATCTTATTCCAATGAAGCCTTGTCTTATTCTAATGAAACCAATTTAAGGAACATTTGACAACAGTTGGAAGAATGTTCAGTTTTCTATAAGTTGCTTTTAATGAGATTGACATTTAATTTGTGTCTACGTCTTCCATATCCAACATGGTAAATGCCCTCTATTGTAAAGCTGTTCAATATCCTTGTGGCTGCTTTCCATATAAGTTTACACTATAGGTTATTGTTTAGCATAGTTCTTTTATTTCATTCAAAGAACATAAGTAAAAGTATTAGAAATAAATCTTGAATACATAACCCCATTTATATAGAAATGTCTATCTCTAGGGGTTCTAGCTACTTATATTGTTCAGTGATTATATTCTCAAGATACTTATTTACATATAAATATATATCAACTAATTTTCCATCTAATTACTTTTGGGAGGTTGATTTCTAATTCCAGACATCATAAAGGGCATTCTGAACAACAGAGAAATTCTACCTATCGGAATATTACTCTGACCTATTGACCAGCCATGTTTTAAATAGTTCACGTGTAGACATTTTTATACGCCCACATGAAATGTGGAGCGTATATTGCCGTCACCCATGTCCGTCCGTCCGTTGGTCCGTCCGTCCGTCCGTCCACAATTGTCGTTAACACTCTACAAGTCACAATTCTTTATGGATTTTGACGAAACTTACTGAAATTGTTTATTATCACTCAAGGATGAACCCTATTGAAAATCAAAAGAATCGAAAAATATTTAACATGAATTATTGCCCTTGTTCTTTAAAACGCGTTAGAATTTTAGCTTGTTAACACTCTACAAGTCACAATTCTTTACGAATTTTGATGAAACTCACTGAAGTTGCTGATTATCACCCAAGGATGAACCCTATTGAAAATCAAAAGAATCGAAAAATATTTAACATGAATTATCGCCCTTGTTCTTTAAAACGCGTTCGATTTTTAGCTTGTTAACACTCTACAAGTCACAATTCCTTACGGATTTTGATGTAACTTGCTAAAATTGTTTATTATCACTCAAGAATAAACCCTTTTGAAAATCAAAAGAATCGAAAAATATTTAACATGAATTATTGCCCTTGTTCTTCAAAACGCTTTCGATTTTTAGCTTGTTAACACTCTACAAGTCACAATTCTTTACGGATTTTGATGAAACTTACTGAAATTGCTTATTATCACCCAAGGATTAACCCTATTGAAAATCAAAAGAATCGAAAAGTATTTAATATGAATTATTGCCCTTGTTCTTTAAAACGCGTTCGATTTGTAGCTTGTTAACATTCTACAAGTCACAATTCTTTATGGATTTTGACGAAACTTACTGAATTTGTTTATTATCACTTTATGATAAACCCTATTGAAAATCAAAACAGTCGAAAAATATTTAATATAAATTATTGCCCTTGTTCTTTAAAGCTCGTTGATTTTTAAGTTGTGAATTCTCTAGAAGGCACAATTCTTTTTCGAATAGATTTTATTTTAATGAAACCTATTGAAATAGTTTATTATCACACGATAAACCCTATTTTAAAATCAAAAAATATTTGATATGACTTATTGCCCTTCTTGTTCAAAATAAGTTTTAGGTTTTAGCTCATAAACAGAGAAGGATTTTGACTAAACTTGATGAATGCTTAACCCTTGAAAAAAATGTTTGGACGTCATTTAAGTTCTGAACGAAATGTAGGCCTATGACAACAGGTTGAATATTTGATGGTTGCTGTTTTCTGCCAAATGTTCTTTTTTAAACAAAGTTGCCAGTGGGCGTATATTACCTTGCCTGGCAAGCTATCTTTCTCTTAGAGACCAGAAGTGAGACGAAACGACTTTATGTAAACAAACCGAAAGTTTCAAAATGGATTCCACACCACTCAAACCAATTTATACGAACACATTAAAAGAGAATGCATTTTATTTGATCCAAACTAAGTGAAAAAAATAAAAATTTAAGCAGACTAATGTTAATGAGGTCGAAATAACTCATTATTGTGCGAAATGTCTTTAATCGTCTTTCCGGTTTCTAGTCTCGTAACTCAAATAGGTCTCCACTATCAAAAATAGTTCTAAACTGCAACTTCTTCAGTAAATACACACTGTTAAAATTGGGAATGTTTTTAGCATTTAAGAACTTATTGATATCCTATAGACGTTGTAATATCAAATTTGATGCATACTTTATTGTTCAACCAATATCATTGGTGTCATGGCTGGTGATTAGGTTAGTGTCTTCATCTGCGACACATACGGAGCTAGGCAAGATGTGAAGTTTCGTATACATAAAGGGGAGTGAATGGGGTATATATCTATCTATTACAAGTTAAGCTCAACTTTAATGTTTACAATGCCAGCCTAGCTTCAGACATCTTTTATGAAGATTTGGGTCCTTCCTCAGCTTCCTGACAGTTTATGTTGATTTTGTGTTGATCAGAAATTTGTTAATGGTTTGACAGCCCTTCAAACATTTTATGAAAAGTGACATTTCAAAATTTCTACATAAAATTTAAAAAAGATGAATAGATCATTCTACATCACACTTTGCATATTTGTAGATAAATTATAATTTTAAGAAAGTTGTTTTTCATTGATTTTTTCCTGTTTGGTAACCATGAAAACAGGATTATAGGAGTAAAAAAAAAAATTGCCACAGGCCAAAGGAATTGGAATTTCTTAAAACAATTGACACTGTTCTCTTCAGTATTGAAAAAGCTTTCTAACAAGACCAATTTTGTTGACTTCATATAAGTGACTAATAAATTGCCCGTCAACCCTTCCTGTACCTTAAGTATTTAATGTTTCTTTATTGGCAAATTTGATGTCAATTTAAATGTCAAAAAGACTCTTAAATCCTTATTTTATACCTGTCTCAACAGATTTTCATGACTTCATAAAATTATTTATAATTACTAACGGTTGAAGTCAATTAAGACAACTTGTCTGTCATTACAATATTTAGACTAATTCTAATAGCCATTGCTATTTTAATTCCAGATAAAAGAAGACATAATACAATCATGTAATAAACATACTCATTTGTTAAAGTGGACAGGATGTGGATTAATGGCACTTCAATTTGGTATCTTAGCTAGATTAACATGGTGGGAATATTCCTGGGATATCATGGAACCTGTTACGTATTTTGTTACATATGGTACTCAAATGGCCATGTTTGGCTATTTTGTTTTATGTAGACATGTAAGTACCATATTCCTTATCTTAATTGTTTCGGTTAATCAAAGAAATTAGATTCCATTAAATTGAAACACTTTCTGTCATCATTTATTGTCTCGATCCAAAGTTTATTGACTTCACTAATAAAAGAGTTTCTATTCAGGCTTATTTTGAAAGATCAAAAAAACTATAAGACAAAATTGTTTATGACAAATGAATTAGAATTTAAAAAGTATCCATATATATATTTTTTATAATAATTTTTAGTTATAATAAGTAATTGATTATTTCAATTGTATTTTTAGACAATTATCAGATCTATCTTTGTACAATGAGTAATAAACCCAAAAATAATCTCAGTAATAAAGTTTATGTGAAAACTGTAGTTTTGTATGATTTTTATTTTTCAGGAATTTAACTACCCAGAAGTGAGAGACAGACAGTTCTTGTTAAAATTCTATAAAGAAGCCGAGAAAAGTAATTTTGATGTAAATAGATATAATGAATTAAAAAATAAAATAGCAATAATTGAATTAGATATACAACGCTTACGCGATCCTTTACAGTTACACCTTCCAGTACAAGAATTACAGAAGATTAGGTAAACTATCTGTAAATTAGATTTAATAATGAAATAGAATGTCAATTAGATTTTTTTAAATTTTAACATTATTGTTGACAGTTTGACAAGTATAGGTTTTTAAAATACATTTACCACTACTTATATTCAGAATGTAAGTTTAAGTTCTAAAAGGGCTTTCAATGGGTACTGCTGAAAAATTATTTGAGAGGATTGACTTGCCCCAAAAATATTGATCAAGATGCCAAGTACATCATTTAAAGTTGAAAACAAGAAAGTCTGAAAAAAAAAGAAAGGGACAGCATAAGTAATACTCATGTCAAAGTTTTAATTTTGGTTATACAATGTCAGTTTTGGAAAATGTAAGTTTCACAATAGTTGTAAATTGAATTCTATTTCATTATTAAATCTAAAGCTACTGTTTAATAGAAATATTTCTTTGTATATAACTACTAATTCCATTTATATTTGAACAACAAATGGAAATATCAAAAAATACGAAAATAGGAAATACTGTAGAACATAAAAGAAAATATCTCAACATTTTGTTCTAACATATCAATGATGAAAATAAAAAAACTGTTTTTGAGTTGACAATAGTTCGAATATAAAGAAATATTTCTAAATGAGTAAGAATTGTTTTGTTTTTCTTACTAAAATTAACATTATCAAAATTGGATCGATTCTATACTAGGTTGTGATTAATTAGAACCAAATTAACACTTCTACACAATGTTATATAAAAAAAAATTCTGTTTCAGAATTATTAGTTTTTGTTAATATTTGTATAGTTAGACCATTTAATTAATAGTATACATAATATAGTCTTGTATGATATTCTTCAGAAAAGTCCTGCTAATTATACCTATTGTAGGCCTTAAGATTACAATGTATAAAAATATCTGTTTCTGAACTATCAGTACTACTATATGGCTTTTTACTTATTTAGACAATATTGTGGAAAAATAAATCTTATGGGAAAGAACAGAACAAAAGTTATATTATCTGTTTTTGTCTTTCAAGTTGTGACTTGATATCTGTTTGAATTTGGAGAGAATTTGCATGATACACATGATCACAATTCCTTTTATTTCGTAGAGGTGGTTTGTTTTCATTTCGGGTTTAAAGGAACCATGCATGATGTGTGATATGAGTTTTTTAGTTCTTCATTTCCATCATTACTATCTGGAACTTTAAAATCAAAGACATTCTGTGTTGTCATTTTGACATAAATATAAATTAATCACATTAATGTCAGTCTGTCATTTCAAGTTATAAATGTGATACTAACAAACATTGTTACATTGTATATTGTTATCTGAATATTAACATTATTTTATAAATGAAGGAAAATATAGGGTATTATTACCTACAGTTGTTGTATAGTGCTGTACCCAATCAAACCTTAGTCAAACTCAGGGCCTTTTCAACCAACCACCATTATAGTTTCTTCAACTCCTTGGTGATCATATTATTATTGTAGATGTAGATACGTGTGTTTTTGAATTAAGTTAATATATGACATCATTATTTATGTTTTATAAAACTTTGTTTATTTATATTATTATTATTATTTGTTATTATTGATAGTTTCACACAGTTTATTACCTTAGTTTAGATACCAGTAATCTTTCTTTCCTTAATTTCATATCATCCTACTTCATATACATACAACACAAACTCATGTGTAGCCATATTCTGTGGAATGGCATTTGTTTCATTAAATGAATATTTGCCAAGGTGCAAAGCATTATGCTTGTGTTGTTCCAGTTAGAAATCTAAGAAAATTGTAGCATTGAAATGCTTGTGTGGCTATAAAGCTATTTAATGTAAGAATTTGTAAGGTTTTGTGTATATGAAGTCTATGAAACTATAACTTATCTGAGTATCTACTTACTGTAATTGATATACTAGACACATTTGACAGTGGAACTCAGACATGTTATGGATATTCAAGATGATCTCTATTTGCGCTATTTATATATTGTACTATGCATAATGATCAGTTTTTTTTATATTTCTACTATTTATATTAAATTCCTCTTTAATTTAAATCTCTTTATTTTTTCTAATGAGTTTTAAATTAACAGTTAATTGTTGTTATTATTATTATTATATCATACTGAAGATGAATGAGCTAACTCTGCCTTACAAAGATCTGATTTATGAGTTTAGTACCACACAGTCTCAATGATAATTCATGAAGAATTGTAAAAATTGAAGTAAGAGTCATCCTGGCTCCTATACAATACATAAAAGATTGTAAAGTTGCTGAATGCAGTACAGATATAATGTTCTATACTTACTTGATGTTTTTTAAATTAAAAATAGCCACAGATATATAAAATATTTTTAAATTGGAGATATGAAGTAAAATTTCAATTAAAACCATCTGATCAAATTCAAATAAGATAATATGAACTAATTATTGAAATTGTGATATTGTATAGATATAAAGCTCTATATTTGATATTATGGATCTTATATAAGTTATATTAATATACTTAATGAATAGGTCCATTTCTCCCTTTCAAGTTATGTATTAATTGTTTGTTGGGCTTTACAGACCCTTGTTAATTTTTGAAATTTAAAAGTTTTAAGGACTAAATGTTATCAAACGAAAAAAAAATTGTTAATAAATTTTTCTTGATACTTGTTTCTTGCTTTTCTTAAATAAACTGTGATTTTGATTTTCCAAGCTTTTTCACTGGTTATGCAAATATGTTTGTAAAAAATGCACTTAAGATTTATATTATAAAAAATTTAAATATTGTGTGTGTATTTTTTTTAATAATTAAGAAAGGAACAATTTTACCACTCTGAAATTCATTTGGCTCTGAAAATGCTCACAGCAGCATTAGTTCACATTGAAGTGCAGCTACATGACCCCGAAATGTTCATTCAACTGAATTATCGTACAGATGGATTACGAGTTATTTTACTGTTGTCTGAGTAGTTTGTTTATAAATAATGTTGTCTCCCATTATATATTTTTTATAAGTTTTCATTTCAAATTTTGTAAAGAAATTGAAGAAGAGTCAGGGTTACAATAGGAAAATACTATTCAAATAATTCCAAGTTCTCCTCAGTCTTAACTTTAATCATTCACTCAAACAGTGAATCACCTGATTTCAGAGTTCAGACACTTGAATCTTGATTGAGCTATGCTTTTTTAGTAGTAGGCCCTACTAGGCTAGTATATGATTTGCAGATTGGGTGGTCTAGATTTGTATCAAAAATATATATCCCATTCCAACAGTAGACAGCGCGAGCGCAATAAAAAATGTGCATTTCCCCACTTTGACATGCACATTTTTTTCAGCCTGTGAGTGTGACTGTTGCGCGATCTGAAAGAATGACGTGTAAGCAGTGCGTGTAAAGAACATCAAGTTATTCCCCTTAGTTTTCTATCCCAAAATTCACCGCGCGCCACGTCCGCAGCAGCCATTAATTTAGACGTGAAGGAAGAAGCAGACGCAACTCAACAAAATGAACGTTTTTCGGCTTTTTGGGGATATGTCCCATTTATTAGCAATATTAATTTTATTGCTGAAAATGTGGAAAACACGATCATGTGCAGGTAAATTGGTTTTAATGCCTAAGTCGGCGTGCATATACAGATATAAAAATTATATTTTGCATGGTGATAGGATAGGGCCTACCATGTCCACCGGTTTGTTTTGATTTACTCCTAAGCGGTCCTCTCGGGTTCGTTATGTGGAAAGAAACAAACCTATTCACATATTGCATTTTGAACATCTGTATTCTGTGATTGCAATTTCTTTGCTTTGCATTTGACAGGACCTATCAAGTTCAAATAAGATTGTCATTTAAATCTAGTACTAGTTTTACTGGTAGTGTCAAAAAATTCGGGCATACAAATTTTACAAATAGATCTTTAGGCAGGCTAGACCTACTGGCTAGGCCAGTTTTAGTACTGCCACAGATTAAAACACTTACACTAGTAACAGAACTTGTGCCTTGTGCTGTCTTGAAGATTCGAGTTGCTAGAAATGTAGGCTACTGCTTGCCCTGAAATTGAATGCCTGAACCCAGAACACAATCAAGAACTGGCTTCTTCTCTTCTGTTATCTGTTGCAGCCTGTGAAGGATGTGCAGGACTAATGACAGTAATAATCAAAAATAATACATAAATTTCTTTGGGATAGGCCTATTAGATTATTTATTGTGCAGTGCTTTAAATATCACGTCTTATCTCACAAAGTTGTTCATTGTTATCCTACACATTAAATGCATTTTATTTTATTTTTTAGGCATATCAGGAAAAACACAGATATTATTTGCTTTAGTTTTTACAACAAGATACCTAGATTTATTTACAAGTTTTATCTCAATATACAATACCACAATGAAATTGTTCTTCATCGTATCCAGTTATTTCACCATTTATCTGATGTATTCTAAATTTAAAGCCACCTATGATAGTAATCATGATTCGTTTAGAATGGAGTTCCTTGTTGTACCTGTTGGTGGCCTTGCTTTTCTTGTTAATCACGAGTTCTTACCACTTGAGGTAAGCATATGTTCATTTTAAAACTGAGCAAATGGATATGACAAGACAAGAGACAATAATTACTAATAACTTAATTAACCGTTCTATTATGATGGGTATTTATCACAATATTCTTCATTCAATTATTACCAAGTATAAGCCTCTAATCTCAAAATGTATTTTTAAATAATTCCTTTGAAGTACCACTGATTGATAGAGCTCAATTTAAGCGATCCATATCACTTTATCGTATATCTGTCTTCTGTTCTCATATTAGGCCCTAGTACCTCATCAATTTAGATTCTTTTCACTTCTTCAAAATCTCAGGATAATTTTGAAATTGTTTTTCAGATTCTTTGGACCTTCTCTATTTACTTGGAATCCGTAGCTATATTACCTCAGTTGTTTATGGTGAGCAAAACTGGTGAAGCAGAAACCATCACTAGTCACTATCTGTTTGCTCTGGGTTCCTACAGATTGCTGTATATATTTAATTGGGTTTATAGATACTATTTTGATGGCTTTTTTGATTTAATAGCAGTAGTAGCTGGATGTGTACAGACCATTTTGTATTGTGATTTCTTCTATTTATATATCACTAAAGGTAATTATTAAAGTTTCTGTTCGCTTTCTTACTTGATCTCACATTTTCATTTAATTTAAACCCCACAGCCTCTTGACAAAAAGAATAAGGTTCATATCTTAGAAAATTTACATTTAAACTGTATTTCAGGTAAATACAAAGAAATTCCCCTGATGGACGTAAGGTATAAACATATTCCATGCATTATGCCTATCATTAGCATGTTTCATAAATCCCTGGCTAATTAAATTTTGGTTGTACTTTGTCTTTGGTGTTTATTTGGCTGTGGGGTAACATCTTGAATGTGATCAACAATAGTTTGCCTTGTTAATCTTGATCAATAACAATCAGTCTCACATTTCTGTTCTTAGATTTGTTATTATTTTTATTACATGGATAAATATCAATATCTACCAGATTCCTTTACTCCAAAATATAGGCACTGTTAAGATTTGCATATATTTCCGTGACATTGTCTTAGGCAAAGTTGATACACATTTTGATGAATAGTACAATACCATCATTCCCTTCAGTCAAGATAGTAAGCTACATATGATCACCTTCAAGATACATTTTTTAACCACTAACCGTTTTTTATAACTAACCTTTTAGAGGATGATACAGAAGGTTAAAGGACATGTCCAAGTTAATGCACAATTAAAAACTTGATTATGAATTTCAAAAGTACTTGATAAAGTCTTTATTGTTAACTCAGTTTGATCATAAAGAGTTTTTTTTCTGGATTTTTTTATGTGTAGGTAGGAACACGTATAGCATCATTTTTCACCAATTCAAATTTTCAAACCGATGTCTGTGGTTCAAGTTATTCCAATTGATGTTACATATGTACAGGTCTTCTGCTATGCAAGCAAATTTCACAGCGTGACAACATCTGAAAATTGGAATGGTGCAAATTGATGCTATCATCAGTGTCCATCCCTTTGATATTTGTGTGTGGAATTATAGAAACTATTGAGATGAGGTTTAATTAGAGCAGTTTGTTTTACATTATTTATCTTAGCAATATAAACATATCTGAATATTATATTATATCTTTTTATTTTAATCAGATGTCTTTTTTAGTTGATCTAATCTCTTCCAATAATTGAACTATATTGACTCTTTTGATTTACTGAGAAGCAACAGCTTGCACTGTTTGGGAAATGTTAAGCATATATGAAGAAATGGATAAATAATACTTAAAATTGTTCAGTTTTGCTGTATAAAAATTTTAAATCAGTTTAGGTCAGGCTTTCTCAAATGGCGGCCACTCAAGAATGCGCAAAGACATTTAAAGAAATATAATAGTAAAAGAAATCACGCTTTTTTGATGCAAAATCCAAAAACCAAACAAGACTTACCTAACTCTCTTAAAGTTGCAAAATATGGCTTTAATAATTTTGCGAACAACCGCGGTGATCCGTACATGCGCAGTACACTATCTGATATGATTCCGGAAGTGTTATGACGTAAATAGAATTAGCTCTTGGGCACCAGGACCACACTATTTTCCCTTATATTTGATTCATATTAGGAATTTGATCCAATTTAGGTTGTATAATCTATCTATTGCAAAAATGTAACACCAATAGTATATGCATGAAAGAATTAATATTTTAAACTATCTCCATGTATATTATAAGTATTGCATGGTGGAAAGAGATAATGTGGTGGTAGAGTTGTTATCTTAGATTTATTTGAATAATACATGTCATAGATTTTCAGTAGCTTCCTTTGTGATATGTTGTATTTTTAGTTCATTATTATGCTTAGATGAATAAAAGTTAACTGGTGTGTCCTTGAATTTCTATTTATTATTTTTTTAATCATTGCAATGTTTTCATTCATTTTTCTTGTATTTTATATTTCAGTGTTGAAGGGCAAGAAACTAAGTCTACCGGCTTAAAGATCAATCTTCTTCATGTTTAGACGTTATTAAAGACATTGAAAATAGGGAAATGGAATGGAAATGCTATACAGCATTCGTATGACTGTGAAAACTGAACAACTCCATTATTGTTATGCTTTGTTTATGTGGCATGTTGGGTTTTTTCATTACAACCTTGTGTAACATATGTATCATTTCAATATGGATAGAAGTCTTAAATCTGAAAGATTTGTAAATATTATATATTTTTTTGATTTTATGTTTGGGTAAATGAATTTTCATGCAAGGGATCAAATCAGAGATCTAATGAGTGGTTTTAGGTTTTCTGTCAGGTGTTTTCTTATTTCCCCCAATTCTTAATCAGTAGATCTAAAAGTGCCTGTTTACAAATTTGATTCTGGATTTTTTTCAGTAGATTGCAAAAAAAGAAAACCATATGCTCCATACTAAAGGTTTTCAATGTTCTCACCATTAGTCTGATAAAATCATAATTGATATGATGTACATGGTTGGATCTGTGTGTACTTGAGATCTAATTTAAGTTGAATATTAACATTGCATTTTATGTTGCCTATAAAACCTGTATATAATGTGGTGCACAAAGATTTTCATTTTAAAAATAAAGATTTTAGTTTTTGTTAAGATTCTATGTTCTGTAAAATGTCAACTGTTAATGTTGAATTAATGCTTTAAGCATTGCTCATTCTCCCTCAAATTGCTGTTTCTTTATAAACGCATTAAATATTATCAAAGCATGAGTAACAGCATAGTATAAATTTCCATTAGGAGGTCCATTTCATCTGTTTACTGAAACCACATACTGTCAGACAAGTTTAGAGTCCATCCATACATTATCGGTGCATGTTCTAAGTCAATTATTTAGCCAAAATCTTTGTAAATATTTCTCAGTCCCTATTATAATGTTTCCTTGAATCTGAAGTGCAGCTTTCTTTCAGACTGAACTCGTTATGTTTAAGACATATCAAAATACACGTATAAGACAGACTACTAGTCGATTGAGATAACGTTTTTAGTTACATTTACTTCAACATAAACTTGTCTTTTTAAATTTTCTATTATCAAATCGAGCCCCAGTTTAGTTTTATGTTGCATGCAGTGTGTTTCAGTTAGATTTCTATAACCTGCTAGAATTTCTTTATAAGTAGGTTATTTTCATTTGTGTCATCTTATGTTCAAAGTATAATAAAAAGCATACAATTTGAAGTTTAATTTTTTATTACATGGTATCACTTCATGGACAAACAAATGCTCTTGAGTTATCTGAAATAAGTAACTTAACATAAAAAACAGTAACATCCTTCATTTCTGTCAAGAAATACTAAACAACACTTTATTTCCTTATGGATAAGAGGTTTATCATTTCAACTGTCAAGAAAGTTATGCAAATGCTCTGCAATATATCAAAATAATTCATGGTGGACTTTATAAACTAAACTATATTAATATTGCAGCTTGATTTTCATAGAGATTTGAGGACTTTTGTAATCAAAGACAAAAAAAAAACACAGTTTGTAAGATATGTAGTCAAAAATGCAATAACAAAAAGTATAATTGGTTTTGGACCACAACATAGCTGTGGACTATTTTTACATCACAATGTTACAATCACATTACAAACAAGTTGTAAAATGTCAGAGTCAGAAGACTCTCTCCATGATACGAAAATTCACCATGCATTGCCGAGACAGTTTATAGTTTAAACTGTCCAAGATTGACAGCATTGTGTTTAGTCTATCACTGCTCTAGAGCTATCTTCAATTGACCTTTTCTATCATTCTGTACTATAATGGTTTTATATATGATAATAATTTCTCTATAACATTGGTTATGTGTAACTGTTCCTGAAATAAAGAATAAAAATTACAAATTGCACATTACTTCACATAATTGATCAGTAGCCTGTCATCGATAATAGATGTCAATTTGGTCATCAATACCCAACCCAAGATACATTTTATTTACTCTTGAGTTTTGTCTGAAAGCACAGAGATCGCGGTGCAGTTATATGGGTATTCTCTGATAACAAGGTCAGACCTACCTTAGTAGATGTATTTCTATCTCGTAGACCAACAGTACCCTTTTCTACCGTTTGTTCATTTAAAATAATAGTGTAGGGAATTCCTATTTCATCATATCTATAATAAAACAACAATTAAAGTAAATTCAAATTTATTTCAAGGTGAGCTGCAGTGGCTCAATCCTGCCATTACCTACATATCTTTAAACAAGGGTTAAACAGTGATGCAAGGCTGACATGTAAAAAGCGTCTAGTCATTATAGGCAAAATCGGCAAAATCTCCCTCATTTCACACCAAATGGTGTTTGCCCATACTCATGTTTTTCGGAACTTTGTATGTGTATCCGGGACACTGATAGCATCAATTTAATTAGCGTCATCTTAATTTCCATTCCGACGTCCGTTGTTCTTGTAGTTTATGACGTCACTATCAGTGATTTACCGAAAGCTAATATTAATATCTATGCAGTTCACTGGTAGTGACATCATAAAACGTGTTAGTTTTAGTGGAATTGCAAGAACCACAACTGTATGAATGGAAATTGGAATGGAGCAAATTGATGATATCAGTGTCCCCGATACATATCCAAATGATTGTTCTAATCCTTGAAGGAAAATTCACTTACTGTTGAAGCTGAGCGACTTGACTACCATTTTCAGTGTGTAAAGTGTTGAATACCATGATTCCTGTTTTCCGTAATTCTGTGAGAAGATGATCTGCTATCAAACTAATCTGTCTAGTTTTATTAATAGGAGTAGCTACAGCTACTTTATATGGTGCTAAATGACTATGTAATAACAGTAACTACAAAATAAACACGTTTAAATGAATGATTGCTCAGAAACAGTTCACAAGTGTACAATGATATTCTAGTAAAAAAGGTGTATAGTGTATAAAACAGATTTTCATACTAAAAAAAAAAAACACACTGCACTGATAAGGCCCGGAAAGCTGAAACAGTACTGTTTGCAGTCAAATTAAAATTATGATTATTTAACAATTGTATAGTAAAGGATTTTGATGGTTTATTTCTATCCACCCAATTTATATTTTCAATTTTTTTTATTGCATATACAAGTACAATATACCTACGCATTTCTCATTTTTCTCATCAGTTTTTGTGGTAGAAAACATTTCCCTTTCATCATAACTATCTAGTAAAAACGCTGTCATACTATTTTCTAGTGATGTTTCTAATTGTAATATATGTGGTAAGGCAGACTTTTTATTCCATTTACCCTACAATGAAATTAATATATCAATAATTTTTTAATAAGAGATTTTCTTATATCAGGGTCTTTAAATCTTTATGACTTATATTAACATCATTCTAATTCCTGCCAGTTGTCTATAGTTTCTAATTAATTATTATTTACAATTAATAATGATATACCATTATTCATGGATATTGCATTATATCAATTATAAATTATTTTCAAGATCAATAATAATTTATTAACTATCATTGTATGTGTTTTTTCAATTATAAATCAATATATAAAGTTAAGTCAAAAATCAATAAAATAAAACGCAGGCAGATGTTTAAGGTTATAGTGAAATTATATTTATGATTATATTGGGTTTATTATACAGTGTCAATTCAATTAATATCTTATTTATTAGTCTATATTAAACCACAGGTGTATACACAATATTTATTGACACCTGTATGATTGCTGCAATGAATGCAAATTTAATTTGTTTAACTCAGCTATACCAAGTTAATTATGGATTATTGAAGTTGAAGGGATATGGTCATCTTAATATATTTTAAAAAATGATTCACAGTAAAAGTGCAAGTTCTTATTTGAGGTATTTTTGAAAGAATTATGATTTTCATGCAGTGCACTTCTGAAGACTATTTACATAATTATATTTTTTGCCAAGATAAACCTCCATAAACTGTACCTTGCAACTCTGTCCTGTCTGTGATTCTAGGTCTATCAATGGTTGATCACCTAAGTTACGTATACTTTCTATGACTTCATCACCCCAGGGACATTTATAACATATATCTCTAGTTAATAGTTCATCACTATCAGATTTAGTATCATTAGTAACTACATTACCAGGTAATCTAAAATACTAATAAATCATATGACAATAATTTTACACTTGAAATTGTTTTGTATACAAAAATGTATTGAAATGGACTCTTGATATACTAATTTTCAGAAACTCATTGGAATAAATTCCAAACAAGTGGTTACCTAGCAAAATACGCCCACATTCAAATCAGATGAAAACTGTAGTCTCTATCCCACTCACAAGCCAATTTTGACGTGTTTTGACTATTGACGTGTTTTGACTATGTCAAGGTCGATAACTCAAACACTGTTCATTAGAAAATCGTCATATTCAAACTTATTCAAGATCTCATGAATACAAATGTTCACAAATGAAAACTGTAGTCTCTATCACCTCACAAGCCAAACTGGGGTGACAACAATGTATCAATCTTTTATTGGATAGAATAATTGACGGATAATATTATTGGACATGAGACAAAATTCCATAATGTAGTATCTTGATTTACATATTAATAATTAAGAATAAAAAATTCTAAACAGCTCTTAAATTCACAATGCTGTCATGCATGGCCTACCTTTTTCCACCATCGAACTCTTGCTACCATCCATTTATCTACAGACTGGAACATATTACTAGACGAGATAAAATGTTGTAATACTAAACTAGTTTTTTCTATTGATCTGAAATATACAATGAAAACCTTGAGACTCCGTCATATATAGCAAGACATATGGTGTGAAAATTCTAATTTGAGGTATAAGGTATTATGCAATTTTTCACACAAATCTAGAACTATTGAAGACTATTTACATATATCCAAGACCCAAATCACACCTCAAAATGCTAGATAGTTCCCCTTTAATTACTTGAGTATGATCAGATAGACATGTAGGCCACATAGTCAATTGACAATTCTGCAAGATTACCACACCATAATCAACAAAGGGATATAATATGTCGTTCAAATCTTGCAGCAAAGGAAGACAGATAATCTATTAGTCGTTTAGACGTTTGTTCCTCCTAGGACAAAGTAAAACTCCAATTTGTCTTTAGACTTCATTCAATTTCAGTTCACACTAAAATAAAGTTCAATTTTAGTTCCTCCTAGGACAAAGTTCAATTCTCATAGGAGAAATGTACTAGGACAAAGTATAATTGGACTTCGTCCTAGGTGGATTTTAGTTTCTACTGTGACATATGTCTTACATTGTTCAAATCTTACAGCAAAGGTAGGTAATTCTTGTTTGTAGAACAAAACCTAAAATCCATTCAAAAAGAGTAGAGTACAACAGAAGTAGTTAAAACTTACGGTTTCCACAGCTTATTATTACTATCATTGTGATCAATAGTAGAATTAATATCATAATATTTACCAGTACTAACTAAACTAAATGGTAGATGATTATCTAATATACGTAGTGTTGGTAAATAATGTTCCAGTAAATCTGTTCAAATAAAATATTGAATTAGTCCATAAAATAGATAATTCTCAAAACTTTGGCAGCTCACTAGGAACCTTGATATTTGTGTACTTCACAAATTGGATATGAACTAATGTCAAATGTTTATTATTATTTCATAAAAACAATACCAGCCCCTTTTAGTCAGTTGACATATAATTATAAAGCATGATCAAGACTGAAATACTTTGACAAAATTTGAGTACTGGGTTCACAATTTCTTTAACCTAAAATCAATTTCACCCAGCTTGGTGATTTTAGAGACTGAAACATAATCAATTTCTAATATTCAAACTCTGTATTCTTAAAAAAGTCATCTTAAAAATATAAGATACCTTGCCAGGCAAGAAAACATACGCCCACTGGCAGTTTTGTTTTAATTAGGAAAACTGGCAAAATGGCCACCATCAACCTCATAAAATATTCAACCTTCATACTTTCTTAAAGAATGTCCTGGACCAGGAGTGTTCATTCTTGGGTGGTAATAAACAATTTGAGTAAGTGATACATCCTATATTATTACATTACGGCTAGAAAAAAAACCCAGCTTATTCTTGAGAAAATCTCTGAATTAAGAGCAATAAATTTACAACCAGCATGCTGTTCCACTAGCCAGTGTTATATGTATGCATCAGTGTAAGTACTGTTTCACTAGCCTGTGTTATATTAGTGTACATGTTCCACTCATACCCGTAGCCAGGGGGGGTTCATACGAACCCCCTCTTAAAAACAAATAAGCACTGTTAAAGTAGACTTTCTGTTTGAATCGTAACTGTTAATGTTGAGTTTGATTGCTTTGCGAGTCCATATAACCCCCCCTTGGAAATTCCTGTCTACGGGCCTGCCACTAGCCTGTGTTATATCAGCGTACATGCAGTTTCACTAGGCCTGTGTTATATTAGTAACATGCTGTTCCACTATTCTGTGTTATATCAGCGTACATGCAGTTCCACTAGGCCTGTGTTATATCAGTGTACGTACCGTTCCACTAGGCAGTGTTATATCAGCATACATGTCGTTACATTAGACTGTATAAGACTGTATTATATCAGTGTACATGCTGTTCCATTAGCCTGTGTTATATCAGTGTACATGCTGTTTCACTAGGCCTGTGTTATATCAGTGTACATGCTGTTTCACTAGCCTGTGTTATATCAGTGTACATGCTTGTCCACTAGGCTGTATTATTTCAGTGTACAAGCTGTTCCACTAGCCTGTGTTATACCAGTGTACATGTTGTTCCACTAGCCTGTGTTATGTCAGTGTACATGTTGTTCCACTAGCCTGTGTTATATCAGCATACAAGCATTTTGAATCCCCTTTATATATTGCATATATGTTTGACTTTTTACAGACCCATTCTACCATTTTAATGTTTTGGCATAGGTATTGCTCCTATTTTCAGTGCTTATTGAATCAATAATATTAATAGGTGGAATTATTATTGAAGACGACTTATTCAAGGTTTAGATCCCAAAACCATGAATTTATTTTAATGTAATTATAGATTCATTTTATATCTAGTGCATTAATGTCAGAATGAATTTGTTAATTTCAGCCACAATATACACCCACAGCAGCGGTTTTTCAGGGTTATAAAATTAAATCATATATATGCTGATTCAATAGTGTGGGCATATAGAAAACAACACAATCATATCTTTTTAATTCAATAAAATACACAAAAACAATGTTTCAGATAATATACTGCAGCAATATTCTTAATCTTATTAATTGGTGATCTCTGTGTAAGATTTGTGTGCTGTACTTCATTCAAATATCAGTTATAATCTCTACTTAAACTTTTCAGCTCCTCTTGTCTACTTGTAACAATATTTTAACCTGCAAATATATATTAACAAGGCGTTATTTCTAAAAACGACATTTAGGGAATGGGCGGGATCATGGTAAAAATTGGGTGCAAATTGTAGCTTACCGAGGGGAAAATTGGTTTCTTCCAGCTCTCAGAGCATGGAATCGGTTACAGAAATTCTACTTTCAATTACAATACACTATATCTTATTTCTATTTACAGATAGGTTGATTTATAGCATTTTTTTTTGAAGAAGAACAAATAAGTATGCTCTAGATTTTTTGTCAAAAACTAAATTCCTTTATGTTTTGATTTTGAAACTCAACGTAAAAGACTTTGTGTTCCCTAAAATATCAGATCACTGGTCATCATATATCATTCTTATCTAAAACAAAAGTTTATTGGTATTTCACATTTACTTAGAATTTTTATAGAATAATTTTAAACATAAGATTGGTTACTTTGTTTGTATCAATTACATGAAAAGGAAATTTTTGATAATTTCTTTGGTGTATAAAATCTAGGAATCTATGTGTAAGTGTATTAAGGTTAGGTGTAGAGTTAAGATTAGTAAATGTTGAAGGATGCTGATGAACAAAATAATTCCTAGATTTTTTACACCAAAGAAATTTTTGACACAAATAAAGAAAATTCAGTCCTATTTTTTAATGAACACAAACGTATTGATATGAAAAAGTCGATTATTTTTACACAAAACCAATACAAAATAAAAACACCAATATTTGATGGTTCAATTTGACCACAGATTCTATTATTGCGGTTGATTGTAACCATCTCAATGAGTTTTGAATATTTTTACATGAATCAAGATAATTCAGGATATTCATAAAATGAAATCAAACATGGGCAAGGTGATGTCTCTCATATCACTAACAGGAAATGTCTCCAATAGAAAATACAAGGGGTTGAATTCCATACTTTCCCCTGTAAAAATGGAATCAAATGGATAATTGATATGAATGCATATAAAAGTGACGTCGACAATGTCATATCTGAAATTCAAATACATATTTATGTAATTCACCAAATTAATATTACATCAAAGCAGTTTGTCTGTGAATGGTTATTCATATGGGAAGATCATGATCAAAGGATGCAATAATGATCAAATCACGAATATACATATAACCATAAAAGGAGCTCCAGATATACAAACAATCATCTGGTTTCTATCAGCTGGTTTTATGGGGTCCAATGAGTAAAACTTACCAAAGTATTGACCTACATGTCCTAGTTATTTTAGCAAATTTCTTTATAGTTAATAATCTTAAGTATTGTTTTATTTCAATTCAACAGACTACTTGATATGTTTGAAAACAGACTTTCAGATTCAATTATCAATATGTTGTTTAACATTTCTCAATGCCCTGAAAACTTTTTTTTTATACCTTTTCTGCTTACAAATTACTCTTTTAATCCACAAAGTGTCAATAGGTACACACAATTTAAAAAAAACATGTCAGCTGAACACACGAAAACTGAAAATAATTTTTAAAATCTGGCTCTAGTCTAAATTTGACCCCCCTGAAACAAGGTATAAAATATAGAATGTCATTTGATTTTGTGAAGATCTAATCTGCAACCGTAGGACTTCATGACACTACCTACTCGGAGCCGCCCTGCAGTAATAGTGGCCCCCACACCTACCACACGCATGCCTTCAGTGGTCATACAGGTTGCCGTCGACGCCACCCCTATCCAATTTAGAAAAAAACAACATCACCAATCCGATAGCCATTGCTGCAGAAGGAGAATTCCTAATATTAAGAACTGAAATATGTCCAGTTAAAACCAAAGTTAATTTTTGACAACTCCCCTTATCCTAAAGAAGTTGTATTCATAAACAAAGCCCCTGTTGAACTTGGAAATACACTCATACTTGAAGTTGATTTCATGTTTTATGACTAAATAACGTCAACATGAAATCAACCCTTATAAATCTGATGAGCTTCAAACATTCATTCTTTACGTCTTATATGATACACAGCTCATCAGATTATAGCCACAGTGGGGGATAAGACTTGAATTTGGAAGAGAAAATGTGACCAGACTTCCCTTATAACCTAAAGAAGTCATATTTTCTCTTCAAACAAAATAGGATTTTGAGATTGACTGAACATTCGACAATTTATATAAAACACATTCACACATTTATTGAAAAGTTCAACACGCAGCATAAATAAACCCAATAGATTCTCAGATTCAAGTGTTCTGCTTGACAAGGAGTGTAGATACGGTATGTTTAGGCTTCTCCATGCCATATAACTTAAAAAAATATCAAAAAATATTTTTTGGTCGAATTAGACAATAAACCTTTTAACCAATGGTTTCAGGGCATCAAGAAACTCACCCAGAACAAATTTAGTTATATTGACATTATAATAGTTTGAAATATGACCAACAATTGTTGTCTGTGTATGCAAAAAATCAAAAGTTTTCAAATTCAGTCATAACTTAACTACATTTAACAATTATTTGCATCTGTTATATTTATTCAATATTCAGAAATAAACTTAAAAGGCTGGTTTTACAATGAACTTGGTGTGAAAATTGAAATGGAGTTATACGTCCTGCTCTTCTGCACTGGTATGGGCTATTGAAACGGGGAATATAACTGATATAAATGATTATCTTCTGATAGCTGTTATAATTATGAGAATGGCAAAGATTAGCATAGACTGATATTGTTATCTTCTGATAGTTGTTATTATTATGAGAATGGCAAAGATTAGCATAGACTGATTTGTTATCTTCTGATAGCTGTTATGAGAATGACAAAGATTAGCATTGACTGATATTATCTTCTGATAGTAAAAATTATTATGAGAATAACATCTTATTTTCTTAATCTTTTCGTGATCATCAATCACAAATATAAATTTATCAATGTCAATGACTGTTTCCCAATCCTGTTCATATTCCATATGTCTTAAATATGCAAATTAGAAGCCAAGCTTCTGCCTCCCAGTCCAATTCATATCAAATGTGAATAATATTGATCAAAATAGAAATCAGTACCCTACACCATTTCCCTATTATGACAATAATGTATAAGCAAAATAGAAATCAGTAGATATTGCATACGTTGTAGAAACAAAATAAACAGAAAGAAATATATTCAAATGGTTGTTACACAATGCTATCACTTCATAATCCTAATCCCACTACAAGTCCCACCGCCAGAGTTTAGTATGCCACCCGACAGTCGCAGACTTGCCCAAGGTACACTGCCTTTTATCCATTAGACGCATGAAAACTGAGAATAATTTAGAAAATATCTGGCACTAGTCTAGATTTGATCCCCCTGAAGGAAGGTATAAAATATAGGATGTCGTTTGATTTTGTGAAGTTCGAATCGTTGCGACCGTGGGACAACATGACCACACCTACTCATGACATGCAGCAAAATGGACCCCTCATCTACTACATGCCTTACTTCAGCTGCCAAGCCAGCCGCCGTCCCTATCCAATCTAGAAAAAAACAACATCATCAATTCTATAGCCATTCCTACAGAAGAAGAATTCCTAATAAATAAGACTGAAATATGTCCAGTTAAAGCCAAAGTTAGTTTTTGACAACTCCCCTTATCCTAAAGAAGTTGCATTCATAAACAAAGCCCCTGTTGAACTTGGAAATACACTCATACTTGAAGTTGATTACATGTTTAATGACTAAATAACGTCAACATGAAATCAACTTTTATAAATCTGATGAGCGTTAAACATTCATTCTTTACGTCTTATATGATAAACAGCTCATCAGATTATAGCCACAGTGGGGGATAAGACTTGAATTGAGAAGAGAAAATTTGGCCAGACTCCCCTTTTAACCTAAAGAAGTCATGTTTCTCTTCTAGATAATTAGATAGACTAGATAAACTAAGCATATTTCTGACAATGATTAAAGTTTCCCAAATAGGAATTGGTACTGCCAAACTTTACAATCTATTTTCAGGACAACAGTCCAAAATTTCAGTGTAAAAAATTTGAGCAATACATGGTAATAAATGGGTGAAACACTCAAAACTTATTTCTAAAATTTACCAGGATTCCCGCTTTTCAATTATATTTGATATGAAATTTGTACTGCCAAGCTTTACAATCTATTTATAGAACAATAGTTCAGAAATTTCAGTGTAAAAAATGTTGGCAATACATTGTATCAAATAATAAGAATTTTACTTTTTGGTGAAAAATGTAAGACTTCACTGATTTCAATTTCAAATGATTTTTTAATTAAATATAGAATAATTGGCATTATCCGAAAGAAGTGTTAGTACTCAAATGGTGCTCTAGGCTATCACAATATTTTTTACTCAAATAAGAATTTGAAAATTTTTACTCAAATCTAAACCAGTTTTTTTTGCATCTATTCATTTGAGCACTAACAATATTTGAGACAGAAATCCAAATATTGATAGTTTAAAACACAATCATACATTTACTCATACTTGAAGTTGACTTCATGTTTTATGACTAAATAACATCAACATGAAATCAACCTTTATAAATCTGATGAGCTTTAACATTCATTCTTTATGTCTTATATGATACACAGCTCATCAGATTATAGCCACAGTGGGGGATAAGACTTGAATTGTTAAGAAAAAATTTGGCCAGACTTCCCTTATAACCTAAAGAAGTCATATTTTCTCTTCAAACAAAATAAGATTTTTAGATTGATTGAACAGTCAACATTATATAAAACACATTCACACATTTACTGAAAAGTTCAACAGGCAGCGTAAATAAACCCAATAGATTCTCAGATTCAAGTGTTCCGTTCATTACGAAGCTTCCCAAGGAGCCCTGTTACGCTTCGGAGAGATTATGCTTTTTATCCTTCTAGTGGGTCAGATCTTATCGTAACCAAGGGAAGATCTGGTTAAGAATGGGAAGAAGATTTGTAATTAACAGAATGTAACAACCAATATGATTATTCTCTTACTGTTTATTCTAAAACCATGCACCGCTTTCCTCCATGCCTTGCAAGTTCGGAATTATGTCTTGAAAAAATGAAATAATTATTCAAAAAATATTCTGCCCCATACTCAAATCACTGTCATTATGATTCCGAAAACTTCATTCCTATTATACATCATAACATTATCAGCCCTCAAACTTCATTCCTAATATATAGCATAACATTATCAGTTCTAAAACTTCATTCCTATTTTATATCATAACATTATCAGCCCTAAAACTTCATTCCTATTTTATATCATAACATTATCAGTTCTTAAACTCCATTCTTAAAACTTCATTCCTATTATATATCATAACATTATCAGTTCTTAAACTCCATTCCTATTATATATCATAACATTATCAGCCTTAAAACTTCATTCCTATTATATATCATAACATTATCAGCCTTAAAACTTCATTCCTATTATATATCATAACATTATCATCCTTAAAACTCCATTCCTATTATATATCATAACATTATCAGCCTTAAAACTTCATTCCTTTAGATTCCTATTATATATCATAACATTATCAGCCTTAAAACTTCACTCCTATTATATATCATAACATTATCAGTTCTTAAACTCCATTCCTATTATATATCATAACATTATCAGCCTTAAAATTTCATTCCTATTATATATCATAACATTATCAGTTATTTAACTCCATTCCTATTATATATCATAACATTATCAGTTCTTAAACTCTATTCCTATTATATATCATAACATTATCAGCCTTAAAACTTCATTCCTATTATATATCATAACATTATCAGTTATTTAACTCCATTCCTATTATATATCATAACATTATCAGTTCTTAAACTCTATTCCTATTATATATCATAACATTATCAGCCTTAAAACTTCATTCCTATTATATATCATAATATTATCAGCCTTAAAACTTCACTCCTATTATATATCATAACATTATCAGTTCTTAAACTCCATTCCTATTATATATCATAACATTATCAGCCTTAAAACTTCATTCCTATTATATATCATAACATTATCAGTTCTTAAACTCCATTCCTATTATATATCATAACATTATCTATTATATATCATAACATTATCAGTTCTTAAACTCCATTCCTATTATATATCAAAACATTATCAGTTCTTAAACTCCGTTCCTATTATATATCATAACATTATCAGTTCTAAAACTCCATTCCTATTATATATCATAACATTATCAGCCTTAAAACTTCATTCTTATTATATATCATAATATTATCAGCCTTAAAACTTCACTCCTATTATATATCATAACATTATCAGTTCTTAAACTCCATTCCTATTATATATCATAAAATTATCAACCCTAAAACTTTATTCCTATTATATATTATAACATTATCATCCTTAAAACTTTATTCCTAATTTATATATTATAATTATCATATACTATAATATAACTATCATTATATCAGGAGATTTAAAAAAAACTGTTCACCTACCTCAGATGACAGAATCAGTAAAATTTCATTTATGCAAGTCTGTCCAATGCATCTACAAAAGAGAAAAAATCATAATTAGATACAATCAGTTGACTGATACAGCAATGATGTTCCTGCTGCTGCACCATCAACATCTTCAGTGGCCATGCGTTTGGACCCCTAGCTTGGTGCTGTTAAGTCAAAATCAAAATCTATTTTAGTGATTAACCAATCAGATGACTGGAACACAAATATTACCTTATATTAAGTTTTTAAGAATAAAGCCCCCAATAAACTACCAAAATATGTCAATTGGCATAAATACAACCTTTCCTAGCACAGTAAACAAGGTAAAACATTGCTTACCTAATCATTGTTGTAGATTGCTTTTAGTCTGATACACTTTCAAACATATTCTTAGCAATTTCAATTCTTCCAGTTAGCATGAAATAAAAAATTGAAAGATATATATTGGCCAATAAGATAAACTAAATACTCAAGTTCCTACATGCACAATCAAAAATTAGAAATTCAAAATGCCAAACTAGAAAGTTTTCCATTTAATATTTCAATTATTCAAAAAAGATTTGAAGGACTAATAAATATGAGAATTATTTGAATTGACTCAAGCTAATAAATTACAAGAAATTATATAAGTTTACCTGAAAGATCAATCTTTAAAAAGCTGAAATTCTGCATCCAAAACTTTCAAATCCCAGAATATCTATCTGTTATGTTGCTGACATGACAACAAGAAGAAGTGAACCCTGGGATGTCTGCAGCCACAATGAACATACAATACAGGTGTTTGAAGGACTCTACCCTATACTGATTTCAGCTCACCCCCAAAAACAATGAACAAACAATACAGGTGTAGAGAGGTCTCTACCCTATACTGATTGCAGCTCACCCACAAGCTTTGAATGAAGCTTTTGTTTTAATCTCTAGAAAGATTTTAATCCCTGATCAGAACTCATCCTCACCCCTCAAAACCCTGAACAAAGTTTTGCCCTAATCATGACTTTTAACCCAACACAATAGCCAAGTGGTAATCAACTTAAAGCTATCATGCTGTAATTACACTAGAAATAATTAAATAGAAATTTAATAGGGTTCATCCTTGCTTGGGTGGTCAGAAACATTATCAGTAAGTTTCATCAACCGGGGCTTGCCAGGCAAGGTAACATGCCCACTGGCAGATGTCGGAAATGATCATATTTTAATAAACGATAACACAAATTTCATTATATCAAAAGAATAAAAAGTCAAGGGCAATAACTCAAAAACCGTTTATCGAAAATACGTCATATTCGAACCTGACCGAGATCTTATCAATCCAAAGGATCATAGCAAGTTTCATCAAAATCAAATGAAAACTGTAGTCTCTAGAGTGCTCATGAACAAAATTTGACGCATTTTTTCAAAGTCAAGGGCAATAACTCAAAAACTGTTCATCGAAAATACATCAAATTCGAACTTGACCGAGATCTTATCAATCGAAAGGATCATAGCAAGTTTCATCAAAATCAAATAAAAACTGTAGTGTCTGTTGTTCTCCGAGTCACCAACTTTTTCACAGTTAAAACAATAAATATACTTACCATCAGAGACACTTCTACGTAAAAATAATGGTTTATCTGAGGTATGACTGAAACGGAAATAAACATTTCATATATACCATACATCAATATACCAAATGGAAAAATGTCCATATATACATCCTTAAAAGAGTACATAAGGTACATAAACAATATTCATAGCCGTAGGAGACAGGGGGGCAGGGGGTGCAGCTGCCCCCCTAAATATTATGTTTTCGGGCAAAAAAATCGCGAAATCAGGCAAAATATCATTAAAATTCGGTAAAATTCGGGCAAATAGTCAGTCTGCCCCCCTGTTGAGTTGTGGGCCCCTACGGCTATGACAATATTCAAAAGATAAAATAAAAAGAACTGCATCCAATTATAATATTTACTTACTTGGCTAACTGTAATCTATTGTGATTTGTTTCCAAATTCTTGGATTCATAAATACAACTATTTTCAACTGGGAAGGCATTTTCACTTTGAACAACCATGTTTTCCCACCTTAAAAAGAAAATAATTATAAAGTTTGTATGTGTCCTATGAATTGTTTTCAACTGTCAACCATCTCAGTTGAGTGTTCTATGCTGTTTATTTCTTTCTTTTTTTTGGGGGGGGGGGGGCTTTGACAATTGTTTGTCTTTTGGTGTTTACAAGTCTTTTAAAAGAAGAATCAAGCTATATAAACTGGTGACACATAAGATTGAAATGTTTGACAATTTTCTAGTTTAACATTTAGTTGATCATCTATATAGAGTAATTTGGCTCTATGATAGTAAAACATAAAATCAAATATACCATTCTGACTGAATATTTCTACGCAGTAATGTTGCTGGTGTACCATATTTTACCAATTTTTTTATTTCATTCCCGTGTTTCTGAACATCCTCAAAAATATACCCATTTCTTATTAACAAATCTCGTAGCTTCTTTAAACATATTGCTGCCATTATACCAAAAATAAACAGAGACTGTTTAATAACCTGAAATCCAAGTTTTGATCTCTGACATTTTCTTTGATTTTTTAAAATTAGAAATAGCTTTGTAATAACTTACATTCAAACTTCTAAATTGTTTATTAATTTCAGTCTCAGAAATTGACAGAAAATTAAGATCAATTTCATGCTTATATCTTAAGTCTACATAAGTCAAGAATTTACTAAGAGAATCTCAAGTCGAATATTAGACTAGACCCTGCTGATGTATTTTCCAAATCATCTATCAAGGCAAGGTTTTACAGAACTAAAGGAATTTTAACTTCAAAGGGTTGGTGCCTTCACTAAATGGCAAATGCTTTAATTCTCTCCAAAAAAAAATATCGAAATTAACTGTCAGAGCCTTGAGACATTGACATTAGGTATTAGGGGGTGAAAGCCGACAACAGGCCAACTTTCGAAAGCACGGGCACAGGCATCAGAATTGTTCTTACCTTGAGGGGGATTCGAACCCACGGCACCTAATCGCCTAGCAGACGACAATCCAACTCTCTACCAATTGAGCTATTCCACTGCCACAAAAAGACAGTGTTCCAACCCAGCGTTAGAGAGAAGTATTGACGCCTACACAGTTCGAAAGTTGTTAACCCCTCCAAGGAGATATTCATATAGCCTGGCACTGGCAAGGATAGGTATTAGGGGGTGAAAGCCGACAACAGGCCAACTTTCGAAAGCACGGGCACAGGCATCAGAATTGTTCTTACCTTGAGGGGGATTCGAACCCACGGCACCTAATCGCCTAGCAGACGACAATCCAACTCTCTACCAATTGAGCTATTCCACTGCCACAAAAAGACAGTGTTCCAACCCAGCGTTAGAGAGAAGTATTGACGCCTACACAGTTCGAAAGTTGTTAACCCCTCCAAGGAGATATTCATATAGCCTGGCACTGGCAAGGATAGGTATTAGGGGGTGAAAGCCGACAACAGGCCAACTTTCGAAAGCACGGGCACAGGCATCAGAATTGTTCTTACCTTGAGGGGGATTCGAACCCACGGCACCTAATCGCCTAGCAGACGACAATCCAACTCTCTACCAATTGAGCTATTCCACTGCCACAAAAAGACAGTGTTCCAACCCAGCGTTAGAGAGAAGTATTGACGCCTACACAGTTCGAAAGTTGTTAACCCCTCCAAGGAGATATTCATATAGCCTGGCACTGGCAAGGATAGGTATTAGGGGGTGAAAGCCGACAACAGGCCAACTTTCGAAAGCACGGGCACAGGCATCAGAATTGTTCTTACCTTGAGGGGGATTCGAACCCACGGCACCTAATCGCCTAGCAGACGACAATCCAACTCTCTACCAATTGAGCTATTCCACTGCCACAAAAAGACAGTGTTCCAACCCAGCGTTAGAGAGAAGTATTGACGCCTACACAGTTCGAAAGTTGTTAACCCCTCCAAGGAGATATTCATATAGCCTGGCACTGGCAAGGATAGGTATTAGGGGGTGAAAGCCGACAACAGGCCAACTTTCGAAAGCACGGGCACAGGCATCAGAATTGTTCTTACCTTGAGGGGGATTCGAACCCACGGCACCTAATCGCCTAGCAGACGACAATCCAACTCTCTACCAATTGAGCTATTCCACTGCCACAAAAAGACAGTGTTCCAACCCAGCGTTAGAGAGAAGTATTGACGCCTACACAGTTCGAAAGTTGTTAACCCCTCCAAGGAGATATTCATATAGCCTGGCACTGGCAAGGATAGGTATTAGGGGGTGAAAGCCGACAACAGGCCAACTTTCGAAAGCACGAGCACAGGCATCAGAATTGTTCTTACCTTGAGGGGGATTCGAACCCACGGCACCTAATCGCCTAGCAGACGACAATCCAACTCTCTACCAATTGAGCTATTCCACTGCCACAAAAAGACAGTGTTCCAACCCAGCGTTAGAGAGAAGTATTGACGCCTACACAGTTCGAAAGTTGTTAACCCCTCCAAGGAGATATTCATATAGCCTGGCACTGGCAAGGATAGGTATTAGGGGTGAAAGCCGACAACAGGCCAACTTTCGAAAGCACGGGCACAGGCATCAGAATTGTTCTTACCTTGAGGGGGATTCGGGTTATTTGACTGTCAGATAACACAATGAAATACTATTCTGTGGAAATAGACTTAAAAAATTAGACTAAAAAAGAATTATGATTAGAATTTTAATAGAATGCATCAGCAGAAATGGCTATGTTCAATGTAGGTTACTTTGGGTATGTTAGTTCTTTTGTTAAATAATAGTTCAGTGATCAGTGGCAGTTGTAGGCACCCTTTCACTTTCAGTCTATCCTTTCTTGTTTGGCTTTGACGTTGTTGAAAAGTAAAAATGCCAAGTTGGCCTAGCCTAGTAAGATTACTTTTGTTTACTTTTTATGTGTAATAAAAAATGGTCAGCAACTTCGTTCGTCTAATGCAAAAGAGAAGAACTAATATAATACAAAAGACAGTACAATCTATAACTGTATTATTGTAAAAATAACGGATAACTGGCTACCGGCGCCTTCGGCTCAAAACTTTCTCAACTATTTAACACATGTTTGGGATTCCCCTTACTCGATTATCAAGTCTTTTATGCAACAAATTTATGTTTGTTAACCGAGTAAAAAATATCATGACGTCAGAGCACGAAATCTTAACCAATCATTGAACAGAATCTCTGTTCAGGGAATCCCGGAAGTAGAATTATCTGACATTTCATCAACAAACAACAACAACGAAAGAATGAATATTTTATTTTGTTCCTTGTCCTTTAACTGTTTTTATATCCAATCTTAGCAGATTAGATCATGAACTCTTGATGCAAATATTAGGAAAGGCAAAATGCCTGGATTGGTTTTATTTAGAAGGCGATGGTCTGTGGGGAGTGACGATTTTGTTTACCCCAGTCTGCTGGAGATATTTCTAAGACTGTCATGGTAGGTAGGGGTGGGGCTCTTTTAAAATAAAAAATTTTTCTTGTATTTTTATCATTGCATGATTATCTGAGATTTTCAAATGTTTATATTTTTGAAGTATGATGCTTACCCCATGGCCATGGAATATGGGCCAATGATCACTGTTTTGTGGTTCACTTCATCCAAATAATGGGCCTATAGCTTATTTGTATGAGGGTTTGAATTATAATAAATGAACTAATCAAAATTAACTTTCGTATATTCAAGCCCATTCAGCTACTTACATTGTTTTGCAAACCAAAATTTGAAAATGGCTGTTTGAAAATCATGTGTAATGTCATGAATATGATATCCGGTTCAACTAAAGAGAAACCTGGTAAAAATATTAGTTTATACGGTAGTTATAAGTTTAAAACAAAGATATTGTTATTAATTATTGAAATGTTTGATTATATTTTCAGGTTAATAGCTATATCTATAGTGTACGGTATTAACCATGATAAATTTACATGTCTTTATGCTAATGACTTACATAATTATTTTATTGGGATATTCGTGTTCAATATCATATCTACTATAATATCTTTTATTGTCATGTTAAACAGCATGAAAGGGGCTATATCAGATACATATAAAAGAAAACAAGTGCCATATCTCCTGTACTTAAAATTAATAATCCTATTTCCTGAATGCATCTGGGTGTTGTTGGGAACGTATTGGGCATTTAGATTTGATTATGGTTGCCCGTATGGTGTAGTGTGGACTGTTAAAGGAACTGTAATATTTTCCTGGATGGTTGGATTGATTGTGTGTGTTCTGATATTTTTGGTCTTCGATCCATTGGGGAAGTATATTCAACAGAATCGGCTAGCTAAGAGAACACCAGAAGGCTGTTCAGAATATCAGAGTGTTGCTGCTATTAAAGCCTGGGAAAGAAGGTAAGATTGGTACCGGTATTGTGATAAAAGCCTAAAGGGATACAATACGATATGAATTTCAATATGAATTATTAAACAAAAGTAACACTTTTATCTTCTTTAGTTACTATGATTTTTGATAGATGTTTATAAACAAAAATATTTTTTTATAAACTGTAGACAGCTTACTGATGTCACGTTTACTTTCACAAATGGTGCTTCAATCTACAATTTCCGCAGCATTTTGATGTTATATGGAAACTTGTTTTTCTATTATCTGTTATGACCTTTAGAATACAGTAAATATGAAATGTTATGTTTGTAATTCTATTAGATACTTGGCAATTTTTCAGGATTCCTGACAAGAACTTTGACATTGACCTTTATTACAATGTTGATACCGGTAAATGTTTCCATTGTTAAGAAAAGAATAATTGCATTAATTGTACCGTAAGCTGATATTAATCAATATTTTATTTATCCATTTGATCTAGGTTATTTTATCAATATTTTTCCAGATGTGGCCTTATGTGTTGTTGTATTGCTAATACTCAACAAAATAGAGATGCTTTTACAGAAATATCAAAACTCATGGCTGATTTTTTCTTGGTAAGAAGAATTATTTCAAGTTTTTGATTTACATAAAAACATTAGTGATTGTTCAGATAGGTCTCAGTTTCCATACGTTCCTATATGTAGCCAATATAAATTATAACAGTAATTTCCCCTTTTTTAAGATGAGGATATTTATTGTAAAATAAATTTCAAATGATATTTCGTTATTTTGATATTTTTGTGTAATTTTGATATATTTTTTGTTGTTTTTTATTAGGACGTTGATTTGGTACCAACAGATATTGCTGCAGGTTTAATATTGATACAAAAATCTCAAATAAAAGCTGAAAATTATTTACAAAGAATTGAAGTTGATTCACCGAGTACGAGTAACCAACGCAATGGTATTACAACCACTACCCCATCTTCTACTGTCACAGATATACCTACACCTCAACCATGGATGACAATCAGACTTATGGCACATTATATGAATTTCGCGTCTGCTAGTTATGGGTGGCCATTGTTTATGTATACTAATTTAGGAACTGGTCTGTGTCAACTGCTGCATAAATCAAGGTATGCTTTGATGTTGTGAATTTCATGCATGGTTCCAATTATAGTAGAAATAGTTTTCATAATTAAAGCAGCATTTGGATAAATATTTTTTTCCATTAGAATCTATTTTATTTTGATCAAACAAGCATCTACTGTTTTCATTATTTTCTTGTCATTTTCATTTAAAGTTTTTGAAAATTAAGACTACAGTCAAATGCTTCTGCATTGGTAGGCTAAAATTAGCTGTGTTTGATAAATTTGAAATTGCAATCATGAATTTTCACAAAAATTTTTTACCTGTTCCAATCTTCACCATGTAGTTATGATTTTATCTCTTGGTTTATAATTGGTGTATCATATTTATTTTGTCTATTTTAGTCCATTATCTTCTTTCCATAGATATGTATGAGTTTTTCTTGTTTTATTTCCATTTTACATTGTACCATTTTACCTCAGAACCTTTTGGTTTCTTTTTTAAAGCAATGGTATATAGGTTGTTTACTCTTCTTGAGATTAATGATTTCTCTCTTTCTGGGGTAAACAATAATTACAATTTTCAAAAGCTCAATATTTGTAATTTAGGACTTTAAGAATGTCTTAGTCTCATACAGCTATGAGCCATAAGATAGCTTTTCATGAGACATTGATAGTTTTAGATAATTGACAATAAAATTGGGTATATTCAATTTACGGTTAAAGTCATGTGATATTTTCATTGCAAAAATATTAAGTTCTCTCATCAGTGGTTTTTATGAAAACACCTTATATACCTATGCTTTAAGAAATATAGAATTTTCCAAGAACTACCCGAAACGTAGATTTTTTTTCCAAACCTGACTGTGTATTATTGATTATTGCAGAATATTCTAGTATTTACCAAGAACATTTTTAGGTTATGTACAAAGTGAGATGAATACCATTTTATTTTTTCTAATAGAATTTAACTTTAATATTAATTTTGTGGAGTTGGTTAATTCATGGTTTAAAGAAAACTTTTAAAAATTCTATTCTTACATCGTTAACATGACATTTGTCGAATCTGTTGATTTGTAATAAATTCAAGTGCGACATCCAAATAAGGTTTGTCCAGTCATATCTGACTCCAGCCAGACTCAAATTAAAAAAATAATCTCTCAATCTAATTTTCAATCCTAGTTTTTCAAGTTCCTTATTTTTGATGTTTCAATATTTTAAGGTGAAGGTAAAAATGTTAGTTTAGTTTTTCTACTAATTTAGTAATTTCACAAATTTAGTTCACTTGTTGATTTTAATTGTTAATAATTAACTTTAGAAGTATGTCAACTTTGACATACAAAACAATATGTAGTTATGGTTCTGGTAACTAGGTAAGGGGCATAGTTTCGTATGTCAATTTATTTTAATAAGATTCTCCTAACTTTGTGCTTTTTGAGAAATCTGATTGGCTTTAAAAATTACAGCAAAGGGTTTATTTACCCATTACTTGGTGAAATCACCTATTTTGGAGAGTCTCAAATCTTTCTGATAACATTCTCAACATTCTCAATAAAGTGCTCTAATGAAAGAGATTTATACAAGAGCAGAAAATGTTCTAATGCAAAAGAGTTTTCTGCAGTGTTATATTTGGAACCAACTTTCCCCTATGAATGAAAAAAGAACAGGATCTTATTTGTATTACACCGTGGTTTAACAGTTGGTTAGAGCCAGCCAAACTGGGTGGTGATATCGTGCATTTGGACCTTGCAATTCAGATTCATTTTGAAAATAGAAAAATCCTTGCATTTTGAAATAAAAACAGGGGAGCTTACTAGAACTATAGTGTCCTGAAAAATATCCTTCATTGGCCACTGCATGACATTGTATATCTTCATAACCCCATGATATACGGAAGATTATAACTCAGAACTGATGAAGTTTGTAACAATATTATGAAGAGAATAATAAAATGGCGGTTATTTTCAGATGTTGTAGTTGTGTCAGACAAGAATATAATATAGTACAAGATAATAATTGTAATTGTCATACAGCCGCCATTATGATACAAACTGGTTTAAAGAAAGAAGATTTAATTTATGTTAGTTATCATAACAAGGTTAGTTATACCAGTACCTAAAAAAGAGCAAGCATGTATGTATGATCAGACTGGTGGAGCCCCCTTGGGGATCTTAATTCAAAATTAGGACTTAAATTTTGAAGGAGAGTTGTGAACATTACTTACGATTAGGTATGGTTCCGAGACTAAAGTTTTTTGGTCGATTAGTTAGTGAACATATCCCTTTAAGATCACCTGTTTTCGATGATTTAGACATGAAGTAACAGCCATATTGAAACATTCTGGCAACCCACAATAAATGTGTATTGTGATTATATTGTAGCTAGCTGAAATTCCATTTTATGTGGCTTTAGATAGAAAAGAAATGAAAGTAGTTGTGTCTATAAGAGGGACAATGTCATTAGAGGTAAGGTACTTGTTGATAAACATGTTTGTGCCAACATAGGACTGAAACTTCAACATCTTTACTGAATTTATTTATTTTTTTAGTCTCTGATGAAACTTATGTCCAGAGTAAAGCTGTTAATTCTATAAGGATTTTGAGCTCATACCCAAACACTTTGTGATAGGTGGACTCGGTACCCAGACAAATTTTGTCAACACAAAAAATGACCAAGGTAGTGTTGTGTTTTGTGTTTGTTTTTGGACAATTGTTTTTGTGTTTGCGTTAGTTACTAATGTTTTTGTGTTACAGGATGCGTTAACAGATCTGTCAGCAGTGGGTGTTAATATTGCTGTTCAAGGTGTTGATAATTGCTATGTTCATTGTGGTATTTTTAAATGTGCTAAATATATACAAGACCAACTACTAGAATTACAACTGATAGATAAAGCTTTTAATGCCTTTCCTGTAAGTTTAGTATTTTATACTACTTTCAAACTAAATTACAATGATAATTCTTTTCTATAAACTTTATTTCTGAGGCTATGCACACCAAAGATATTTTAACAATGGAAACCCAAAACTGAGTAATCTGAAGCAGCTGTCCTGGCAAATATTACGTCATTGCACACCCCATGGTGTTGGCCTATCTTCATAGTTCAGAAAAGAAGAATGCAAAACACCATGTAATTTATTAATTCATTTAAATTTTATTTGAGCATAAAAGCGTGCATTCAGAAGTCAAAAAGGAAGAGTACAATGTAACAGTTTATTTTCCCCGCATATCTAGTTGACTGTAGTATGACTAATCATGTATGATCTTCAAGAACCTAGTATATTTATGTATATTTGATTATATGTATTTTGTATAATACAGGATGCTGATGGTTTAGTTATCACTGGTCATAGTTTAGGTGCTGGAGCAGCTGCTATATTAGCCATGTTATTACGTCAAACTTATCCTGATTTACATTGTTATGCTTTTTCTCCACCAGGTGGCTTATTGAGGTAAATCTTAATCTTATACTGTTGATACATGCTTCAGATATTCTAATGTTATTGGAAAATTATCCTTTTCATTTGAGAAGAATCGCAAAGCTTTAAAATGGTAACCTACCAGACCCTTTATTGTTTCATATGAAAATCATGTGACACCATGAATGTACATTTGTTTTGCTATTACCAAGAAATAGGGTAAAAATATATAATGATTTTGGACTTGTTGAAGAGATTATGAGTTTTATTTAGCCAATAAACATGCTCAATATTCTTTTTTAGTCTAATTTATTCGCTCATTTCAGTCCCACAACGAGTAAACATGCTCAATATTCTGTTTTAGTCTGATATGTTCTTTCATGGTCATGTACTTGATCTCTAAATCATCAAACTCTGTACATTAATTTCTTTTTTTGTTGTTGTTGTATATTGTATGTATGTTTGTCCCCATGGGCTGAGTGTGAGACAGGACCGTATCACTCATGGTATTGAGCCTAATTCTGACCCATGTAAAATAAAGAGTTTATTATTATTATTATCATTTCAGCCCTACAGCAAGTAAACATGCTCGTGATTATATATGTTCAGTGATAGTTGGTAAAGATGTCATACCAAGATTAGGTATTCCCACCATGACCAAATTAAAAAGTCTAATATTAAAGGTTTTAACAGATTGTAAACATCCTAAGGTAGGGTGTGAATTTACTGGGTCTACTTGCAAGGGAAAAACTTAAAGGACAAGACTTAAAGGGCCTGCACGAATTATAGTACAGAACAGACACTGTCGGAACTGGATTCAAGTTAACTGGAACACTATTCTGGACAAAGATTTTCTGTCCCAACTATCTAGGTGGTGAAGCGGGAACAGTGATGTAATCAAAATGGCGGCAAATGTTGCTGTTTTTCAGTGCAGTGGTTGCAGTCATTTACTGTCAGGAACTTGACTAGAAAATTATCAGACATTGGTACCGTACAAAACTTTCCAATTCCTGTCCAGAACTGTCCAAAATTACTTGAAAGCTTGTTCAGAACAGAACACCTGGAACAGGTCAAGAACACCTGATTCGTGCAGACCCTCATGTTAGTAATGTCAATCTATTTTAAGATTAGCTTATTGGATTGGTATTTTGATGTGGTATATTATCTAAGGCAGTAACTAAGAAAGTATCTATACTTTCATCAAGGTCTGTCATGGTATTTTTTGACTAGAATTGGAAAAGTTGGTCAATAATCTTGAAAAAACATTGCTTTTTATCTTATTCTTTATATGAAATTATTTGTATTATAGTATAGAATCTATGCTGGAGGATGTGTCCGGGTGTGCTGTCAATGTTTAACTCATCCTCATGATAAAGAGGATGTTTCTATAGATAAAGATACAACAATTCCAGCTGAAGAACTGGTTTCTGATACAGCAGAGGTTTGTTGAATGCTTTTCAGATAATGTTTATGCTTAAAGCCAGCAAGCTACTTAGCCAGCTCAGTTCTAGTATTATTATTGCTTATTTCAGAAATCCAGTCAAATTGTATACGTTAAATGTTTTTTTGACCCATTTTACCCTTAAAGATATTCCTGCAATTATGTAAACATACATGAAAAAATTCCAAAGTCACAGATTAGATTTTTTCACTATCTAAAAAGTGTATCAAAATTTGTTTTTGACTTACTCAAACTTTAATGACGTCCTTAATGCTTGCAGGCTAGCCTACCTTAATTCTCTTTCAGCTTGTATCTCTGAATGACAAACCTTATTTTGTATACACATAAATTACCTAACCCTTAAATGCTTGTAAGGAAATAAATATTTTTTTATATCAAGGCAGTGACACACAATTATTGTCATTTATCATATCATATATGATTTCAAAACAAATTAAAGATGGCTGAAAAAATGGCTGATTCAGTTCTGTCAATCAACTAAATCTGTATTTAAAGAGTAATTCAGTCATTTATGATATTTCATGATAATATTAAGTGTGTCACTGACTTTAATGCAATTTATTTTTAATAAATTTTCACTGCACCACTCCCAAAATTTTGCACTGTTTTGTGAAAAAGCACAAGATTAGATGACAAATTGATTTTTTTTTTTTTTGTTTATAAGTATAGAAGTTTCAACTGAGATATATAGTCATGTCAAATGAAAATCATTTTTTCTTTTGTATATTATTGTGCTATGAATTTATACAATCCTGCGCTTGCTAGAAGAGATATGTAAAAATCAGATTAGTATTTTTGTTATTGTTTATTTTTGTATTATGTAAATAGATACATCCATTACATGACGAGTTTAAGGTAATTGTTTGTATATTATTTATGAATGATTTCCGCATGAAATTTAACATCAGCTTAGCTTTCTTACATCCAACATAAAACATCTTACTCTTTTAGGTTATTCCAAGCTTAATAATAATTTGTTTCTCTCTTTGTGGGCATATTTTGAAGGAATTCTTGTCTGTTTTTCATGGCTTTTTTTAATGGCTTTTGCAAAGACAGATTTTGATAATATTTGGTGTGTGCGTATATCATTATAAAATAAAAACCGAAATTTCAAATTTAAGCCTTACACTTTCCAATAATCAGAGCTAATTGTCCTGTCATCTTGAAATACGTATAATTTATTCTGTTAAAATTCAAATTTGGAGTTATCACCCTTGTCCCAGAATGAACAAATGTTGAGGCTGTTCCATCAATTCTCAGTCAATTAATGTATAAACTTATTAGGAAGTGCTTGTCTTGTTGAAATTTGCTGAATTTTGGACTATCTGAGTGAATTTGTTAAATTGAGGGCTTTGAAAATGTTGTGTGTCTTGTTTTAAGTGTTTTCCTGTAATGTATTGAAAGTCTGTCAAATGTGTATACCAGTATCTAGAGGTGACTCCATTATTTGCATTTTCTTTTTCTAAAAAGACAGTAATATGATAAGCTCATGTATTGCAGAAAATAGAGACTACATGTATATCTGACGGTAAAAAAACGTTTCTCAGGAACAATAAATTTAAGAATAAATTTTCCAATGTAATCATCCACCATGATATATTTTTAGATTTGATACAGACCATCATTGGCCCCCGGGAATGCCTCTGCTGTACCTTTGGTTTTTTAATTTTGGGTATATTAACTTGAAAATAAATGTTATATAAGTTTTATTTATAAAAATCGTGAGTGTTGACAATTTTCTAGGAATGAGGCAGTGAGTTCCCCACTTTCTCCAGCCATATCTGATGGTAATAATAGAGAATATAAATTAAGCTTGGAGATATCCTAAATATTTCTCTAATTAGTCATATATCATTAACATTAATATTTAATGGTTTTTCACTGATATTTTATACTGTGGAATTGGTAAACCACAGTTTGTGTGCAGTGGGATATTAACTTTAATATTCACCAATATTCATATAGGGTATATTTAGAATTGAGTTATTACATACATATTCACCATCACAAATCTTATAGATACACTCTCATATAGATCCAATTTGACACTGGTTTCACATCATTTGGCTGCAGTAAGACAACAATAAACTAATAACCAGTTTCTGAATTGGCTTCTGTTAAAGTTTGAAGTTTAATGCATATGATCCTTCTTAGGCCCTACTCGTTTACAGTAAAATTACACCCAATATGAAACTGGATTCTGAATCCGTGTCACTCGGTTACAACGGTTTGCCCTGAATTTAGATTCCATGAATCTGTGTCGTATGGCTTTATTCAGCTGAAACAATACACTCGTTAACAACACGAGTCTGATGAAGCAAACCAGTTTCGGATTTTTTTAAATATAGCAGGACCTAAGATACTGCATAATTTATGTCTCAGAAAACATTTGTTGGTTTGAAACATAGCATCTGAAACATTGGTTAATTACATTACAGGTATATTTATTTTAAAGAGATTTTAATTTAAACTTTCTAAACTTTAAATGTGAGGACATTGATTAAATTGCATCGATCAGATTTTAAGTCGGGAGGGTTATTGTTATAGAAATGAATTTAGAAAATCTCTTTATGATCCTTCTGAATAATTTTCTGTAGCTAAATGTTGTGATGCCATACACAAGATTAACTTTAATATAACCAGACAACAAACTTTTCACTATTCACTTCTAAATTTTCTTAGTTTAGATAAATATAATTAGCTAGTTTGAATTTGTATTGACAGTGCGGCCTTAGAAATTTATTGTATTCATGAAATTTATTGGACTGGTCACAGTTAAATTGTTGACATCTTTAAGGAATTTGTATAAAATTTATGTACATTCACTGTAAGAGGACAAAGGCGTTAATATGCATGTTGGTGCTTCTAGTCTTGGATGATTTTGAATTTGAAGATTTTTTATGCAACAAGACTTGATTTGATTTGGGCTTCTGCTTTTGGAAGATTGTGGAATCATTCATTTACCTGGACTTTTTTTTACATAAAGAACTTTAACTGTAGGACATAGTTTTAGACACTTGTCGTCTACTAATAATTCTAATCAAAATCCAGAAAAAAAAAATCTTTAAGAGGTTTTTTTAGATGTGTGTGTTTTTGTTCTTACATCTAGACCTTAGCAATCATAACTATTATAAAACCAATTTTTCTTGGAATTACAGGAATCACAGACATTGTAACAGGCAATTGAATGGTTGCAACTGAAGATATGTGTCTTAAACATTATATATGACATGACATTGTTATTTTGCATTGATCTGTTTATATTAAATACATTGCATTAAGTCACCCTATTTGAAAATTTCTTTGAAAGCGCTGCATTTTGTGACCATTGCCTGTTTGTATCTGCCATTATTTGTCATGTCGTGTGACAAAATATTTTTTTGGTTTATGTTATTAGCAGAAGCCCAACAACCCAAATTTATTGAGAAAATAGTTTTTGATAACAATGAAATTGAACTACATTTGAGGTCTATAATATCAACACATTATAACAAGTAAACAACATATATTCATCAATCAAAGTCCCTTTATAAATATGTACTATGTACTGAGGCATTGAATACATGATTAGCATGATGGAAATATATTCTCCATATTAATAGTTCATTAGATTATACTAAAATTCTGAACTAGGCCTGTGTTTTGGGGAATTTATTTGAATATGGCCCTAAGAACACCTTTCACCAATGTACATATTGCCAATTTTTATGGATTTTGAGTTTGGTTTTGTGGTTTGGATCATTAGTACGCTGGTTACAAAATGTAATATATCACCACTGATACTAATATGATGTTATTTTGGTATTTTGGTCTGCTATATTACAGGATTCATTACGTACAGCCTATGTTAATGCTAATAGAATGATAGATAGTATAGAATGGCCAATGCACCCTCCAGGACAAATTCTACATATTTATGAGGTTGGAGAAGAAAGGTAAGAACAAAATCCTCTTTTTTTCAAAAATAACAAATTAGGTTCACATTAAACATTTCTTGACCAAACCTTTCCTGGATTATCCATATTCATTTACAGCTGGGTTAACAGGAAAAATGAGGAGAGATTCAAGCAAGATTGAAAGGCACAGCAAACCTCTTGACATTGATTTTTCCTGGATCGTCCATATTCATTTACAACCGGGTTAGCAGGACTAATGAAGAGAGATGACTTGTTCAACCACCATTTTTTCAACAAAAGTATTATGATGTCACTTAATTTCACTTTCTTGATTTTATGTTTCTTATAAGTGATACCCTACAACCTGTGGTTTATAACTTTTTCCTTTAATAATGTTGTATTATATTGCAGTAAATGTTATGGTAGTGAAACTATATATTCAGCAACATGGGCTGATGTAGATGATTTTAATGAGATATTAATAAGTCCTAGTATGGCTTTTGATCATTTTGCTGAAGTTGTGTCAGATTCCTTAGAACAACTAGTGAAACGAAACTTCAAACTGACAACCAAACATACAACAACATCACAAGAAACAACACCGTTATCAACAACACCACAAGAAACACCACCAGGACCTGCAACACCACTAACAACAACAACACCACAAACAGCAATATCACTGCCAACAACACCACAAGAGACATCACTGCCAACAACACCACAAGAAACATCGCTAGTGACAACACCACAAACAACAACACCACAAGAAACATCGCTAACTACAACACCACAAGCAACAACATCACTACCAACAACACCACAAGAAGAAACAAACAATACCAGCTATGCTTAGAGGTTTTTTTTAACAGATATTTTTAGATTTTTTATGCCTATATAGAAATATATATTGTTGCTAATGTTTGTCTGGTTTTATCATTTGTTATTGGTAAAGTAAAGGTTATTTGTAGAAACCCTATTACAGTGTAAACACTTTCACATTATATATAAAGTCACTTAAAGAGGCATGTTCATCATTCTCTAAAATGGAAATTTGTCCAATAATACTGTTGAAATTATTGAGAAAACACATAATTTGTGTATAGTTCTAGTACTTCTGAAGACTATTTACATATATTCAATACCCAAATCAGTCCAAGATAATACTGACTGCTCCCATTTAATTATATCTCCAATACAAGATTTAAATTTGATAATATTTCTTCATTTGGTTGAATTATTGCCATGGATCTATGATTGAAAAGATGTTGATGCTCACTAGGCAGAATAAACTATTAACATTCTACATGTACTTATAACTACCGTACCAAAAATTGTAGTCCTCAAATCCTGTTTATGTTTTAAACATGATATCCACAAATATATTTACTGTACCAAAGAATGTTAGCATTTTCTTGTTTGCACTAAAGGAGCAACAATGTTTTTTTAAGAAAGAAACCATTTTAGAGTTTAAGAACTTGAAAAATTGTTTAATAATTGCAATATCGTATATTGTTGTAGTTGGTATATATCACTGTGTCTAGCAAGTTATTTTTAAATTTGTCTGTTGTAATTCTTGTCCTTTCAGGGTAATTTTTCTATTTGCATCTATTTTGACTTTTGCAAATTGTTTATTGTTTATTGCAATATATGTACATTGGCATTTAATAGGATAATATGCATTTTGTTGATGTTTTATGGATATTTTTTATGAATATATCCAATTTTCGGTTATATTGAATCTATTTTTTATATAGATATTCATATATATATACTTCTGTTTATGTAACTACTTATATAGATTCTGTCTGATCAATTGCTGGATTTTATAAATGAAAAATTGTACTTATGTGTGTATTTTATGAAAAATTTTTACCGGACTTGATCAAGTAAACAAACTTAGAAAAAATTAACATAGCTCTTGGCTATAAAACTTGGATATTTCAATAATAAAATGTCTTATGTTTAAAAATTGTCATAAGTGTGGAATTATTCATTGCAAAATGCCCAAAGTACGACAAAATTTATCGTAAGATTTTTCGAGAAACAGGGTTCTGATTTTTATTTTAATATCAATAATGATGTTAATAATGCCTAGAAATATTCAATTTTGGGTCACAATAAAATTTTCTGAACAATATAATCAGCAATAATCGTTTCTGTTATAATGTGTATTCTATTGGATGATGACTATATGCTGTTTTAGTGAAGTGTCAATATTATTATTGTAGATTCTATTTTCATAATGAAGTATGTAATCTTGACTATCTCAGATATTTTTAAACAGAATCGAAGCTTTTCTTTAGATTTTTCTATATTTACATCTTATAATAACCAATATTGTTGTTATCAGTTTATTGTTTTAGCCAAATGGCCTATTTATACTCGTTTAGCTATGATATATCTAATCTGTCTCCTAAACAGATCGTAACATGAATTTTCAGTTCAAAAAACACAAAGTTAGAACCAGATGTCCGGTTTTTGAAAAAGGAGGTTGGCAAACCAAATTCAAATGACTCTGTTTAGTAGAATTATTTCTTTGTATAAATTTTTTTTAAGTAAATTATAGCCCATGTTTTATTTATATAAAAATTACTATAACTTTGCTATCTATATTTTTAAGTGCTACTCTTTGCTATATGTTATTATTATGTTATATTTTATGTCCTACCTGGTATACAAAATGGAAAGGGCTGTTCCAGAAAAATACACCCCCGCCCCCCCGATGGCTATTGTTATTTTTATTAATATGGGTCATTGTTGATGTCTGTGATCCTTAATATGTCCTTACTACCGGTGAACTTTTGTATTTCTATGAGTAGCTCATGCTACATAAATGACATTTCTGTGTGGTAGTGCGGTGTAGTTTAAACTACTGTCTTTGGGAGGGATGTATTTATCTGGAACAGCCCTAAAGATAATGACCAAGAAATTTTGTACTATTGATTGACATAATTCTTCTGGGTGTGCTTTCTTTGATTTTACTGTAGTATATTATATTTTTGTCTATAGAATTTATTGATATGTTTATCTCTGACTTTTTGCATTTTACGTTTTTATTTTCTCTCTGAAATTTCCGGTTAACATAGACATGTTTTAGTTTATGATTGTTTATTTTTGTTGTTGATGGGTTGATCATCTGTGATTTTGTTATATTTGAGCTGTTGTTATTTATTATTTCTGTAGATGACAGGTTTGTTTCGAAACATAGTCAATTATTTATGGCTGGACCATTATCAAATATTTTAGATCTGATTTTTGTCTTCATATAATTAAAAGATTTGAATTTTGTTCAATGTTTTTTTTATATAAAGATGTTTCATATTTTTTGTTTAATCAAACATCAAGGAAATATATTTATATTAGGAATTATCTGCATTTATTTAAATTATGTGTAAAAAATATGATAATTGTTTTATAGTTTGGGCTAAATATACTATTCTATGTCTATTTTGATTTTTAATAATAACACAAATGTATTTTCTATCTAATCCTACTCTCCATCAGTATTTCCTGTGTGTTGCTAATCAAATTCATGGGTATGATCATTTGGTTTAAGAAATACCCAGGATTTGATTGTAGTTTTATCACTTAAATGTAACCATAGTATTTTTACACATTCTGATTCTTTAGTTTTTCTAACATTCCCAAATATTTAGTTAGAAAAAAAATGCTGAATTTTCTGTAGCTAGTCACATGTTATCATTTTAACCCTTTCAACCCGACAAGCCGGTATACCGGCCCATCCTTACGTTATATATACCCGACAAGCCGGTAAACCGGCCGTTGTCAAGTGACGTCATACAACGTTAACGTAATACGTTTTAAGAAATAGTGCTGGGAGTTCAGGGTATATGACGTTTTAGCCAAAGTAACGTCAGGGTTCAAAGGGTTAACCTCCCCTGAACCAACTTATTAATTGTTTTTATAAATTATTGTGCTAGACTACCAAAATATATACTAGAGGCAGGAATAATTTGCTTTGTTTTATGTGCCAGAATTAGGGTTTCAAATGGCTTTTTTTAACAATATCATTCTGTTTGTCAACTTAAGAATTGACATAACAGGAGGCCTCTGATATAGGCCTACCGTTCAACAGATTTTTATTTTGCATAATATTAGCTTTTATCAATGTTTTGTTAGTATTCCCTAAAGTGGGATTTATTTGTACAAATGTAACCGCAAGAGATTTTCTTTTTGCTTTAAGTGTTTGTTAATGGTTTACATACATAATTATGTGGTTTTTGATAAACATTGAATTACGTTTAGTTTTCCAATAAAATCTTTAATATTTCAGTTTATTTTATTTATTTATTTATTACAATGATAGTTTTGTACCATTCCTGAAATTTCTAGACAATTTCATCAGCCCAATAGATTTCAAGGACAAAGATAGTTTGCCAGCATTATGCTCTAGATTTGGGGAACCATGCCACTGAGTTGTCCTCTAACAGTTAAAGTAGGAAAAAAATAAATACACGAGAACGTGCAAATAGTAGGTAAAAAGTCGATATAATGAGAGTAAATGTAGCTACGTTTCGGGACTAATCCCTTTATCAAGCAAAAAAAAAAAAATATATAAAAATATTTTAAGGCGAGATAGGTCCTTTCCCTAAGAGAAACAACACTAATCTGACAAAAATAGGAAACTTAACTGGTTAGGTAATAAAAACAAAATATTTCAAGAGAGATAATCGGTATAAAAAAAGAAAGAAAAAATATAGGTCAAGGAAATGCGAAATGAATGTCAAGGTAGATTAATTTAAATAGGAGAACTGTTTGTTCATCCCTTGAGGTGCTAAGGTTCCAAGGCGATGTATAATATTCATCTCGCAACGTTTTCGGTTAGACTCTCCTCCGTAGAGCTGGGCGACACCAGTAACTTTCACGTGTCCTATAAAATAGAGCTTAGCTAGCATAGCGGCAGAGAGTTTTAGCGTAAGAGGTGACACGAGAGCTGGGTCTAATTTTAAGACTTGATATCTAGTGACATAATGACGTGACAGATGAGAATTGTATCGGTGCTCTCAGTGTCCTTGATACACATAAAAAAAATTCCAAAACCTCTTCGTAATCCCTTTAAGCAAATATAATGTTGAACATTTTTTCTGTTAAGTTGAATCAGATGAAAAAAATCATTCCAAAAATTTACTTTTTTTATTGCGATTAACATATTAATAAAAATTCTTGTACAATGAAATACTAGTGTATAGGAAGACAAAACTCTGGAAGCTACCATTTATTAATATAAAATTTATATAAATATTTATAAAATTAACACAATTATTGAGACAATATATTTTCACAAAATTGTCTGGCACCAAGAGATGCATTAGATGCAAAATGTAAAAAAAGCCATATAAAACAACATTTTTCTTTAAAGGGATTGTAAAGTGGTTTTCTAAATTTTGAATGTGTATCAAGGACAGTGATGGCATCAATTTGCGCCATTGCAATTTATTTTCTGACGTCTGTTGTTTTTGCAATTCCACTAAAACGCATTTTATGACAAAGTTTAGAAAACCTCTGTACAATCCCATTTATAGTATATGTCAGAATATGCGTAAAGATTTAAATTAAAAGGATCGTAAATTGTTTTATAACTCCACTTAAACTAAGTGTTTGATAACATCACAAATGGCAAAGGTCTTCCGTCATACGAGTATATTTCGGACGCATTTGAGTTTAAGGGGAATTGCTGGAACCATATTAGACATTTTATTAAAAAATTATAATGGTGCAAATTGATGCTTAAGTGTCCCAAATACCCTAAAAAATTTAGAAAACCACTTAACAATATATTAATAGCACACTAAATATAATGGTGTCAGTAGTAAAACCCAATTTAAGGGAATATTTTTAGCTGAAATTTCAAGAAGAACCGTGTTTCTCATCAATGTTAACTTGCATAAATTTAAAATTTTATCAATGTGTAGTCATAGTTAGATTATAGATACTTTTTTTTTTATGCTAATATTAAAACAATATTCATTTACATTGGCAATAATGTTGAACAAATATGCAAAGAAAGTATGTAGGGTATGCATTTATACATAAATATGTCTAACAATTGAGTATTTTAGTCAATTCTGTATAAGAAAAATAACAAGATTTATATCATATAGGGACAAAATAATGATCAGAAAAGGACAAAAATAGGTGTTAATATCAACCATCAATAAACTCTTAATAATGTAAGATATCTGTATATCTGTATAAATACAGGACTGGAAATGTGCTCTGTATTCAACAACCATATAACATGATCATAGTATAGCATATTGTGTACCCAAAAAATTACAAAACATAATATAGCATATTTTGTACCCAATTATAAAATTACATAGCATAGCATATTGTGTACCAAATAATAAAATAACATAGCATAGCATATTGTGTACCCAAAAAATTACAAAACATTGTATAGCATATTGTGTACCCAATAATTAAAAAAACATAAAGCATTTTGTGCTCCCAAAAGTATCACAGACTTAAAAGAACCTGATTTTCTATAACTTAAATACTCTTTAAAAATACATGGATTAATAACATTGAGAGGTAACCATATATCATTAACAAGGCTAGTTAGAATAATATAATCAATAGAGATTCCTTAAAGTACCCTGAAAACATCAAACTTTTCTTACTCAAATAGAGATCACAAGGGTTTTATTTCCGGTTTATTGTCTACAGAAGCTTATGACTTTAACATAACATTTTGATTGAAGCCTTTCACAAAATTAAACAACAACTAACTGACTTATCAATATATAAATAAACAAAAACAGTAAATATTTGATGAAAATCAACAACAAAAAAGTAAATGTCCTGCAACATTATTTTTGAGATCAGAAAAAAAAAAATTTCTATTCATGTTCTGATAAATCAAGAGGCAATCTTAAGAAATGGCTCGCTTAAAAATTGATTATATTGATTACTATACTACATACACGTTTCTTGTATGGCAAGATATATTTTTATTGATCAGGGACCCTATTCTTGAAACTTCACTGATTTTTGTTTTGAAATTTTTGATGTGTCGGTCACTCAAATCACTTACTATCCAATTTGATTTCAATATTTCAGAATATTTATCTGAGTTTAGTTCTCGAGAATATGGCCCCTGGAATTCACAAGATTAATAAGCATTAATTATAACTTAATTTGTATATAAAAAATAGGCATTTTTTTCTTGTGCACTGTCAAATTACACATGCTCAATTTTGTTGTCTGAATTGTCAAGCCAGCAAAAATTATATCAACAGCTCTGAATCACATTTTGCGGATATTAAAAAAATGTACCTGAGAATATTGTTAAAAAAAGTAAGTATATTTGAGCAATATCAAAATTAGGCATTGCATTAATGCATAAGTAGGGACTAAATTGATGTGTCTACTGTAAAAGGTATGTATACAATAAAATCATATCTATACAAAAAGCCCACTACATTTTGTACGAATAGTTTCTATTCTATTTCAATATATAAAACATTATAGATGAATATTAATTATTCTAATCATTTCTTTTTAAGAGGTTTAATATTTAATCTTCTATTTAAACTATGTTCATTAACATCATCATCTTCATCACTTTCATGAGGTCTTTTATACTGAAAGATACAGAACATGTATACAGGGTTACTCATTATATAAATCATACAAATGAATGGGGTTTAAGATCCCACAAGGGGCCTTATTCTCGAAAACTTAACTTACAATGATTTTAGTGTTCCAGTCATATAATTGGACAATCACTAAAATTGATTTTAAATCATATTATCCAATCAGATAACTTGATTTTTTAAAATCTGGATTTTATCTTAGTTAAGTTTTCGAGTATAAGGCCCCTTATTGGGCTAATGAAAACAAATAATGCCAGCCCTGAGAAATCAGCGTTAAGTGTTTCTAATTAAACTCAAATTTCTGTCTATTTACGATCATTCCATTAAGTTTAATTAAGTTGATTACTTTGCATAACAGTAATGTTCTTTTACAGCATTGAATGCACCTTCATACATTGTGCAAAATTTGTCCCTAAAACAAATTTCGTGGGTATTTCCAATATAGTAATTTGTTCTAATTAAGTTACCTCTTGCATATTATTCATATCTAGATTCACTATTTCTAATCTTGATGGATGAACTCGTTCGTGATTCTTCCCTAATACAAATGTATCATAGGCTTCTTTCATCTACAAAATATATATTTATATAAAGTAATTGATAGTTGAGACATTAATATCTATAGGGATACAGAGTAGAACAAGGCCCATGTATTTTTAATATATACTTTCTGTAGTACAACAAGGGCATTATCAGAACCACAAATAAAGCTCAGGGTACCTAAAGCTATACTTTACAAAAGACACTTTCAAAATCAGGTTTTACGGATGGTTCCATACCACCTAAAACATGAACCGAGCTGAAATGACCAGAACCGAAATGGAAACGACCTCAAACTATTTTACAATTAATTCTAAGCATACTAATCATAATGTACATAAAGTTAAAGTTTGAAAAATTTGTTTGGCCTGATGATCTTGTTTGGAATTTAGTTAAAACTAGTTTGAGTTTGTTTCTTAGTCGTTTTCCTGCTAAGTTCATGCTTTAGTAAGTAAGGGATGGTTCTATACTGTCAACTGACTTAATTCAATTGAAGATTAAATGATATTTGTTAAAGCATCACCACTAGTTGTTTGTAGCAGTGAACTAGATATTGAAGTTAGTGGTTTACCTGGAAGGCACATCTATCAAAAGGCATTCTACCTACTGCTGTTCCTAATCCGGGACATAGCACACTTTTTATTTTATCATCATGATGTCTGTTAAAATTTTCAACTACAACAAAAGAATTTGTATTATAAATAACTATTTCTCTGGTTTTTAGAATTCTAATATGTCGTATAATTACAAAATGTTTCATGTTACCATTCAGTAAATCAGAAAAAAACCTCTGTCCCTATATATAATATACACGTCAAGACCCCCACAAAGTTGGCATAACACAGACACCATGATATTTATATGGTATCCAAATCCCATTAGTTTGGTTACATTAGTACAGTTAACCTTGTCAAAATTGTGTATAGATAATCAGGGATAGAGAACTAGCTTGCACAAGATCTTTAGCACCAATTTGGCATATTGCAGCATCAAAATTTCACAGGAAAACTAATGTGGGATAAAGATAGTAAAACATGCATATCATAATATTATAATTTCTGTAGTAAAACATGCATATCATAATATTATAATTTCTGTAGTAAAACATGCATATCATAATATTATAATTTCTGTAGTAACAAACCTGCTAGAATAACAGCTCTGAAGGCAAGATAAGAGTTGACTGTATCATCTACAAATTGAGGAACTCTCATAGTAGGTGCCGAGATCAAATATTTAATAGGTTTATTTTCATTAGCACCTTTCCAGTTCATAGAATCTTGTTTAGCACCACCTTCGAACATTGGTATAATAACAGCAGCTCCCTATAACATAGAACAATATTAACATCAAATGGGGAACAGTTTGTATTTTCAGGGTTTGATATTGGTTTTGAATATATCAGGTGTCTGGGGTAAAGCAACCAACATGTTTCTTAGGAGATGGTACTTTTAGATGATATCTATGAAATCATCTCAGGATGGAAAAACAGTTGATGATGGTGGTCAAAGTGGTGAAGAGTGAAGACACATAGAACACAGGTTGAAATAGGTAATTTGCTCTGATATTGCTTTTTTTGACAAGCAATTTTGTTCAGGCGGTACAATTGGGTTTTTTGAGTTTAAAGGGTAAGACTTAAGCAGAAACTTTGAATTCTATATACCATTGTATCCCAAAAACAAGTGATGGTGATATTGAGTGGTATGTGGTATTGACACAATGTATATACATAATATATTTCTCAAAACATTGTCACCTACCACTAAAATTTCTCCATGATGTTCTTCTCTTATTACTTTCTGTAGACGTTTCTGCCTAAAATAAGAAATCAAACGAAAATAAAATATCTTGTACCTTGAAATGAACAGAATTTAATGTCATGCAGTGTGCAATGAAGAAAATTTTGCTAGTACAGCATTACTACTGTTTTTTTATTTCAAGCTGTTGGTTTTTTTAGGTCCACAGTCTGTGGCACACAGGGCTATCTTGACTTTTGTCTGGATTGAGTCCTGGTTTTTGAACAATCTTCTAACCTACTGATCCATTAGAGCTTCATTTCATGTTTATAAAATGGTGATTACAAATAATACAAAAAACTCAAATTGGTGCAACTGGTCCAATATCTATGTCACATTTTGTTTGTAAATCAGAAATTAATTTTTCTTCTTTGAATAATCAACTCACAGTTGCCAACCAAAATGCATGCTATATGCCATATCAATACCACCATCCATAAAACCAAAACTATTTGCTGGTGATACCTGAAGCGAATCAAAAATTCTTAATTAGAATTGTGGACTATAAAATATATCAGAAATTGAATCAAATAACACCTCTTAAACATGGAAATTACTTTAGTCACTGATGTCTCTGATTTGATATCCTATGTTTTTGATTTGATATCCTAAGTTTTTTTTTGTTGATATTCAATGTTTTTGATTTGATTGATATCCAGTGTTTTTTATTTGATATCCAGTGTTTTTTATTTGATATTTATTTGAGGTCTTTAGTTTGATATCCAATGTCTATGTAGGCCTACTTACAATAGCATCTGCTGATGGGGCTCCTTTAAATATATCACCATGGGAAACCTGAAATTTTACAAAGAATGAAATGTTAAAATACCATTTTGGATTGACTTTCCTAAAATCTCGTTCACTGAACAGATACCCCGAAAAAAAGGTGAGGGTTAAGGTTATGATATAGAATAAATATAAAAAGCTTTTGAGGCAATTTGAATTTATTTAAAGGGATTGTAAAGAGGCTTTCTAAACTTTGTATGTATTGGGAACACTGATAGTAAACCTCTTTACAATCCCTTTAAATAAATTAAAATTGTTTCTAAAGTAATTTTACATACCTGTACCATTCCTGATTTGGTATCATTATCAAAAAAAACTTGCCATTCAGTAACTAATCTCTTATTTCTATCTCTTAATTTGTATACAACTTCATAATTTGGTGTGACACCATTTTGTTGAGATACGTCAGCATTATAATACAGTCCTCTGCCACATTCTAAATTATTACCACCTTGCATAGTTACTCACTAACTACTGTTATATTCAATACAATATTCTGAAAAGATTCAAGGTGTTCTCTTCTACCATTCCTTAAATGGAAATATAATAGTGATGTCTAAGAGAGACACTTTCACCATCTGTTTGATTAGTCACACACAAATATTTTTAGCTAAACTAATCATTCATATAGTTCACTCACAGCCTAATTGTCAAAATTTGAGCCTTCAAGTTCATCTGTTTCAATAATCATGTTTGAATCATGCTTTTGAATATAGTCAATATTGACTATGGTTTGAAAGTTAATTTAGTATTAAACTACACCAGACAGTGCAGTGGCGGATCCAGGAGGGGGCGTAGAGGGCGTACGCCCCCCCTTTACTTTGTCTTTTTTTTTTTTTTAAATTAGACTGTACAATGAATACGCCTATAGATTTCGTTAACATGGTCCACGTCAGAAACCGTTAAATTAGTACAATTTATACTTATTCTATGTTTTTAAGCCAAAATAAAGGTCAAAAAATTTTTCAACTCGCTTTGCTCGGCTAAATTTTTCATCCACGCCCCCCCTTTCGAAAATCCTGGATCCGCCCCTGCAGTGGTATTCTTATGTTCTGAGACTGAGACTGAGAGTGAGAGAAACCTAAAATGCATTTTTACTTTAAATTAATTTCAAATTGTGCAACATTTCCTTCATTTTCAGGAATCTGTGTGCATATTATATTATATTGTTTTCATATTTTGGTGAAATTACAGACATATAGGACTACGGTAGGCTTATCTAAATTTGAAAATATTTTCGGTACCGTAGGATCAGAGAGTAAATCATGTTCTTTATAAGTAGGCCAAAATCTAATCTACACAGGGCCATACGCCCATAGGCATTCATTTATCATACTGAAATAAAAAAAATCCAGAATATTTACCATACCACACTCCACGACCCAAGTCAAATCACCTGACCAAAGCCAAAGGCAAAGGATATAATATCATAAATCATAAACAAAACTTCTCGGCATTATCTTACCAACAAATATAGCCAGCCATAAATAAAAGTCTAGTCTGTATACTGACACTGTAACAATTTAAACGTGTTCTAATTACAGTACATTCGACATGTCACATTCTATTTTAGTCACATTACACATGCATTTGCATAATATAGAACGACCATACGATATAGGCACTCGTATACATATCAACTTTGGAACAAGACCAGCGTGCTAGATAACCTCAAATAATATACGGTAGTCGCCATATTGGACAAATTAGAGTTCAGCCAATCACAATCATTCTACTCAGAGGGTTGTCTTCTTTCGCGGTAAAAACCATACATATCCGAAGTAGGCTACATACGAGTGGTTGAGCCCGCTGATCCATAGATATAGACTATAGATATAATAATACATTTTACTGATACACGTTCAGATTTGAGTAATTTAAAAAAAAAGGCTCTCTGAAAGGAATATATAACCTCAAGATTTGACTACACGTCAATAAATTTAAATTTTTTACCAGCGGACTATAAAGGCCACGGTGTCATAACTAGGCCTATACAACAGATCACCTTCATAATCTGGTAAATCCAGAAAACTATTTATTATATAAAATAATTGGAAAACGCTTACAAAAACTTGTGTTTTTCATCAATAACTTTACATTTTATGTATACTTACTTAGTTTTATATCAATCTAATTAAAATTAGATTACATTTCGTTTATTTGATTCTGTTTGTATTTTTATGACACCACTGATAATGTAGGTTAGGCCTACTCAGATTCGGATCGATTTGTCTCAGCATAAACATTCGCGGCAAATCGACCCAATATAAAATGTGAATTATTTTAACTTAAAATATCGGTAAAATAACTTGAGTTTTTTTTTATGAGAAAAGCTGACATAAGTGTTCTTTCAGTTTCACAAATACTTATAGAGCTACCTCACTTACTCTTTGTACGAAGCCACATACTCTTTTCTATATGGAAGGTTTACCTAACAAAAATTATACAACAATTTAAGATAGTGGACCACGGCCATATTGTAAGCCAATGTGGGGGCACCTGTCGAATGCTTTTGGCATACGTTTGTCAGGACGGCTCGCCTCAGCATTCTATCTCTACTGGCTTCATTTATCCCAGAATAGGGCCTTTCATGTATGCTATGTAACGTTACGTTGTGCCTTGGTACACCAACCCATCATAGTGGGGACGAGATGCCATCTTGCCCTTTAGGCCATGGGCCAACCCTAATTATCGTTTCAGTAGCCTACAGGTGAAAGGTGACTAGTAAATCTCAGTGTGATAATTAAGAGGGTGTTTAAAAAGGCCCAAATCCACATTGTTTTACCACCAAAATATGTTTGTTATTTAAATATGACCAAAATAACCCAAAAAATTTAGCATAACGTCACTATGGGCATTTTAGATTATTGACCAATCAGAATGCAGCATTTTCTTCAGCCCTGTACAGTGACATGGCTGCCAATTCACTGAATTACATCTGTCATGTTGCTGACCCAGGGAAAAATAGTATCATAAGGAGTGTTAATAACATTATTTGGGAAAAATTAGTTAAATGTATGACAGAGTCAGGCCCCAACTGAATGGAAAAGAAAGAGATAGGTATTGTTATCAATAACAAACTAGAAATGGAAGAGAAAAGGGGACAGCCAGGTTAGCTGATTGTAGTGATAGGCCTACTGATAAACTGAATGAAGAAGAGATTGAGTCTTGAAAGTCTACACCTTCTAAAGTAAAAAAAAGGTACCCACTAGGTCCCAAAAGATCAACCCATGATTTACCTGAAGAGTGTATTGTTTGTAGGAAGAGTAAAACGACAGTGAGCAAATCAACTGGTAAAAAAGATCTGTGGAAAAACTTATAAATTTCATTCATGTGCATCAGATTGTTCGAATTTACTAAAAGTAGTAAAAGCTTTATACTACTGCAAATAGGAGACTTTGATCCAGTTAGTATAGAAGTAAGATACCATGCCTCATTCTGAAAGAAGTATACTAAGTGTTTGTTTGTAAACAAGAAATCAACTTCAAAGGACATCAATCGTTTTTGTTTAGATACTAGAAGATACCTAGAACGAACAATCATGTTCATATATAACATTAAATGGAGACAATGATTCTAACAATAGCCTACAAATGTGAGTGAACATATAAGGCAACTCATAATACAAATAATTCGAGACAAGCACAAGATGAATTTGCAGACTTATACCGACCAGCTCTTTAAATGTGTGAATCCATTTCAGCAGTGAATGGACTAGTAAGCTGACCTCCTAAAGCTAATGAAATCAATATGGGAAATTGTAAACAAATTGTTCCTGATTTTGTTTTTAACTTCATCGCCTGGAAGTTGGAGCTGTGGAATGTTCTCCGAGTTTATGAGAAGAAAGTTTTGTTTTTAAAATACACATGCCACAGTAAACACTTTAACAATTTTGCATTCATTTAGTAATGAACTACAAATTTTCTTAGAGATTCCAAAGCCAGAGTCAACCCGGTGTTGTCTTTCAACTCATTATAACTAAATATATAATACCTATTTGTGCACAATTATTGTGATCTGCCTTAGCAATGTCTATTGACTGTCATCCTAATTTTGCATCCCTTCGGAATGAATATTCAAGTGGACTTCCAAATCATACCCTTTGTAATTCAATACAACAGCACTTCGGGTCAAGTTCCTCGAATAATAATTCGCCTATACAAGGAATTACAAGAAAAATTCCCAACTGTTTTTTCAAATGACTTAGTGATCGCCTATACTCGAAATAAAAACCTAAATGATATCTTAGTTCATGGTAGATTACCCATTATTTCCTAGATTTAAGTGCATTCTCTTTACTCTCCTCTTACCTATTCCCTATGTTAATTTTCTCGCCATTAGCTTTTCCTATACGTCTTATACATGTCACCCATTATCAATTTCATATTTTCTGATATAGTGTATGATGCATTTGCATTTTGCATAACTTATAGATACAAACTAATTATTCATTAGTTTCATTGATGTTAATGTTCCTATGGGAACCAGTATTTTATCTTTAATTTCAGATTCCCAAGATTATGGATGACTGTTTTCATTATATTTTTTTAATTTTTAAACTAACTTCACAAACAATTCTCTCACTAGAGGTTATGCCTACATGCCTGTGCCTGTGCTTTCGTAACATTACTTCATTGTAATGTTACAATCTAAAATTCCTAATTTTGATGTCATGCTGTTTGACAGGAGGAGCTATGGCCATTACAGTGTAGAAGATTTGCTAGGATACGTTACTTTCAGTAGGATTCCCTTGCTGTTATTTTTATACGCCCACATGAAATGTGGAGCGTATATTGTCGTCACCCAGGTCCGTCGGTCCGTCGGTCCGTCCGTCCGTCGGTCTGTCCGTCCGTCCGTCCGTCCGTCCACAATTGCTTGTTAACACTCTACAGGTCACAATTCTTTACGGATTTTAACGAAACTTGCTGAAATTGTTTGTTATCACCCAAGGATGAACCCTATTGAAAATCAAAAGAATCGCAAAATATTTGATATGAATTATTGCCCTTGTTCTTTAAAACGCGTTCGATTTTGAGCTTGTTAACACTCTACAGGTCACAATTCTGTATGGATTTTGACGAAAATTGCTGAAATTGTTTAATATCACACAAGGATGAACCCTATTGAAAATCGAAAAGATCGAAAAATATTTAATATGAATTATTGCCCTTGTTCTTTGAAACGTGTTCGATTTTTAGCTTGTTAACACTCTACAAATCACAATTCTTTACGGATTTTGATGAAACTTGCTGAAATTGTTTATCATCACTCAAGGATGAACCCTATCGAAAATCAAAAGAATCGAAAAATATTTGATATGAATTATTGCCCTTGTTCTTTAAAACGCGTTCGATTTTTAGCTCGTTAACACTCTACAAGTCACAATTCTTTACGGATTTTGATGAAACTTGCTGAAATTGTTTATCATCACCCAAGGATGTACTCTATCGAAAATCAAAAGAATCGAAAAATATTTAACATGAATTATTGCCCTTGTTCTTCAAAACGAGTTTGATTTTAAGCTCGTTAACACTCTACAAGTCACAATTCTTTACTGATTTTGATTAAACTTTCTGAAATTCTTTATTATCACTCAAGGATGAACCCTATTGAAAATCAAAAGAATCGAAAAATATTTAACATGAATTATTGCCCTTGTTCTTCAAAACGCGTTCGATTCTTAGCTTGTTAACACTCTACAAGTCACAATTCTTTACAGATTTTGATGAAACTTACTGAAATTTCTTATTATCACCCAAGGATGAACCCTATTGAAAATCAAAAGAATCGAAAAATATTTAATATGAATTATTGCCCTTGTTCTGTAAAACGCGTTTGATTTTTAGCTTGTTAACGCTATGCAAGTCACAATTCTTTACAGAATTTGACGAAACTTACTGAAATTGTTTATTATCACCCAAGGATGAACCCTATTGAAAATCAAAAGAATCAAAAAATATTTAATATAAATTATTGCCCTTGTTCTTTAAAACGCGTTGATTTTTAGTTTGTAAATACTCTAGAAGGCACAATTCTTTTTCTAGATTTTAATGAAACCTATTGAAATAGTTTATAATCACACTATAAACCCTATCAAAAATGACTTATTGCCCTTCTTGTTCAAAATAGGTTTTAGTTTTTAGCTCATAAACAGAGACGGATTTTAACTAAACTTGATGAATGCCGAACCCTTGATGAAATCGAGAAGAACAATGTTTGGACGACACTTAATTTAAGTTCTGAACGAAATGTAGGCCTATGACTACAGGTTGAATATTTGATAGTTGCTGTTTTCTGCCAAATGTTCTTTTTCAAGCAAAGCTGCCAGTGGGCGTATATTACCTTGCCTGGCAAGCTATCTTTAGATTTGGCCGCACTTGATTAACAAGACCAGGCTTTCACATTTATACTGTGCATAAGATTTGGCGCATTAGAGCATCAAATTTGATGATGTTATGAGTTATTATAATGGGGGCTGATGTTTGGCATCTGCATTGTCAAGATCGGATGGTATGAAAGCTCAATCTTAGCGTCTCTTCATAAGAAAACCTGTGTAATGATTCTTTGGCTTGAGTTTTTGTGATATGGAAGTTTGTGTGGACTTTGCTCTATTCACAAATTTGTTAGGGTGCAGGGTTTTTGTGTTATAATGTGGATGGTTTTTTTTCTTTAATAAAACTTGTGTTCTACTTCTCTTGCTTATTTCCTCACGTTTCACAGCATTTCGAACCCTGGAACATATGTAATTGGGATTAGGCCTTGTGTACTTGTGTCACTGAATTGCATTAAGAAACTCTAGCCCTCCTGCTACAATAGTAATAATTATATCTTTAAAAGTATGATGAAAGATTGCTTAACTTAACTACCGAATGTAAATATGAGGATTGAATGTAGATGTTTTTGCGTTTATTGGTTAATGAATACCAAATTAACACTTGAAAATTCTGCATTCATCAACCAATAAATGCCAAATAATCTACTTCAATCCTTAAGTAAAGAAGTTTTCTAAACTATTATGACTTCACTAATCTAAAGCAGATTTTGATTAGTGTCATTATAAAACGCTTAGTTTAAGTGGAATTGCAAAAAACTCAAGACATCTGATATCCTTTTTGAGTTAATGTCCTTGACTTAGTCAACAATTGGCTTTTGAACAAGATAGAGGCTACAGTTTTAATCGGATTTAAATGGAAATTATTGTGATCATATTTATTCATGAGATCTTTAACAAGTTTGATGGATTTTGAGTTATTGCCCTTGACTTGGTCAAAACACTTTGAATTTGATAGTTTAAGTCGGATTATTTTTTTATTTAAAGACTTTTAGTACGATTTAAAAAATAAAATTATCAAACTGAACTGGTGGTAAAACTATACAACAGATAACCTTAAGCTGAAAATCCAGAAAACAATGTTTATATACATGGAAAAATACACAGATTGTATACTTTGGAGGCCGTTGATGAATATATACTCTTATTAAACAAATTTGAGAACTTTTTTGTTCTTTCTAAGAAAGAGGTGCTATCGAGCGCCCCTTGATATAGGCAACCACTTGTTGTAGGTTTACATCCACAAGATAAGTTTATATTATGTTCGACAAATGTTTTTTTAAATTATAGTGCTTGACATATACAAAAAATATGTTAATAGTGGGCATATCTTGCTAGGCAACCACTTGTTCTTGTTGTTGCAGCAAACATGTATTGAAATTAAGAAATCTTTTGAAAATTACATTTTTTCAGTCTGCAGCTTGAATATTTCTGTACAATTTTGTCACTTAATTACAAAATCTACCTTATTTTGTAGTTTAGCAATTAAGCTTTCATTTGCTCCATAAATACATTGATATTTATTAAAACTAAGTTAGCTAGAACTCTTCTTGAAGTGCGCATTAAGAAAATTCAATATGGTTGCCGTAACCATGGTAACCAAAAATTCAAGTTTTCAAAAATATATTATATCTAAATCAATTTTCTGAATCACTATAAGTATTTGCCTGCCATGAATATCCTTAACTCATGAAATTTTAACTATGATTCATGTTTGTATGATCTTCGATGATGATGACAAAGAATGATGATGAATGATGATAAAGGATGATAAATGATGATGATGAATAATTTATTATTATTTTACAAAACTAAATCTGCTTTTATATTTATCTCAATATTATTAATTTCAATTATCTTGATTAAAAACAATGCAAAATTGACAGTTCCATTTGTTGATTTTTTTAATAATTGAAAAATGGGTGGATGTCTTCAAGAGTCATTTTTTCATTAATGAACCACTATTTTTGGTAAAACAATGCATATTCTGAAAGAGGGGAGTCTACAGATTAATTTGATATATAGATTTACTAGTCACCAAAAACTTGAGGCCAAGTGCATTTTCTGTGATAGATAGCACTGCTCGGCCCATGGCCTACTTGCATCTGCCCTTTTACGGGAACAGTAACTGCAATGCTGTTTCAACTTCGAAATTTATTTACATAGTATTGCCTTCCGTGGTATTTACATAAGCAAACTAATCAAACTTATATACAATTCAACAAAAGTGACTTGGTCCGATGTGGTGGGAGCTCACGCGACGCCATTGACATTCATTACTATTAGTTAGGCTAATTAACCATAGGCCTAATCATTATTACTACTTCTACTACTGACTATCATATCTGGTGGAGAAGCTAAATTCATATTTAGGATCAGGTTAATCATTTTACCATATATTCCTCACCTTGTCCAACCCAAGTATTTTTGTTGCGTGTTTATAATATAAGCCTTGAAGTTATGAGAATGACGTCTCAACGTGAACTGCCATCTTGAACGACCTCAGTCCTATTTATAACCCGTAGTAGCCAATGAGCGATTGCGCTTTTTATCACATGACGTTATTGACCAATGAATGATTGCGCTTTTTCGACGCGAAATTACGAACCAATGATAGCTTGCGCTTTTCTGACCGTCACTACCACCAAGCCTCAGACCAAGCCTTACACATCAACAAAATGGATAAAATAAAAACAATCATCAAAATATATTTATGAAGGAGTGAACATTATTTAAATATCATATAATATGGAGGTGACATCTTTAAATGACTCTAGGACATGGTTCATTTTCCTGCCAGCCTAATTCAGGTGTAAAATACTACGTGCTGTAGTGACAGTGTAGCCCTAGCGTGTCGTAGTGAATGAGACTATGTCACTATGTCGACAGATAAATAGGTCAATGAAATTATTCTATTTTACAACAAAGGATCACAACGAAAGTAACAATTTCTAAATGCAATGTGTCAACAAGAAAATAATGGATTTAATTTTATCAAAAACGGCAACGTGAAGTTAGTGCATAATATAAAAGACTCATTTACAAACAAGGTCAAGTATTGTGCAGACGACGTCAAATCCAACATGGCGGACCGTGAATGATTTCTAGCCAAAGTTAGCTTCTTTTGTTAAATGTGAAAAGTGAACAACACCTATGGACCCCAAATCGATGCACATTGATTCTGATGTGACAATGAGATGTATCTTACAAAACTATGTGGTTTAGTGAAATTATTTCCACAAGAAAGTGAAGAGATGGTCTACGGTGAATGAACTAAAATGTAAACAAACTGACGTGGGTCAATGTCAGTAGACCAGACTTAACTTTTACGCGTTACAATGGATTATTATTAGTGTATATTTGTGATTAAATATTTATCTCGTCATCTCGGTCCTTATTAATGAATTTTAATATTCAAGGGTTGTTATAATGCTCATAATCAAATCTCAACAGTTCAACTAAGGTCTGTTTTGCTATTCAGGTGTGAAGTCATTTGGTTTCTTCCCCTTTAGTCATTAGAGTCTGTCTGCAAATTACTAGGTAATTCCCACAACACCTTCTAGTTCATTTCCCTGGCCAGGAACATCTGTTTAGTTTCCTGCCATTTCATTCTTTACATCCACCCTCCTTTCCCCCCGTACATAACCTAAACTATCTTAATATGGTAACAACACCCCCCTTGCCTACATATTACAATATACGCCTAACGAAAAAGCCTTAAATTTAATCATGAGTAAACTAAACTTTCTCACACCTTTCAATTTAGGTCCAATAACATCCATTTTAAGTTTCAACAAAATTGGTTGAAAACTAAGATAGTAATAGCATATTCAAGACTTTGGGGCAAGGGCAATAACTCTGCTACTAACGGTGGAAAATATCTCAAATTCGAACATGATCTTCGTTTTCTGAGTATGTATATAGGCTACATACCAAATTTCATATGATTCCATCAAAAATTCTAGATTTTAGAGTGTTTACAAGCAATTGATGTTGATAGAAGCACTTACGGTATAGAGGTTAAAGGGCAAAAACTCCCCAAAACTGAGGAAAGAGGCCTAACTCTTGAAAAAGCTTTAATTTTAACCAGGAGTAAACTAAACTTTCTCAAACCTTTCGATAACATCCATTTTAAGTTTCATCAAAATCAATTGAAAACTAAAGGCTTGTTTATATGCGTCCTCTTGCCCCAGGGGTAAAATACCCCCTGAGGGTAAATATACCCATGAGGGCATAAGACAAATAATGGTTGTGTTTATATATACCTGTATATTTGGGGTATTCCATTATAATATCAATCAGTTTAGTTCATTTGAGTCATGACAATGGAGAACTTTAGACGCAGTGCACGGAAAAGGAGAAGGCAACGGATGATTTTTGGCCATCTGCTCATCTTTGCTACGAGAAAGATTAATATGGATGAAGGAAAGAAGCAGAAGTTGGTGGAACGATATTGTTTTAAAAACATTTGATGATAGCCAGTGGGTTGAAAATTTCAGAATGTCTCGAGGAGTATTTCTCATTGTCTGCCAACAGTTACAACCACATTTGCAACGTTCTTCAGAAGTAAGAGAAGCCTTGACCACTGAACATCGTGTTGCAGTAGCTATATACTTTTTGGCCACAACAGTGGAATATAGAACTATAGGCAATTTGTTCGTAATATTCCATATTCTGTTAGTGTTTTAAGTCAGTATATAAGTCTGGGTAAATATCAAAATGAGTTTACATGCACATAATGCCACCCAGGGGTAAATGTACCCCTGGGGTAAACACATTTGCTCTACCTCCAGAGGTAGTGCAAATTTACCACGTGGGGTAATAATACCCACTGGGGTAAATGCGTTTATATGTCTAAATTTACCCCTCTAGGCAAATATACCCACTAGGGTAAAAAATACCCATGGGGTAAATGAATGCATGTAAACAAGCCTTAAGAGAGTAATAGCAAATTCAAGATTTGGGGCAAGGGCAATAACTCTGCTTCTAACGATCGAAAATAGCTCAATTTCGAACTTGATCTTCGTTTTATGAATATGTGACCAACAGATTTGGGGCAAGGGCAATAACACTGTTTCTAACGATCGAAAATAGCTCAAATTCGAACTTGATCTTCGTTTTATGAATATGTACACACATATCAAATTTCATTTGATTCCGTCAAAAACTCTAGTTTTTAGAGCGTTTACGAGCAAATGTTGACGGACGGACCGACGGCCGGCCGGACCGACGGACATGGGTGACGGCAATATGCGCTTTACATTTCATGTGAGCGTATAAAAATGATTTCAGTTGTCTAAATATCACAATTTTCTAGGGGATGTCTCCCAAACCAAACTATTTTCAAAATGATTCCAGTTGTCTAAATCTCAAATTTTCTAGGGGATGTCCCCCAAACCAAACTATTTTCAAAATGACAGGAAATCGCATTTCCAGTTGTCTAAAACTTAAAAAATTTTAGGGAATGTCCCCCAGCCCAGACTCTTTTCAAAATGACAGGAAAAGACAAGAAATCACATTTCCAGTCGCCAAAATCTCAAAATTCCCTAGGAGATGTCCCACGGACCAATCTCGTTTCAAAATGACAAGAAATCGCATTTCCAGTCCGGTAAATCTCAAAATTTTCTAGGGAATGTCCCAAAAACCATACTCTTTTCAAAATGAAATCGCATGTCCCCCAGACAAAAACTCTTTTCAAAATGAAATCGCATGTCCCCCAGACAAAAACTCTTTTCAAAATGAAATCGCATGTCCCCCAGACAAAAACCCTTTAAAAATGACAAGAAATTGCATTGCAGTCGTCTAAATCTCAAAATTGCAAATTGCATTTCCGAGAGTCCAAATTTAAATTTTTTTTAGGAATCAATTCATCGGAAAACGACAGAGAATCGCGTTTTCAGGAGTATCGTCATTAACTGCCCCCCTGTTTAGACTTTCTCCCCCCTAGAAGCACTGGGCTGGTTACGGGCCTGCCCTCGGTTTAAAATGGTTTAAAATTCGCTTCCTGCACCCCTACTGTGTTCACTGCTACGCCACTGTGTTCACATTTGTTTGTGGACACGATAGAGCAGGCCTTTTCAAATGGCGGCCCGCGACTCCCTTGAGAATGGCCCCTCAAGAGTGACTCCTTCCACTAAAACTCTCTGCTCGCTATTCCAATTAAGCTCTACTTGGCCCTTATTTTTTCATAAAATGCATTTGGCCCTTTACAAAAATTAATTGAGAAGGCCTGTGATAGAGACCAGGTTTCTTGGTGTGAGTGTTTGTAATCACCCGAAGATGAAGCCTATTGAAAATTAGACGAATCGTAAAATAGTGACTTCACTTCGCTCGGTCACATAGTGCCCTTTATATCACAGCTCCGTCCCCGCCGCTAACATTTCCTTCCGGCGCCTTCTGGTGATGCGTGATGTGGCGACTTTACCAGCTAATGTTACCTAATGGTTGATAAATTAACACTGATATGAATAGTTTGGGGGTATTTAGATTAGATTGAAAGATATCATTAATTTGGATAGTTAGTCTGATATAATATGAGTCAGGGGCGGACTGGGGCCCGTGATGCGGCCATGGTTTTTTTCAATGGACCGGCCCACTTAAGTGTGGTGGGCAAAGCATCAACCCAGAGCGTGGGGGTCTTAACAGGGACGGATGGACGTCTTTGCAAAGGGGTGGAGGCGTAGATATAAATTTTAGCCGAGCGAAGCGAGGCGAAAATTTTTTTGACCTTTGTTCTGGCTTAAAAACATAGAATAAGTGTAAATTGTACTAATTTAACGGTTTTTGACGTGGACCAATGTATGTTTTATAGTAAACGTTAATGGGTTAGACATTTTTGATTTCGTATTCTCCCCATTCTTAAAAAAAAGACAAAGTACGCCCTCTACTGGATCCGCCACTGCTTAAGGGGTCTCCCAAAAAACTTTTTGAAAAATGACTGCCATAAAGATGATTTCCGAGCGCCTCCAGCGGATTTCGGCCACTTTCTTTTGAAATTTTGAGTAGACCTATAAGTCCAATTTTTTTTTTTTTTTCAAAATATAAATATTTTTTTTGTTGTCATTTTTCACAAACCGGCCCCGTGCACACCGGCCCGCATGGCTTTAGCCATGTAGCCATGCGGCCCAGTCCGCCCCTGATATGAGTGAGGGGTCGGCATGTTATTTAAGCAACCTTATACGGTTTAGTTTACTAAACAATACACATTTTATATATAGAAATAATATAGATTTTTTGGTGGCTTTTTACACAGGGGCAGATCCGGGATTTAGAGAAAAGGGGCGATTTTTTTTTAGGAACGACATTTAAATTGGACCGTTTTTAATACGCCCACATGAAAATGTGAACGTATATTGCCGTCACCCCTGTCTGTCCGTCTGTCAACAATTTATTGTGTACGCGATGGAGAGTTTTTAATCGATTTGAATGGAACTGGTTATGTGTATTCATCTTGATAATATCTCGGAGGAGTTCGAAAATGGCTCGATTCCAGTCGTTGGTTTATGAGTTATTGCCGTTGACTTAGTGAAAAACGTTAAAATTAACTTGTGTGAGTGGTAGAGGCTAGAGTTTTTATTCGATTTTAATTTAACTTGGTATGTGTATCTTGATAATAACTGTGATAAATTCGAAAATCGTGCTATTCCATTCGTCGATTTATAAGTTATCGCCCTTGAATTAGTGAAAAAAAAACTTAAAATTTGTGTACACGATAGAGGCTAGAGTTTTCATTCGATTTGATTCATCTCAATATCAGCTCAGATAAGTCTGATGATGGTGCAATCGATTTGGGATATTCAAATTTGCTGAAGTGGGCGTATATTACATTGCCTGGCAAGCTATCTTCATCTTTACAATTACCAGAGCGTGGTCCAAACATGAATACACAGTAATTCGATGAGACGTACGTACACGTATGCTGTATTGCTATAATTCTGGAGCTGATTTAATACATTAAGATGAAACACTCGACAAGGAATATTTTCGTATTTGTGGTGTGTATTGTAATGATTTTTCTACTTTACAATTTAAGTCTGTTTGAAGGAATAACAAATCAGATATCTGAAGTTATTGACATGGGTTTAGGAATGAAAAAAACTTGGGTGGCTCTTTCTATTTGTTGGTCAAAGAACACAAAATATCATAGAAAGGGCAATTTTTCGTACACAGAGGCAACCAAATACAATACCAGGTTGTGGCGCATGAAGACTTCAGTATCTGTTCTTGTGTATGTAGTCTATGATCCTGAAGATAAAAATAACATCGAACTTAAAAATTATGTGAAGGTACTGGAAGAAAGTAGCGATAAAGTGATTTTGGTTCAAACACAAACTGGTATAGAATGTCCGTTACAGTCTCAGTTGCAACGTTTACTGACCTACACTGAGGATTTTATAAAGCCCACAGACATTATTGTAACAGCCGATGTAGACGCCTTCGTCATGAACGTGACCATTTTTAAACCGCTTGATGACGACTACCGTGTGTGGATATTTCAGTATACCCGCGCTGTCAATAGTAACTGGACATTTCCTATAACATTCATTGCCATGAGAGCCCGAGATTGGAAATATGTCAGCAATGCTGATAATCCTTTAGCTATGGTCAACGCCAATTATAATGTGACCGGACATTCGAGAGTTACATGGAACTATGATCAGATGATTATTAGTGCTCTTATTTTAAGAGCTAGACTGTGTTCTGTGCCAGTATATAATACTTTGTGGAAAAGGGCTCATCTTGACCCACGCACACATGTATTTGATGATTCAAATGTGTGTTTCCATGGTGGAAGAGAGTATACGAACTGTGAACGGACCAGGACTAAAGTGACGGGCGGGGGATGCATGTGGTGGCATTTCTTTCCATTCGAGACAAAGACAGACATAAGAGAAGCATTTTATAGAATTTCGTCACTTAGGAATAAAACAAATCTGTTATAAATTAACTGTTTTCAGGGGCGGATCCAGGAATGTGGAAAAGGGGGGCGTAGTTGCTAACTTTAGCGGAGCGAAGCGAGGCGAACATTTTTTTGACCTTTTTTTTTTGCTTAAAAACATAGAATAAGTATAAATTGTACTAATTTAACGGTTTCTAACGTGGACCATGTATGTTTAATAGTAAACGTTAATGGGTTAGACATTTTTGATGTCGTATTCTCCCCATTCTTCAAAAATTCCAACATTAAAAGATGACAAATATGGAGTTGTTTTGATGTCAATATTCATTTCGTTGCAAAGTGACAAAGTGTGTAGAAGTTAGAAGTATAGAAGTGTAGAAGTGTGAAAATACATTTATAAAAAGTCAGTGGCTTTTCTATGAATCTTTGGTTAAGGGGCCAAGTTGGGGCCAAATAATCCATAATTATGTAACATTATACAAAATTTCAAAGTGTGGGGGGCGGACCGGGCCAGCCTAACGCCACTGGTCAAAGTTTAAAAGTAGAACTCGAAGTTCAAGCTTTTATGCAAATTAGTGGGTGGAGCTGCATCCGAAACTATCGCGTCGTTCTTACGTCATAGGTCAGGCGCGTTCTCGTATGGGTGGAGCTGACCTCATACGGACATTTACGACTTTTGAATGACAGATTGGCGGCAATTCCCGAAAACATCACCGGACAGAAGTCTTATAGTTAGCGTACACTAGATAGAAGGAGATCAACCTATAGGTCCCGTGACCAAAGTCTGGGAACAAAGGTTTGAAAGTGTTTTTGTGTTCTCTGATGAATACCGAACAATTTTGACTTGGGCTGCCCCCTTGAAAATGTCAGGCATTTCCGGTAGGGGTCAACAAAGGTCAAATAGGGATCAAAATTCAAATATAGTCTTAAAGTGTCGATATGCATATCAAATTACTCGTTAAGTCATGAGGATTCAGAAAATATATAGTTTGTTATACCTCCGACCTTAAATAAGGGCGCTACGGTCAAAAACGTCCCAAGGTCAACGAACTTTTGACAGAGGTCAAATTTTAACATTGTCCGATTAGAATGATTTTTGTGTGTCTAATTATATGTTTTCTGACATGACAAATTCAACTATCTCACTCTTGGATGGTTCTGGGTAAACTGTACACTAATATAAACTGTACACCAATACAACCAACTCTCTTTGATTATTTTTCTTTTACAGACCCCAAATCCTATAAAGGATATGGCATCGAACATCTAATGCTTGCCACTGAAGGAAGATATCAGGGATTCTCTCACTAAGAAAATTTTGAAAATCAAGGTTGATTCCTTGCATCTGATGCTTCTCCGAACAAAATTTTCGTTTAAAACACCAACTGCTTGAAGAGTGTTTGGAGGCACTGTATACCCAAAGACAATTTTGAAAATTTAGGCTTGTTTTCTTGCATCTCAGGCTTTTCCGAATATCTTTTTTTTTGAAAACGACAACTCCTTGAAGAGTGTTTGGAATCACTGTACCCCAAGAAAATTTTGAAAATTTATGCTCGTTTCCTTGCATCTAATGCCTTTCCGATAGAATTCATTTAAAAACCACCACCCCCCTTCTTTCTTGTTGAGAACGACCACCCGTGAAGAAAGACATTGCATACCAAGAAGATACCAAGAAGATTTCCTAGTATATGATGCCTTTTAGTTGAGAACATCCACCTCTTCAATAGGGTTTGGGAAATTATACAGCAAAAAAATAAAATTTAATTTCTTTGCATATCAGTCCTTTTTCAACAGCAAGTGATTTTGACTAGTTGCACCCTAAGAAAATTTTAACAAAGATAACCCCCCTTGCAACCAACCCCAACAGTGAAGTTTGTAAGTTCGTCCAGAACTGTCCAAAAGTGTGTTTTGAATCATCAATATACAATTTACTGAGAACCATCCAAGAATGGGTTTGTAGAAATACATAGTTGACTTCAAACTATCCAAGTGAGGGTTTTTTATTAATTAATAAAGAAGATACAATTAAAGAACCATCCAGCTGAGAGAGGGTTCGTTCATTAAGTGGGTTTTCATTATTATGGAAGGGGATCAGTGCCAAAAGTCTATGCTAAGTAGAAATGTCTAATTCACTAATGCTATGTAGATAATACAGATATTTTGTGTTATAAGTTAAAAGTTGAAGGTAAAAATACCAGTAATGCATAAGACATACGTCAAAATTTAACACTTGTTACAAAAGTCACATGTTAAATTTTCACTTTAAACCTCTGACATAAGTATTTTGTCCTCAATCGCCTTCCATAAAACATTTGATGTTTGAACTTTTCAAGCGACACAAGTTTTTTGTCGCTTTGCATATTACATTTGCATCTTTACATCGACATTCAACATAGAATCAGTTTAATGATGACGCCACGTTGCTAAATTGGAGTACGGAAATTTTTACGGAAATAGCCGAACGGTTACAGAATGGTGGACCATGTATGTTTTTTAGTAAACGTTAATGGGTTAGACATTTTTGATGTCGCCCTCTACGCCCCCCCCCCCCCCTGGATCCGCCACTGGGATGAGTTAAAATTTAGTATAAAAATACATACAGAGATGCCATGTTGTTTATTTATATTCAGTAAGTCATGACGTCATTGGGGAAGCCCTCTGGACTTCCCATAAGTACAAGGGAGGTAACTATTTTTACCAGACTACATTTAGAGCAGAATATCATAACAACATTTAGCTGGGGTTTTCATTTTTGGAATCTCGCATGAAAGCAATTGAAAAAATTTAGATTTTCTAAATTCATAGCTCACATTTTTTGGGGCGAATTTTGTTCATTTTAACCACCAGGTGTTTCGAAAAGAGTGAGCATGATCTGCGTCACGCGCGGCACCCGCCACTACTATATTACTCTATTGATCAGCATTATGGGATACAATCAGATCAATTCATAATAAATCAAATTTCATTTTCATTTCAGAACAACTTTTGAACCTAAAATGTCGCTTTGCAAATAGGTTTTGCAAATAGGTTTCTCGTAGGGAAGTCCACTACTATATAATTATTGGACCCGATTTTGTCATGCTCTGGACGAGATTTTTGATAAACGGAATTGTTTTGCTTGTACGGATTTTTATTTTTAGTATTGATTAGTGGCAGTGGAAGTGGATTATGTTACCGACTGATCTAACCAATGCTTCAGGAAGATTAGTCCAGCCCTGGACCGTGACTGTGATCGGGGGTTGGTTTGGAGGGGGGGGGGGTTTACCCCTTTTCCTAAGTTAGAAACATTTTAGTAATCGAGATAGGTTAAGTGAGCTCTAGTGAGATTTAGAGTGGACTTTTGCTTTAAGTTTAACACAAAAGCATGCAGTATTTTCGGACATGTGGTGATGGCTAGGATTGACACCTCCAGTTACCCACTCACTCATTTCCTTGACGGTGGCTGTCATTATCCCCCTACGACATACAGGCCACGTATGCGAGTCCATCAAATCTGTGGCTCGACATTGAAAGACTGCACGTGCAAGGTGTGGAAAATTGCAAGCTTTTGTTGCCTAGTTTTTCTGACTCTCCCCCAGTCATATCTGTCCAAATAGCTCAGTAAAACTTAACAATTATATTGTGCTTGTGCTATCACGCTTGTGCAATTTAATTGATCGTGTATGGGGTGGGGCGCTCAGCTTTGGCAAAAGGGTTGTCCTGGTACGAGAAAGAATATTTGTTTTTAGGAGGGCAAAAAGACGTCGATGAGGTGGAGTGCAATATGAAATGGCATGGTCGGGAAATATCTCTCTTTAACCACTCACCAGATTTCTCAGATTGCCAAATAAATATTGGTATACATAGATAATGTAAGATATAGGTCAGTGTGTTAGTAGTGAAATATTTACTTACATAGCTTGAGTCATATTGACATATATATCTAATCTTGTGTAACATAAACTGTACACCTTGAGTAGATGAGATTATTTAACATAAAGACATTTCATGTTAACTTCATGGGATATTGATTACCGTACCTGAAATACCTAGGTCTACATGATAATGAATTGTTGCCTTCTTACCATACAAATTTTGAATTAAATCACCAAGATATGTATAGCCTACCATATGAACTACTATGCCAAGTGATCTGTATATATAGAGGGGCACATTCATCATCTGTTTGATCAATCATACCTTAGTATCAGAATAATCAATAACAACATTCATAGCTCACTGTCACAATTCAAATTTTTGAGAATTAGTGTTTGAAAGTGACAAATACAACTCATATTTTAATGAGACTATGCCATATATATAGAAATAGACATTTTAGTATGAGGTATATTTGAAAGAATTGTTCTTTTTCGGCTGTTCGTTTTCTTCTGCAAGACTCAAATCAACACCTGAAAAAGGTTCACTGTGCCCATTTTTCTAGGAATGCTGAGTCCCTCATACACTTTTGTTGGAAATTTAAATCACACTTCAAAATTTGCTCTGGATGTGTTTCCCCAAAACAGATGTCGACAGCACATACACTTTGGACCATAAATTAGTCATATCAAATCTATGCTTGGATTAATCATCCTCTTTTCCTTTCCAAACCACACCTCTTCAGCACAGATAAGTGTTTGATTAGGTATGATATGTAAGATATTAGATAATAATAAAACACATATTATATCTGATAATGTATTTAATACAGTTTTGACTGTCTGACATGTATTGTACCAAACATTAATCAATAGTGTTCTACTCTAAAAACTTGTGTATTTATTAAATCTATCAGCTATTCAAGCATTTTAAAGAATGAATCATAGATTTCAATATAATTTTCTTATAAAAATACTCTCAATTCATTATTTACAATGCCATTTCTTACAAAAAGTCTTAATGCATGCTGATAATCCAAAAAGAGTTGCCCTACATTTTATTTGCTTAAAATCAAAGTAATTTCATCAATTAACCAGTTGGCAAACTTGACTTATGGATGACCAAGAAACTGTTTGGCCCACAACACAATATTTCAACAGAATTAACATTTTCATAAAATATGATTAACAAATGATAACAATAGCTAACAAATTCTGTAACATTTCATTAGAATAATATATTGAAACATTAAAATAACAGTCATTTGAAAATAACCATATACTACTTATGTCTAAACTGGTTGATTTGAATTCTGAATAATTCATCCAATGCCCTAGGGGTCAGAAATATGTTCAATAGATCAGATTGTACTATAGGTCAATAGGTCAAGAAATTTATCAACATATGAGTAGCAGTCAAAGCATTAATGACAAATATATTGAACAAAACTCATTGGCTCATGACCAAGATAATATCATTATAAATAACTTTATTTTGACAATAAACCTTAATATAACATGAACATATTTGGTCATCTTCCCAACATCAAGATATTACAAGCTCTGTCTTGTACGTTGCTGTGAAATGACACTTTTCTTGACTGAATGAGAGTTGCATGTATACCAATCAAATGACAAGCACAATTAAGGAATGACAGCTAAGACGGCAGACAAAAATCAATAATTTCAATTGCAGCCTTTCTGTCAAGTCTCTGATTGGCTGTATTTGCTTGTGTACAATCCAATCAATGTGCGTCATTTACAACCTTCCAATTAGGAAGGTATTAGAGTGAGTTTGTAATACCTTGACATTTTGAAGATATTTGGTTGGTATATTATAGGAGAATGGGTACATGGAACATACTGGAATGTCTCTATATCTACCCCTGACAAAAGTATATTAATTAATTTAAATAGTAACAATTCACATATTATTCTATTATCATAACATTTCTTCAGTCCGAAACGGTTGTAACTACATGTAGTATAATACAAGATATTGATACCACATAATCTAACTCAGAACTTCCCTATTTGTAGACATTTACTTTGTCTCTGATAGACATTTTGACATTCAAGTCAGAAAACTGAGGCATGTTTCTGGATAATCTCAACACCTTAAAGTTTTTTTTATTCCATTCAACTGAACATCAGTAGGTGCTCATTTTGCTGACTTCCTTAAAAAAAAAGTAACTGTCACAGACTTAACTTGCAAATTAATGTAATTTTAGCAGTAATATAACTATTTTCTGCTAGGTCAAAGGAAGATAGGTCATGTACATCCTCAACAGTTTTTCATTGTGCTAACCAAATAACGGTAAGCTGCACTAACTGTGATGTTGAAAACAGGAAACATTTTTAAAAAAATTATTAAATTGTCATCATTGACCCAAATAGGGACTAAAAAGGAAGTTTGTAAATGATGTTAATTAAATTTGCCAGTTTCAATTAAACTTGTAAAATGTAGTGTTAATTATTTGGAAGATTCAAAACCAGATTGTATAACTTATTCTAGGAATGTTTGCTAGGGATATCAATATCATAAGATTTCTTTATCACCACAAAATTATTCTTCAGACAATGTTAAAGTGATACCACCTCTATAATCAAATAATTTAAGTTCTCAATTTTGACCAATAAGAGTATATAGGTGTCTACAGTTTACAAACAGAATCAAATTAACCTGAAGACTAAGTAATTTTCCATAAAATTACAGGTTATTATTGAAAAAATCTTGTAGTAATTTTAATATATAAGGTAGTTTTGATAAAAAAAAAAAGGTAGTTAAGATAAAAAAAAAAAGGTAGTTTTGATTAATGAATATAAACTCTTATTCACCAAGTTTGAGAATTTTGCTTTTTTGATCATTCTAAGAGGTAGTATTACTTTAAACTAAATTATTTCAATAAAAAAAACCTTATCTCAATGCACAGCAATTTCTTTACTTCTACGACGTCTAATGTTGTAACCATGGGTCTGCACGAATCAGATGTTCTTGACCTGTTCCAGATGTTCTGTTCTGAACAGGCTTTCGAGTACTTCTGCAATTGTTCAGGAAGTGGAAAGTTCTGTAGGGAACTAATATCTGAATAGTTCTAGACAGGTTCTTGACAGGAAATGACCGCTATCACTGCACTAAAAAACGGTTGCAACATTTGCCGCCATCTTGATTTTGTCTCTGTTCAACCTGCACCACCTCGCTAGTTTGGACAGAAAATCACTCAAATCTAGTTCTGACAGTTCTGGACTATGAATCGTGCAGACCCCTAGTATCTTAAAAAATTTGATCTAGATTATTCACAAATTTTAAATTAATATTCAAGCTGAAATCTGATTTTCTTCCTCTTCTTATAGAAATTCATTATTGTGTCAATGTGAACAATAGAACATGTACATTATATACAATCTTATATTATACAATATACAAAAATTAAAAAATAAACTACAGTAGTAGTTCAATAATGAGACAGATCATATAACAAAAATACAATTTTATTTCTGACTTAAATAGAGCTCTCAAATAAACAGTTCATAAATAACTTATATTCAAATTTCTATGCTGCAAACCTAAATAAACTCAATTCAAAAGAGTAACGTAAATTTGCAAAAAGCAATACCGAGCCTAATTTACCTTAGGACAACAGCTTTCAAAAGTTTCAAATTTTCTTTTGGTCTAAAACTTCACAAAATTCTGCTTCACAATGTATCAGACATTTTCGGATATATTTTTTTTGGCATGCTATAACTGGTTGAAACAAAAAATATCCGATAATGAATTACACTTGTTCCTTTTTTTGTAGGCATTACCTTGAATTAAATTTACTTGGTTGATGCCAATGTGATTCAAACATGTAGCACTATATTTTCTATAAACTAATACTATTTATGAGAAAAATTATCAGCTTTGCACGATAAAATTATAGTGACTTTTTGTTTAAGCTCTAGTAATTGTGAATAAATGATATCTAATGTAATAAAAACAATGAACATGGTATAGAGATCTATATTGAAAGAAAGAATACTCAATCAAGTTTTAAACTATAATGACTATCAAAGAGTTAATATACTTAAACAGCATAGTGGTATCTTAACTTACTTAGGCCCTGCTCGATTACAAAAAATCTGAAACTGGTTTGGTACATCAGATTCGCTTTGTAAACGAGTACAATTTACAAGAAATCCGAAACCGGTTTAGTATGCTAGGTTAGTTTTGTAAACAAGTGGCACAGATTCGGAATCCAAGATGGCTGCGCCCATAGATATTTTTGTTTCCGCTGAATGACGCCATATTGAATCCGAAGAATCCGTGATATGAGGCAGATTCACGGATTCGGTATCCGGATTCGGATTCAGACAAACCGTTGTAAACGAGTGACACGGATTCGGAATCCAGTTTCAGATTAGTTGTAATCGAGCAGACCTTAAATAATGTTATCAAACATGATTTATTAACCAATCAGATACTTGTATTATTTGAATTTTGATATCATATTGGCTTGTCTCAACTGTAAGTGATCCTGCGTAAAAGTAGATTTTTTTAATGCATGATGAAATAGAAATAGTGATTTTTTTTATAAAAATATCAACAGTATTTCAAACTCTGTAATTCTGAAGAAAATCAACATCCAATTCAGACAAAATAACTCCAGTATCTTTTAACATAACCTCTAGTTGTGAATTTATATCTAAACGTCTAAATAACACAATAACAATAACTATGTAGCACACAGACAGACGGTTTCAGTGAGTAATGACAGAAGTAACAATAAAATAACATGTTGAAAGCACTAATCTTCACTAAACCTGAGTTACTTCACATCCCTCCCACTCATTCTCGGATTCCGTATCTGATAAGTTATCCTCAATATCACTAGTAACACACGGAGACATCTTCTCATTACTACTTATAGTCGAGTCACTACCACAAGCCTGATTCGATTTATTAATAGGTAATAACGCTGTAACTTCTGTTTTACTATGATAATGATTATGTTTCGGTAAGGTATCAGGAGTCAATGATTGATATTTTCCAGCTAATGAATTGTCACTAATACTAATTTTTTGGGAGGATTTTGGTAACCACAGTTTATCTGCTGTTTGTGACCGCGATGTAGCTTGATAATCGTCTTTTTTACATTTTGAATTCACACAAATCATATCATCAGCACTCCGACTTCGTTCTAAACAATTTTCAGATTCTTTCATTTGTGTAAAATAAAGTTTCACCTAAAAAAATATTAAACAGATTTATAAATTGACCCAATATACACAAAAGTGAAATGAAATGGAATTAAGAGCCTATTGGGATATTGAGAACAGGCAACCAACATGAAGTGTGCAATGAGGGAATTAGTATTAGTCTAATATTATAATAAATATAAATATTATAATTGTTACTTACTTTAAAATTTGGACTAAATAATTTGTGAGATTTGTCTTTGTTTGCTCGATCAAGATCCATTTTTGGTAAAGTTACAGTGAGGTAATTTTTATGTGCACCTTCATCACGTGGTGTCCCATTCATTGGTATTTCTTCAATATCATATACAAAATATGTATTGAACCAAAAATGAAACATTTTTTCCTGAAAAAAAAAGTGTTCTTTTCAATTCTCAAACATAATACATCTCTATTTATTGCTAATGCAAAACAAGCACCATGAAAAGCAAACTCACTGATATCTAGTCAGAAAATCTATCAAAAAATTTACTTTTGACTCTGAGAACAGCACAAATTTATAAACTATAGAAATGTTCGACAAAAGATCCAAATTGCCTATCTGCGATTTTATTTTCTTTATATTATCTTTTATACTTTTGGGGTTTTTCTTTTACTTTCATATTTCAACAACTATAAAGGCAACAATTTTTAATTAATGCAGCAGAGTGTCTAGCTGGGCAATTATTCAAGGCCCTGCAAAACTTCCTGTTTTGATCAAATACATTGTATGGGTTATTGTGACCCCCTCTATAGCGTGGTTAATAACACTCAGTAAAATATAACATATAGTTTGCCAGTAAATTGTCGAACATTATATGAATATATAAGGAAGTAAAATGTAAATTAGTTAATGTATTACAATTAAACTAAGTATTTAATAGATTACTAATTCATATTTAAAGTGACAGTTTGGAGCCAAATTGGATAAATCTAGAAATAAAAAATACTCTGTAGCTACATTAAAAAGATCTTTTATACCAGTTTTTTCAAAATCAATCTTCCACAATAGATGTAGATGTTAAAACCTAATGTTTCTGATATGAATAGGAATTGAAATTAGACCCAAATTTCGTTTCAATTGCCTTTTTAAATTCTTGTTTTTTATCCATTACATTAGGGTCTAACCACGTCGTAATCGAAACTGTCATTCAGCAAATTATTTTACAAAAACAACTGTCACTGACCTTTTTCATCATTTTGGTTTTGTTAAAAAATTCTATCATAATATCACTACAGAGTGGTACTGGCTGCATCAATACTAAATCATGGCACGTTTCCCCCTTTCTAATACCTTCATAAACTGGTGATGAAAATACTTTGACAGCAGATTGATAGATATCAAAACACGGTGCTGAAATAATAATATTAACATATATTTTATATTATTTTAATATAATGTCAATACCCTGTTAAAAATGTTAACAATTTGCAGAATATTCAATAAGAATTTTATATTTATTTTTTGTCTAGTCAGCAGTAATAAAATATTAGCAAATCATTGCATACTTTATATCCTTATATGGTGCAATGTCTGCAATGATTTTATACATTCATGTCAATTTTCCTTGATTTAACAATATTCAACAATAATTTTGTGCAGATGTTACCTAAATGTTCAATGCATAAAATTCTAAAATATTAAGTTTTTTTTTTCAAATTAAATAAGGATAGATTGATAACAAGTTTGTAGTGTTCCAAAAAATTAACAACGAACATCTATAACACATACAGATCTAAATTTACTGAAGTAAAAAATATATCGTTGCGTTGCCTTTATATTTATACCAACCAAAAATATAATAGTCAAATAGTACTTACAACAAGTTCCACCATTAAACATTGGTATTGTTTCAAAACGTATTCTCCGTAATAATAAACTACAAGGTTTATATTCTAACTGTCGTGTTACTAGGTGTTCATAATACTTTACATATCGTCTTTGACTTGGTATTGTAACTCCCTATTAACAAAATAAAAATAGAATTTATGACAACTGTAAGTGAATACATTAATTTAAAGTAAGAATATTGACATATTGTGCTGATGTGGCTTGATTCTATCATCTTATCCTCAGTTTTTTAATTTGAGGACAACACAGTGTCTCATACAAGTTAGCAACTACCTTCTGAATTATTTAAATCACAGATCACATCATTGTGATGTCAAGAAAAATTCTCATCAATGTGATGTCCAGAAAAATGCCCATCAATATTGCATCACTTTGATATCAATAAAATGCCCATCAATATCACATCATTATCCAATCAATTACATAATTGAGATATCAAGAAAAAATTTATCATCCATCCCAAATCATTGTCAAGAAAATTGCCCATCAATATCACTGAAGAAAATAAATTCAAACCTTATGGTCTCTGGTTCTGGTTTTAGCATAATATTCTAGAGCTTGTTCTGATGTTTTAAATTTATGTCGATGTAACATGTATGCACATATCATAACACCAGTTCTTCCCTGTAACATTATCAAATATTTCTTATACAATCTGGGGAAAAATTTTAAGCTCCTCCATCAAGAGTTCAAAACAAATGGAACTTAAAAATGTTGGAAAATACACATGATGCAGATATTGACAACGATTTTTGGATGGCATCAAATTATTGGAGCGTGTATGCAAAGCACACTTTTTTTCGCAACTAGGGTACTTCTAGCTGTTCAGAGATTCTGACATAAACAATATGGCGCCCAATTGGTTGAATTAAATCCAGATCACGACAAATGACCCCACACTAGCCGATAAGCCACGTCAAAATATCTCCCGATAACTCATGATTTTGCCGTAGAGCTGTTATAAGCCAAAGCACATTGAACAATATTTTGATGTGTAAAATTGTTTATTGTGCGCCGGCTTTATAAAAGTTTGTGAATTTGAAACAAAAGTTCAAGTCACAATTACCTTTCCAGCTTTACAGTGAATAGCAGCTACATTTTTTGCATCTTGTAACAACCAATGATCTAAATCTTCACAAAATGGTTTGATTAATTCTAATCTGGGTGGATGGTGATCATCAAAAGGGTAATTAGCCACTCTTGACCAAAATTTACTGGCATCGTATTTTCTTTCTGAGCATCTGTAGAGAGAAAATGACCTTGAACTGTAAGCTTACTTTAAGGTATTCATAGACAGATTTTTGGAATCAACAGCATGGAACAACAAGTATCGCTTACTCAATTACCAAGATATCAGAAAATGTAATTTGCAAGAAATTGAAATGGCAATAAACAATGAATGTATTTTATCATAGATTATGATTCAGTTCCTACTTATTTCACCTTCAACAAAGAGATGGTTGTATCTGAATATTCAGTTTGAAATTCCTTGAATATTTATATATAGTATTCATATTACAAACTTACAGGTTATAAACTTTATAGTGATCTCTATGTCTTTCTTCTAAAAACCTAAAAAGAGAAAATACACATCACATAAATTGTCATAATTAATAGATTTTTTTACACATTCAACTGCAATTGAACCACAAATAATATTCAATATGATAGATTTTCCTTGATATTTTAAGTCAATGCATTGCCAGTATTCAGCAGTTCAATACAAAACAGAAAATTATCTGTTTTAATTAAACACCACTAAAAGTTAACAGGAAATTTTAACAATTGTTTTTCACCGTCAAAAATACAGATTACAGATTTTATTGAAATGAGAGTTGGGCTTATTGGGCCAATGCAGTAACAATGTTCAATGAGAACATTCCAGTCTACTCTTTTTCAATTTTGAACAGTAGAGGGACAGTCTGTAGCAGACTATTAGCAGTTTATTATCCAAAAGACCGAATGCTTCTTCAATGTCAGACCCTGTGACCTGCAGGACTGACAAGGGAAACTCCACTGAAGAATTAACAGGAATATGAACAAAGAAAACAGTGTTCAAGAATTAAAAAAACCTTCATGTTAGCTCAAGAACTTCTGCAAATCCCAAAATTGTATCAGAGGTTTAAATATTATAAGTTTATATTCATATTGGATATTGGAAACGACAAAAGATACACTTTTGAAATCTAGAAACAGACTGATTATTTTTCCAGAAATGGACATTTGTTTTTAACTAGAAATCAAAACTTCTGCTGTTTTAGTATAAGTTGTTTCAGTAAGTTTCAGTTACCAAAGGTAGTTTAGAAATGCTGATTAACTTTCTAATGTTATAACTTGATACGACCTGAACTGAATTTACAAGCTGTATAGAGAATCTTAATTCATGAAATATAAAAAGACAAAGTTTTCTTAATTAAAAAATAAAGGAACTAGGTTACTGGTGAACATGAAATCTATTTGTGAACAAAGAATAAAAAAGGTGATAATGATGGAATAGAAAAGAGGAAGTTAGAAATAACCTTCCCTATCATATAACTCTACTTTAAAATGACCTCAATAACTCAAAATGTCAGAATAAATATATTTTATCAATGTAGTTAGCAGCTTTCTAGAACTACTGTACATATTATAAAACTTTTATGGAAAATAAAATATATTTCTGAACACATGAAAGATTACTTGATATATAAGCTTATCCTAGGAGTCTCAGAAAAATGCTTTATTTTAAGACTGCTATTGATACTGATCTCCATTATAATAATGGATTAGGTAATGGTAATTACAGGTTCTAAGATTTTCTTTCAGCACTTTCCTCTTTATATTTAAGTTGTGCTATCTGAAGTCTGATTAAACAGCATCAGCATCAATTAACAATATATCAATTTTTACATTGGTCTGAACCAAGTTCATAATCATATAGACTAAATAGTGACATGGACATGGCTTTTTAAATTTAATTACCTGGAGTTCAATATTTTTTTCTTATTTACCCGTATGCTGCATCTTGAAAAATAATAATCTTGACCCAAAAAACAGGTTCTTTGAACCAAAACACTTTTTTTTCAATCAACACTGGCTAAATCTTCTGTGAAGTGGCTCACTTATTCATTAAGAGCATAGACTTATAATCAGCAATGACTAGAATTTGGTTTATAGGTTCTAGGTCAGTTAAATCACATTATTTAGTTAATGTGATTAAGTAGTGGTCTTGGATGCTTGACTCACTTTGGTACCTCATCACATTTCTTAATCACATAAATTTTAGTGGTAGAAATAAAGGGCTGACACTAGGGCTGGGCGATATACCGGTATCGCGATAAATACCGGTATAGGAATTTATATCGTTAGTAATATCGCCTCAAATAAAAATACCGAAATATCGCCATATCGTGATATATGTAATTATCATGATATATCGTCAAATTTTGGTCAAGATAAAGTCATTTTAACAGTTTTGACACATAACTTAATTTTAGATATTTGAAAAAGATGTGTTTTTGCATGCCTTTGAAGATTTGGTTGTTTTTGACAGATATTTACTGTTTTTCTTACAATTAAGATTTTTTGATAGAACAAAACATGAACATTCTGTTTAAAAAACCAGTAAAAACCCTTCTTAAAAATATCGCGATATATACCCATATCGTGATATATTAATGATGAATATCGTGATATCCACTTTAACCAATATCGCCCAGCCCTAGCTGACACACAGCATTGTTTGCATACCGGTACTAGATATTAGATACCATACCGGTAGATTCTTTGAAGGAAAAGAGACATGCATTGCCTTAGAATCAATGACCTATTAACTGGTGGATAACTTTTTCAATTTTCTCTTCATTTTGAACTTTTTGTAGAATATTAAATTCGTTTACAAAATGAATGACTTTTAATGGAAGATAAAAAAAATGATTGCCTTGGTTATAAATATGAAATGCCCTAAAAACTCTATAACGAAAGCAATTAGTGGCAGAAATAAATCTCTTGACAGTGCCACAGTTACCTAGTGACTTCAATTGAAGAGTACATTATAGAAATAATCTCGTCTCAACTCTTTTCATTATGCTCATGTTATAATGTCACTAATGTCAGCAAAAAGTATGTTACATGATCAGATTTATGGCATAAAAATCTAACAGAAAATGGAAAATCATTAATGTGTGGGCAGACAAAATTCGAGGCAAAATTTAGATCTATTTGAGTAATTTTTTAAGGAATACACTGCTTCTCAGAATGATCAAAGACGCAAAATTCTCAAATTTGATGAATAAGAGTTCATATTCATTAGGTATCTTGTCTGGTGTCATTAAAATATAATAGATTATCTGTATAATCTGATAAATCCAGAAAATTACCTTATATATTATAATTTTTTAAAGTTTTATTAAGCGTTTTTCAATAAAAAACTGTCATGGAACTTTTATGGCAAAGTATTTAGTTATATGGTTTATTTGATTCTGTTTATATACTGTAGACACGACTGATGAATAAGCTTATATACGTTCCAAATTAGAGAACTTAAATTTTTTGTTCATTTTAAGAGGTGGTATCACACTAGTTACTATATCGTAACTTCCACTCCTTTACTCCCGTGGAAGTTACGATTGGTACACTATACGAGTGTACGCGCAAAAAATACAGGCTTCTAAAACCTGATTCCCAGCATATACCATGACAATTTATGTACAAATGAATACTAATACTCTAAATAGTATAGTATGAACTAAAAAAAACTAGATACTGCCCACTTTCTCTTCATAGTAATTGGATTTGAAGTTTTTAAGCGTTATATTTCCTGATGCACGACTCCATTGCTGTTTATCGCGAGATCTCGTCTCGTCTAAGTCCCGCCCACTTGGTTCCTTATAAGGATTCTTTACTACGAATTCTACAACTCCCATTGCCTATTAAGGACAGCATCACCATATATGGAACATGACGTATTTCCTGTATGACATGCGCACTTCATTGAAGGTCGCCATTTATATTTTAAAAATGTAAAAATATCAGTAGTCGTCGGATTTTTGCTAATCACATAATTAGACGGTCAGGTTTTACCCTTTTTTCAATCGGAATTAGTTTATTATATGTATAGCCATTGGTTGAGCTATCTACATTGCGTTTGGGGGCTAGTTTAATAGGAAATAAAGGAGCTTACTTTTTTGTCATCAAATGACGACAAATCTTGCGCCAAGGGTTATAGTGGGACCATACACTACTGTGTCTGTAATCGAAGAAATGGAAGACACAGTAGTGGGACATTTCTAGTATCACACATTCATAATAAATTTTGCAACTAACCTTTGTCCAGACGAGCATGCATGCCATTGAGTTACAATGTACTGTAAATTTCAGAAATCACAGAGCAGCTCTTTTATCTATTATCTCTATTATCATCACAATGTCAAGCAATTATGAACTACACTAATACCTTGACATAATACGACATTTTTCTTGTAACACAGAAATTTGTAAATGCAACAATCTGACCAAATCAGTGCAATTACCAACTTCAACAATGACACAAGAAAAAGCTTAATTATGTCAGGGTGTCAGCCATATCTTGTAATAGCTTGACATTTTGAAGATGTATTATTATCATAAAAGATCTCAATTTAACTAATCATATTTACTTAACATAATCCATATATATAAAGCTTATATAAATATGAAAACATTTAAATTTTATTAAGTATACTATTCAGAAATAAGAATTAAATTTGAATGCAAGTGTTTGTTTAATGCATTAACAACCATTAAGTATGTGAATATTGAATATTTTGAATAAATTCTTCCATTGTTAATTGCATAATTTCCTTTGCTCTCTGAAAGGAATGGTTCGAGATATATCCAAATCAACAATACATTGAAATTAGAAGAGATTTTAAACTGTTTAAAATACTCATATATAAGCTTGTACCTTATTACTGTATAACATATTAAATTTATCAAAGAAGATACTGGGTGAATTGATTCTTCTTGCTTATTTTTAATTGATAATTTCATAACTTCATTAGATGTAATAAATGTTAATTGACCTAATCGGTCAAATTAAATAATGACCACATTGCCCCTCATTAAAACTTTCATCAGAAAAAGCGTGCAATAGACTAGGTATAACACTCCCTGTATGTTCACTAGATGCATGATGCAATAATTTTGACAAATCAGTTTCATTTGTATATTTTTACAGCAGATCATAATCCCTCACTTGAAGGAAGTGTTTTTATATGTATATATTTATAAAAATAAATATAAAACAAAAGCTTACTCATTGCATATTTATGACTAATTAACCTGCCACAACCATGTCATTGCTATGGTACCAGATAAATTATCGTTATATAACCCTTAAAAAATCAAGGAAATTAATCATGCTGAATTATGTTAATTACTTACCCGACTACATCATCTATATTATTACGATAAACGCCCTCTAATCTCATTGCTGGAAATCCCATAGCTATTATGTTTGGATAAATATCTTTAAATGGGTTAAGGATTTACAACAATTTAATCTAAATATGATTTACCTTTTTCATAATCAAAGGGGTCAGTCTGCATTTTGGATCTTGAGTAAATGTAATTAGTCTTTGGCATTACAAAGACTGTACTAAAATTGTATAATCCCTTCAAAATTCAAATAAATCTCTAACACATGGAATTAAAGGCCCAAATATTGGCACTAACTGAGTAAGCTTTGAACATTATAACTGATCAGCAGATCTAAAAAATTCAATTTAAAAAAAAAAAAATGTCTTATATCATATGTATATTTGGTCGAACAAATGATAAAACTTGGTAAACTTGGTAAAATGGGCAGTAGGCCTACAGTACAATCTTGTTTTAGGCATTAGCTTACCCAGTACCGTACATTTAGAAAGAGGTTTTGGAATAGTGATTTCTTAAAAATAAAGCCTTGCACCTTAAAATAATTACAAAGAATCAAAAATGTGTTAAAAGAGTATGGAAATGTTTGTATGACTTGATCGACATCGTTAAAATTTCAGTCTGGTATCTTGAAAAGGCAATCTGGTCAATCTGGAACCATTACAAATACATCTGTTTTATAAAAGGATACATGTCAAATCCAAATCATAACCGAAGTCTTGGAAACGTCTTTTATTTTTGCTAACCAATCCTTTGATTTTATTCGCCATTTTAAAAGCTAGCCTTTAGCCTACTTTTTCAAGCACTTGTTGTATCTAGCCTAATGGCAATGGCCTCGAACACTGTTTATTGTTGGATTTGAAGTTGTCGCGCTAAATATCTTGCGTGTGAATTTGCACAATATCCACTTCCTTGGTCTTCGGAACCTAAGTGATGGTATGGCGTTATCAAAACTTTAGCCTATGATAGTTGCCTAGTAGGCTACTGTTGGAATAATCTTAATTAGTAGGCTCTACCTGACCAGATTTTAACCACATTTGATAAATTAACTTCCACTCCACACATCAATGATCAATTAATATAAAAGATAAAAAAATCTTAAATGTTCACCAAATTCTAACTCTGACTTCTAGGCAAAGTATTTTTAAGAAAAAATTGTTGAAGTCGATGAAGGGTCTATAAACTTATTCTGTGAGTGACTGAGTGTGTAAAATTTGTCCACTTGTTAAATTAACAATCCAAATCATTGAAATGTCGAAATGAATGGAATTTAAGGTCGTGTCAACACATAAAACATCTACATTTTCTATTAATCCTTCAAATTGCAGGAAACAGACACTTCTTATGTTTCAAAAGTTACATCGTTTAAAAACATTGAAACTAATCAGATATAAACACAACCAATATTTATCCCACTAACAAATTCCTTTACGGAAATCAAGACTCCATGATGGCTGCTTCCTGATTATAACATTATGAATGAGCCCAACAAAATAGTCCCCTATTCAAAGTAGAATTAAATTCTAAAAATCGAATCAGCCTATCAAAAAATTCAAGTTGTTCAACTTTCAGAAATGTTTGATGAAATGATAAAGCAAATGTCAATCTGAAGGAAAAGACAAGAAAGATAATGAATTAACTTCCCATTGCAGCGAATTAGGACATGTCAAAGTTGAAGTAGAGGCTAGATCGTATGTTAGTGAAATAAGCCAAATTGCCATTCTGCCTTCAAGAACTAGAGTCAATTACAATAATAATTCAAGTGTTTGTTTTTTTAAATTTTCATTCTAATATTCTTAAATAGCTAATCTTAACATCAATTTAATGTTAATATATTTTCCAGTCGGTTGCTATAGAAGTACAAAATACATGAATCTTGGCATATTATTCCAACCGTAATCTATGCTCCATTTCTATGACCCTGAGTAAATGATAAAAAGTAGGTCAATGCAGTACGTCACACATTTTTTGACCTAGTGACCGTGTGCATGACCTATACATAGAATAAACATTATTGACTGATATAACGGTCGTAATGCAGATGATAATCGATATTATTTTTAGTAATTACGCGTGTGTACGTGTAGGAGTTCATTAAGTAGCCTATTCGTATAAACTTACATTATCATATTGGCATTGTAATTTTGTATAATGAATTATGAAATTTAAAAAATAGGTAGCTTATAATATAACCATTGTAGGCCTACTATAGCGACTTATTTATAAACCTATCCCAGGTTTTTTGTTAACAAGCCTTTAAAAATCTATGCGGCCTACACGACTATTTAACATAAAGATTTTCATTAAAATCGGTTAAATGGTAAAAAAAAAAAGATTTATATTAAATACGGTAGGTCTAAATTGTATTTGGTAGAAACTAAATCACCATATTTTTAAAAGCAGCTTCTATAGGCTTTAATTAAGTTTACTCCAGGGTTGGCAGGCCTTTAATAATTTTTTTCTGTAAACATTCTTGGTTAAGCTTAAAGAGAACTTAACTTTTTTTTTTTTAAATAATGTTAAATTTTTGAAGCCCAGATAATTTCCCCCACCCCCTGGACAATCACCCCCAGGCAACCCCTCCCCCCCCCCCTTAAAAAAAAAATAACATCCTGTAAAATTGACCCTCACCCCCTATGCAGGACGATGATATACATATAATGCCTTTGAATTAGCAAAGCATAAACTTGACATGTTGGCGTATTCCCGATGGTGCGGGTTTAGCATCAGATATCTCACTGCTCAAAGTGCTAAATGGGTTCTATTTTTTGCCCTTTTGATCTGAAAGAATTTATTTAAATGTGAATGTTCAGAATTTTTGGGGCCTTCTTTTGAGCCTTGAATATATATAAATAGCCTCCAAAAGTACTAGAACTGCACAAAAGTCGCATATAATCCTTTCAATTAATATCCTTAACTAAACATTTATCTTTGATTTTCTGTATATGTGTTTATATGTAGTCTTACTAATGTTCGAGTCATAATTATGACTTTCAAACACTGAGAATTATTGATGCACAGGAATTTGGAGGCTTAAATTTCGAGGGAGTAGCGTGAACATACATGTGAAATATACACAGAGGAGGTTCACAACTGATTCCGAGAACAGAAGCGTTCTTATGACAAACGTGAAGACTTAAATTTTCTTTTATATATAGTAATTTTCAATTCATGTGCAGAAACATACCATAGTCACCAGCTTATGGAGTGTACATTTAACAACTTTGACAACTTTTTTAATAAGACTGTCTGCTCAAGGGCGTCCCTCAGAAGGGAACTGAACTTAGAAGGAAAGGACGAAAAGGGTTCTGACCACATAATTTGATTGGTTAGAAGATTTTGTATAGAATAAAGATAAGCCAGAAGAAGACCATGTCGAAGACCCCGACATTTACCTCCATCATCAAAATATGGTTTAAAATTATTAACCACTTTGTCATGCTGTGGACGAAATTTTTCATTGATGGAATAATTTTGCATCTACGGTTTTTTATTATTATGGGTATGAAAATAAATGGGTAAGCTGAAAAGACTGTAACCATAAAACGAATTTTGGATTTCACGAATTTGTTGGTTGGACACTGTATTAACAGTTAATATACGACAGTCATTCCCGGTTCGATTCCGTAAGTTGATGAGTTGAACTCGAGAATATCAATACCCCGACGTGGCAGTGACGCGGACTATATTACTGTATGCAAGTCGATCGTTGTCTCGGACTATTGAGAACAAGGGGAAATAACTCGATAAAAAATAGTAACAAAGAAACCAAGATGGCTGCGGTTGAAATAGAACAGACAATTTTACCAATTAAAAGGTAATTTTCTTAATTAATTGACCTCGAATAAATTGTAAGTTATGCAAGATTAACGGGTTGAGCACTTGAGTACTATAAGTAGAATGATTTCCTAGTCTAGATCGCTGGGTGGCATCTATATTTCAAATTTTTCATATGCCGGTCAACATGTTTTGTTTCATGTCTTAGTCCGAAATACTCGGATACTGCATATATGAGTCTGATAATTAGGTGGACGGACAAAAGCCCCACCGGACAAAAGCCCCACTTTGATTTTTTACTCTAGTGGACAAAAGCCCCACAATATAAATTTACCTAGGACAAAAGCCCCACTATGAAAAAATAAAATATTTAGGAAACGTACATTTGAAGAATCATTTATTATTTAAATAAGAAAAAAATTTAGAATTTAAATACATTTAGAGATTGGATTCACTTGTAGAATTTATGTTGAGGGTGTTAAGTTAATTAGATAGTAAAACAGAGTGCTTTGTAATAAATTAATAATGAATATGATGATGACTTCTTTTGATAGGCAATTAATCAACAGATTATAGGATTAAAATGTCTTCTTTTAAATCCATTTCAATTTATTAGATGTCTATGGCTTCTATGTCTTAGCCTCAACTATATATAACCAAATATATGATAGAATAATGAAACATTTGAAATGGAGATCATAGAAAATTCCAGAGGTGGCATGAAGCTGTGCAATGAAGGTTATATGTATTCCAAGAAATCAGAAAGTAAAACCACCATCCGATGGGAATGCTCCCAAAGGAAGGCATTTATTTGTAAAAGTACCCTTACAACTGACCTGAGCATACAGTCAGTTGTAAATTCATCTCCACACAACCATCTTCCAAAGCCTGCTAAAATTCTAGCCACCAAACTACGTAATGATATTATGGAAAAGTCACATCAACGTGGCAAGACCAGACAGATTTTTGTGAATGTCATCAAAATGTGCTTAATGGTTGTTATTGTTATGCATGAATATTTTAATAAAGAATGTCAAAAGAATCTGTATTTAATTTATAGTTGAGGCTAAGGAATCACCTCTGCTAAGACGTAGAAGCCATATACATACATAATTATAAGAAATTGAAATGGATTTAAAAGAAGATATTTCAATCCTATAATCTGTTGATTAAAGAAGTCATCATCATATTCATTATTAATTTATTATAAAATAATCTGTTTTACTATCTACTTAAACAAAGCACTCTGTTTTACTATCTAATTAACAAAAATAACTGTTTTACTATCTAATTAACTTAACACCCTCAACAATAATTCTACAAGTGAATCCAATCTCTAAATGTATTTAAATTCTAAATTTTTTTCTTATTTAAATAATAAATGATTCTTCAAATGTACGTTTCCTAAATATTTTATTTTTTCATAGTGGGGCTTTTGTCCTAGGTAAATTTATATTGTGGGGCTTTTGTCCACTAGGGTAAAAAATCAAAGTGGGGCTTTTGTCCGGTGGGGCTTTTGTCCGCCATTCGAAACTTATGTCTACATGTCTCTCGTTAATGCCCATTAGAAATTAGATTCTGGATTAAAACCAATTAATCTGTTTTCTCAGTGTATAAATTTCTCATTGAATGAGATGTGTTTCCTTTAAATAATACTAATTAATAGACTCAGAATCAGACTAATTGACTGTCATTACGATTTTATTAAGCCTACTGTAGACTGTAGTCCAGTGTAGTGTGTATTGGGACGTGTGTATGTAGAGGTCTAAGATAGAAGACCACAACTGAACTAGTTTTTAACCTTTAATGTGGTTATTTTATTTACAGTATTGGAAGTGAACAGTTGTATAAAGAGGCAATAGAACAAACAGCTAGCTGTAACACAAGATTGTCATTGGAAAGGAAAATGAGAATGCCCTTTTTAGATTCACAAACTGGAGTTGCTCAAAACCATACAAGTTTATGGCATCCATATATTCACAGAATGCCAGGTATGTTTTATTTCTGCGATAAAAGTCGATGAGAGCATAGGCTCATAAAAGCACTGGCCTAGCCTTCTTGGTCATAAAGAAATTATTTTTTGTAGTCATAATATCCAAGACATTATGTGTGCTTCTATATCTTGATAATTATGTAATTTGTAGGTCAAAAACATGGTCAGTTATACTCTTACCCGTGTAAAAGATGGAAGAAGATAAAACATTCTTTTTTTTCTCAGCTTAATGCTGGAAAGGTTGGAAACGTTGATACAGCAGAATCAGGTTAGTGTTAATTTTATATATGTACTGGTATGTATTAGTTTATATAGTTTGATCCAAAATTACACTTCCATTAGCCCAATGAGGTCATTTTGAACCAAATTATACTCAGCAGACAAGATCCTCAGAAATACACATTTCTTTTTATATTTATTCATATGGTTTATTTTCTTTTTCAGATGTACAGAATGCTGTAGAAGGTGAAGATAGTGTACATTCCCATACTGAAATGGTAAGAAATGAATCACAAGATAGATGGTATTATGAAGACTATGATGTTATAAGTGATCCACCAGATGCTGGTGAAATGGTAGATGACAATTCAGATATTAGTGATTATGAGGAACCAATTAAGAAGAAAAAGAAAAAGGTATCATATTTATTATGAATCTGCACTAATTATTTCAGAATTTCTTCAAATAACAAACATACCACTAGGTGTTACAGAAGGCTTAGTCTGCTGAACAAATTCTTTATGTCAATTATTTGAAATATTCACTCCTCCCTATTAGAAATTTTAAGAAAATACTTATTGATTCTGCCCATTCAAGCAGTTGAAGCAATGAAATGATAAAATATAATGATTTTTTTTTCACAGGGTCCTGGTCGAGGTAGAGGAAGAAGAAGTGTTCATCAGGATTCTTTAACTGATGATAAAGATAAACCTTATTCTTGTGAAGGTAACTAGAATTGTTATTAATTTCACCAATTGCACACTCTCTGGTGTGGTAAATGTCAAAAAAAGTTAATTCTTGAAAGAAAACATGAATGCCTTTCAATTTGCTATATAAAATAACTAAATATATGAAAAAAATTAATTTATTACACTGTTATACTGCGTTTAGACGAGTAAATTTCCAACCAGTCTTTGAGTGTCATGGTATTTTGACCTCTGAACTTCTGAGGTCATGTCAAAGCTGGCTTAACTTTTTTGTCCGTCTGAAATCTCACCGTAAAAACGAAAACCAGGCTCGAACATTAGAAGTTAAGCTGTCTTAACTATGGTCGTCAAAACGCACTTTAAGAGGTTAGAATTGAAATAGTTTTGTATTTCTCTCTTTTTGAAAAAAAAAAAATAGAATATATTTGTTTTGATATTTTACAGCTTGTGGTGCTCGTTATAAAACTCGACCTGGATTAGCATACCATTATACACATTTCCATAATAGTATGGCTGATGATGATGTTAGTCATTCACCGAAAGCAACTCGACAATCAAAAGGTTTGTGACTACCATTTTACATTTTTAAGGTATTGTCACTTATAAATTTATCTGCTGTATCCATGTGGAAAGTTTCAGGGCTGGGAGAAATAACAAAAATGTAGACAAATACATAACACAATTGTATTATTTTGTATGAACTATAAAATAAACTAATTTATTCTATTATGTTTTAGCTCGTGCTCCAGTTGTAGTGGTTCCTCCCCCACCAGAACCTGTTATAGAGCCACCAAAGCCATCACCTAATAATTATTGTGACTTCTGTTTGGGTGATCAAGGTGAAAATAAGAAAACAAACCAGGCTGAAGATTTAGTTTCTTGTAGTGATTGTGGTAGATCTGGTAGGTTGATATCTTCGTTTGATGCAGTAGACCTAGTTATAGTAATATCAGATATAACTTTAGAAATAAAAAACAAATTCTGGCTTTTTCAATTGCTTGAATGCTCACCTTTTTTCTCTCATCATGGCACTGGAAAGATGAGTTATGAACAGTTTCTGTCTGTTCTAATTCTCTTATGGACATGATACAGAACTGTATCTTGTCATCTAATCCTCCCTCCACCATCTGTTTACATCTACTTTTATTTTGAAGCATATAGAACACATTTTGAACTAATTTCACACCTTACTTTTGATTTCATAAATCCTGACTACCTGAACTCACTAATTGAGCAGCACCTTACAGTCTGATGTGTAGTTTTTTCGTTAGTTGACTTCTGTTCTGAAATTGAATTTATTTTTTAGGTCATCCATCTTGTTTACAGTTTACTGATAATATGATAGTATCAGTAAAGAAGTATCCATGGCAATGTATAGAATGTAAATCATGTGGACTGTGTGGTACTTCAGATAATGATGTAAGTGTTTATATATAACATTGTTATAAATTTGTCATTGTTTGTGACCACTATATAAATTTTTAGTGTGTCTTTTGTAACATTGGCGCTTTGGGAGTCACAAATCCTTTTAGCTCTACCATAACTTTCTTATCTCTAAAGTATTAAAATAATACCTGATTTTAGTCAACATAAGAGCAATTCAGAACAAAAACAATGTGATTTAATAACCAGTTATTAGCACACATTCTGTTGATTATGTTATTATTTAAGATATGTTATTGTTATCTTAATTATCTGAAATGATTATTATACAGGATCAGTTATTGTTTTGTGATGATTGTGATAGAGGTTATCATATGTATTGTTTAAATCCTCCATTACAAGAACCACCGGAAGGTTAGTAAATTTTAATTAAAGAAATCAACAATGTGCTGTTGTAATAGCACAAACTATACCCTAAAACAGTAGACTTGTCTTTTCAAATTTGATAAGTTAATGTTTTCGTCTCTTTTTTAATTTCTCTTTAAATTTTCTGTTGTTGGAAAGTTTTTTTAGTTACATAATTGGATATTCTGTAATATTTAATATATCAATGTTCTATTTCAGGTAATTGGAGCTGTCATTTATGTATTGAAGAATTTCATGGTGGAAAGAAGCCACATGGAATGAATTAAAAATACCTATGTCATATCTTGTACATAAAACAAATTAATTGTTTTGGCCTTTTCAAACAAGACATCTTCAATGCCCAAGAAATTGCTTGATTAATTTCACTAACTTGACTTTTCATGTTTCATGTATTTTGTAATTAAAAGGCTATTATGTAATCATTATTGATGTAAAATATATAAAAATCACTTAAGATTTCTGTATTTTGTTCATTTTTAAAGACTCTTTTGTTCCCCTTTCTCATATGTAAATGAGTCCTATAATGATTAAAGAAAAACCTAAATTTTAGACTTTAGACCTTTGGATATTGCACTGATTTTGTAATATAATTATCCCTTCCTCTTGATTTGAATCATGACATAATTTGTATTCAGAAGTATCAGAATATACAACAAATCCTGCCTCAATATTGACAAGATCTAAGCCTGGGAAATGGCAAATCAGGACTTCAACCAATAATGTTGAAAGTTTGTTGTGGTCTGCTGTAAATGAAGGGACACAATCCTGATTTGAAAAAAAAGTATAAATATTTCTGAAGGTCAAAAAGCAGGACAAAATTGCAAATTTTTTTTGCGACCCCATCTCGTGATTTGTCGTATTTATTCGGCGTTGTGCTATCATAAATTTATATTCGCCTCAAGGCAAATATTACGTAAAAAAAAGATTCAGTGTATGATACTATATATTAAGCCTTGTACATCAAGTTAAATTTTCATATAAGATTTAATTTATATGATAACCGAGACTTCATGGTGTATAATATTAACCAATGAAAAGTGTTAAAAATCGTTCACCGTCACTTTGAGCATAAACAAGTCATATGACTCGTGACTATTTATTCATCAGGAAATAATAAAATATTCCGTTTTTCATTAGTTCATAGTCTATAATTTTACACCCAGTTTCGATTTGACTGGAAAGAAGACATCATGAAGTTGTTAATCTTAGTGGCTGTTTTGGGAATTGGTAAGTTGCCTTAACTGTCAAAAAAGTGCTGTATCGGATTGGTTTCTCCTTTATTCATCAACTTCAAAATAGTTCAAAAAGGGTTGTTGTAGTAGGCCTATATAAGCCAAGACCTAAATCACCTGATGGAATCTGGAAACTAAAAAATGAAATTGTATAATTTGACTTAACAATTTTCTGACCACATTGAATGTTATTTTTTGCACTGAAACAGAAAGAGTGGTCGGGTTGGTCCCCCGACTGGTAATGCCTAGGGCTAGGCCCTAATGCTAATGCCAATGGAGGTAATGGTAATGGTCCTACCCAGTAATATGGTCTGACTGGTCCTGAATCCCTTGATTTGTTTTCTCTCTTAGGCCACATAAAAAAAAACAATTGGTGATCGTCCCCGCCCGTGCCTGAAAACGGCCCCGTCCCTGGTTTTTTGTTATTTTTTATTTTAAAAAAAAACGTAAACAATCCGCTCAATAGCGTAGGTATAGCAAAAATTTAATTTTTCGCGGACATTTATCGCGGAATAACTGTAATATAATAGGAAATACCACCAGTAGGTCCATCTAGCGACCATAGTAGGAACTACAACACCCATCCGCGCATGCGCTGCCATCGTATCATATGGGCGTAAGTGTTTTAGGGTCCTACAAAAAAAAAATAAAAAATAAAAATAAAAACCTCCCCCCCTCCCCTGATTTCGGAAATTGAAAGGACGATCACCAATTTTTTTTTTTTATGTGGCCTTATCATTAATATTCAAAATCTAATTGTCAATTTCATGCTGTTTGTCTTTTTTGGGTAATGGAAATAAAGGTTTGGAAATAGGCTACTGGCACTTCAACGTCTTAGAAATTTCACTCATTTCAGAACAAAAATTCCAATACCCTTAAATAATTAATTCTAATTTTTTTATTTAAATTGTTGGCATCTACATCAACTTGAAAACTTGAACATCAATTCATACAAACAAAAAGACAAAAACTACTTTTTGTTTGCGTCACATGACATTTATTTCATGCTTTACTTAGTCATATTCTAATTTTACTTTGTATGCATTATATACATAGATATAGTTAAACGGTTTTTAATTACATCAATTTTTTTTTCTTTTGGGATTTTGATAATACTGACATTTAGTTATTTAGAAGGTAACTGCTTGGACTAATAAAAGAAATACAATGTTATAATTTCTTGGCACTTTGGCATCAATATTGGCATTTTAATATCTGTGATTAAAAGTTATAGGGTTAAGACTATGGTAAATTAATTTATATTTAGGCTGGGTTTTCAGTTTGAAATTCTAAAACAGGTTGATTTGTTGTCTAGAACTCGATGGGGAAGCCTAGGCCTCAGTTAGGTCCAAGAGTACTCTTAAAGAACAGATCAAGTCTTGTTTTTAAACAATGATTCCAATCAGTAATTGGTTAAAACTGAAAACTTAAGTTAAAATAACATGAAACATTGGTCAACATTTTTCTAGTGGAAAACAGTTTTTAGTTTATTAGGGAAAACATCCTTGACAGACCATCAAATAAATATTTCGTAGCTTATCATGTAATTTGTTTTCAGCTTGTGCAAATGAATATCTAGATGAAAATCATTGTGAAAAAGGACCAATATTCTGGTGTACCAATCTACATTATGCCAAGAAATGTGGAGCTGTCAAACACTGTATGGATACTGTATGGACCAAACAAATGCCTGTTGGAGTAAATGCTGTGAGTGATTATTTATGTTTTTGTTAACCTGATTCCTTTGAAAGTTTGTACAAATATATTCTGTCTACCAGAGCTGATCTTGGTCGTATGTGGAAATATACTATTCAGTTATAGATCAACCGAAATAAGTAAGAATGTCATCTTGGTCAAGGTGTCCAGACCCAGTGATCCAAACTTTCAACTGAAACATTTGAAGCTTGCAATTTTTTTGTCTGATGATGAATTCTCTGATATTATATTTTCTACAATATGGTTCCTTAAAATTAGGGTTAAGTAATATTTGTGCATAGTATGTGTATATATCACTGTTGTGTTTGAAACAAAATAATGTTTTGTACTATCACAAAATTATTATTATAACAAAAACCAAAAATGACTGTCAAGTTCAAAATAACCCAATGTTTGATAGCATGAATATAACATCTGTTTTAAAAATTTACTTACTTGTCAAAATTTTGCCTTTATTAGTATAAAATTAGACTTTTTTAAGACTATTCACATGTATTCAGGATACTAATCAACATTAAAAAATCTATAATAATTGATTTATTTTCAGGAAGCATCATGTACTATTTGTCAGTTAATGGTCAGTAATGTTAGACAGTTGATAAAGAACAAGGCTACTGATGTATGTTAATGTTATTCTACACTTTCATATTTTATACTGATTGAATTAAATTTGTTTAACTAAATCCATATTCAGATGACTGTTATCATATTTAGAACTTAAAAGATTATTCAACAATTATTTGATTTTTCATTCTTGTTTACCTAAAAAGACACCTGTATTTATGTGAACATATACATATTTACAAGAAATGTTTTTTTTATTGCAGGATGAAATGTCTAATTTGATTGCCAAAGCCTGTCATATCATGCCTTCCCATGTTAAAGGGAATCAAGTAAGTGTTTATGAAATATTGATAATCTTATCGAAATGAAATTATATAATGAATACAAAATAGAAGCAGGTCACTTATTAGTTTACACATAATTACACAATTTAGGTTATCTGTCGTATTTATTTGAAGATGTTGACATCATCTTTACAAACTTTATTCATATTTATTTAAATCTCTTTTGGATTTTCCTATGATTATACCACTTTTCTTTATGAAACAAGTTTCCTCATTTATGATTAATGAAATATTTCCGCATATAAAAGTTCTTTTGATGCTACCAATGTATTGTCAAAATGTTATTTTTGCTGTTTTTAAAATTTCCAACTGTTTTTCTCTGCAAAAGCAGTTTGTGATGTCTGGGACCAATTTGTTTTTTTAACCCTTTGAACCCTGACGTTACTTTGGCTAAAACGTCACGAACTCCCAGCATTATTTCTTAAAACGTATTACATTAACGCTGTATGACGTCACTGACAATGGCCGGTTTACAGGCTTGTTGGGTATATATAATGTAAGGATGGGCTGGTATACTGGCTTGTTGGGTTGAAAAGGTTAATATTTTGATTATTTATCTTTTTTTACAGTGTAAAGATGCTGTCAAGAATAATATAGTTGATATTTTAACCTTAATCAAGAATGAAGAAATGGTATGTGTTCAGTATTTATGTCTTTTAACCTCACTTTTTATACACCCACATCCCTGTACGTGGATGTTTATATCATTGTTGACACCCGTCTTAAATGACATCACCATAAAATTTATGGCTTACTGAATATTAACCTCTGTGAGACGAACTCTCTGTTATCTTACATATTGAAAAGCTTCTTCAGTTTTCAACCTATTTTTCTGAAGTGGGCGTATACAGAGGAGATCCACGATCTTCTTATCAACATAACATATGTAATTCTTCATACAAAGCACAATGTGAAAATATGATATATGATAACATGAAACAACCATTGATTTAAAATATTGTTTATTATTGTAGACAAGTCAGATGGTATGTCAATTGGTTGGACTATGTATCGGTACTGAACGTCCTCAACAACTACCTGTAAGTATGAAGTCTGGACTGATAAACTGTTGTTTACACATTGTTTAGGATACACTGTTGCTGATACATTGTATATGATAAACTGTTCTTAGTACATTATTGTATAGGATACACTGTTGCTGATACATTGTATATGATAAACTGTTCTTAATACATTATTGTATAGGATAACCTGTTGCTAATACATCATTGTATATGACAAACTGTTCTTAATACATCATTGTATAGGATAACCTGTTGCTAATACATCATTGTATACGATAAACTGTTCGTTGACACTTTGTACAGGATAAAATGATGTTGACATATTGTCATTGATTGTTTACAGGAGGAAAAAACTGTAGCTTTAGCTAAACAGACACCAGTTGATGACAAACTTTGTGATGATTGTAAAACTTTCTTTAATGACTTACGTGATAAATTACTCTCCAACAAAACAGAGGTAAGTCCCCATTAAATTTCAAGCTCTATGTTTGACTGTAAAACTTTGATAATCATGAATACACATGGAGCTGTGAACACAGTAACTAAAATAATGCCTGCTTGAGTCTAAGATATTGTGGATCAAACAGATGGTGAATGTGTCCAATTAAAAAATATTCACATTGAAAATGATATTAATATATAACTTACTATGCTTGACATTGAAGTAAACTTACTTTACTGTTTCAGGAAGAATTTGTTGAGACAGCTTATGAACTCTGTGCTAAATTAGGTGGATTTGAAGGAGTGGTAAGTTAAGATTTGTGATAGTTCTAAGTTCCAGACCTATAATTACATGGTCTCTAAAAAAAACATCAAAGAATTTCTTTAGCACAAGTAGTCTACACAATGATCCTTAATTGTGCTGTTATGGTAAAGAATAGAAACTTTTGTGTTTTAGTCGTATGTGAATGCTATCATGAAATTATTGTAATTTTCAGTGTAAAGTCTTGGTTGATCAATATGCACCACTTGTTTTCAAGTTATTGTCTAATGAATTTGTAAGTTTTGTTTTTTTTATTACATTTTAATCTGAACCAACAAGAGAAATTTAAAAGAAATGAGTGCAATATTCTCAAATTATTAGCACAAATTTCAATGACATGCTCTGCTCTGTGCCCAAATTAATGTATTTCAAAGCTCTGAAGAATGACCTTTATGTTTTTGTTCAACTTGTACAAGTTTGATATATATGGTAAATATTAATAACAATCAATTTAACATTATTATTTTATAGGGACAGGTATGTGAAGTCATGTATTTATGTTCAAACCAAGCTAATGAGAACATCATGATCCATCTTCAACAATTAGTAAATAAGGTAAGTTTTCTACAGAATTTTAAAATAAAACATGATTTTTATAATTATTATGATCATCTGCACATTTGCATGATATTTTGAACATATTTATGAGTTTGAACTTGATTATTATCAACTAAAAATGAGTATGATCATTTGATAACTTCATAGTATTATCAAAATCTGGTCAGATGTGTCTATTAAATACTTTAAGATACTGTATTTTGATCAGGTATTTCTTTATCAGAGAAATTTAGAAGGCTATACATTTACTGAATTATCATAAATATGCATTTTGGCTATCTTACATTGAACTATTCAACTATTATCAGCATTTCTTCTACCATTTCTTGCTGTTGCAAATTCCTGGTATCTTTGTCCAAATATATGAAATAAAGTCTGGTTATTTTCCTATGTAGGCATCAACATCAGGTGAATATTGTGGTGTATGTAAAACTGCTGTCACAGAAGTCAGAGATTTAGACAGGAATCCTGAAGTCCAGGTATTTGTTTAATAATATGCTATTGGACATTTTCATTTGACATATCTGGTAGGATTACATTCAGGGAACAATATTCATGCCTTGTTTTGTAACTGTTTAATGCAAATTATTATGTCATTTATTGATAGGTTAGTGAATGAATAGACACCACTTAGTACCATATCAACAGCAAGAAAGTGAACATTGAAATGATTAGTTTTGAGATAGTGGGATGTGAGGAGACATTGAAGCCCTGAAAGTGGCGATTTCCCAGGAGTCACACGTGATAACGTTTTTTTTTGCGTTATTAACCAAGATGGCTGCCACTTGTTTTATTTGAATATTTCTGTATTTTTTTTATTGCAGACTACAATTGTTAACTTTTTAAATAATGATGTTTGTTCATTACTTGGCCAGTCAGCAGCTCTGGTAGGTCTTATTTGTCTTGTTTTTTTTTCTTCAATTAGCCCATATTAGTGCTGAAAAGCAGGACGTAAATCTCCATTCATTTCATTCTTTTAGGGCTTTTAAGGAGTGCAGTTTCAGGGTTTTTGAATACGTTGGTTGGAGTTATCACAATTTTCTATAGGTTAGGTATAGGGTTTGTAGCCCAACATTGTGTAGAATACTATATGATAAATGTGTTTATTTTTTTCTGTTGTAGTGTAAACAATATGTACAATCATATGCTCCAATATTATTTGAACTCATCTCTTCTGAATTGGTAAGTATTAAGGAGGTTCCACCGAATAACCAATTTAAATTAGAAGTTTCTGATTTTTTGCATGGTGGTAGCTAAACATATCAGTATTGAGAAAATGCAAAAATTAGCACAGGTCACCGACTTATTTTTTTAGATAGAGGGCGTTATTTGTGTAGGGGTGGGGCACAATAGTTGACCTACTTTTGACTCTCAATTCACACTGTTTTTACGCTTCTGCAATTTTGATTTTTGCACAAAATCAACATAAAATGATTCCAGACGGTTCAATAATACTTTGGTATCAGCAATATGCTAAAATACTAATTTACAGATAAAAAAATGTTCTAGTCAATAAGCCTCCAGAGGCACTAAAACACCTATAACTTGCTTATCGAAAATTAAAATCTGTTATTTTTCTGACCATTTTGTACTCCATTATATAGGAATTCATGTAAGCCAATAAAAAAAGGGGGTCACCGAACTCATTCTCTGAATAATTGGATCTGAAGATGGGTAGGGTCCAGTAAAATAATGGGCGAAAGGGAGATAACTCTTCAGAACATTACTTTTTATTCATGATAAATTCACAAAGTTTTTCAATGACTAGTTTTCTATTTGTAACTCTCACTTTACCATTAACTTTTTCACCCAATAATGTGGACAGGCCTAATTCACCATTACGTTCAAAAGCTAAACATAAATGGTTAAATTTTAAACCAGATGCTGCACACTTTTCGGCCAAGTTTTTGGATATTATCTTTCTGCTGATCACTGCATTATATGATGACTAATTACTTCTCTTATGTTTGAGGTATTCAAAGTGATCTTATGACCATTGGAGTGTAAAACTAAAATCATATAATTGTGAATTATTAAGATTAACCAAATCTGCTAATATTTGAAAATCTCTGTCTGTAGTTTCTCGCGACACACATGCGCAACGGGATGCGCACGAACAATTCGGTGGAACGTCCTTAAACACTAATTTTTCAAAATAGAATCAGACTATTAAGATTTTAGATTTGATGAACACTAAGGGTGTGCTGATTAGTGAGTTCTATACTTTCAGAATTCGTGGAATTAACAAATCTCAATAAAATAAATTGGAACACAGTTAACATTTTCCACATTAGAATTCAAAATGGTAGAGATGGAAAAAGATGGGTACAATTTGTATCGATCAGATCTGGTTCAATACGTTCAATTGAAGTCAAATTTTGAACATACAGAACCTATTCAAAACTCTAAAATCGAGCGCTTCCTAAGTCTCTTGAAAACTTTAAAAAATAAATTATGGTTGTATTATTGTTTTTATTGACAGTATATACAAGACAAAATTTACCGAATTTAGATCCTCAGAGGTTTGCCCCAATAGGTTTATAACATTGAATACTTACGTTCCTAAAATTTGTATTTGTCTATAGGACCCAGTGAAAGTATGTACTGAAGTAGGATTATGTCCAGCTAAACAAGAAGTAGTATTGAAGGCTTCAGCTGGTGTAAATAAGTCACCAATGTATCGTATGTTTGAATCTAAACCCGTCCAAGAAGTTCACGATGTCAGTGCCTCTGTAGAATGTGTTGTCTGTGAATTTGTTATGCGTGAACTCGTGAAAGAATTAGGAAATAATGCATCAGTGGTAAGATCAGAATTATTTTTAGAATCATGCTTTTCATTATGGTAATTTTGATGTGATTGATTGAATTTTTAAAGCAGTTCTTTAGTCTCAAATTGAAGAAAGTCGAAAAGTTTTACTCTCTCAAACTTTATGACATTAGGCAACGCAATCAACACAGAGCTGTATATGAACTGGAGATATTTATTACTGGAACTTGGCCTCAAATAGTTTTCAGCGTATTTAACATGTGTTTATTATTTTACAGACTGAAATTAAGGCTTTTCTAGATAATGTCTGTTCCATCTTACCAACAACAATTCGTACTGAATGTGTTCAATTTGTTAATCAGTATGCCTCAGTTATCGTTTCCTTATTGGAACAAGAAATTGATCCTAAAAAAATCTGTACCAGTATTGGATTATGTAATCAAACTCAGTTTGAAGAAATACCTAAGAAAGGTAACTATTTTCAAAATGTATAAAGAAAACCATATTTTGAGTTACTATGGCTTATATTCTTGTTGACATGTTTTTGATACTTGTTTAAGTAGAATGAAGGGGTGGGGAAATGCATTAGTTAGCTGGAAATGATTTGTGCAAGTTAAAGATCCCTTGACAGTTTAAAATAAGAGTAGGTTAATGCCACTGTCATGACCAAATTTCTTTCATTACACACTGCATAGTGTTTTCTGGTCCACCTTGAACCCAGTAGGTGGAGAAAGGTTGAACGTAAAACTCATTTCATTTGAATTTGATAAACTGTATAATATATTTTCTATTAATAGTTGTAGATAAACATGTCATCATACATAAAGTGAGTGATGCACCATTATGTGATGTTTGTCAAGAAGTAGTGACCTATATAGATGAAGCTTTAAAGACTAATGCTTCAGAACAAGACGTTGAAATGATCTTAGAGAGAGTTTGCAGTGTTTTACCACAAACATACAGAAAAAAGGTATGATAGAAAAAATTCAAAGTGAACAATCTGTAGTTTGACAATCTTGTCCCAGTCTTGCAATCAAAATTTATGACATCTATAAAAAAAAATATCGCCATTGAGATTTGCATAGATTACCAGTTAGTAATGATTACAGAGCAATGAATGATCTAAATTAAGCCCACATTTTACATGGAGTCTAAAATTGAATTTTTTTTTTTTTTTTTTTTTTTTTTTTTTCGAGTTATAACCATTGAAGTAGAATCTTGATAGAATTTTACTGTTTTGATGGAACATAGTGATTATTTTGTCTTTTTTCATGAGTAGAATCCTCATTTATTTTGATGTTTTATTTCAGTGTGACACCATTGTTGATTCTTATGCTCCATACATACTACAGTTATTGTCTGAATTGGTTGATCCTAAAGAAATCTGCGAGGTATGACATCTGCTTGTATTTAAATTTATATATCAAGTCTGATATTTATCAAATTGATCATGGGCAGAAACAATTTTCTAGTTTTATTCACTTAATACTAAGGATATAAACCCAGCAATGTAGGCAGATAAGAAAAATGTTCTGTTATTTCTATGACCTAACAAAAAGCAATGTGTAAATTATTGTGTTGCTGTTGTACAAGATATTTCTGATAAGTTTAATGAGATAGGGACCACCTGATATACTTGATTTGAATTCTTGTTTCACTTATCCAACAATAAAAAAGTGCCATGAAAGTTTTGTATGTTCTTACTATAAGACCATTTAGTTGAATTAATTTGTTAAGTTGCAGAAATTAGATGAGGTGCAAGAAAGTCCAAGTCTGTTCTTTTTTTTCAGTGAAAAATTTAATAAAATAGATTATTCATGTATGCTTAATTTTTCATGTATTCCTATTTTTTCAGAGATTGAGCTTATGTCCAAAACCAAGCCGCAAAAATAGCACACTAAGATTCAAGCCTCATATAGTAGGAGAAAGAAAATGTACATTTGGACCAGCATATTGGTGTGCTTCGAAAGATAATGCTAAAGAATGTGGAGTAAGTAATTCTTAAGAATTGTATTTAGGATTATTTCCTTTGAATTTGTAAATGAGACACCAAACATATACCATGAACATCTTGAAAAATTAGGCAGAGTCTAAACAGCTTAATGGCTGGACTATCAATTGCTGAAAATTTAGTCTAAATACCTGAAGGGCCTGTTTAAAGGGCATGTTAAATAACTTGTTAAAAACTGTCAAGGATTTATCTAAATCCTATCCATCAATCCCAAAACTTACAAAATCGGTGGGTTTTTTTGTGTTCTTATATTGTGGTATTATTTTCATTGTAGACTACAGCTCATTGTGAGAAACATGTCTGGAATAATTAAGAGTAGTAAGAAGAAAATCAAGAAAACTGTCCATATTATTCTTTATAAACACAACTAACAATATTTTTATATTACTAACAAAGTCCGGTGCAGAATTATACCTATTTGTATTTTTATCAATTTGGTACAAACATTAAAGAGATTATTTGAAATTACTTCTGAAAATTATAAAAAAAAAGAAAAACGATGTATATATATAGTTTTTTTTTGCTTTTGACTTCATAATTTTTTTTATATATTTTGCTTGGAAGTAGACTTTTCTTTGAAAATTTAGCTCAATATTTTTTGTTATTACTTCAAGATGTATTTATTATGTAGAAGTTTGTAAATAATGTTAGATTAGAGTTTATACAGTTCATTTTCCATTTTCTCTCCAAACTTTACTTAAGTGGCCTCAGTATAAATTTATTTTCTATTTAGAAACAATGGCTTATATTATCAACTTTATTTCTCAAATTGTAATTTTTCCTGTTTTTTTGTCATAGATACTGATAATAAACATTCCACTTTTATGGGGCTTCAGTTTTTTTTTTATTCATTAATTTGGTCTAAATTTGTCCATATTTCTTTTGAGAACCAGTGTTTGTTGCCATGCATCTATTTGATATGTAAATGTGGACGTATGCTATGGTCTATCTATCAGTCTGTGAAAAAATCTTTAAACCATGAAATCTAGTTATCATCTGATTAGTCAATTTCAAAGGGGAATAATCGACATTTTCGGAGATTGATTTGGGTCCACAATATACAAATTATTTATATGGCGAAGTCCCAAAGAAGACTAGTTGTTTTTGAAACCAACAAATGTGGATACACAAGGATTTGAAAGTTCATATTTTGACCTTGAGCTGTGAACATTATTACTTGATCAGCTTAACTAAAAAAACAAGTGATGGTTGTGGCCTACCATAATCAATATCCATGTCTAGAAAAATCGGCAGACTCTATGATTTTAGTCCCTATTGCACGCCAAACAGAACATGGAAGGACAATTAAGGTACTCATGTTTCTATGAGTGCGCCTAAAATAGATATAAATTCTAGACATTGGAAACGTTCATGGCACAAATAGTTAAAAATCCGTATATTTCCCTGATACTGTAAGCCTTGACAATTACATGGCCACTCCATAAAATGAATCGCCACTGCTGCCTGAGTGGTCGAAATATTTTGCAGATCGTCCCTTCTAGCAACCGGTCGCTTTTTTGATAGATATAACATGTCAATATAAAACTGTGAAATTCATTTCATGTGGATATACCCAGGCCCGTAGCCTGCCAAGTACTTTTAGGGGGGCAAACGTCCAATCAAGGGGGGCAGTTTATATATCCACCCAAAAACACCCCTATACCCCCCTTTTATGGAAAACTTTGTTCTATTGCAATGCATTGTTACGCCATTACATTGCCATCTGAGTTATTTCTACATTTATTGGTACAGTCGAAAGCCTGGAAATGAAATTTTCTAAAGTTTGGGGACCCCTAGAAAATTTAGATAATTTGACTCCTTAAAACGCGATATCCTGACATTTCCCGATATTTTCCAGCGAATTTAAGGTTCAAGATTATTTCTATTTGTAGGTTCAAAGGGTTCTTGTCTGAAAACATTTTGAGATTTAGACGCCAATTAAAGACTTCTCCCGGCGAATTTAGGGTTTAACCTTATTTGAATAGGGTCTGAGGTATGTCACTCAGAAAATTTTGAGAATTACACACTTTTTTTGCTGTCAAGAACGCCAATTGGAAGTCTGGAAACACGATTTCCTGAAGACTCTTCTGGAAATTTTTGAGAATTTGACTCTCTGAAACGCGATTTCCTGACATTTCCTGGTGAATTTATGGTTTACTTGTAGAGGAACTGTATGACTAAAAAATAGCAAAATCGAGAAAAAAATGTAAAACATTCCTGATATCTCCCAGCGAATTTAAGGTTCAAGATTATTTCTATAGGGTCAAAGAGATCCTGTCTAAAAAAAAAGAAAGAAGAAATTTAGACGCGAATGTCAGACAGGGTTATAAGGTTATTTGAATAGGGTCTGCGCTGCCGAGAACGCCAATTGGAAGCCTCGAAACACGATTTCCTGAAGTCGGGGATCTCTTTTAGAAAATTTAAAGAATTTGACTCCCGGAAACGCGATTCCTGAGGTTTAAGGGACTGCGGGACGAACACTGGAAAATTTTGTGAATCAGATATTTGAAAACGCAAATTCTTAACATTTCCTGCTATAAAGACACCTAATAAATTAATGTATCTTTTAAAAATAACACTTGAGATTTTTTTTAGGGGGGCAAGATTTAAATTAGGGGGGGCAAAGCCCCCCCAAGCCCCCCCTTGGCTACGGGACGGGCCTGGATATACCGTTAATTGATTTTGGCTTTTACTCAGTAATCGGGATGGGTTAATGCGATTGAAAGTTCAAATTTTGTATATGTAAGGAAATAAAAAGATAACCTATACGGAAGATTTAATAAGTAAAACCGAGGCGTCATTTCATTAGAAGGAAATGATAAACAAAATTGTACGTCCTAATATTTTTTTTTGAATCAAAGAAGAATAAGGAAATTATGAGTTGAGTAGGATGTTGTTTCTTGTAAATGGTTTCTTCTTGGAATGATGGCAAGTTTTGCATCATTTATATTGATGAGATGAAGGAAGATTTCAGGGATTCCCGCAATAAGAAAATTTTGAAAATCAGGGTTGATTTCCTTGCGTCTGAGACTTTTCCGAACAGAATTCTTGTTTAGTACGCCCACTTCTTGAAGAGGGTTTGGGGCAATACACATCAAAAACATTTTGAAAATAAAATTTAATTTCCTTGCATACCAGATTTTTCCGAACAGCAGACAAATTTGACGGATTGCGCCCTATAAGAAAATATAAAAAAATGGAATGTAATTCCTTGCATCTGAGGTTTCTCCTGATCTCGTTGATAACATTTGCCTCTGGAGTAGGTTTTATTGGGGGATTGTAACCCAAGATAACTTTTTACAAATTGCATGGGGTTTGGAGGGGTGGCATCCTAGAATAAGGAAATTTTGAAAATTAAAGTTGATTTCCTTGTATCAGAGACCTATCGTGACAGCCGGGGGGGGGGGGGGGGGGTCCAGGATTTAGCAAACAAGAGGGGACTCTGAAATATAACATGCTTCAAATTCAACGGCACCGCGAGCTGCAAATGTTTAGAGCATTCTTTTTGAGAGTTCAGGAAGACACCGATACTAAGAAAATTTTGAAAATTAGGATTTAATTGCCTCTTAGGCTAATCTGGAGCTTTTATGTCGATCGGAATCTGCAACAATCAAGTCATTTGAAGATTCTAGTCGATTGTTTGTCAATTTTTCCGATGCCGATTCAATGAAATGTAGAACCATAGCACATCTTGGAATTTACTTTCACAATAATAATTTCTTTCTTTTTACCACCCGTTTTTGGAGATTTTGAAAAGGATGGTGTCTTTTTAATATTTACTCATTATTCTCCGGTGCACCAATGTTACATGTGATGACGATAAGGATATTGAAACAAAAAATACACTCATGCTCTATTTAAGGACGCGAATCTAATTAGATTATCAGTTGGTGAAAAGATTTAGTTCCTAGTTTGTCAACTTGTTTTATCTCAACATGAAGGTGTTCGTTCTTCTTGCAGCTGTCTCCTGTGGTAAGTTGATTTTTTATCAGAATAATGAATTTTATCAGTTGCGTTATAATATGAACCTTTTAAAGATGAATATTTCACATGATTGTATAAAACGAAATGATTTATACTGCATGAATATTAATTTAATTATCAAAATAATAAGTAGGCCTAAATAAACAGTCATTTACCTGAAGGGATAAGCAAAAAAAAAGTATTTTTTATTTCGCTCTAATACTAAAAGTTGCGTGACATGTTAGGCAAACTCAAGGCGTAACCAAGAAGGGATATTGGCATAGGCGTACGGGGCGTTAGTTGGTTTGGGGGGGGGGGGGGGGGGGTAAAACCAATTTGCCCGACAACTAATGCTAACTTGCCCGACAACGAAATATTACCCGACAAGTCGACCCCCACCCAAACCCTAATTCCAAAAACTTCTCGCCATCTGCCTGATTACATCATTTCCGAACGTTTTTATTTTTTTAAATTTGCGTCACGAAAATCCTTCAATGTCATCAATGGTGAAAGAAAATCAGTTTTCACAACATGTAGGCCTACCACTTCAATAGATGCAACAAAATTAATAGTCATTGGGTAGAGCCGCAGAGCTATTGGTAGGAACAATCTACATTCGGTTTGTCAATAGGCTACCCAATGGAAAAAAAGAAACCTCTTTCGAAATTATTTCACCTTGTAGTCAAGGGCGTGGACTTGTCTCTTTCTATTTGGCAAGGGTGGGGTGGGACGAACTAGGATGGTTAGTAGAGTTCAAGTACATTGTAAAGCGCCGCAGATGCGATCCACGACATAATGTAGGCTACGTCCTCCCCCCAGAGAAAAAATGGATAAATGGCATCGAAGGGGTGCATTCTGAGTTTCTGACATTTCGGGATAGGAGTTGGTAGTCGGGACTTCCTATTCCGATTTTTCTCCACAAATTCTTTCTTACCAAACAAATTATATATAAGGGGTGGGGGAAAGGGACACACCCTTGCATGTAATGTGTGGCCACAAGTCCCTGAATCCTAATATTAAGCATAGGAGAGATTAACAGATAGTATATATTATATCTCCTATGCTTCAAGCGATACTACGTCTTAAAATTAACAAAAAAAATAAATTTTCAAACTTGGTCAATTGGAGTAGCCTACATATATTCATCAGGGGACAAACCTAGTGGCATAACTATAAAACAGATTACCTAAATAATCTGATAAATCCAGAAAACTATGTTTAAATACAAAAATTGATAAATGCCTTAATTTAAGGCATTTATCAATGATAATCTGTAATTGTATGGAAAATTACATAGTTTTATGGGTTTATTTGATTCTGTTGGTATACTTTGGACACTGTTGATGAATATACTCTTATTGACCAAGTTTAAGAACTTTGTTCATTCTAAGAGGTAGTATCGCTTAAATATTGGGCTTCAGGGGCCTGTGGTGTGGCTTAAGAGGTGGGAACACATAAAAAAGCTTTTGAGGGTGACTTTACGAAAATGTCAAATGGATGTAATTACACATTAGGCCTGCATGAATATAACCTATACATAATCAAGGAAGTTGAGATCTTAACCAACAAAATACTCAAAAGAAATATTTCCTCGGGAATATTCAAAATAAAATTCCCTTAAGAGAAATACTTCCTTTTCGTGACGTTTAAATATATATAATGCGTATTTCCCCAAAAATTAATGTTTTCTTCTAAAGGTGTACGAGTTGGTTGTGAGGTCACACCCTTGATGCATTAGCAGAAAGCTTACAGACTTTGTTAGCCAATTTTTTTTTAATTTCTCCTTTTATTAAAATAATAGGTAAAGAGGTTATCTAAAATTGTGTGTAGCTACAATAAAATGAAATTGCAAGCCCCTCAAATGTCTGATTGAAAATTACGAACGAACATGGAAATCCATGTCAGTATCTCCAATAATATTTTAGAAAACCTCTAAACCTCCCCTTTAACAAGTTTTATTATATGCCAGATAGTTCTAATATGTGATGTTTTTTAAATAGTTTATGGACTGTCCAATGATGAAAGTAACATACTACACCTTGATGTTGGTTCTACAGTAGACACAGATTGTAAAGCTTGTCAAGATATTGTCAAGAGTCTTCGTTTAATACTAATTTCTAACAAAACACAGGTAAAAGTATGGCACTCTCTTTCATAAATTCATACCATTTAATGCATTTCAATATGGAATTAGCACAGTATAACTTTATATATACGATTTTTTTACCCGAATCTGGTTCCTGTGGAAATTAATTCTTTGACGGCAATTAAAGTTTTGAACCCTAGCGCACACAATGTCGTCTAGGAATGAATAATACACCACCATAATTCAATTATTCATGTATTTATTGTAGGTATCGATAAAGAATTTTGTAGAAAATAAAGTATGTACCATGTTGGGCACGTCTGCAGCTTTGGTATGTAATATTTGAATATTTGTTTATTTATGATGATAACTTTATTTAGGACAGCGGATCCGAGATACTTCAAATAAGGAAATATTTATAAGGGCATTTATTAACTAATAAATAAATAAATAAGTAAAGAGAATAAACAAAGTCAAATTGATTAAATTCCTAGATGTTTTTCAAATAAAAGTTAATTTTAAAGGGGAATGTTCAGCATTTTCGAAGGTCTATTTGAGCCTTGAATATATGTAAATAGCCTCAAAAGTACTAGAACTGCACAAAAATTGCATAATACCTCCAATTATACACCTACCTAAACATATATCTTTCATTTTTTGTATGTGATTTCTATATAGATCATTGTCTCACTAAAGTAGGAGTCGTATTTATGACTTTCAAATGCTTATTATTGTGGATACACGGGGATTTAAAGTCTTAAATTTAGAGGGATAGGTTTGAACATTATTACGAATTAGTTAAGATTAATTTTTTTAAAGATCCAGATTCTGAGACTAAAACTTTATTGGTCAAACAGATGGTGAAAATATTCCTTTAATTTATTTAGCAATATGCATTTTTTCTTTCAGTGCAAACAATATGTTGAATCGTATATACCTATTTTATTACAACTTCTGGGGACAGAACTTGTAAGTACACTGTCACTTTAAATTTCTACAGCCAAAATACTCAGTTTTTTATACGCCCACTCGAAAGATGGGCGTATATTGTAATCACCCTGTCGGTCCGTCGGTCCGTCGGTCCGTCCGTTCACATTTAGTTCGTGCTCACTCTACAGGCTACAATTCTTTATAGATTCTTTTGATTTTGATATTGTGGGTCAATGTCATTATGAAGATGATCCCTATTGATTTTCGTGATGATCGGATAATTTTTCACGGAAATATCGTGTCCGACTTGACGCTTCACTGTATTAGCTATACTGTGCATCTCGTGCTCACTCTACAGGCTACAATTCTTTATAGATTCTTTTGATTTTGATATTGAGGGTCAATGTCATTATGAAGATGATCCCTATTGATTTTCGTGATGATCGGATAATTTTTCACGGAAATATTGTGTCCGACTTGACGCTTCACTGTATTAGCTATACTGTGCATCTCGTGCTCACTCTACAGGCTTCAATTCTTTACAGATTCTTTTGATTTTGATTTTATGGGTCAATGTCATTATGAAGATGATCCCTATTGATTTTCGTGATGATCGGATAATTTTTCACGGAAATATCGTGTCCGACTTGACGCTTCACTGTATTAGCATACTGTGCATCTCGTGCTCACTCTACAGGCTACAATTCTTTATAGATTCTTTTGATTTTGATATTGTGGGTCAATGTCATTATGAAGATGATCCCTATTGATTTTCGTGATGATCGGATAATTTTTCACGGAAATATTGTGTCCGACTTGACGCTTCACTGTATTAGCTATACTGTGCATCTCGTGCTCACTGTACAGGCTACAATTCTTTATAGATTCTTTTGATTTTGATATTGTGGGTCAATGTCATTATGAAGATGATCCCTATTGATTTTCGTGATGATCGGATAATTTTTCACGGAAATATCGTGTCCGACTTGACGTTTCACTCTATTAGCTATATTGAGCATCTCGTGCTCACTCTACAGGCTTCAATTCTTTACCGATTCTTTTGATTTTGATTTTATGGGTCAATGTCATAATGTAGATGATCCCTATTGATTTTTGTGATGATCGGATAATTTTTCACTGAAATATCGTGTCCAACTTGACGTTTCACTTTATTAGCTATATTGTGCATCTCGTGCTCACTCTACAGGCTTCAATTCTTTACAGATTATTTTGATTTTGATTTTATGGGTCAATGTCAGTATGAAGATGATCCCTATCGATTTGCGTGATGATCGGATAATTTTTCACCGGAATATCGTGTCCGACTTGACGTTTCACTCTATTAGCTATATTGTGCATCTCTTGCTCACTCTACAGGCTTCAATTCTTTACCGATTCTTTTGATTTTGATTATGTGTGTCAATGTCATTATGAAGATGATCCCTATTGATTTTTGTGATGATCGGATAATTTTTCACGGACATATCGTGTCTAACTGTCTTGACAATGTGTTAATAAGTGTTAATTCAGTTTATATTCACAGTTCTTTCTTTCAACTAAATGTGAATGGGCAACAAACACTCACACTTACAATCAAAGCTATCTGTGGGCGTATGTTACCTTGCCTGGCAAGCTATATTTTTGCAAGTAATCACTATGTGCAAAGCTTGCCAAGCACCATATGAGACTGAATTTTATTACATTACATGAAAAACTGTTGCAAACTGAAACTGCAAACGCACCCTGTATTTAAGTAATAGTTCAAGAAGTGATTAAGATGTGAGTAGAGGGAGTGTATCCATTTTTAAATAAATTTTACTTAAATCTAACAAACTTCGAATCAAACTTGTTGTCAGTTAATTTTTCTCGTTTGATTGGATGTTGTTACCTAGGAGGTTAGGTTATTACTTGTCAAATGATTGAGAAACTCATAAAGAATAAGTGAACCACTTCATAGAAAATTTAGCCATTGCTGATTGGATGAAAAATTAGGTTTGTGATGTTTTTAACACCTTATTTCTATTTTGTTCAGGATTCATTAAAGTTATGTAATAAAATTGGGCTATGTCCAGCTCAACAACAAGTATTACAGGCCATGTTTCATTCAGTCGATTCTAAACCAGTAAATACAGACATAACGTTTGGTGGATGTTTTATCTGTAAAATGATAATAGAAAAATTATATGCAGAATTAGGACAACATGCAACTGAGGTAAGGCTTCTGAAATATTTTCATGTAATTTTATATTTCTCCACCAACTTCACTTGTGAGAAGCCATGGCAGGCCTAGTCAATTCAAGCTATAGACAATTTTAAAGTTTGAAATTGGGAATTGAAAAGATGAATAGGCTGAAGCTGCTTCTCTGGAAAAATTTCCCTCATTGCACACTTCATGACATTTCGTTAGCCACATCAGGTGAAGTATATTTCTTTAAATATTTTGTTGTCTACTTTTAGGCAGAAATAGCGGCCTACTTGGAGAAAGTGTGTAATATCATGCCACATGCCTTCCGATCAGAATGTGTCTCCTTAATTGATAAGTTTACACCAACCATTATTAAATTAGTAATGAAGAAAATGACTCCACAACAAATCTGTGTAGAGATTCGTTTGTGTTCAGCCACAACCCAGACAAATAACAAACTTCGTAATTGTAAGTATTAGCATATAACATAATCTATAAAGTTAATCAAATATTGTATCGAAGTATGGTAAAATCAAGAGCAAAAGTTGTATAGTTGTGGACTCCATAGATTTATTTTTTTGCAAATCAGACATTTTTAATGATATATTGAGTGTGAATGCAGACCACAAAATTTTCAATGTTTTCAATACCAGGGCCAACATGCATAAAACTTAATAAGGAGTTAATTCTCTATCTAACCCTTGAAAACCTTGCAAAAAAAAAAAAAAAAATAACCAACCATGGTATAATCTCATATATTTTTTTTTAGTCCCTGTTAATATTTTTAACTTTCAAATGTGTGCATTATTTTGACCTAGAGAGAAATATAAGGTTTTTATATATATTTCAGTGTTCTACATATCACCAGTAAACTAAGAGAAGTTACTGTAAGAGAAGAGACAGATCTGGATTGATTCATAACCATTTATTTGCATCATTTAGTTTATTCCCAGTTCACGCATTTTCTAAAAATTGTTAATGTTAATCTTGAGTAAGGTTATTAAAAATTAACTAATCATTAGAAATATACAGTTAAAAATCAATTTTAATGATTCACTAATAAAATACATGTACAATAAATGTAACTAGAAGACAGATCTTGCACTAGTTTTTTTTTTTGAGAAACTGATCTTAGATTTTTATTTTGTAAAATTTTACAACCATGACAAATTTTGATAGTTTTCTTAAGATAGTATTATGTTTTACAAGGTTTTTACAGCTGTTTTATATTTTTTTTTCGCTTTTTAATAGTTTGTATATGTCCCTGTTCTTATGCTTAATAAAATAAAATCTCTTTATGTTACATTTGTGTTTTCCATCTATTGAATTGAACAGCAGATGTTTGTAGCAAATATTGTTGTAATGTTGCATACCTCATAAAGCTATGTACTGTTGAAATCGTCTTATGGCAGCAGAGATTCAAAATAGACTTGGCAATCCTTGGCATCATGGAAAGTATAGGAGGAAAAACAGAACCATGTCGGGTGTATTAGTGAAAGTAAAGGAGGTAAAACAGAACCATGGCGGGTGAATTAGTTTATAGTTAATGAAAACAATAGGACACATCAGAGCCCTTTATAGAGGGCTCTGGGACACATCTACCTTACAATGAGATATAATGAAATACAAAGTAAACTTTAATAAGCAGTTTATTCATATTGCAGCAATATTTCATATTGCACAAGAAATACATGTTATTCAGAAGTCCCAAAAATAAAATTGACTTGTTATCCAAAATGTAATCAATCTTACAATCTCCATGCTTTAAATTGCCTGCTATGTGGTATTTCTGGGAATTATTAGATGGGGGTCAATAAGGGGGCCCCCTTCTTAAGACCCCCCCCCCCCCCCTTCTTTAAAATTGACTTGTTATCCAAAATGTAATCAATCTTACAATCTCCATGCTTTAAATTGCCTGCTATGTGGTATTTCTGGGAATTATTAGATGGGGGTCAATAAGGGGGCCCCCTTCTTAAGACCCCCCTCCCCCCTTCTTTAAAAGGCCAATATGTCTGCTTTCAAAAAACGTTTTAAAAAAAGTTTGTCTTGCGATCAGACATCTATCAAGGGAAACTGATCACATTCACTTGGTATTTCACTAAACAAAGCAAGTCCCCAGCATGTCACCAAGCATGTCACCAAGCATGTCACTAAGCATATTAAAAAATCATAGAGTAAAATAGTGTTGTATTAACAAAATCTCAACAACAAAAGAAAATATCACTCTATTGTCATTGCCACTGATGTAGTTAATGACTTTGATTTAAAAAGTTGTAATTGTTGTGTACCTGATTCCACCATTTTGGTTAATTTAATCAGTCTTGGTTCAACATACACGCCAACATATTCTTCTACTGTGTTCTCATAAAATACCTCTTTTAAATCTGTTATTAATTTATTCTTCAAATCTTTTAAACATTGCAATAACCTGCCAATATAAATTTTACACCATAACCAAATCAAATATTTCAATGAAAGGATAACTAAATCTGATCGAAATGCAAATCTGGGGTTTCCTACAGGTAATTTACCTTGCAAGTTTGTTCATCTGCAAGATAGAGTCAATACTTCTCCAAATGATTTATCAATTAATGCTAGAATTTCTTTGAATATTTGTATACGGCAAAAATCTAAATTGTTCGTAGTTACATAAACTGTTTTCAATATGTTTCTAGGGAGGGCGACTGCATAGGTCAAGTTACTTGAATGCTTGGTCACTTTCTACTCATAGGTTAAGTGTGATTACATGGGCAGCATAGCTTTGTACAGCGCCCACATGTTAATATCAATAGCAGTGAGAAATATGCAATGAGACTTTCCTAAAAATTTGTAATACCTTTATAATTGTAAATGGATGCATAAAATATTACCTGTTAGCCTCATTTATCATAGGTTGAATATGATTTGGATTAGTAAAATTTCTCTCAATATGATAATCATTCATCCATGTTAACACCCTGTCAATATCATAATCAATAATAAATGTTGATAAATAGCTTGTTATTAGAATGTAAATTTCATGAATACTGTTAATATTACTTCATGTAGGCTATGAAGTCGTGATTTTGGTCTGAACGGTCCTAACTTTAGCAGACAAATTTCAGATTTCCTAGAAAGTTGTAAACACCATTTTCACGATATGCATCGAACGCAGTATATCTCACAAGATAAATATTAATAATATTGATATTTAACTTACCCTGTACTGTTTAATAGCATGTCTATCTCAGATGATAAATGATAAATATTAATAACTTCAAAATAAATATTACTTCCACTAAATTTACATTCAATACACTCTCTTCCACTTCTAGAATATAAAAAATAAACAGATTTCTTACAGTACACTCCTATATATATTTTTAACATCATTTTGGCTTATCAAGAAGAGGTTAGCTATTTCGTTAAGTAAATATCTACTCACATTTGAAATGGTACTAATGGAAGCAAGGCATTAAAATTTAACTCTTTAGAAACTTGTGAATGAATATCTGGAGTAAAGGCACCTGAAACATAAACCAAGATTATAATTGTAGTCAATTCTCAAAGGTAGTTTGATAATAAATGGCACTTGGTGAAATTTATGAAGCATTAGTAATAGTAATAGTATTGAAGATGACAATTCAAATTGTTACTGACTAGAGCTTTTTGTGCCAAAAATATTAGCTTTGACTATGGTTTTTTCCAAAAAGATACGTGACAAAGAATCTGAGATAAAATCCAATTGAGAAATTACTTCTTACCATTAAATAAGAAAATAATTTACCTTTCTGTATAATCTGTAAACACAATGCTAAACATGGTAATGCTTGTGGTAACAGCTCACATAATATGGCATAATGATCATATCTTGAAAAAAAACTCAAACATTCAAAAATGGAAATCTAAGTACCGTACACAATAGATAAAATGAAATGGCTATATTTTGTACCACAGTTTGTTTTACCAGTAATTTCTGAATAGAGATTTCAATATGTTTTAGATAAAAATAACGGTTTTCAGTTTCACGACATGATCACAAACTAAATTTGTATTTATGTAGGATTGTTTCTCCATCTATACAAAAATCCACATTATTTTATCATTGACCACAATATATTGGTGATAAATCTACAAGAAAGTTGATGATATAAAAAGATGTTTAACAAACCTTTGCCAACCTGTTAAAACTATTCCTTGTATATTCTTAAATTTTGATCTCTCACATTCTATGACATTAATCCATGCTAGATGATTATTTATATGGTATGATATATTGGTTACTGTCATTGACGAACCTGTAGCACCTTTATAAGCACTAGCAAACCATATATTAGAAAACACACTGGATAGTTTTTGAAAGAGATCTACAATGTAAATAAATCTAATAATCATTTCTCACCAGGGGTTAAGAAATACAGTAATCTGGAATCAATTAAGTGTTAGTTTTAGTGGAATTGCAAGAACCACAGACGTCGGAATGGTAATTGGAATCCCTTTCAAGTTTTTGCGAATGAAGTCCATTGCCTAATTCCTTTCAAGTTCAGAAATCAATGCTTTTTAAATATAATTAATAAAAGAATTACCTGGAGGCAGCATGAACTGGTTTAAATAATGCCACACCATTGGTTCTACTAAATCTCCTAGACCAGACTCTTTCTTAAAAGAAATATTGGTGGATTATTGAAAGATTAATCCGATTACAGCCAAATTAATGTTGTCTAATCATCACACCAGAAAAGTTCACTGATGAAAATTAAAATTTTATGTTCATTCCAAAAGGTGGTATTCCTTTAACATCTAATAAAAAATCAGTACAAGCAAAAAAAAAACTGTAAATCAAATTTTCAGCAAAAGCATGCAAAAATCAAGAGCAATAGTTGGATAGTGGTGGACATGCCAATACAAATACAATAGTACATACTTTATGTGTTATTGCTTTAATCCTTAATCTATCTGTATTTAAAAAGTAGAACAGTACTACTATAACAAAATAGTTTCACTGTAAAAACAGTGTTCAATAAATCAGAGTGATACTACTATGTAAACTGAAATCTTACGTTTTAAAAGGTTGATATCTGTAAAGCGAAACATATCATCCCATATTATAGGTGTTATATGATATTTATCTTTAATATACGTAGCTACACTATTAACATGAGAGAAAAATAACTGTTCAGCAACTAATTTCTCCCTCATCATAACTTCTTTACAATCTTCACACAGTCCTAAATGATATACCTATTGAGAAGAAATGAGAAATATAATAGATCACTCAAGCTGAATGCGAGTAAGAAATCATTGAGGCAAAGTGTAAAATATCATAATTTATGCTCGTGACTTTTAAGTTTTAGACCACTATCCTAAGCTGTCTTGAGTTTGCTTATATCAAAATAAGATAAGGTCAACATGCAGATATAAAAAAAGTTTTATTTTAATCAAAAGTATGAAAGAAAATCTCTTTAACAAAATGAAAGTTTATAAAAGCCTTTAAATTTACCTCATCACATCCCATATGAAAATATTTGACATTAGGATGTAGTGTCATCACTTGATCAATTAAAACTTGTACTGTAGATAAGGAATCTGAAATAAATATTTTAGTTTGCTCAACGTTTCCATTAGACATCTTACATGTAGATGAAGTACAACGTCCTGTGAACAAATCATACGTATGTAAAGTACAGTGGAACTGTGTTTATCCGCACATTTCCGTTCCTGATAAAATCTTACGCTTAAATGAATTTCTGGATAGCTGAAATATGATAAATCATAACTAGAGTTACGTCCCTTCAGGTTCATTTGGGCACAATGTTGGCCTATTTGCGATTGAAATGATTGCAGATCAATATTCCAATTTGGCTGTGTGAGCCTCACAAACATTTATCAATGCAGCTGTGATGGAAGTCGTAGAATCACTAATTTTTATTTTTAGAAATGACTATAACTTACCATATTTAGACGGACATAAAGACATAGGATAATCAGATAATTCTCGTAAACTTGAAAACTCACTGTGTTTCAAAACAAACTGAAAAAACAAATATTAAATAAAACCAAAAAAATCTTAAAAAAGAATATTTCCATTGGAAATCTGTAAAATAAGCTTACTATGAACATTTGTTCTAAATGAAAAGAATTAGGCTTTGCTCCAATGCTGTGACATGTATCTCATTAAACAAAATCTACAGTGCTAAATGAGCTTACTTTACAAAACTTTTGTTTTATTCTCTTTATCTGATCTAAAAACAACATTCTTACCTCGAAATGTCCAAAAGTTTGAATCAATGGTATAACTATCAAATTATTTTGTTCTGCTAATTGTAAGATCAATTTTATTTCTTCAACACTAAAATTATCAAATTACATTACAAAGAGCTAATATAAAGATAATGTCCAAGGTTAAGATGCAGATAATTAATCAAAATATTGGGTAAAAATTAACTTGACCTTTTTTATAGCTGCACTTTTATGTATTTTATATTTGGTTGCCTTCAAATACTTTTCAATGTATGCCATCAAAATTAAGATTAAGACACCTTTCCAAAATAGAAGATCAAAATGCACTATAAATGTGAAATAATAGGCCTCTACCTGTAACAATCAGGAGATCTAAGGACTTGAAACTGATCAGTATAGGGAAACATATCCTCATACTCTATCAACAAACCAGTCGCACCCCAATCTCTCAGTTTAGGGAATATCTGTGAATAGATTTACATATTCAGACATGACAGAAAACAAAACAACCTTTTATGGGACTTAAAAATAACTAAGTCATAGCAAAAACTAAAGTTATTGTCACCGTCATAGTCCAATGCAGAATTAACCAGGTATCCTCATAATCATCAAAAAATAATCTATATCAAACTCTTACCTGTTCAAAGTAACTTGTCTTAGGAGGAGCTCCTTTTAAATCCAGGTGAACCAAACTGCAAAAATTATAGTAATAAGTTTATTAAATTTGCATATTATTCAAGAACTAAAACTTATCATTTAATCTGTGACCCAATCCATTATTATACAAAAAAGTCTGAAGTATTTTACATAAATAATACGTTCTCTCTAAAGGATCGTGTTCCAGCTGGTTCTGAGTTGATTGCCATGATGATCATTTATGAGTTTCTAGAGTTGTTCATACAACACTAAATTTATAATAATGCAAAAATACCAATAAAGTCAATTTATGAGAGTAACTATAATGATACACATTACTTACCTATGTCCTGAAGCAGTGTCCATCATATTAACTTCACTACTGGTATACATTATATACCTTTACCTTTTAGTTTACACCTAAAATAAACGTAATAAAATATTTCTTTTCCTATTAGCATATGTGTCTGAGTTAGAAAACTGGCATTATTTACCACTCATTCAGTTTGATAAATTTTAAATATCAAGTTCCAATTTAAAATGCGCATGTGAGGCACCTCAAGAACTTCAGAGGGTCATCAATTCACCCAATTTCTATTTTATAAATAGGCCCTATAGATGCAAGATTTTTATTTTTGAAAATTTAATTCAAAATTAGTTGTCTGTGATTAATGGAAAAAGAAGGTCTATCATAAATGATTGTAGGCTATACATTCAGCTCCTAATTTTAACTTGCTTTGACCACATGTTGTGATTGATTTAAAGGGATTGTAAAGAGGTTTTCTAAACTTTGTATGTGTATCGGGGACACTGATAGCATCAATTTGCACCATTCCAATTTCCATTCCGACGTCTGTGGTTCTTGCAATTCCACTAAAACTAACGCGTTTTATGATGTCACTACCAGTGATCTGCATAGATATCAATAGTAGCTTAGTGGCGCAAATTGATGCTACCAGTGTCCCCGTTACGCATACATAGTTTAGAAAACCTCTTTACAATCCTTTTATAACCACTTAATTGATGCCACTGCCAAATGACTGCATGCTATTTCTTCATGTAATTTTTTAATATTTGTGCAACATTGTATCATATTCATTATATCTTTGCCAGACAACTATAAGTTGACACAACTAGTATTATATACCATTAGTGAGAAAAATATGTTTTTATCATAACAATATCCGGAATGGTCTGAAAAATTCATTATCCTGATTCCTGATTTCTGGAGCAATGAATTTGCTTGTAGGCCATCGTTCAGATTCAATTTCAATTGATTATCAAATCAACTCCCCAGATTCACTTACTTTTTACTGTCCTATTTATAATCCAATGAATAAACACTTCCGGGGGCTAAACTTTTCTTCATATCTGAAGAGTTCAATGTTTATAAATAGTGGGACCATCTGACAGATGATAAACAATAACAGATCATTATATTTCGAATAATAAAACTAGCACGCAATACTAGAATACTAAATAGGCCTACTAGTAACTAGGTGAGTTAAATGTTGATATTTGTGTTTTCATAAAATGTAAATTTACATTAGACTAGCTGAGCATTGCAGAAAAATATGGTTCAGTTTTTGGGTGTGTTTTGTCATTGTCAAATATTGGGATACTCCAGTGCAACATAGAGAAAAATTAACAATTTCTATATTTAGCTGTAATACATGACTTGGCACAAACGTTTTCTTTGTTTCATATTTTAAATAAAATGAGGCTATCACTATTGCTAAATGGTGTCTAATGATATGATAGTTGTAGCTTATGTAAATGAACCTTAAATTAGTCTAGCCTATATAGTATTTATGAGTGAGCTAGGAACTTATTTATTCATATGCTTATCAGGGTTCAAGCAGAAGCTTAATCATCCATGCATATTGACAAGCTGTTGCTCTAGTCACATGATTTTTAGAGATTTGAATAATAATATTGATAGACTATTTTTTTATATTGAAAAAAGTATAGAAAACTTGCTATACCAAACTGAATCTTGAAGAATGTCTCAAATAAATGGATATGTTTGACTGTAATTATTTTACCTTCTATCCATGGCTTTGTAATAAATATATTATTTTTGGTATAGGTGTGTAAACACAGCAGCTTTAATAATAATTGCTGTTTGTTCAACACTATTAGAACAAAGGATTATTTTGGTCTTGTCAAAATGTCCCTTTGGCTATCTATGCTTGTTAAAATTAAATATGTAATGATTTCAGTTGTGAAGGATCCATCCCAATTATAAAATGGGCTATGTGACAATAAAAGAATCTACCAATGATAAATTGATCTTGACAAGAGAACCTGGAATATATGCCTGGAGTATTCTTATAGGTATGTTGTTATACTTTTTTAAGCTTGACCATCAAAGTTTGGGCATAACTTGACTAACAGGCTTCGTTAAAAAAAATATATATTATATATTTAAAAGCATTTAACGTTTTTAGTTGCCAGAGCCACAGACAGCACACTAAAAATTAAAATGGTGCAAAAACATTTTATAAGTAACATATGCACATCAACAGTTTAGAAAACCCCTTTCATGAATGAAACAGTCAGATACAAAATGATTTCATAATTCATTAACATAACTCTCAACTACAACCTATAATTCCTCGCTAGGTGGTAAAAAACCTAATGGAAACTTGAGTGTCATAATTGTTTTTTAGGTGCAGTTACATTTGGATTGGGTGCTGCATATTATGGTTCAGGTATAGGTCATTTCTTTGTTTAACTTTAAATCCAAACATGAATTATAATCCATTGTTGCAATGAAAGTCCAATGTTTAAATACAGAATTGTCACCTAATCCAAAGTAAATATGTCTCAACTGAAATGAAATGGGAGTTTGACATCCTGAATCTATGTTCTCACTGAGCTAAAACAGAATGCTATGCAGTGGGTAATAAAAAATTAATCATGTGTAAAAGCTTGTATTGCATATCTCCATAATATCATTAATTAGAACCTATAACAAAAAAAAAAGACACCTCCTGTTCAGTTCATGTTTGAAAAAATCACAAGATGTTCATGTTCAGGTTCTGTTTATTTTTTTACTTAGATGTAATGAACACAGGAGCATAACTAGTGGATGTCCCTATATGCACTTTTTTGTTTTAAATTGTTCTAACCTTGTTTATTATTAGATTATGTAATATGGAAGATAATGTATGTTAGTGGAGCTGTGTATATTGGTATATCATGTATGGATGAATGGGAGGTAAGTGTTGTCAATTTTAAATTGGTTTTGGCGTTGGTGATTCACAAATTCATTCATAAATGAAAATCCACAATTTCTATTGGCAAAAACAGAGAACAATTACATGAAGTATAATCTGAAAATATGTTTCTACCAAGTTTACAAATTAAATTTATTTTTTAGGGTAACCTATTTGTTGAGTAATTCCACCTTGAAAGTATTGTATACTATAAATAAAAAAAACGTATCCAATAACTGTACTGTAAACTAAGAACTTCAAACGTGAAGGTTTCTAATTTCATGATTACGTTCAAATTACAATTTGACTCATTCTAACTATTCCATTTTCAGATTTGTGAACTGAATAAAGAGACAAAAGAAATCAGATTAAAAAGAACCAGCATGTTACAAAAACTTTTACCATTTTACTTTGAACAACACACAGGTAACACACACTTATAATTCTTGTCACACACTGACAAAAAATCAGCAGCAAATTAATTTTTATTCTCATGCTGATAGAAAATGATAATGCCTATTTTATTTTATTTTTTTTAGTTGTAAGTAACCTGGATGAAATAGTTGACGTCAGAATTGAAGAACAAGATGTAAAATATTTTGGTAAAAGTTATCAGGTTGTATTGGTATTATCTTCTGGTATATCATTAGGTGTTACTGATGCTTTTACTTTTGGTAATGACAGGTATGTACTTAAAACTTAATATTGTGTTGAATTTTCACAGAATCACCAGATAGAGCTCAGTTTAACCAATTTCTACAAGGAAATTCCTAAACGCTAAAAGTGTGAATACTAATTACAATATTTCTTATTTTCAGTGATCACAAATTAATTGCAGAGAAAATAAAGAAATTCCTAGACTTAGAAAATAGACCAATTTATCCTAAAAGTGAAAATGATATAGATATATTAGGACCAGGAGATGATGATGATTCCGAAGATAGTTTTGAACAGATTGATCCATCAGAAGTTACTACAGAAGAAGAAGAAAACGAGTCTCTTCCTTTGTAATTTATGTCCGAATTTTGGAGTTATGTGATATTATAATTTTAGACTTTTGTGTATATTATATGGTTTTTAATGGTTTTGGATAGCATTTAAAATAATAATCATGTGTGATTAAGAAATTAAGGGACCCTGATAAATGTTTTGAATGTTGCCAGTATGAAGAATACTGGAGCAGAAATTAATCTTGTCATCAAAATCAGAAACATTTTTGAGTTTCTAATCAAGTCATGATTTAGAAACTTGTGAAGAATAGTCTAAAATCATTTTGTTGTGCCATTCATCAGGATTGTAAAGAAATGTTCTTAATTTTTTATGTGTATTGAGGACACTGATATCATTGGTTTGCATCATTCCAATTTTCCGTTGGACATTTGTGGTTCTTGCAATTCCATTCAGATTTTACTAAGCATAAAAATGAGATTACAAAATTTAAAAACCTTTTTACATACACATAAATATTTCAGCAAGCTATAGAGAACTAGTCAATCCAGATACAATCAATCACATTTTAACACTATTGTAGACCTGGGCTGCCACCGACAAATTGTTGTCGCTTTACATTTTAGTGCATAGATTTAGAATACAGAGCTTTTTATGTTGTCATTAATAAACAATCTAAATAAAATACAACTATACAACAGTTTGTTTTGTTTTCCTGTAACATGTTGTCCTCTGATATTCATTGCAAATAAAGAAGATAATACTGGTTACCATTCTTATTTTATTATATAAAATTTAAAAAAAATTTCACCATGCTTGATCATTACAATTACTTGATTTAATAAATCAAGATAAATTTTTGACACTTCCTTACAAACAAACTTGTTTTCCCTATACAAAATCCTTACTTATATTTACACATCACAAGCTGGTCAAATTTTATCTTATCAATAATATCTTAATCTTTACTTTGTATTTATTCACTTTTACAACTAGTTTTGATATTAACTGACAGACTGTTATCATTCAATAATATTGTTATAATAATTTTATTGTCACGCGCTACAGTGAACCCTTGTGAAAATTTTGCATTCATTTACCGATGAACGCAAAATTCTAGAGTGATCTCCCGTGACGTCGCTAAACAAAGTCTTCCCTGACAACGTAAAGATAGACAAATGATGGATCAAAAATCGGCCTTGGTACTCTAAGAAATCTAAAAATAAGATATTTTGAACTTATTTGATATGAAATAAAGTCTCATTTTGGACAAACAATGAATATAAAAATCATAAATGTCGACTATTTGAGTGATCTGCCTTGACGATCTCCCTTTTTGACGTCATCCAAGTTTTGACGTCATCCAAGTTTTGACGTCATGTTAATTGACAGGATTTCTGTGGCCGAATTCGTTCCTAATTTTCTTACAATTTTAACTACATTATAGCCATTAAAGCTATAATTTTAACACTAAAATATGGTAAAAGATACCTGAACTCTACCAAATGTAAATATAAGGATTGAATGCAGATTTTTTTGCGTTCATTGGGTGATGAACGCCGAATTTTCATATGTTAAACCTGACATGAATGGCTTCGCGATTCCTTTGATTTAACACGTGAAAATTCTGCGTTCATCACCCAATGAACGCAAAAAAATCTGCATTCAATCCTTAATTAACGGTTTTAATTAAGATACGAAAATAATTAACAATTTTTCATTATTACGATTTAATTTTTGTTGAGAAGTTACATTTGCTACCATTCATCATGATCTTTTGGCATATTTTTAATTAAACCTTGTATTCTTCCTAGAATAATTTCATTAGAACTGACACAATCTTCTGGGGTATAGGGTGGATGTATAGTCAGTGCATCAGAGATACTGAGTTCATCACCAGCCATAACTACTGGTAGACGATTTTTTTCAAACCAAGATTTTAATATCAGTTGTCTTTTCTTAATTTCTTCAGATGGGATATCATGAGTTATTTGAGGTCTAAATAAACGATCTAGCTTATCTCGATATAATTCACTATCATTATTTATAACAGTTAACTTAGTGACAGCGTGTCCAAGAATAATTTCTAAACCAATTTTCTCATCTGTGAATTGAACTAACACATAGGACTGTGACACAGGGTCTACTGTATACACCCAGCCTGTGTGTTCAACATCATTATCAGTTATAATACTGACTTGTTTATATAGTAGTTGCATCCATTCTTCTGGATCAGTCTTAAAAATAGGGTGTTCGTCTGACTCCTCCATTTGTACACAATTTTCACGTATCGATATTAAAATGAGATAAATTACGATACTTCTGAATAAGTTCCTGTTTAAGAATTAATTGTTGTCTAAGAATATCAATTTGCCGAATCTGTTCTTCTTTACTATATTGAACTCCTGGCAACTTTTCAACACATTCTCTTGCTTTCTGGAACTGATTTCTAAAATCTGTCAACTTCTGATTAATATCATGAGAATCTTTCTCTATGCTGAAAATACAAAACATTTATCATTATCAATAAATGTCAAGTCATTTCTGGAGGTTGATAAAAATGACCACCAATAACAGAAATTATGGATTAAAAGATAGAAATAACAACACTCAGTATTTTCATCATCACAAAGACAATCTAAATCCCTCAGTGGGCCTAATTTTTGTTTTAAAAAAATAAAAAAGCCTATTTTTTAGTAGATAAAATCCGAATTTTCGGACTATCCTAAAAAATAATCATTGAATTCAAGAAAAGTTTGAGCAGTTAATTCAATACGGCTAACCTATCAAAGCATAAAACTACACTAAAAAGGTAAATAAATTTTGAAAAAAATATGCACCATTTAATTCCATCGTATATCGACGGTAAAAAATTCAATTCATTATCAGCAATACTTCCAGCCATGACTCCCATATGCACTTATTTTATATAATCGGGCATTCTTTTGTCATGTGACGAGAATCGTGTACGGAAACGAACGCGTCATTTGAATGTGACCGGCCTTTGCCGAACAGGAAATCTTCGGACTCGGTTTCTTTCCTACTTGATCACGTGATTTACAAAATGGCGACCTACGAATGGTAATGTTTATTTTCATACTCAAAGAGATATAAGAAAAAAAAATACTTATTTCCTTGTGATTTATCTCTTCAATATTTTAGCAATGAAAAGCATGACCGTGTTGATTGACTGGCATATTTGCTGCCTAAATGAATGAAGTGAAAAAGAGTGGCACCTCTGTGACTGTGACTGAGACTGAGGAGAGTGAGGGGCTATAGCAAGGGGGTGGGATTCTCTTCAGTGGCCACAACAAGCTTAGTAGAATTGAATAATTTATCTCATTCCATTTTATTGTTTAGGTATTTCAGAAAGAGAGACTATGAATCTGAAGCTAAATCAGAATCTTTCACTCCACAACCTACAGACTCTCACCCATTGAAGTCTATAACTGTGAGTACTGGGTCAAATAATTAGTGGCTTTTTAAACCTTTTTAGTTGTTATCAATTTGTAAATTCAGTCATATTAATATTATGGATCAATGTATCAAATCAAGGTTTACCTGAGTTGAATGTGCATGAGTCTCAGAAACAGAATTCTTTTAAGCTGAACTAATCAGCCATAATAACACATCTAACAATCTAAGCCTCTTTAATGTATTCATAATTATTTGCCTTCTCTTTTTCTTGACTCATCACGTTGGATGGCGATGAAAGTAGAAACGATATCAATGTATATCAGTCATAATGTTTGACTTAATTTTTAGCATGTTGTCAGCATTGGTCACAGAATTCCATCTGGAAAAAAGGGTTATTGAAACATTTTAAACCCATAAAATGTATATGCCTTTTACTTCTAATCTTATATTTCAGGTGACTGAAGTTAAAAAGAATGTTCAAGTAAAAAAGAATACCCAGCCTTCAGTTAACCAGATAACTGACCCCCTAGGTTCTATAGATCCTTTAGGTGCCAGCAATCCATTGAGTCAAGCATTTGAGGGAGTGGATCCACTATCAAAGTTTGCTTCTGAAGTAGATGTTCCTGTTACCAAGAAGAAATCTAATAGCTTTGAAAAGGTTTGTCAAGCAACTATCCAATTAGACTTTACCTCCTTTGTTTTTGTGCAAGCTGCAAAAGATGTTGAATTTTTTGGCTCAGAAACCCTCCTTGCCTTAAATCTTTAGTCGGATAGTTCACTTCATCATCTGCCCCTTAATTGTTTGGATGTATGAAATGTAGCTGTCCCAAATGTAATGTACAAAAAAGTAGCACAATACTGAAAATGGCTGAAAGATATTTTACTATTATAGGATGTAGGCTGAGGTTATGATAAATGTGGAATGAAAATCAAGTTTTGGTTTTGTCTAAGTAGGACCCTTGAATTTGATTTTAGGAAATAATGCTTTAATATTTTACATTTTAAGAGTGCAGCAAGTGATACAGGGGAAGATGAGTTGGATGACAATTTTGAGCCATGGTCAACCAAGAAGGCAAATATCTTGGCCAAATATACAACATCAGAAAAACTCTCCATAACAACTAGTTTCCTATCAGCTTCAGATAAAGAGAAAGGTAATATAATATAACAGCTTACATAATCATAATTTGTGGTAATTTTGCTTTTGCATTAGCTGACTAACAGAAGAGTCATTTTAGGCCAAATAAAATTAATCATTAGTTTCTCAGGCCAATTTTTGAAAAAATCAATGAGGCAGGTAGGCCTTTTTTTTTTTTTTTTATTGTCTTGATGTGCTAATGAGGGTGTTTTTTTTTTTCAAGCAATTTCATGATGAGGCATTTCGACAATTTTTTTTTTTTTTGTCATTTGGTGATGAGGCTGTTTTTTTTATTTTCATAGAAGAAAGAATTAATACCATTAGACTATTTATTAATTAGCAACATTCAACTTAATACCATTAGACTTATAAACATTTATTAATTAGCAACATTCAACTTAATTTGTGCACCTCCTTATTTAACTCGCAATCCCCCAACCCACACTGAGAGCAATTTGGATAGAAATAAGCGACATGTTTTTTTTTTTAGGAAACCACGTGGTATGTCGATAGCCTAAAACCAAAATATTTCAGAAGCAGAGAAATCGAATCGAATTTGCAAAAACACAGATTTTATAATCATTTTAGTAATTAATAACATTTATACATGTTTATACATGAAGATTAATAATAATGTTAATATATTCCAAAACGGTGCCTAAGCTTTTATAATAATGTATATCCGTTTTTTGTTTAGAGATCATTTTTGTACACACCTTTTTAAAGGCGTTTTTGTCATTGATGAGTCTATAAAGACCTAATCGAATCGCCTAATCACCTCATACATAGGACGGTTAGGTCGATTACCGTATAATTCCGATTATAGTGCGCACCCATGTATAATGCGCACCCCTTCTTTACCCCATCAAAATCGGGGAAAATTCATTTACCCATGTATAGTGCGCACCCCTTATCGACGAAAAAATTGAAGTTGGCATAACGCAGACACCAAAATAGTGGCTGATAAAAAATCAAATTTCACGTATCTACCTTACTTGACTAACATGGATTTTTTTAAATAGAGGCTTCATTTATACTTTTTATGATTTTATAAATTATTTTAAAATTAACGATAATTTTTTATTTTTTTCCCCTGACATCGAGTCTTAAGTTGACAAGGTCACGCGCGTATAAATCTCGTCAATAGAAAACGGTAAATGTTTGGGGATGTGGTATATTTAGTTAAATAATTAAAAATGTAGTTATAGAAATGATTAATTTCTTTAATTTGATTCCGTTAAAAAAACAAGTGTTGTATTTATATCTTCAAATGATAAAGCGTTGAAGCTTAAAAATTTGGAATGATTTCTATAAATATGACAAGAACACAGGCACTCGTTTCTATCAATGACAGGTCTATTAACCCTATATATTGTAGTGGAAAATTCCATGGATAGAAAACAAGTGCTTTTGACTCCAGTAGAGTACAAGCTTGGCCTATTTCTACTTCTACTGATCACGTGGACAGCAGGTGTTCACAATATTCTTTGATCTTTCTTTGATCTCAATGGGTCTTGATTACTATTCTAAATGTACTCATCAAATTAATCAGTGGTGTCACAAATTAACTGGATCTCATTGTTTTTAGTCACCTAATCTTATAATACGTTTATTCAAGTAGATTAAGTTTATTGTGAACAAAAGATTTACAGAATAACTACTGTTCTGGGTGCTGTCATCAGAACTATTTTTTCCCGCTCAATTTTATTGGCGCCAGTAAGTCTCGCAAGAAGGAAGTCAACTATAACTTGTATTATTGTCTTGTCAGCAATGTGTTTGAAAGTTCTAAAACTTTTGGATGATTTTAATGGATTTAAGGATTAAGATCGTTCCCGGTAAGAGGCTCGTTTTGATAAACAATCCGCTACGGAACATCCTTTTTTCAAGTCTTTTCTTTCCGTGTTTTTAAACATCGATCTATTGGTATCGTATTATCAACGCTAATTTCAAGTCTTTTCTTTCCGTTTTTTTAAACATCGATCTATTGGTATCGTATTATCAACGCTAATTTCAAGTCTTTTCTTTCCATGTTTTTAAACATCGATCTATTGGTATCGTATTATCAACGCTAATTTCAAGTCTTTTCTTTCCGTTTTTTTAAACATCGATCTATTGGTATCGTATTATCAACGCTAATTTCAAGTCTTTTCTTTCCGTTTTTTTAAACATCGATCTATTGGTATCGTATTATCAACGCTAATTTCAAATCTTTTCTTTCCGTGTTTTTAAACATCGATCTATTGGTATCGTATTATCAACGCTAATTTCAAATCTTTTCTTTCCGTGTTTTTAAACATCGATCTATGATCAACGTCGACGGTAATTTCAAGTCTTTTCTTTCCGTGATTTTATAATATCGAATTTTGGAAGAATACCAGTCAACTCGGAGACATGTCAACTCGGAGACAGTTAACTCGGAGACAAAAAGAGTTAACTCGGAGACACATTCGTGTCAACCCGGAGACAAGTTTGAGTCAACTCGGAGACAACATATTATTGAAATAAAGATGATATCTTTATAACATTGTTTTGTTTCCCTTGTTATAAATTACTAGAGGTTTATATTTTTCACTGATCAAAACGATCGAAACTTTATTTAAAAAATTTAATAAACAAATCTTCCCGTTAAAACATTGACTCAAGGTCGCACGCGTATGAATCTCGCGATTGACAAAAAGCAAAACTAGTCGATAAATTTAGTGGACCGATAATGTTTTAGTCTTTCAAAAGCCAAGGTACTGTCATACCCAAAATGGATCTATTTAAATCTGTCATCAATTTGATTTTGATCGTCCTTCAAATAATGAACCATTGCAATATGAATTCAGATAATAAATCTGCTAATTTCCCGTGTCAGCACTTTGATTCTATTTATAGTAACAATCAACCTTTATTGCCTCCTTTGTTTCTGTACAGATTATAAGCCCTCCTAAATCTAAGGTGTGACAAATTAACGGGATCTCATTGTTTATAGTCACCCAACCTCATAATTAATAATAATAAGTTCCATTTTTAATTATAAAATTTTATGTTTTGCCAACTAAAAAAAAACTGATAAAAAACATCTTTTACCGCCTTCCGACGAAATCTAGGTCACTTAAAAATGTTTACCGCTTCCATCAACTTGATACCAGTTATTTAGTCCTTGCATAACCAAATTATAGAGTACTTTTAATTTGTTTACAACATAGTCATTGGACTAAATTTCAATAAAACTGGTTCAAGTTTGCATATTTATTATTCTGACATTGCATGACAAATATTGCTGACGGCATGATTTTATGCATCGATTTAGCCATTGGTACAGGTATCAAATTTCATAACGGAAAATATTGCTACCGACGATCGAGTTGTATATTGTCTCCGAGTCGACTCTGCTGTTATTGTCTCCAAGTTGGATTTTGTCTCCGAGTTAACCGACAAAATATTGTCTCCGAGTTGACATGTCTCCGAGTTGACCGAACACCTTTTGGAAAACGGAATTAAAACAATTTTCGTCGCGCGTTACAAATAATATTTTCATCCAAATTAAATTGGTAAAAATGGTACATGACTTTGTCATGTGGTAGCCTAATCAGTTTAGGTAAACTATCTCACAAATGACCGCTAGGCCTAATCGTCCTGGCTCACAAATGCGCAAAATAGCTTATTTACCTAACTGAAATCAAATCGAATCGGCCGACAAATACGCCTTTTGTCAATGATTAATTTCGTTTTTTGTTGTATCGCGTAAATTTGTACGTTGCCACGTTGTATTGTCGAACGAATATTTTGTTTTAACTTTTATTCTGAAGATTTCTAGATCTAATAAGTCGTTGTCACTGATAAAAAAAGGTCTTAAAATAGATGTACGCGGGACATATAATCGCTTTGCGGCGGGGACTAGGTATTTTTTTTTTACAGTAACACTAAACAATGCGGCGGAATGACTTTTTTTTTTTTTATTTGTGTGGATAAAATGAGGAATGCGGGGCCAAAACACGTAATGCGGCGGTGCCTGAGAAACTAATGATTTATTTTATTTGGCCTTAATGGAATATTTTTTTCTGGTCGCATACATAGAGAATTCTCTCAATTGCTTTTCTTATTAGCAATAAGAATTTTTTTTCTCACCAAAATTAGTAGTATATAGTAATATGTCAATAAAGTGACTTGCCTTTATTCTGTTTTTTTTTTCTTCGTCTTAGTTGTGATAAAAGCACAGACAACTTCAGTCAGTGATAAAGTTAAAAACAGATTGGAACAACTAGATGATTTCGATGAGGTAATGAAAGATCAATTTGTTTTTTTCAGTTGTGCTGTTGGCAATTTTTTTAAGGAGATTATAAGTATTTGCAGAGTATTCTATGAAGTCATGCTTACAAATATCCTTGGATATTATTATCAACACTCTTATGATTATAAAGTCATGTAGTTATTTTCATAATATCAGAATATACAGACACAAATTTGAATTAAACAAATAAAAGCCATAGAATGTCACAACACATTAAAAGCTAAAAAGAACTCCTTCACACCCGCTTTTAATACTGAAAATACATTTGCTATAAAAAAAAAGAATGATTTATCTTCAAATCATGGTACAATGTTGCATTTCTTTCACATGAACATTTATGTCTTTGCAGGGTTCAGTACAGCAAATGTTAAATTTGAGTCAACAAGATTATGTTAAAAGAATAGATGAATTAAATCAAGCATTAGTTACTGCTTGGGAAAAAGATCATAGAGTTACAGCATTAAAAATAGCTATTCAGGTATCTACATTTTTCTGAATCTGTTATCCTCTTTAGAAATTTATATGCTCTGAATTTGATTACCATATAAATGTTAGATTTCTTTATGAAAACTACTGTGAGCTGTAGACATAGTGTGAAGCATTGGAAGCCCAACATGTATGTCTGAAAGATGTGTCTGGTGTTTTCTGAACTGATGGTTATTGTTATTATTTCAGTGTTCCAAGTTGTTAGCAGATACATCAGTAATACCGTTTTATCCCAGTAAATTTGTTCTCATAACAGATATATTAGATACTTTTGGTAATATCTTTTTTTACTGTTCAATTTGAAAATTGGAAGGCAACTTTACATTAACACCTCTAAATCACTTAGCAAATCACTAATTGGGCATAATAATAGTGAACTTGTTCAACATACAGTCAAACTTGTATTAAGCAAGCAGTCAAGGGAATGCTTAATAGAGGTATGGGTAATCCAGTTTAGGATGACAAATTGCTATTTTATAATTAGTTACATGTACATGCTTGTATGTTTACATGTTCTTGATTCTGTTTTAATGTATTTAATATAATCGAATGTATGATATTATAGGTAAACTGGTATATGATAGATTAAGAGAGAAAGCTCAATATATACCAGCTGGTAGTGGTGTACCAGTTAGATTACCAGGTAATACATGTAATATAAATATATTACAATGTACTAAATACTCAATCTAATACTTCTTACATTAGTAAATTTTCCATTGTCAAGTAGTAAATATGAAAAGGAATTTTGCACAGGAAAATTCATTATGGATACATGTTTTTTTTTGGTAATAAAAGTATACCTTAACCCCTTAAACCGTAACTGGTTATATCATACTTCTTAAAATTTGACTCATGTCTTACAGAGAAATTCACTTCTGACCAAGTACCAGAATCAGCTAAAGAAACTTGTAGAAATTGGTTCTTTAAAATAGCTTCCATCAGAGAATTAGTTCCAAGATTTTTTGTGGAAGCAGCACTTATAAAAAGTTATAATTTTCTTAAATCAAAGTAAGTAAGAGAAAGTAAAAATAAATGTAGTATTATGTCCTACTTTTCTGGGCTAAGTTTGGGATAACTGGAATAACAGTTTGAACAATAATGGTGGTTGAAATTTGTTCTGAATTATCTTTTATTTTACTTTATGCTACTCATATGTTTACATGTTAAAATGATAAATTGTTTGTCTTTATTTCAGTGATTATTCTGAAGCATTAAGTAGGCTAGCTATAATGTGTCGTGGTATTGGTGATCCTCTAGTAGCAGCTTATGCTAGATGTTATCTTTGTCGTGTAAGTATGGTGTTGTCCTCTGTTGCTTTATCTCAAATTATTAAGATAACAGTACATGTATATAAGATTTCACTAAATCAAGCACAACGAAGGTGTTAGGTAGGGTTAGGGTAGGGTAGGGTTAGGGTTTCAAATATGAAATCACTGCTTGAAATGAATTGAGATGAAGTTTTACATCCTAACCTTCGTCCTCCACAACTGATTGGGCTGATGAAAACAAGATTATTATTGCAATAAATTTGTTAATTTCAGGTTGGTTTTAAGGTGGCACCAAGTATAACTATACATCTAATGCCTTGTTTAGATGATTTCTTAAAGACATTCCCACAGGTAATTATCAAATTAATAAATTGTATAATTGAATTGCCTTAGAAAAGGTAACTCATAAATAAATATATGTGTGTGTTTATTACTATAAAGAATACAACATATATATTATGTACTATAGTATTATTCTCTTTTTTAATATCATTTCCTTTTTCTTAGATTCAAGGTGATAGTGTACAGAATACATTAGCAATGCAGAAATTAGAAATGCCTCGGTATTTGACGTTATTTTCACCAGCTGTAGATTGGTTATTACAATGCTGTGCTCACAGAGCTTCAGATAAAGTACTGTCACAAATATTAGAGAAATGTAAAGAACAGTGTAATAGGTATGTCTCTTTTTTATACACTTACAGCTCTCTATTTATTTACGTATAGTGCTCTTACTTATACAGACATATGTGATGAAAAAATAAAAGTTGGCACAGAAAAAAAACATAACAATAAATATTTTTAAATGCTACTTTTCTTAAAAAACAACTTTGAAGCTGATTTTTTGTGGAAAAATGTCTATTATATCTAAATATGAGGTCAAAATATTCAGATCTTAGATACTTAATGACTAATTCTGAAATGAAAACTGTTTTCTGTCGAACTCAATTTCTATAGTTTTTTGTGCATGTGTTGTAAGCATACATGTAGTTACTTTACATCACTGTGTTTTCAATCAACTATTTCTATGTAAGACTTAGGCCCTACTCGTTTACAACCAATCTGAAACTGGATTTACAATCTGTGTCACACATTTCTACAGTTTGCCCTGAATCCGAATCCGGATATTGAATCCGTGAATCTGCCTCATTGGGCGGATTAGTCGGATTCAATAGGGGGACAAAGACATAATGCCACTTGTTTACAAAACTTATCTGATATCTCAAACCCGTTTCGGATTTCTTGTAAATTCCATTTGTTTACAACACGAATCTGATGTACCAAACCAGTTTCGGGTTTCTTGAAATCTAGCAGGGTCTAAGAATAAGGTATAATGAACAATGTAATATATATTTCAGTGCCTTATTGGTGAACTCTATAATGTCAGCATTCAATCCCCAGTTTATAGCAGCTAGATCAAACCAATTTACTGATATGATTAAAGAATGTGAAGATACAGGATTACCAAAGGTAGGAATCTAACAGGTTTGCATTGTGACCTTTGATCTCTTATACTGAATAAATACATCTTAAAAAATTTACTATTTATATATTTATATACTTATTATGTGTCTATTTGACCCCCGAAAACATTGTGGAAACTTGGATTTTTCAAGATATACCTGTATATTTCCCATTGGTAATTATTGCTTCCCATCAGGTTTCTGAATGTTGTTTTCTAGCTGCAAACGGGATGTTTACCACTTTCCATGGTGTCATCCTAAAATCAATGTAAAATGAAAAAAAAACAGCAAGTAAATAAGAAATAAAAAATGAAAAATTATATACTTATGTGTTTTATTATATTATATTCCAGCATCTATTATACAGAACTCATGGTTTATGTTTAGTAATGGCCGACCCACCAGCAGATCAAAATTTAACAGTTTTAAATGAGGTTTGGAAAGTTGTAACCAAACTTAAAAACCCTTCCGTAAGTTTTTGTTTTTCTTTTAACAGTTTCTTAATTGATGTTCACTTTTAAATATTCACAATTTGTTACTATAGACTTCTAATCATTTTGTAGGAATATATTGGATGTGCTGAAATCTGGATTGAGTTTGTTGTTAAGAATTTTGGTGTAAGTAGAATTTTTGTATTTATAGGTTTCAATTCTGGCATGATAATATACTAACAATAATAACATCATCGAATCATCTCAAGTTGTTTTTATGTCATTGTCCAGCTTTTCAATCAAAGCATGGTTGATATACATATTTTTCAAACTGGTTTCCCCCTGACAGCAATTCATGTCAGGGAGGCTTTTATGGAAAAAGCCTCAATGACAATTAGTTTAAATGGGACCATTGATTGAGGATCAAGGACCAAGTGAAAGATTCTCTGAATTTAAAAAGTATGCTAATGCTACTGCCCTGGCAAAAATTTTCTTTTGGAGGCGAATGCAGAAAAGTAGGATGTAAAACTCCTTTTAAAACTCCATTTAAAACTGTTAAAACACAATCTTTATCAGAATGGTCAAAAGACTTGAATATTGTGTATAATTTATTTTGTAGAAACGAGAGATTAATACTATTATTGGTGATATGATAAAACATATGACACCTGATAGAGCTTATGAAGATTATTATCCACAGTTATTATCAATTGTATCAAAAATACTAGTTCATCAACATGATTTCTCTTTGTTATTTTCACTTGTAAGTTTTATATCATTTCTCTCTTTTTTTTAGTCTGTCAGGAGATACTCTGTGATCACAGGGGCTCATATGTAATTTTTTTTTTTTTTTTTTGTAAACAATATTTTATTCATAAAATATCCAATACATTATGAAAAGGATTGGGGAACAGGCTGAGCCTATATTACCCCTCTCCTACAAACATTTAATTATATAAATTATATGAAAAAGACAGTAACTTATTTTAAATGCATACATATGTACATTATATACAACTTGCTACATGGAATTTATTCTAAAGGTCATAATAGTGTATTATCTTAGTAAAATAAGTGATATTGAAAAGAACTTTTGAGTAGGAAATAAATTGCTAAAATCTTTTCGAGAGTTCCAAGAAGGTATGGACTGTACGGAATATATCAGTGGATAGATCGGGACAATCAGTGCCAAAAAGTAAAATGGAGGTTTTAATTAAAGATGGTGGGAGCAGAGAAATAGAACAGTTTCGTGCATCTAAATGTAGTGGGCAATAGATCAAATAATGTTCTGAATCTTCAAACCGATGACCACAAATGCAAGCAGCATGTTCTGAGACATGACGAGTAAACTTATCTCCGTTTAAATCACTACAGGCGAGACGGAGGCGGCAGTGGATTATCTGGTATTTCCTAGGGCCAATATCAAAATAGTTCGGAATAGTTATATCAGTAGATTTTAGAATATTTTTGAAAGATTTTAATGTTGTTGAGTTTTTGTATATATCAGGTAAGATGTTCCATTCTCTGATTGCTGAAGGGATAAAAGAGTTATAAAATAAGTTAGTTCTACAATAATATTGTTCAAGAAGGGTACTGTTTCGAAGGTTGTATAAGGTTTGTTTTGTATTGATCAAGTCGCAGAGATAAGGTGGAGTTAAATTGTTGTTCATTTTATACATCATAATAAGTTTGTGCCGTCTCCGCCTCTCCTGTAGTGGAATGAAGCCTGTTTCTTGATAAAGTAATCGATGGCTTGTTCCCCTCACAGCACCGCTTATAGTGCGGAGTGCATCCAGTTGTAATCTTTCCAACTTGTCTGTTAATTCTGCAGTGCACCCGTCCCAGATAATGTCACAATAGTCGAAATGAGGAAGAATAAAAGAGGAGTTTATTGTTTGAAGTGATTTTCTATTTAATCGATATTTCAATGATCTAAGACAGTTTATGAGCCTACCAGTTTTCGATAAAATCGTAGCAATATGTATATTCCACTGACAGTTTGATTGAAAAGTTAACCCCAAGTGCTTATGTACAGAGACTTCTTGAATAGGAATATTGTCAAGGTTTAGTGTCGGTAAAATCGGATTTCGTTTAGTATGAAGTGCGAGTGATTCGGTTTTAAGCGGATTGAAGGAAACAAGCCATGTTTTAGCCCAACTGTTGATCGTCTCTAAGTCACGGTTAATTATTTCTGCGCAAGCATTTGGGTCATCGATTTTTAAGTATAAGCTGGTGTCATCTGCAAAAAGTCGGATGTTTGATCTGATGTTTTTGATAATGTCATTAATATATATCAGGAAGAGTAAAGGTCCCAGGACAGAGCCCTGTGGAACACCAGCGGGAACAGTTTTAGGCTCAGAGAAAACTCCAGTGACAACAACCCTTTGTACCCTGTTGTTCAAATAGTCTTGAAACCACTGGAGCAAATTTCCCCTGATACCTGCAGCCTGGAGCTTATGACAGAGTGCAGCATGCCACACTCTGTCAAAAGCTTTGCTGATGTCACAGAACACTGCCCTGGTATACTGCTCTTGATCTATGGCTTGACAAAAGAAGTGATTAAGATCGATTAGTTGATAAATAGTGGATTCGCCGTGTAAAAAACCGCTTTGCAGATTAGTAATGATGGAGTTTTCTTTGAGGAAGTTAAAGACATGCTTGTAAATACATTTTTCAAATAATTTGGAAATAATACTGAGAAGAGAAACAGGTCTATAATTGCTGCAATTTGAAGGGTCGCCCTTTTTTAAAATAGCTGTAACATTTGCTGTTTTCCATAAAATCGGTACTTTTTTAATTGAAAGAGAAAGGTTGAAAAGAGTGCAGAGTGGAGTGGGAATTTCGGTTTTGATTGATTTTAATAATTTACCATTTACATTGTCAGGTCCAGAAGCTTTTGTCACATCGATACATGCTATTATGTCTTTAACTTCCTCCTATGTAATTTGCCTTTATATTTATGTGCATTGGGACATCTAAAGCTTTTTTTCCCCTGATTTCTGTGGTACCTTAATTCAAGAAGACTTAACCAGATAATTGTCCATTTTTTGGTGGTAATATACATAAAAAGAATGAATTTGTAGGATTGGAGCTTTCTTAATCAGCCATGCATTTTGTTCTTTGCATTGATAAAAACTGTTTTCTCAAAATGTTTGATAAAGACGCTATATTTCATCAGTACAAAACAACAATCCACTACCAAACATTTTACTGTATTCAACACAGGGCTTTTTGTTTATTAACATTGTTATATTATTATCCTAGGAAAAGTTCATGCCATTTATTGATATGTTTCAAAGAGAAACAGTAAAAGTTGAAGCATGTAAAACAGTAGCTGAATCATTTGACAAGTGAGTTTAGATTGATTTAATCTTTTTTAATGGAGAAATGAAGTTATAAAGCTTTCCAAGTTGTAATAATAAGCTTGTATTATCTGAAGTCTGTTGATGTAAATGTGTTATAACATGTCTCAGAAATGGTGATATTGGTTCGATTCTATCTATGCTTTTGACACAATCACCTTTATTAAGTAAGTATCTTCAATATGCTACCACAATAAAGTCTCTTCTACAAATTTTTAACACACAACCAGCAGCATCAAATTTAAACTCAGATGAAATCAAGTAAATCTTTTGTCAATTGAGCTTCTATGACACTTTTCATTAGCTTTGCATGTATTACTATTACAGATATCAAGAAGACACTACCAATGATCCTGTAGTTATTAATGCTATGATGTTTATATGTAAAACTATGCATGATTCTGTCAAGTAAGTTTTGGTCATAACAACTTGATCTCTAATATTTGATTTAACTTACATTAATAGAACTTAGTTGTTAAAGGGATTGTAAAGAGGTTTTCTAACTTTTGTATGTGTATCAGGGACACTGATGGCATCAATTTGCGCCATTCAAATTTCCATTCTGACTTCTGTGGTTCTTGCAATTCCACCTAAACTAACGCCTTTTATGACGCCAACCCCGCTGATCTACCGGAAGCTACCATTGATATCTATGTAGATAGGTATTATATATTACAGTGCTCTAACATTAGAAGATGAGAAGAGAGTTATATCAAATATGATCTGTGGTTTTATAAGACAGATATCATTTGGTCGTGATTTTGAACAACAACTAAGTTTCTATGTTGAAGCTAGATCTAATTTTAGTAATCTAGATACTGTTTTAATTCAGCTTATACAGGTAAAGTATTGCCTACCATTATTATTTCTAATGTTAAACCATCCTTAGAAAATTGACACTTGCTCAGTAAACTGAAGATCCAGGGTTCAATCCACACATTGGTTGAGCTTATACCTAATATAATATTATATAATTTTCAACCACGTTTTTCTCTTGTCAGTAATGCAGACTGGAGGGGTTAACATGTATGGGAAAATATACAAGGCCTTGTGTGTTACAGGCTATGAATTTTTCTAGATCCAATTCAAATTAAAAATTGAAAAGAGTAGGCAAATGCCACTTTTCTGTCACAATGTCCCTTATTGCATACTGCCTGGCATTACTGTCTTCACTAGCCAAATCCAGTGCAGAAAATAAAAAATCTATGCTTAGAGCAAGGTTGAGGAATTGCTTTGGACTACTTTGGTCTGCTGACTCTACTCTTGTGAATGATATTTGTCAGATGATCAAATAGTTTTCTGTTATTTTCTATTATAGAGTGTTAATAAGTTAGCAATGGATACGAGACAAGTTGTAAAAGGAAATCACTCCAGAAAAACAGCAGCTTTTGTCAGGGTATTTATATTAGTAAAATTAATTTCATTGTTCTAATCCTCTTGCTATAATGGTACAAAGAGATTTTTTTAGAATTTGTATTTTCTTATAAAGATTTCTACTAGGTGTTACTTTGGGATGTGCCATATTATGGTGTTTTTTTTTAATTTACATGATATCCAGTTGTAATATATGCAATTTAACATAAAAAGAGCACATTCATTTTCCATAAGTCCCAAATCAACCCCAGAAAATGACAAGTTGATTTTACAAATTGATTGCTGAATATATTTTATATTTGTAGGCGTGTGCAGCTTATTGTTTTATAACAATACCATCATTACAATCAGTATATTCACAGTTACAATTATATTTAATATCTGGACAGGTAGCATTGTTAAACCAGTGTTATTCTCAAGGTAAGCACCATCTCTCTCATCAAAATTTTCCTCATTGCACACTGCATGGTATTTGCCTTTTTATACGCCCACATGAAAATGTGGACGTATATTGCCGTCACCCCTGTCCGTCCGTCGGTCCGTCCGTCTGTCAACAATTTCTTGTGTACGCGATAGAAGCCAGAGTTTTTATCCGATTCGAATGAAACTTGGTATATGTATTCATCTTGATAATATCTCGGATGAGTTCGAAAATGGCGCAATTCCAGTCGTCGGTTTATGAGTTATTGCCCTTGACTTAGTGAAAAAACGTTAAAATTAACTTGTGTACGCGATAGAAGCTAGAGTTTTTATCCGATTCGAATGAAACTTGGTATATGTATTCATCTTGATAATATCTCGGATGAGTTCGAAAATGGCGCAATTCCAGTCGTCGGTTTATGAGTTATTGCCCTTGACTTAGTGAAAAAACGTTAAAATTAACTTGTGTATGCAATAGAAGCCAGAGTTTTTATCCGATTCGAATGAAACTTGGTATATGTATTCATCTTGATAATATCTCGCATGAGTTCGAAAATGGCACAATTCCAGTCATTGGCTTATGAGTTATTGCCCTTGACTTAGTGAAAAAACGTTAAAATTAACTTGTGTACGCAATAGAAGATAGAGTTTTTATCCGATTTGAATGAATCTTGGTATGTATATTCATCTTGATAATAACTTGGATAAATTCGAGAATTGTACGTTTCTAAACGTCAGTTTATGAGTTTTCGCCCTTGACTTAGTGAAAAAACGTTAAAATTAACTTGTGTACATGATAGAGGCTACAGTTTTCATTCGAATTGATTCATCTAAATATAAGCTCAAATAAGTGCGATGGTGCAATCAACTTTTTCAAATATTTAAATTTGCTGAAGTGGGCGTATGTTACCTTGCCTGGCAAGCTATCTTCATATTAGCCAAATAGGTGCAGAAAAGTAGGATGTAAAAAAGTTGAAATGCTACTCAATTCGGAGATGGCAATGGAGAGCTACATGGATGCTTGCATGGTTTCCATTATTAATAGAATGGTTTCCATTATTAATAGAATTCTTTGCTCAAAAACCTAGCTATTAAACATGCCATACCCGTAGCCAGGGGGGGTTAAAGAAGACATTCTGTTTGAATTGTGACTGTTAAGGTTGAGTTTGATTGTTTTGCGAGTCCATATAACCCCCCCTTGGAAATTCCTGGCTACGGGCCTGCATGCCCAATATCACAGTCAGAACCAAACTGGAACCAGATTTGAAGATGGTCATAGTTATATTTTATTGATGATCTTTAATCAATAATAATAATTATTTGTCTCCAGGTGATGCTTTCTTTAAGGCAGCGATTTCTCTGATACCTGATTTACCTAAACAGATGGAAATAGATGGTAAATTTCGAGCTACAGAGCCTATTTTAATTGATTATATACTCAATTTTATATCTACCATACTTACCATTCCAGTAAGTTATTTTTTATACCAGTACTCACATTTCAGTACATTTTATGAACGCTTATTTTTTTTGAAAAAGATATATATAGCCTTAATCTAATGAGAAAATTTGATAGGTAGGGTGAGGGCTAGGAACAACCTGGGAGTGGGGGTCCTAAGAATTGCATTGAAAAAGCAAATAGTTTTACAGTCTATCCCTGTTCAAGGCGAGTTTGAAAGTACTTTACACCTGAAAAAATAGGAAAAAGGTCTTAGATTTTAGGAATGTGACTTGACAGTCATTAATTTCAGAATCTAGCAAACAGAAACCATTTGCTACTAAGTCACCAAACGGCCCTCTTAAACAGATTACATACTCTGGGGTTTTTGTTAAGATAATCACACAGCTATCCTTCAGATTTAGTTAGTCAATTCCCATAGCTAGTACAATAATAAGACTTATTGTTTACTGTAGGACAACCCTGAAGCAGGTGTGATGTACATGTTAAAAGGATTATTAAATGTATTACAAGACTATACATGGGATAATAATAGTGATGCTAAAGCTATTGTTTATATCAAAGTTTTAGCTCTGTTATCTGCAGCTAGCCAGGAATCTTATATATACCATATAGATAAAGGTAGGGTCCTTATGTTATTGTTTATTTAAGAATTTGGGCAGTGCCATTCCAGGTTTTCTGAGGCAGGCAGTTTGTTTTTCAATCCAACAGAGTTATTTTGGCTCAGTCTTTATGGCTTAGGAAGGTTTGGAGTTCAGGTATTATAGCAGGCCTCCTTTTGAATCTGCAAATTTCAGAATGATGTGGTAAAAAAAATTCTAATGTTGCACTGCTCAATCTTATAAACTTTTCTTGTTTCTTTTATAGTTGATTCGAATGATAAAATGTATGGAAGTGATCCTAAATATATTAATGAGTTAAAAGGAATGGCAGACACTTTGATTAATGAGATACTTTCTCATCTAAAAACCCTTGCCACACCAGAGGTAAGAGCCTTTAATTTCTTAGGTGTTCTTAAACACTACGCATAAAGAGTATTATTTCCTCACTATTCAGCAACAACCAAACTAATGGAGCGCAAACATTCTGGTGTCATTGAATAAGTTATCTGTCCCTATTATTTAAAATTCGAATTATAAACAATAAATTTTCCTTTCTTTCATTTTTTATTGTACTTCCTTTCTTGAATTCTCATTCAAAAATCAGAAAATATAGGGAAACAATTATCTAGGGTTGTTTTACATTAGAAAAGCAGAATTTTTCTTTCAAGTGGCTCACTTATTAGTTAAGAGCATAGATGTTATCAACTATTTTTAGAACCTAACTCGCTTATTCCTCCAATTAGCATTTGCTTCAATCTGAATTATTAAGTTTTAAGTTACTTATAGGAGGTCTACTTATATCCTATTATTCTATTCTATTCAGCTTGGTAAAAGACAGAGCTATATAGCGTTAGAATTAGTTAATACTATAATATCACATGGAGATATTAGTAATAAAAGTATGAATACATTATTTGTTAATTTATGGTCATTAACTCAGAAATATTCTTCTTCTTCATCAAAACAATTAGTAAGTACTTTCACTTTTCTTGATTTTGAAATAAACATTATGTGGTGCACTGTTGCCTAAATGTATCTTACAGATAAAAGAAATTAAATGGAAAGAGTATAGGCAGAAATCAAAACCATACATGTTTTAAAGGGGAATGTTCAGCATTTTCGAGGATCGATTTGGGTCTTGAATTTATGTAAATAGCTTTCAGATTTACTGGATATGGCAAAATATTGCACAATCTCTTCAATTATACCAGTTATAACAGTTATCCTTTATTTTCTGTATATGTGTTTTCTATATAAGTCATAGTCTTACTAAACGACAAGTCGTATTTTTTACTTTCAATCGCTGATATTTATGGATAAAGGGGGATTTGAAGGCTTGATTTTTTAGGGCAAGTTTGAAACATGTGCACTTGAAAATGAATTGCTAGAAACAGACGTCTTATTGACATGGTAGAAATTGGTGCTATAAATGTCCCTGATACAAATACAAAATTTAGAAATCCTCTTTACAATCCCTTTAAGTATTTTAACTGCAATATAAGAAACATAGTTTGTGATGACAGTTTTTGTCTTTTCCCATTGTAGACTAGATTATTGAGTTATATTAAGAAAAAAGGGGAGAAAGAAGACAACAGAGACTATAAAGAATTGGGTAATAAGTTAAAAGTTGAAAGTTAAAATTTGATTCATATCAAACTTATGTCATGCTATAAGATTTTCTATTTTTGTATTGTTAATATTGATTTTGTTTTCTTCAAGGATAAATATGTTTTGATAGCGAAAACCAAAGTGCAATAGTTATTGTAATGTTATTATTGATATGATTATTATTACTATTATGTTAATACAACCATGTTTAATGAGCCTATATAATAAATTAAATATATATAAATATTTAAATTTATGTGACATTTTTTATTATATATGTTGTTTGGCTTAATTTGAACGTGCATAACCTACCAATCAAGTGCTCCGTATATGCTTATAAATATTTTATTATTATCTTACTCTAGAATTCTAAACTTATGATTTCAAATGTAGGTTTGATGATCTTGTCAACTTGGAAGTAGTAGTGAATGAGCTTGCACTATACAGATGGGGACATGTTTTATTTTAGAAAGTCTTTAAGCTTTAATAAGATATAGTTTATTATTACATATAAGTCTGTAATGCAAATATACAAATAATGATTAAGTTAATATTCAGATTGTTCAACGTCATCATCATCATCATCATAATCTATTGATTCAGCTGCTACCTCATCATAATCTTTCTCAAGAGCAGCTAAATCTTCTCTAGCTTCAGCAAATTCACCTTCTTCCATACCTTCACCAACATACCAATGGACAAAGGCTCTCTTAGCATACATTAAGTCGAATTTATGATCCAATCTATTCCATGCTTCTGAAATGGCTGTAGTGTTGCTCAACATGCAAACAGCTCTGGGAACCTTAGCTAAATCCCCACCAGGTACAACAGATGGTGGTTGGTAATTGATACCAACTTTAAATCCTGTTGGACACCAATCTACAAACTGTATTGTACGTTTAGTTTTGATTTTGGCTATAGCTGCACTGACGTCTTTTGGTACTACATCTCCTCTAAACAGCATACAACAAGACATATATTTGCCATTTCTTGGATCACATTTTACCATCTGATTTTCTGGTTCAAAACAAGCATTACTCAGTTCACTCACTGTCATCTGCTCTTTGAAGGCTTTTTCTGCAGATAGGATAGGAGCATACGTTGCGACAGGAAAATGAATTCTCGGATACGGAACTAAGTTGGTTTGAAATTCGGTTAAATCTACGTTCAGACATCCATCAAAACGTAAAGAAGCAGTGATTGAACTGACAATTTGACTGATCAAGCGATTGAGATTTGAGTAAGATGGCCGTTCCACGTTTAAATTCCGTTTACATATATCGTAAATAGCTTCATTATCTACGAGGAAAGAGCAGTCGGAGTGTTCAAGGGTTGTATGTGTGGTCAACACAGCATTGTATGGTTCTACCACAGCCGTGCAAATTTGTGGTGCAGGATATATGGAGAACTCTAACTTGGATTTCTTGCCATAATCAACAGACAGTCTTTCCATCAACAATGAACTGAAACCAGAACCAGTACCTCCACCAAAACTATGAAATATCAGGAATCCTTGAAGTCCACGGCAATTTTCGGACAGTATTCTGATCCTATCCAAGACTTGGTCTATCAACTCTCTACCAATGGTATAATGACCACGTGCGTAGTTATTAGCAGCATCTTCATTGCCGCTGATCAGTTGATCAGGATGAAAGAGTTGACGATATTCACCTGTACGAATTTCATCTGAAAAAAAAAGATAAATTTCAGTTTACATTCTGCAACCATTCTAGATACCATAACGTTGACCATCATTGTTTTTGGTGTTACAGTTAATGGATCTTTTTCAAATAGATGAACAACTTGTTCTTGAATCAAAGTTATCGAACCTACCAATAACAGTTGGTTCTAAATCAACAAATACCGCTCTTGGAACCCGTCTACCAGCAGCTCCTTCACTATAGAAAGTATCAAAAGCTTCTTGGAATCCTCCAGTTTTCAAATGACCTTCTGGTATTTCACCATTTGGTTTGATACCGTATTCTAGACAGTAGAGTTCCCAGCATGAATTGCCGATTTGAACACCAGCTTGACCAACGTGGATACTAATTACTTCTCGCTGAAAAAAAAACCAGATCATGTCATTATATTGGAGAGTTTAGTTGACAACAGAATGGTTGTATTGTTTTTGTGATACGCATGTTCGTTGCTGTTTTAACGTAGAAGTGTTATTTTTGTGAAAGGTTTTGGGTTCTCCTGAAATATGGATTGCAAACCAAAATACAAGACAACATCAAATTTATCTAGACAGCAAGTTGCAGAGCTAAAAAAGCTAATCTTCGACAGCAGAACTTACAGTCAGGGCATTTTCCTCCAGGGAACCTCTCGTTTTCCCCCTGTGGGTAAATTTATCCCACTTGGAGAACTCAGGACACGGTACAAAATGTGATTTTGGTTGCTATATGTGTCTTGAAAAAATAACCTCTTGTATACAGGTTAAGAAATATTGGGTGTCATGATTTTTTATATCCGGATGAAACAACACAATTCATTTGACTAAGGAACCGTAGAAAAAAATAAGTTGTTACCACAATATACTTACCATGATGGTTGGTAATCAGAAAACAATGAATTTCTCACACTGACAATAATGTGTCTGTTGTGAGTAAGAAATTATATCTTTATGACCTATGGTACCTGGCGTTTCCTTTAATATTTCTAATCAACGTTCATATTTACTGATAACATCCCCGTGACTTGTTTATTGAATACGTGGACACTTTCAGAAGTGTCAATTCAACTTTGATTGGCTATGGTCTTGAAATAGTAAGGTGTTTCAATATTCCAAATAAAAGTCTAAAAATGTCTCCACTTAGGTCTTATTAGCATGATTCAAATGCACAGTGACCTGGTCAAACATTAGTTTGCAACTCTACCCTACATATTTTTACTTAATCAGCTGATATAGAGCACAATTTTAGCTTTCAAAATTCTTCTCTAACTTCTACTTCTGTTACAATTCCGCAAAAAATATACCGCATATATATAAAAAATATAGTTTATAGAATCCCTTTCATAAGCGGTACCAGAAATGAGATGGGGGTCAAGAATATATTTTTTGTGGGAAATTATATTACATGTTTTTCATTGTAAAAATGTAATACTAGTAATAAGAAACAAAATGCTCATGCGATTCGTCACTGAACCCTCCTACTTCAGGAGTTTTGCTAAATGTTAATTATTTTTTTTTCAATTGTGTATGCGTTTCAGGGACACTTATAGCTTCAGTTAATTTACACTATTCCAATTTTAAATCAGATATCATATTTCGCGGGTGTAACATTAACAAACACATAGTTTTAGTGGAATTACCGGAACTTTTCTTAATTATCTGCCATGCTACACTCTTGACATATTTTTAATCACATTAATTGTTTGTTGAATTAAAGATTATCTTATGTCGCCCATCTACTTTAATACAATGTGCTTCCTGATTCGATCGGGAAGTTGAATAGTTGTTGATGCGTGATATTATGGTATCTTTATATAGAAAAAAAAACTTCAAACTAAATTTCGTTATATAAAATACATACTAGTATACATGTACATGTAGTTTAAAGGCGAATGTTCAGTATTTTCGAGCATCGATTTGAGCCTTGAATTTATGTAAATAGTCTTCAGATTTACTGCAACTGCCTTAAAATCGCGCAATTCCTTCAATTATACTTTCAAACGCTGATATTTATGGAAACATGGGGATTTAAATTTTGTGGGAGAGTTTGAAACATTATTACGGATTAGATTAGCTAAAGAAGTCTAGGTTCTCAGATTAAAGTTTTTTGGTCGAACAGTTAGTAAACATATCCCTTTAAACAAATGACTTCAAGAAGTTATGGGTATTAGGTACACTGATGCCATCGATTTCCACAATTGTAATTTTCTTTGTGTTTCATGCAATTCCAATCAAAATATGGGACCTACATTCTGAACTTTGTGACGTCACTGTCGTTAAATCCCCTTTTATATTGTGTCTAGAATTTAGCGACATAACAGACATGTAGGCCTACTTTAGTTCATATAATTATTAATTTTTAAAGTAATTTATTTCAAAATTTCACAAGCCACTATCGTGGGAAATATAATCTATATATTATATGGACTATTAGTTATTTCTCAATAGTGAAAAAAATTCACGTATTGGCGTAAACAATATTATAATATCGGTGTAACAAAGAATGTTTTGAAATAATCCTTCAATAGCCTTATATTACCTAGTATAATGTTGCAACATTCGGGCGGCTACTCAATTAGTGTTACCTTGCACAAAAACGCGAAGGCCTATTTTTGCTTTCCAGTATGCCCGTATATACTTTATATTTTGGCCTGTATTTAAAGTTACTCCAGACAAGACTAGCCTACGAGGTTCTAAAACGGCGTCGTCTGGGATTTTCAGGCACAAAAATTTGAAAAATTTCATGCCCAAAGGCACCTTTCTGTCATACCCCCCTAATGTAATAAGTTTTACTGCATCATTGCTTCTTCCTGTTCTCTAAACCGTTTCTCATTAAAAAAAAAAACAATGGGATTCCCAATTTTGTCTACCAATGAATTGTTTTAAATTCGACTGCGACCGGATTTATATTATATTTCACTAGATCCGGAGTTAACACTGTTACGAATTAATTCTAGGAATGGCTTGTAATAAGATGTCGACAGAAAATTATTAGAGGTGGTGGGTGTTTTTACTCTTTTCAATAAAGCCTTTAATTTAGGCTGGCCCAGTCTTGCTCCCTCCCCCTCCCCACTTTGAAATTTCGTATAATGTTACATACGGATACCCGGTGCTGCTAGCCTGGTAGCACCCCCTCCCCCCCCTCCTCCATTTTCAATTATTTGTCCCCAACTCGGCCCCCCACCTAAAGATTCCTACAAACGCCACTGGAGACATTAAGCCCAGTCACATAAATCCAGAGGCATAAGGAACTCTTCTAGCTTATCGGCTTCTCTTTTAGGCAGGTTACTAACCCGACAGTGAACCCCAAGTTGAGACAGAACACCAGCCAGAACGAGGATCTAGTATAGGAGCTATAAGGCTCACACTTTGGCAAAGATCTTAACCGTTTTATCCAAAATAAAACGGTCTGTGTATCCTTGCAAAAGGGAGTCAGTATTACAGGATTTATAACATCCCCCCCCCCCCCCCTCCTCTGTACAGCATGGCTATCTCTGTAATTCCATTTTATTGTACTTGTAATAAAATTGCAGGTCAAAAGTTATAGTTGAAACCCACAGAATGTACCATGACTAGAACCAACAGCATTTTATATAATATCGCCTATTAATAGCATGAATCCCGTTGCATGTCTACATCAGGCAGATCGCTGTGCCAAGGAAAGTCTGATAGACGCTGCCCATTATAAATACTGTTATTCTGTATTCTGCAATCTCTTGTCATCTTGGATCAATTAGAATAAATTTACAACACCCAATCGCTTTCTCCTTCAAAATATTAGCTTCCGGGTACAAGGCAATATTGAGTGCTGTTATCTATCAACAATATTGAATATTATAAACCATATATAATGTGTGAGTGAAAATAAAGTGTAGACTTATAGGCCTTATAAGTGCAGTTATTATAGAGGTTTATAGCTATTTAGTTGCAATTGTTGTATGTTTATGTCAATTACACTGTGTGTGACTGGTGTGTTTGCCTCGTTTATTTTTAATTTTATGTAGGCTATAAACCCTAGAAGTAACATTAGAAAATTCAAATCGTGTAGTTAGTTTCATGACAAAAGAGTGTGAATCATGACACTTCTGTTTACATTCAGTTTAACTGTACTGTTATGTTATATTTGTCGAATAAATGCATCGTGTTTATATGAAGAAGAAACAGAAATTGTTGTTGTAAATAATGTGTCAAAACTTCAATTTATTGTGCAATCAAATCGGATCAATTTGGATCTATCTAATGGAAATTTGACGGACATAGAATATATTATTACAATGATAAAGGAGTCGGGTGTTGGACACAGGATCATCAATTTGGATTTAAGCAATAATAACATACTGCATCTACTGCCAAATATGTTTCAACATGTACCTAATGTGCAAAGTTTGAATATTTCAAACAATAACTTAACTACTGTACATCCAGCCACGTTTAAACATAACCATTGTGTAGAAATATTAGACATAAGTTATAACAGTTTGATAAATTTGCCTGATGGACTATTTGGTTCTGGAGATATTCGCCTCACGTTCTTTGATGCATCTTATAATAGAATCAAGGATATGGGATTAGAATTGTTTCACGAAGGTATGGGTCATTTAAAACAAGTGAATATATCGTATAATGAATTGGAATATTTTGAACCGTGGCCTTATAGGACAAACCAGACAGGCTATAGACTTACTGTTGGACATCTGTTTAATTTCTCTCATAATAATATACGCACCTTTTCAAACAACATGGAATACTATGTGGGACAAGAACAACATTTCTCTGTTGACTTAAATTTCAATAATTTTAGTCGACTTAGCCTCGACAATTTAAAACTTCTATTTGATCCTAAGAAAAACTTTTCGGAATATAATTTGGTTGTATTAAAAATAGATTTTCAGCACAATCCATGGATATGTGATTGTGAAATGTACCCTTTTGTTTCGAGTTTTGAAGACAGTTTTCTACGTGATTTTCCTGGACTGAATAGAAGCATTAATTGTGTATCGCCTCCTTCGCTTGTTGGTAAATCTCTGGCGTATTTAGTTCATAATCCACATGTTTTAGTGTGTAACATTACAAATAACTGTCCAGAGAGATGTTTTTGTGAAGATAGACCAAGTGATAAACATATTTTAATAGATTGTAGTCATACAAATCAACTGACCATGCCTTTACATCTGCCAAGATTTTCAAAATGTTCATCAAACTCAAAGGCAAAACTCAAAATTAACTTGTCATATAATAAAATAAACATTATGATGAGGACTCATTATACACAAGACATCATTTTTTTGAACATATCAAGTAATGAAATAAAAAAAATTGAATCAAAGTTTTTCAAACATGCACACTCTAATTTAACACTAGATATACGATATAATGAGATCACGTCGTTACCGAACACTATTCAAAATATCCACTACAATAACCTGCATTTTGACAATAACCCTTTACAATGTAATTGTGATTTTCTGTGGTTCAACGACTGGATAAGAATTCACTCAAAGCGAAACAATTACACATGTACTATTAAAAATGAAAAACATTATATAAAAGATGTAACATACTATAGTCTCTGTTGTTATACAGATTTAGCAATCTTATTGTGTTCGATAATGATACCAATTTTTGTAATAATTGTGTTCGCGATCATTGTGTATCATAAGTGGATTTATGAAACAAAAGTGATCATTTCATACTTTCTGAAAATATTTGGTAAAAGCAATAAGATTTTGAATAAGTCATTCGAAATGTCACACGAATTTGATGTGTATATATCTTCTAATGTTGAAAATACAGATACAAGATTGTGGATAAAAGACAATTTATTGAAAAAATTAGATGATTTTGGACTAAAAGTGTATTATCCACCTAGAAATAATCCCGCTGACGACTGCAGAATTGATGTTATAATAGAAAATATAGCAAGAAGTCGTAAAATTTTGATTATTTTAGATGAGAGTTATTTAAATCGTGGATGGTGTATAGAAGAATTTGATCAAGCTCATCAAAATATGTGTGAGGAGGACACGAAAAAGTTAATTGTTTTTCTGTGGTCTGATATTAATTTGGATGATATCAAACAAGAATCTCTAAAAACTTATATTAAACATGAACAATATATAAAGCGTGACGACTTCCTATGTTGGCCCAAATTGCGATATGAGATATTCAACAAGAATAACAAAGAGGTCACTCAGGCTTGAACAATAACTTATAACTTTATTGTCGCATTTTAATTATCTTGAAAGACTAAGTGATGTTTTTTTTATATGATACTATTTTTGAGTAAAAGTTTCAAATGTCTGTATGCTTTCCTTGTTTCCTGTGGGATTTTAACATTGTGGTTCATCTGCCCATATTAGCATTTTAAGGTTTGAAAAAACATATCCGAACGACATAAGGATATTCAAATACTTCACTTCTGAGAAGGTGAGCACAGAACGTCAATTGCCTGTGCTCACTATATATGTCAATAATAATAAAAAAAGGGCCAATGTTGAAAAATAGTGTCTATGTAAATACACTATTTTTCAACATTGACCCTGTTTTATTATTATTGACAGAACGTCAAAGACCTGTGAGGTGAGGGGGTCAAAGAGGGCATGTCTGTTTCTGGGGAATTTCCGATTTCGTAAAGACTGATGTTTGAAATATATACGCTTAATAGGCCTTTTTATGTAACAATCCAGTACACAGTTATCATTAGACCAATTCGTGGAATATGAGTAATGTGAAAGTGTTTCGAAAAAACCCAGTCGATCACAATAAAATGACCTATACATACTTGAAAGGAATCAATAATAATAGTAGCCTATTAGTACATGTTCATGTATTACAATAAATGAACTATACTTATGCACGTGTTTAATTGTTATGGTATGGCCTAATTTTTAGACGAACATTCTTTCAAAAACAGGTAAACAATATATACATGTAATCTGAAAGTAATAAAATGTACTGAATATTTCTTTTTCTTCCTCATATATTCTATACCAATTCTCATGTCTTTCTGTCTACCAATGTTAGAAAGTGTTTACATAATATGTTGAAAGAAAAGCTGCTTTGGCAATAAGGTTAGAGGCTCAGTCAAATGAAGCCATCTATAAATTCAACTGAGAATTTTTTAGACGAAGGTATCCATCTCTGGTAAAGACCTTAGACCTTCCTTTGTTTACTCTAGGATTACATTATTGGGATTGGGCTACAAGTCTAATGATATAAATACAGCCCCCCCCCCCCCACCCAAATTGCAAGAAATCGTTTTATGGTGTCATTTTGAACTACAAGGTGTTGAGAACGACATACTAAAAGTATACCAAATTTCTTCACTAGAAAGGGTCTAAATTTCATTTTACAAATGAAGACGTAAGTGCCTTGTGGTGGGATGCTATAGGCCTAAAACAAATTTATTTTATTTATCAACTTGCAAAATCATTGTATTTCATGCTTCAAAAAAAAATTCATATTGATAGTTCGATTACATTCAGAGAAATATGCTTTCAGCTCAAAGATATAGCCAGAGCTTATATTTATAGGCTCCGATATAGCATACATTTCCCGCCATTTTTTTGTTTCCATGGTAACCATGATATGATATCTATGGAATGATAAAACATGTCATTTATTTTTTTTATATCAGAACCATTGTAGGTAGCCTATGATACCAAGGAAAAAAAATACAAGATTGATAATTGAAAAAAAAATGCTTTTAGGGGCATCCCACCCCCTTAAGGCACCGATGGCGCCTTCCTTTGTAACATAAAATTTTGACCCTTTCTTGTGGAGAGATTTTGGTAAATTTTTAGTAGGCCTATGTCGTTCTCAACAACACCATGGCATGTTGTTCAAAATGATACCATCAAGCGATTCTATTTACCAACGACTGAGATTCCTCCGGTCGAACTTGGGGACGTTATTATTGTGATAATTATACTAAGCCTATATGATTTAAAGGAGAACATTCCATATTTTCTAAGTCGAACGGAGAGTGAACGTATACCTTTAATTAAAGTTCAAAGGGAGAAAACTCTTATTTGAATTTAAAATCAAGGCAGCTCAGCGGGTTGATCACATAAACTAAACAAACCCTGCAATATTACTAGTACTATTTTAAGATATCTTACGAATGATTTTCTGGAGGATAAAAAAACAACAAATATGTTATTGAACTTGAACAAAATAATTATCCGAAACTGTGTCTGAAATTGCTCGCTGAATCCAATATGGCTACCTTCATGTCAAATTAAATTACTGCGCTCTTTTTGTAGGCATTCTTTCATTGAATCTATTTTTATCTATAATTATTCTAGTGTCACATTCTTGCATCCCAACTGGTAGCTTTAGATATTTATATTGTACACTTTTGTGATTGAAAACTGCCATACTTATGCATACTAATGACCTTTCATTTGTGAATGAAGCAACCTTTCTTATTCTATAATTCTGTGGAAATTGAAATGAAAAATGGCCTTCTGAAACTTCAAATTAGTCTCATACAGTCTATCCTGTGTGGCATTCTCTACATTTTCTGTCAAAGTGTCCTCTAAAGTATATTGATTATGAAAGGTTATTCAATTAAGGAAACTTTCAGTTTATTCAAGTTGCCAATCAAGTCTTTTTCTACTAATTTCTTAGTCTACCAATCTGTTCTTTTTAGTGGAAATTGATATACATGTAGCATTAAATAAAGTAGCTTTTACCAATAATAAGGATTTTTACAGTTAACTCTTGGATATAACTAATATCAAGTGCCCTGGTTAACCTGCACAGTAAAAGTTAGTCCGAAACTTACTGACTCTATTCCCAGCCTTTGATAGATATTTGGACAGATTTGGCTGGGAGAGGCCCCCAAAACGCCCAAATAGCTATCAGAGGCTGGGGAAAGAGTCAGGAAGTTTTGGACTAAGTAAAAGTATAAAATTCCAAAAAGTGGTGTCAAGTTCTGTCAAAAATAGTTCTTTCTAAATATATAACGCTATATCATGCAGTTAATTTTTTTTTCCAGAGTTGAAGATGTTGGGTAGTGTTGTTAAAGTGGCTGCACTGTTGGCTTCAACTACAGTAGCAGTGCCATATACTGTAGCAGTACTATGTAATTTAATGTACGGTTGGCCACAAACTAAAAATAAATACAGAAGAGCACTCAATCCTAAGAAGGTTTTCAAGTTGAACTATGCTGTGCTACAAAAATGTCTTTTATTACGCTATGCACCTCTATACTTCCGTTGGAAACAATACTACCGAAAAACCCTTGGCCCTGAATTGATCAAGGTATTATTTTCATTATAATTATGAGTTGATCAACTTGATGAAATTGTAAATAGCTAATTCAAGTTATCTGCTGCCCAAAAAGCACACAATCCCTTTAATTATATCCGTACATTAACAGTTATATTTTATTTTCTGTATATGTGTTTTCTATATAAGTCATAGTCTTACTACACGACGAGTCTTATTTTTGACTTTCAAATGCTGATATTTATGGATAATGGGAATTGGAAGGCTTAAATTTTGGGGGAGAGTTTGGAACATTACGTATAAGATTATCTAAACAATTGAAGGTTCTGAGACTAAAATTTTTTGGTCGTACGGTTTAGTGAACATTTCACTTAAAATAAAGGTGACAACTGTTTTCATATCCTAGTCATTTAATTTAGTTATTATCCATGACATCATCATCTGCTGTATTTTTCAGAACTTGGTATTTGGAAGAAATGATAATACTATGGATTTATATCAACCTACATTTTCAAGAAAAGAGGAAAAGACAGTGGTGATATTTCTGTATGGTGGTACTTGGGGCTCTGGTGATAAACATATGTATAGTTTAGTATGTAATCAACTAGCTAATAGACTGGACAGTATTGTTTGTTGTCCAAATTATTCTACTTATCCTAGGGTAAGTACTGATACATTCCATTGTCATAAATACTTATAATAAAATTTAGGCATGTTACTCTTTGTTGGCAGAATTGTGTTTGATGATGATTTGTGTAACAATCTTTTTCATGTAAGAGAGGTTGTCTGTACTCATGTATTGTTCATGAAATTACTTTAAAAGACAAAAGGAAGGAAATTAAAACAAACATCTTAAATGATATGTCTAAGCTTATGGATTTCCAAATTATTGCCAGATAAATTTGATAGACTCATTTTCAGCTAGTGAATTCACCTTATGTTTTAATGGTAAATTGGTAAGTTGTTTATTTGATATTGTAGGGTTATGTTGATGATATGATACAAGATGTAGTAGACTGTATATCATGGGTATATGAAAATATTCATGATTATGGTGGTGATAAGGTAAGTGTCAGGTTATCTTATTTGCCATAATTAGGATCAGTACCATGAGTGATAAGGATTACTGATATGGTCACAGAAAGAGTTTTCAACTTTCAACTTACATTTAAAGCAAAACTTGATCTTCAGAGAGTTCAATATGAATTTAATGCAATCTTCAACAAAGGTCTGTTCATGAAGAATTGAAGCAGGCATATTAAAAATTCATGTCTTCAATTTGGTATTTAATATGTAAAAATTCAGTTGAAGGTAGTTGACTATGTACGGATACTTTCAGGATAAGATTTTACTAATAGCACATTCAGCAGGAGCTCATCTTGGTGCAATGGCTATACTAGAATTATTACATGATGAAAGAGTATCAGCTTATCCTTACACCAACGATGCCATAACATTTGATGATACTCATTACAATGGTGGTAATGGTGATGGAAGTTCTGGATCATCAGAGTCTTTTGCTGTTGTCAGTGATAATGGTGAACCAAACCAAGCATTAGAAAGCAGTACAGCATCAGGAACTTTTGAAGTATTAAAGTCTGAAGTAAATGGAAGTGGGGATGCTGGACCTAGTAGCGATGTTAAAGATGATGAATCTGGTACCAGCTCCGAAATTCAAGATAATGTAAATGATAATGCTGTAGTAGATAATGATGATAATGAAGTTATTGAAGGAGGTGATGAAGATGATGATGAAAGTGGTGATAATGATTCAGTTGTTACTGTTAAACCTAAAGATATAGAGCGTCATCCTACACATATTGATTTATGTAAATCTATTAAAGGCTTTATAGGTAAACTTTTATTTTTAAATCGATTTTCAATGTTTTTGAATAAAATGGTAGCCCACGACAGCTCTATGACAAACTTTGTGACCTTGACTAAAGGTCAACCAAAAGAATTGAGGTTTACAATTATTTAGCCCTGCTGGTGGCGTTTGAGTCATAAGATAATAACAGCAATTTTGCCCTGAATACACATCTGGCAAATATTTCATCAACAAAATCACATTATTACATAATACTTGCCATCAAAATCAGTGTTTAAGACACTTACTTGAAATGTCTTGTAATATAAGTTATCATGTGTTACGTGTTATAATTATAGGTTTAGGTGGTGTATATCATATTAAAGACCATTTTCTACATGAATCCAGTAGAGGAATAGAAGACATATCTAGTATGGGACAAGCTATGTATGGTGAAGGTCATTTTGATAGATTCTCTCCTACAGTTATTTTAGCTAATCTTCAACATAGTATTAGGTAAGTCGTCAATATTTTTTTAATGCATTTTTAATTTTTTTTTTTTCTAATCAACATTGGTTTAATTTTTTCTTATAAGACATTGGCATTTTAAAGGTTTTTTTTTTTTTTGGCTGCATTTGTGAGCCAATAAGAACTAATTAGGCTAATCAAAACCAAATTGAATTGACTGACAAAAATGACATTAGTTTGAAAAATGTTTTATGCTTTTTTCAGTTTGCCTAAATTAGTTTTAGTTCACGGAAGTGATGATTATGTTGTGCCCCTAACATCAACAACTAAATTCGGTGAAGTATTAAGTGAGGTATATGCGGATGTGACAGTACGTGTGGTACCAGATTGTGATCATTATTCTTTGTGTTTAGACTTAATGCTTCCTACAAGGAAGTACTATGATCCAGTTATGGGAATTATAATGGAAACCCATAATAAACTATTTGTACAAACTTAATACATAACCTGTATAGATGCTGTATATATTGCAAGGTGTTATTTTTAAGTGTGAATAGATTACAATCATGTACAACATGTAAAATGTAGAAATGTTTTAAGCTCACTTTATTTTTAAATAATAATTGAATCATTTTACAGTTGATATATTGTTATACTTAAAACCAACAAACCAAGTGACCTTGCTTTTAAGTACTAGTGCTATTATGAACGTACTTGTTCAAATTCAAATTAATACTTTTTGTGTACTATTAGCAACATCGGTTTGGATTTCAACCTTATGTGTTTAGTAGTAAATATAAAAAGCTTTTTTTGTTCGTGTAGATATGCCTCACTGTACTCATTGAACAGAGCAGAAGAAGTGATTCTGTGACTTGTAAATATTTTCTTTTATGCATTTCATTACAATTTGTGTAGAAACTGTTTTTTTTACAAATTACCAGAATAAAAAAGCAAGGCTAGAAATGATTTGAAAATATAAATTTTCTGTAGTTGGTACAATTGCTGATTATGAATTTGATATTCTGTATGCTAGAGATGCAATGAGAGATGAACAAATAAATAATGATATAAAAGTTAGGTGGTTGTTGTTTATCTGGCATTAAAAGTTTGTTCTCGATGTGTGAGATTTCAGTTTTGATAAGTTAGAAATTTGATGACATTGTCTGTTCTGCAGTCATTAGAGCCAATGTAAATGGACTTTACAACTATTAGTGGTTCTAGAAAAATTATGTTGGAAAAAAACCTAAGATGTCTGATAGCTTTCACACCAATCAGTTGCCAAACAAAATAAATCCATTCATCCAAAAATTCATTCAGTAAATGCTTATCCTAGAAATTGCAAAAATATGGGCACATCCAGTTTGGCAACTGCTTGTAATTAATTTTCATGAATAAAAACACCACATCATCCATATTTTTTTATTTTAGCATTGCTAGAGATATTTACAGCTTTGGGCCTCCTAGCCTAATTGAATTCAAATTAAAAATCCTAAAACCCTTCATCTCTGAATGTCTAAAACCAGACAGTGGGTGGAGCAACATGATGATGATGAGGCTAAATTTCTGTTCAATATATATGCTTATAAATTTTTTGTAGGTCTTGAATAATCAAAGACTAGTTTATTCTGCTCAAGTAAAATTAATTCATATTTAGTCAGATTTGACAAAAAGCATACTAAAGTAATATAACTGGAAATCACTTTATGAATAATCAATTTTGAACAATTGAAGATGACCTTCTCCCCTTTCAATGAAGCTCAAATTACACAACTAAGAGCACAAGCATTCAACAATCAAGCAAAACATACACATCTGTGTAGGTCATGGAAATATATCTTGAACCAAACATATCTTGGAATATAATGATGTACACAACATTATGGCAATATAACAACAGTTTTATATTATAACTTCAACATAAGGTTTTGTTTGAGATTGTAAACGATTAATCAGAATATATAGGTTTTAACTCAATGAAAACCAAGGATATTAACAACTACAGTTTTTCTATAAGGTTTTGGTTTTCAAATGGTTCACAGCAATATCTTGAAATAAATAAGGTGTTGGTTCGAAACCACAATGATATTGAACATAATGAATATCAGATCAGAGAAATTAATACATTGATGGTGTGCAAATATTCCATAAATTTTTTTTATATCTTTCATTTTCTCCGCCATGACCCATTTCTATTTCTTACTTTTTTATAACTTACAATATTCACAATAAAATGATAGATATTTTTACTTCAAACTAACAAAGATTTGACAATGGTTTTCTGTAATGAACTCACATCTACAAAGCTAAAGAAATATGAAAATACCGGTATAATATATTTTTCCTACATAAAACTTCATCTACAACAAAAGGATTGAATATTGCATAGTTAAAAATTAAATTAGAAAACAATAAAAGAAAGATAAATTATTAACTAGAACAGTACATACAATCCATATTACTCTTTATAAATACAATTCATTAGTTGGTTAAAAATATTTAAATATTAACAACAGTTATCAAATTTATCATATACAAAATATCAGTATGATTCCACTTTATTTCAAATAAGTATATTATTTTGCATGACTTAATCCAAAGTTTTCTGAAATATCAAAATATTTGCTTTACCAGCTGTTAGAGTTCAATATCTATTTGTTATATCTTCTTTCAGAGATAATAATTGATAAAATGTCATTGAACATATTGCTTAAGAATCAGAAGTCATGTGTCTCGAATTTGTATCTTATTTTAAATCGCCTCTTTAATGAATTTCATAATGCTTAACAATGTACCACATGAAAATAATTTGTCTACTCAAACTAATAAAGAACTGACCATCATGCTCTGTACAATTGTGAGGTAAAACCGTTTTGACCATTAAGTTAAGGGACCACAAATATCGAATACGAATGTAGACAACATATCTGAATGTGCCACAGAATATTGGCTTGCCTATGGGAGGTTTTGAATACAATATAAGGAAACTAATTTGTATGGTGTTCAATTGAAATTTTAACCAACTAAAACTAATTTTAGCAGAATTTACAGATTGAGCTTCCTCATTATCCTAAAATATGTATAGATTCTTATATACAATTATTACTTTTATATCTTTCTTCAAATTTAAATTTATTTGACTAGAAATTATAACATGCTTACAACAAAACTTTCTCATACTTCTGCTAAAAAACAAACATAAACATGGTTCACAACCCTTAACACTACATAATAATAATTTTCACATGGAATGCATCACAATGTACCATAACTATACAGTAAAACAAAAAAACATAGCAAATTTTTTACAAGCCACCCTCAACATCTTCTCATATCCCATTGGTTAAAAATTATTATCATTTACAATACATTTCTCTAGCTTGATTTAAAAAAAAAAAATCTAATTTTTTTTTTCAGTGAAATGGACATTTCAAAATATTTTTCAAAAATTAACTGTGGAATACTTAGAGCAGATCAAACCAAACAATATATGTTGGTGAAACTTAATTCAAGCAGAGAATACAAAATGTGACCTGTAGTTTTTTTAAAAGTTAAAACCATGAATCTGACAGAAAGTCATATACAGAATAAAATTAATATCAGACAAAAATGGCTGCCAAGAATATTTATCAACAGAGACTAATAATACTTTTGAGCATTTTCAAATACCAATGTTGATTAAATATATCAAGCAACTTTTTTTCTGCCATTGAAGGTCAGTTTTGTATGGGACTTATTTACGCTTAGCTTACATATTAATTTCAATATAAACGTATTGAATTCAGATCCTAAAATCGACCTCGGCAGACGTCAATAATAATTTAAGATATTAGATTTTAGACTTCATAATATGCTGATGAGATTAAATTATCTAACAACCCTGATCCATTCTAATCAATGAAACCACTTAAACTATATATATAACTAATAAAACTCATGATGGCTATTGTATAATCCAACACAGATATGGATACACGTATAGAGACAATTCATAAAGAGATACTACTCTTAGAATGAACATAAAATTTTAATTCTCAAACTTGGTATATAAGAGAAAATATTTATGAACTTACCTGGTGTCATAAATTTACAACAGAATTCTTGAATAATCCATAAAGTTAAGTAATCATTGTAAAATTCTTGATAATCTTTAAGCGTTTTTCAATACTTACTTGAAGTTTTCTGAATATTTTATCAAATTCTGATGTATAATTATGACACCAGGTAAGTTCACTGATGAACATCAAGTTTGAAATTTTCAATTTTATGTTCATTTTAAGCAGTAGTATTCTTTTAACATTAACACAAACAGTCCATTTTATTTTGAGGTAGTTTAAGTGTTAATGAACACAATTTGTACAATTTTAAAGACTATCTATTCTACCCTGAAATAAAATGGACTATTTGAAAACCACACTCATTATATATATATTCATCTTTGTTAGATTATACCGTTAATTATGATGATAAAATTGGCAAGGAGATAAAAATGAAGAATTTCAATGTTAAAAGTATGACTATAAAAGTTAAAACAGTGTTGTGTTTGAAGCCCACTTTAAGAACTTTCCATCAATCTCCAAATTATTGAACGCCATGGCTGAGACCACAAACAAATAAATTATGCGTATAATGTACAATAATGTCTACAAAGATTAACTTCGATGGCTAGGATTGGGTGAACTATTTCCCAATTTATCCGATGACAAATCGTTGCGAGTTGCCCCATCAGCTGCTGCAAAAATAGAAGAAAACAATTTTCAACGGGAACAGTTAGCATTTTGGGGGGTTTGATATATAAAAAGTCTTCAGATACATTACTGAGAAAGAGTAGTTTTAAACGCATTTTCTCTCTGTTGGCAGGGTACTTAGTGACGTCAAGTAGGTTTTTGCCTTCTTTAAAACCGCCCTTTTGAATTAGAGAATATGAGTTACCAGTACCAACCTGCATGATTTTGCATAGCTCTCTGTCTTTCTCTATTCTCATATTCCATTACTTCATTATATATTAAACCTGAATTGAAAGAAATATATTGCTACAATTACAAAGAAGAGTAACTTTGGCTTAGCATACAATGGGTAAGGTCAAATCTCGTGTTAGAGTTCTGTGTTAGTGTTAACATAAATCTAATACAACATTTGAACTCATTTTCGTGTAAATATAGTACTTTTAGGGAGTGAACACGCGAAACCAGTATATCTTTTACATAATTAAGTGTTTCAATATCAATCAAATAAAGTAATTCATGTATTTGCGTTTTACCCATTCTAAATTCTGTACTAACACCAATGTTAACACTAACACGGAATTTGACCTCACCCCATGAGAATACAATGAAAATGATAATAGTTAATTTTACAAAATTGTTTTATTGCAACAGTCTATATAATAGATATAGCTTTTATTACAGTATATCAAAATAATACATACGTTTCCATTCTTCAACTGAATGTTCTTTTTCATCAACAGAATGATCATAGGGACCTGGTGCTGGCTGTAAAATAATAAAAATCATTGTCAAATATTCTTAATTGTTCAGATATCATTGCCCTCAATTTGGTAAACACATTTAGAAAAAAAAACATTCATTTTGTCAATTTTAATGATGCACCATTTGGATATGTTCCTGCAACATCAACAGAATTGACCATCTGTAGGTTGATATTGATTATTGAAGGCTATATGGTAGTTAACAGATACATTTATAACTGTATCTTTTATAACAATTATCTTCTTTTATCAAGTGCCAGGGCCCGAATTCAATTCTTCACTTAAGTGTGAGTGATTCACTTAGCCTCAAACTCTTAGTTAGGAGTTTGAGCAAAATACCTAATTCAATTGTCCCACTTAGTTAAACACTTAGCTAAGAGTTTGACCCCGTAAACACTAAAGTGTTTGTGACGTATTTTTCACTATGACGTCAGAGAGCGCTAAATTTAGCATAGCCTACTTCGTCTGCTCGAGTGCCGAAATTTTAACGCTTCGTTCAAGAGATCTTACCTATTAAAATGGAAATTATGCAAGTAGATGGTAAGTAATGAAGAAATTTTATAGAAATATATCAACCGACATCTGTGAATGTTTTGACGGATTATAAAGACCGTAACATTTTATTTTGAGTGAGGCGATACTTGGACTAGCACTAGCCTAGGCCAGAGATTTGAGATTTGTTAGATTTTCGGCAAGCCTAACCAACAGTACTAAACAAAATTGTAAAATGATATTATACCGCTGTATTTATTTAATTTTGCGTACTTTAGTTTCTGTGCAGGAGTCAAGGAGCGAAGAAACGGTGGTCTCGCTCATAACAAAAAAAGTATGACGGACTTTGATTTTACTTTGTTGAACGAGAATCGCAACTTTTTAATAACTTAAATAACATCTATTCATTTGAATGCCCGAAAAATACACTTCCCTATATATACCTATTATATCAACTGTTAGTAACAATAACTTTTTTTGCATTCAATTCAGCCGAACCCCCACTGAATTGATTTTTAGAAAGCGGGTATCGTTTTATTTATCAAAATGGTCGAGATCTATAAATAGACATTTCTAGGTCAATTCTTTTCTCGTTTACCCAGTCGTAAATATGGCAAGTTATTAATAGAAATAGCTCAATCAAGATTTTATAATTCATATCGATAAAATTTCGAGGTAGAAAAAACCGATATTCAAAAAGATTATCGTTTTATGAATTCTGGATGTAGAGACTAGAGTAGAGTACCGTAGTACTGTAAAGCATGTATTACGAATATTGGACTGTATCAAATTCCATGGTCTGATATTAGACGAGATTGTAACTGATGGACTTGATGTTCATATCTAATAGGACTATTCCTTCAAAAAGTGAAACTTGATGAAAGAGACTATAGAAAATGTTAAAAGTCTGATCTTACCTTGAAAATACGGTGTTTTATTCTTATTTCTTACTCTTATTCTTCCCTGACATTACAATACAAGGCCTAATTCTCAGTTTTATTTCAAACTTTTCCAGATAAAAAGAGAGTGTCGAATTGGAGTGTGCAAGAGAAGGCCGTTCTCCTGGAGTTGTATGAAAAACACCACTCTGAATTATTTGGGAGAATAAAAAGTTCAGAATTTAAGAGGAAGAGAGATGAGTGCTGGAGACAGGTTGCAGATGCTGTCAGTAGGTAAGATGTCAACTCAAAAGCTGTGTTAATGATAAAAGTAGTTCACAATGTACCAGTAGGCCTACTGTCCGAACTCACATATCATATTGTCGTCCTTTTTTTTCTGTTATAAGGCTTACTAGAAGAGATGAGAATATTATGTCTTGTATCTTGCTATCTATTTCTATTTATTTGCCGCGTTGAATTTACACATGCCTTGCGCAGAATAGTATGATGTTATACATACAAAATTAGACATTCCTTGTGAAAACATCAATAATGTTTTCTAGTAGGCCTAACAGTTATTAATATAATTGGAGATTTGAGTTTTAACTAGGCCTATATCATTTTAGGATTGGTTCTGGTAGAACAGTGCAACAATGCCACAAAAAGTTGGAAAATATAATAAGTCAAAGTAAGTTAAACTTAACAGACTATAAAATTATACTCGATTGCCTTTTTTTTTTATTTTACCTGCAGATGTGTCTTTAAAAAAATAGAATCTCATTAGAAAATCAAGAATTTCAATTTCAGATAAAAATAATTGATAACCATGTGAAAGCAAGAGAGATGAACGTAAAATCTCTGTATTCGAATTACTGCAAACGTCCGCTGTATGATATGATATTTATCGTAAACTTGAGTCCAGTCATTTACCACTGAACGACGTTTAAGCTGTTGTAAAGTGGGTTTCATTTGCGTGTTTCTGTTGTTATTGTTGTTGTTGTCTGGTATAATGTTACGCATTTATTTCAGCCAAGTTGAAAAATAGGCTACAGAAGCATACCCCTACTGGAGGCGGGGAACGCCAATCGGATTTTAACAACGAGGAAAGTGTGGTGATCAGGACGATTGGCGACACTCCAACAATGAATGGTATTTTACCAGAAAGTGTGGAGACTTTAACAGGAGAAATTATTCCAGGATCCATCTGTTTTAATTTGAATAATGGTATTTATATATGATTTAGTATTGTTATGAAACACAAACTGCATGTTTGAACCAGAGATACTTTGACGAATCTGTGGTTATTCCAGCCCTTGTTATAAAATATAAATTTTCAATATAATTGCTTGTGAACTTTATAAAGACAACAATTTTTATCCGATTTTTATGAAACTTAGTGTATGGATGTATGAAAAAGACATTTGCAATTAAATCCATATATGTTTGGCACGATCTCTTAATATATACGCTGTTATTACATGTACTTTTATCTGTCAGTGGCCATATTCTTGGTTATATGAAAGACGTACACATGTACATCCAAAATTGAATGGCGCTGTTCTGCTTTGTATGCCTGATGAGAGCAGTTCATCCTGTTAAACATCTTCGAGTATAACATGAAATATTTGAATGCATATTTTAGAGTCTTCAATGACAGATTTTGTGTTTGAGATTCCAAGTACCAGTACCATAAGTTGTGAACCTCAAATGGAATCAAAAGAACCAAAAGAACCAATTACGCAGAGAAACCCCAAGCGGCCACCAACTGAGACCATCGAGAATCTCCGTAAAACAGCTTTAAGAGAGGAAATAGAAATGATAAAAGTGCAGAAGACATTTTGGACTAATGCCATTCATTTCTTAGATGAATTTAAGAATAAATTTGAAATACATTTACATCCAAAAAATCAGAATGAAGATTAAAATCATCTTCTTCTCCATAATGACTGTGTTATTTCATTTCGTATCATAGTTCCTGTAGCTGTTGGTTCCATGTTCGCAAAAACATCTGCCTCTGGCTCAGTAATGGTGTCTGTTTCATACCCCTTTGTATCACCCAATAGAAGACCAAGGTTCCACAAAACAGCACAAGCAGTTATTATTTTGCATGAATATGCTGGATCTACTTGCAAAACCTTCGTTAAACAACCAAATCTTCTTTTCCACATACCAAATACGCATTCAATTCTGACTCTAGTTTTAGCATGAATGCTATTGTAACTGAAAAATATATTAAGGGTATTGATTGGGCTAGCGTTCGAGAAAAAAAACACGAGATGGAAGTTTTGCGAATTACTTATTATTTTTGGGCTCAGATTGTAGATAATTATTATTACTTTATTTGTAAACAATATAGAATGAAAAAAACCGAAAAGAAATTAGGTATTTCGTTAGTTTTTGCTAAAAAATTAGGAAAAAGTAGCAAAATGTGTCCCGGTTGATACAAGATTTCTCAGCCATTTTTTATTGGAAAATTACGATCTTGGTCTTGATTTAAAGCTTATTCAATAAGGATGAAACGTACAGAGAGTTTTTTCGAAAATTCTAATCAGTTTGGCCCTGAAAAATGTTTGCCGTACCTACGTGTAAATTTTCGTATTTCCATGGTAACCACCAAAATAATAATTTTTTTTGGAAAATCGCTCTGTACGTTTCTCGGCAATGTAATTGTCTACATTTATGCCAAGTTTGATGTAGATTGATCCATTCACATTTTTTTAAACTTGTATCAAAGGTTTGAAATGTCCAATTTTTATGACATGTTTGAATGATAATTTAAATGATTACAGAATAAAAGTTTTACAATTATCCATTTGAAGTAAATAAGAACCGTTGTGACCTCGTGGTTTTATTAGCTCATGCTGAATAGGATGTCAATATTACACAATTTTGCTATAAAGCTGCTACTATCACTTTAACTTACTATATTTGGCTCTCTTGTACAGGATTGTCATAAGGTGTCATTACATGTCTGGAACAACCATACCCACTGTCCCCCAATAAAACATATTCACCCATATCGCCTGAAAGTGCAAAACAGTAATATTATCATATTTATTGTTTGTTGGATAAGCCTGTACTTATATCTATGATGCTGCCTGATGATCAACTTTTATTTTCAGATTGCTGAGTGGAGTGCATTGCTTTATTTCATATTATAATGTACAATGCACTGCAAAATTATTTTTTTAATTATTAGTGTACATGTTTTACTTAATGAAATTAGACATTTTACCGTTATCTAACATCCGCCATAGAAAGCTCTCTTTTAAAATACGGCTATCATGCGTAGATCCTGGCCATCTTGCCACAAGATTAATAAAAGCTCCCCTGTGGTTGCAAACAGCTTGCACATTAATAGCGGGCTTGCCATGTCTGTTAATAAATTGTTCAGGACTGTAATTTGGGGCTTTGATGTCAATCTGGGTCCCATCAATTGCACCAACAACTTTAGGAAATCCTGGAAATAGAAAGTTGGCAAATATAAGACTAAAAAACCAAACTGAAACGTAAATTAACTAACACTCATATCTAATTCATAAAATGAATGAATACAGTTTTAGATATAATTATAGTCAATAATAATGATAGATAAATAATATAGGCCCTATAATAGTCCTGGATAAATTAAGTACCATATAATACACAATGCAAATTCATTAAAATTAAGCAAATTGTTGATTAATAAACAGAACAGCTCACCTTTCATGTTGAAAAATCCATTTGAAATACTTTTCAATGATTGCTGGTCGGTTGGAAATGCAATAAATTCATGGGCGATTTTGCAAATGCTTTCTGTTACTTTCTTAACGTGGCGACAAACAGACGACTGACTTCTTTGGAGACTATCACCAACTAGATTTTGGTATCCACCTGTTGCGTAAAATCTAAGCGCCAAAAGAACTCTCTCTTCAATTGATAAACAGTTGTTTGTGGGAAAAAGAGAATCGACATCATCTCGCAACAACAGGATTATCTTCCGAACAGAAGGTTTCGAGAATCTGTATTTCTTTCGGAACATCCCTTCATCCATTTCAAACGGATCAACCCTTTCAACAACATTAATTTGACCGACGGGCCTCTGAAAGGCTACACAATCATTCAGTCTTGCCGCCATTTTTTAAGTGCTGTGAAACACTTAAGCTACCTAACATAGTTACCTTAAGTATTTAAGGTAAAAACTTAGTTTTTACCGAATCATTTGCTAATTGAATTGACCAACCACTTATCTTTAAGTGTGTAAGTTATACACCTAAGTCATTTGCTAAAACACTAAGTGTTTGGATTTAAGTGGACAATTGAATCTAGCAAACACTTAGAACTAAGAGTTTTAGTAAACACTAAGTATTAAGTCAAACTCTTACACTTAAGTGAAGAATTGAATTCGGGCCCAGGTGGTCTAATAAAATACTGGAGGACTGTTTTTGTTTCCTATCAGTATTGATTTTAGTCTCCTACATCATGACTGTTATCTTGGCTTTGAAGGATCCTTGTGATTGATCATTCATAAATAAAACAATTGTTGTAATGGCTTACTGCAAAATTCTATAGCTTTGTAGCAGAATTTGGGCATAATCTACCTAAGTCTACCTAAGTATTTCCAAACGCAGGAGATCAGCTTTCTCCTCTATATTTAGCTTGTTTTCATCGTCACTAATTTCATGTGTGTTAAGCTTCGTCTACACGATCAAACATTTGTTCAAAACATCATCATACATTTGTATGACGGTGTTCAAGCTTGTTGTGGATTTCTGTCTACACTGTCCAACATCGTCAAACATGATCCAACATTTGTATGATGATGTATGACCAATAATGAAGGGTAATTATCATTTTTGGTGGGAAAATAATTCAACATGGATGCTCAAAACAGTCTGTTGAGTGGTGCTGCTGCATCTGTTATTGTTTTAACAATTCTTCGTCGTCAAAAGCGAAAGAGGGGAGCGCGAAAGGTTCGACAATGGGTTAGGGACTGGATCCAAAGAAGAGGTCAGCATGGGGCTTATCAGGCCTTGTTGAGTGAGTTACAACTAACAGACCAGGCCAGCTTAAAAAAATTCTTGCGAATGGATGTAACTTCATTTCAACAACTATTAGCAAAGGTGGAGCCGTTAATTGCCAAGCAAGACACAGTTCTTCATAAAGGCTAATTAACCTAGTTACATCGGACACAGTCCAAATTTTGTCTGTGTTGGCTGCCATTTTAAAAGATGGGAAGGAAGTCACATGACGCCTATACGGCAGCTGATTTGTTAAATTTTGGTAACTAATTTAAATATTGCCAACAATTGTTGTAAAGATGAAACATGCAGCTAAAAATTTGAACATCGTCATACATGTTTGACCATGTTCAACCTTGTTGGGAAAACGGTCTACACGATCAAACATTTGTCCACGAACACCGTCATACAAATGTATGATGATGTTTTGAACAAAATGTTTGATCGTGTAGACGAAGCTTTACTTCCGGTCTTACTATATGTGTAATCGGTGTTAAAGTCATATATCAGGGGATGGTTTTTCCAATGCTAATGCTGTTTCTAATGAAACAGTAACTCTTTTTATAAGAAACCCCTAAAGCGAAGCAGTATCAGAAAAGCATTTTGATGGAATCTCCCAGAATTATCAGATTCAGATTTTTAATCCTGGCTAATAAGAGTATATTTTGTTGTTCAATTTAGACACCGGGTATGGTGGGGTATGCTCTTTTTAAGTCTAAAAATCTTATTTTATATCATCTAGGGGGTAATATTTAGTAAATAAGAGAATGTCCAGAAAACCAACACTGCTGAGTTTATCAAAGAAAAAAAACAAAAACTTACAGCATTGACCTCTTCATTATCAAACCAGACATTAATATAAGGATGATTTAAAGCATCATCAACTGAGATTCTTCTTTCTGGATCAATAACTAACATTTTACCTAATAATTCTCTAGCCATACTAGCCCTTAGACCAGTATGTTCAGCACTATCAGGAGGAAATAATACATCGGGGAAAAGTTTATCAAAATTATAACCACTATGTTTAGGTCTATTCTCAACATAATTTCGAACAGTAGGTTGTAAGCGCTGCATGAATGATTGACTTGGTGTTCCTAATTGTTCTATAATTTTATTCCATTGATCGATGTCTAAAGGTTAGGTTAAGGAATACAGTAATTTTTGGTTAAGTCTTAATCTGATATATCAAATACCATACAATCATTTTTTAAATAAATTACTGATGCCATTTGATTTGTTTCACAAAATGTTTCCTTTATTCTATGCTAGGCACCAATTTCAATTTAAAAATCCCAGTAGTTGACTGAACATTTCATATCTACAGACAGGCATATATATATATTTTTTCATACCAATAAACAGTATAGTAGACTGAATTTTAAAAGGATACGATCTGTACCAGGAAACATAACATTACCACGAATTAATTCTGCCATAATACAACCTACAGACCATATATCAACTGAAAAAATAAAATAATTGCATCAGCATATAGACTGTTACTGCTTTGGCTTGCATAACCATCGTGACCTTGCAGAAAAGCCTAAAATTGTCAACTTTCCATTTTCCTTCAAAATATATGTCTGAATAGGGATAGAAATGAAGGGGTATTGGTTCTTTAATCAGCTTTAATTCTAAATTACAAATGAAAATATGAAAAAAAAGTAATCTGATAAAAAATGCATCGAACATTTCATTGAGCATTAGAATATAGTGAAGTGATGTTAAAGAAAAGATTCATAAATCTTACCATTAGCTTGATAACCCATTCCTAAGATGACTTCTGGTGCTCTGTAATATCTCGTTACAACATATGGTGTCATCATAAACCCTGTACCAGCTGTTCTAGCTAACCCAAAATCTAGAATCTTTAATGTACAATCTGACTTCACTACAATATTGCTTGGTTTTAAGTCCTAAAGGTGAAAATAATCATATTTCAATATAATAGAATTAAAATGAAATGAGGGAAACAGAGACAAAATTTAAAGATATTATCCAAACATATGCCAGGATTGAATCTTAAATCTTCAGGATGCTACCATGTTATCTTCAATTCACTGAACCACTGTTGCTCCAAAACAAATACAGCATGCTTATTCTTCAAAGTTCATGGACAAAGTCACTATTTGGTTTCATCATTTCTAGGCTATTTATTCAAAAAAATTTGCTTATCATGTGGGATTCAACCTAATAAAGGTCAAATGGAATTTTGGCCAGGATACTCTTCACACCAAAAATAAACAGTTTACCAAACAAATAACGTAAAAAAATTACATCTGATCCTCAAATGATCATTATTAGTCTTTTAATTTCTTTTGTTACAAAGAGATATTTAAAAGATCAAAAGCCTTACAAGATAGATAGCAAACAAATATCTTTTGGATAGTTGAGAACAAAAATCAATTTCTATCTGCCTTAATTTTGTTGACTATCTCCTTAACATTGAGAATTTGACGTCAGAAGTCAGGAGAATTCAAACAAGAACTGTCTCTTTCAATATACTGCGGTAAACTGATGCCTTTTTAAACTATCATTTACTGTGTTTCTATGCAGCTTTAATGCTGAGGTTCTGGACATACAAGGTTACCACCCTTTCCATATTTTCAAAAGACAAAATATAGATATATAGGCCAAGAGAGTTAAAAAGAGACAAACAATTTTTTTTTAAAGATTTATCAATGTTGGTTTTTTAAGATTTTTTTTTAAGCGGCTTGTCCTTGACACAATTTCTTGAAATAGAATTCAAACAGATTATCCATACTCATTTTCAGTCTGGTCGAGAAAATGAGAGAAGATGACATATTCAAGCTAACAGATCTACAGTGCGACAGAACCCCTCAAAGGGCTATAAAAAAAGAGTCAAATTTACTTACCCTATGTATGATGCCTGCATTATGTAAATGTTTAATACCACATAACATTTGATATAATAAATAAGACATTCGTTCGTGATCTAAATCCATCTGTATAACTTGACATAAATTGGCATCCATTAATTCCATTACAAGATACCTGTAAATTTACATAGAAAATAGTAAAACAATTTGATAATACATCATTAAATCATTATATATATATTATGTATAAAGATAATTTAACTGTGCACACGTACAATAATTCTGTATTATCTATCCTATGTTTATTTAATTGTAATATTTTATCGGACACTAACAATTTCTGTTCCTGTAGGATGATTTTAGACTGATATATTTTAAAAATCATTATCTTTTTGTGTGAACTGAACATATATTTCAGACAAGTAACCAACGCAGTATTCTTTGTTCAGTGGAAGAATCATATTCACAACTCTGTTTTCTGTTTCATCCTTTGTTTTTGATCCAGAAGAATCAAAGCTGATGAACTGGATACATAAATAGGAACCTCAAAATATGCAATTCTCAATCAAAACCCAATTGCTTTAATAAAATTGCTTAAGTAGGGTGTGCAAATATTGGATATGAAAAACATTTTCATATAAAATTTTAATTTTGATATATTAACATTATCTACTGGTTTGGAAAGCAGTAAATCTTATCCTTTGCAGGCATATACATCATGGTATATTACTTGTAATCACAAGCTAAAGAAATGTCAATTTCCAGTTGGCAATATGTAAATGCCATTGTTGCCTGGTATTAGACTGTAGTAAAGCCAGAGAAAAACTAGTTATATTGGAGTACCTCCCGTAGACTAGGTTAATCAACTATTGATTTAAAACTACTGTACACAACATCTCAGATGAAATAAATATATTGATAAATGACTTTCCTCCTCTACACTTGTACATTACTGGTAGTTTATGTTCAGATTTTAACTTTATATAATAGACAATCTTGACAGAAGCCGTATTAATGTTTCATTTAAAATGATCACTTAAAATTGAAAATTGTATCTGATATTCAAGCAGAACAAAATCAATTAAGGTCTAGTTAATGTGAAAATGCTTAAAAAGATTTTCATGTCTCTGCATTTATTAGTCAATTTAGAAATTGCCATCAAAAAGCTAGTAACTTGTGTATATAAATGTGTATATGTAAAAGCCTATTTTTCAACCTGTTTTTATTCAAAAGCTGAAATTTATCATTATTTCTTTGATGGAATTTATTTTATCTTTAAGCATCAGTTTATGCAAAAATAAGTTTTTACAAGATAACATATAAGGCTATTTCTTGTTCATTCAATCAAAAATATTAAGAAAACCTCCTAACAATCCCTTAAAGACAAATAATATATATATTTTGTTATATCTGAAGGGTTTCTATATTTGCAGCATTTTTCTATTAATATTGAAAAAAACAACACAGTTCTTACAGAGGTCAGAAAACCTTAGAAATAGAATGCCTGTGGGTATTTGATTTTACTTTTCCTGTCTACACCAATTTGAATTCAATTATCAACTTGTTATTCCCATATGAAAATCATCCTTACAGAAATGGCATGCAATCCAAAATGAAAAGAAAAATTCATCTGTTACGTGATGGAAAGTGAAATAAATGACAGAGCTATTTTAGAAATTGATGTGTAAATTCCATGAGTAGATAAAAACAGCTTGGTATCTGTAATAAAAGATTGTCTTTCTTGTACATGTATTTATATCTTTTTTTATATACTATGCATACAAGATAGTAGTGTATTAGATAAAAACCGTTTGGTGTTGATAATAATGATTATCTTGTATCTGATAACTTGTATTCAAATTTTTTTTATATATAATATGCATACAAGATAGTAGTGTATTAGATAAAAACAGTTTGGTGTTGATAATAATGATTATCTTGTATCTGATAACTCGTATTTATCCTTTTGTTTTATTATATAAAGACAAGATAGTAGTTAGTGATCCTAGCTAGTAAATAATAATAGATCAGTATCAGTAATAATGATTATTTTGTATCTGATAACTCGTATTTATCCTTTTGTATTATAATATAAAGACAAGATAGTAGTTAGTAATCCTAGTTGGTAGATAATAACAGATCAGTATCAGTAATAAAGATTATCTTGTATCTGATAACTCATATTTATCCTTTTGTTTTATAATATAAAGACAAGATAGTAGTTAGTAATCCTAGTTGGTAGATAATAACAGATCAGTATCAGTAATAATGATTATCTTGTATCTGATAACTCGTATTTATCCTTTTGTTTTATAATATAAAGACAAGATAGTAGTTAGTAATCCTAGTTGGTAGATAATAACAGATCAGTATCAGTAATAATGATTATCTTGTATCTGATAACTCGTATTTATCCTTTTGTTTTATAATATAAAGACAAGATAGTAGTCAAACGGTCTCCGTGAAAGTTACGCTGGCGCTCTGCAACATATCACGGTAATGAACGGCGGCCATTTGACCGGACTACATCAATGTTATCACGTAATCTCGTGATTCTGGTAGTTCAAACATCAGAGACGGGTCATTCGAGGCTACAAGTATTTGTAAACAAATAACACGAAAACAAACAGATATGTATTTAAAATGATGATAAAATGCGTAAATGGTGAACAGATAGTCACTACGTAGCATTAAATGCACGAGAAGGTGTCCGAAAATTCCTCCACAGAATCTATAGCTATGAACTATATCTATGTCGCGACGTTACAAGCAAGTGGTAAAGCGTCAAAGTAAAGAGTCTCGCGCATGAAAACACAACGAAAAACACCATTCATTACCGAGACAGATTATGGTTTACGGAAACTGCCGAGGATTGCCGATTGGATAGTAGTTAGTAATCCTAGTTGGTAGATAATAACAGATCAGTATCAGTAATAATGATTATCTGGTATCTGATAACTTGTATTTATCCTTTTGTTTTATAATATAAAGACAAGATAGTAGTTAGTAAGCTAGTAATCCTAGTGATTAGTACCGTAGATTTATCAATAATTCTTTAACACTGTAATACGTCATTCCGGTGGCTATAGACTAGTTGTCTTACACTTTATATTATAGATCAATATTCTTGATACTATGACTAGACAGTCATTTCATTATACATATAAATCATTTTACTCTTGTACTACCCCCCTCCTACTACTAAATGTCTTTTGGTTTCCATGACTACTCTCATGTCATTTTTGATTCTTTGACAATGACTTTCTTTTGTTGAAAGAGAAATGATCCTCTAGATCTAGATCTAACATCTTGTGAACAGAATTAACCTTCTTGGCATGAAAAAGCATAGCATTTTTGATGAAATGTAATGATCAACAAAAAAATAGCGATGCCCCATCGTAATACGCCCACTTTTGTAATGGCAGCCAAGTCGTCCGGGAGGTCGACAAGAACTATCAGTAAATGAAACATCTGTCGAAAACCGTGCCATCAAGAATGTTTACAAAATTGAACGATTTTTGAGTGTTTACAACTACAAGTTAACAAGGGCAATAACCCATGAAATATTTTTTAATTCTTCTAATTTTCAATAGGGTTCATCCTTGGGTGATTATGAACAATCATACCAAGTGTCGTCAAAATCCATCAAGAAACCAGCTCTCTATGGTGTCCACAACATATTTTCAAAAGCAAGGGCAATAACCCAGGAAATATTTTTCGATTCGTCTGATTTTCAATAGGGTTCATCCTTGGGTGATTACAAACACTCACAGCAAGTTTCATAAAAATCCACCAAGAAACCAGCTATCTACCGTGTCCACAACTTTGAGAGTGTATAACGTGTTTTAAAGAACAAGGGCAATAACTCATAAAATATTTTTTCGATGTTTCTGATATTCAATAAGGTTTATCCTAATGTCAATACAAACACTCATACCAAGTTTCATCAAAATCCATCAAGAAACCAGCTCTCTATGGTGTCCACAACATATTTTCAAAAGCAAGGGCAATAACCCAGGAAATATTTTTCGATTTGTCTGATTTTCAATAGGGTTCATCCTTGGGTGATTACAAACACTCACAGCAAGTGTCATAAAAATCCACAAAGAAACCAGCTCTCTAACGTGTCCACAACTTTGAGAGTGTAACGGTTGAAAAATTAACGTGTTATTAAGAACAAGGGCAATAATTCATAAAATATTTTTTCGATGTTTCTGATATTCAATAGGGTTTATCCTAATATGAATACAAACACTCATACCAAGTTTCATCAAAATCTATCAAGAAACCAGCTCTCTATGGTTTCCACAAGATATTTTCAAAAGCAAGGGCAATAACCCATGAAATATTTTTCGAATCGTCTGATAATCAATAGGGTTCATCCTTGGGTGATAACAAACACTCACAGCAAGTTTCATCAAAATCCACCAAGAAACCAGCTCTCTAACGTGTCCACAACGTTGAGAGTGTAACGGCTGAAAAATTAACGCGTTTTAAAGAACAAGGGCAATAACTCATAAAATATTTGTTCGATGTTTCTGATATTCAATAGGGTTTATCCTAATGTCAATACAAACACTCATACCAAGTTTCATCAAAATCCATCAAGAAACCAGCTCTCTATGGTGTCCACAAGATATTTTCAAAAGCAAGGGCAATAACCCATGAAATATTTTTCGATTCGTCTGATTTTCAATAGGGTTCATCCTTGGGTGATAACAAACACTCACAGCAAGTTTCATCAAAATCCATCAAGAAACCAGCTCTCTATCGTGTCCACAACAATTGTGGACAGACAGACAGACGGACAGGCGGACAGACAGACAGGGGCGACTACAATATACGCCCACATTAATGTGTGGGCGTATAAAAACCTTTGACTTCCAAAGGGCAAAATTTGAGAACCACTGGATTTTTAAAGGGCATCTTGTGGAATCTGGATTTGGTGGATCTGATTACACCTTTGAAATTTTTCGGATACAAAACCATTAAATCATGACCGAAAATAAACCATAATCAATTCTCACTGACAAGGAAATTCCGATTTAAATAAATAGAAGAAAATAAATTTATTCTTAAATTGATAGAGTAAACATCGAACTGATTTCAATTTTTACCCCCAGGCGTATTCTGTATTATACAAGAAATATAATAATGGAGTCAGACCACCTCAGATAGAAATTGATCTGTGCAGTTTGTTTATCATCTAAATCAAGTTGGTAGAAATAACACAAAATTTTTATTATAAGAGTTGAATCTGGGTTTACATTTTTTTTACTGAAGTAAAGCTTCTGAGAATATTGGTCTAGATATATAACACAAAAAATTAATTAAAGGAGTATCATCTCTTAGAATGAACATAAAAATAACTTTTCAAACTTGGCCAGTAATAATTCTTATTCATAATGTTAAAATAAGATCCCTGGACATTCTGTCAAATTTGTAAACCTTTGTACACAAATTTGAAGTGTTTTGTAATAACTAGAAAAAGATAACTTACACATCTTGAAAATCATCTAATGTCTTCTGGGGAGTGAATGCATTTAATAAACCTATAATCTACAATAAAAAAAGAAACATTAAAGTCTTAGTCTAAGCATGACATTTTGTTATGCAGAAAATATGAAATTACATGAAAGGCAGAACTGGAGATGAATATTGTAACTGACAAGACAAGTGTCACAAGTCATAAGAATCTCTGATCGACTATAACATCACTAAGAAATGACTAACTAAATATAAAAGAACCAAAAATCAAGTAAAAAAGCTCAATACTTTTATTAAGAAGGGAGACAGCCTAAGTGAATCTATTCTTGGCAATCAATTTCCTTGATTTACCATCAATATAATAAATGGCTAAGGGTTAAAATGGTCAGTCTTATATACAAACTCTTCTTCACACATAACTACACTGTCTGATTACATGGAAATCTTGTTTTATTAGTTCATAATGACTATGGAAAATTGTGTATAATAAGTCCATAATGTTTGCTGAAATCTTGTATATTAGATCATAATGATCATAATTATCAGTCCATAATGATCGCTGAAATGTTGTCATGGAAATTTTGTTTTATCAGTCCATAATGATAGCTGAAATGTTGTCATGGAAATTGGAAATTTTGAATTATTAGTCCATAATGATTGCTGAAATGTTGTCATGGAAATTTTGTTTTATCAGTCCATAATGATAGCTGAAATGTTGTCATGGAAATTGGAAATTTTGAATTATTAGTCAATGATCCCTGAAATGTTGTCATGGAAATTTTGTTTTATCAGTCCATAATGATTGCTGAAATGTTGTCATAGAAATTGGAAATTTTGTTTTATTAATCCATAATGATTGCTGAAATTTAGTCATCGAAATTTTGTATTATTAGTCTATAATGATCGCTAAAATGTTGTCATGAAAAATTTTTTTATTAGTCCATAATGATCGCTGAAATGTTGTCATGGAAATTGGAAATTTTGTTTTATCAGTCCATAATGATTGCTGAAATTTAGTCATCGAAATTTTGTATTATTAGTCTATAATGATCGCTGAAATGTTGTCATGAAAATTTTTTTTATTAGTCCATAATGATCGCTGAAATGTTGTCATGGAAATTTTGTTTTATTAATCCATAATGATCGCTGAAATGTTGTGTGAATATTATTCTTCTATATTGAACCACAGAAATATCATTGCCATATTTAGTGGGGCAGATTAGCCCAAAAATCGTTCAATTAATGACACAAGCATGAAATTTGGCACAAGTAATACTAAAACCCTATGTAACCCAAAAAGCACGTTAGCCACTTCAAATTCCAAAATGGCGGCCGTTTTTCTCAATATGGCCGCCAAAGGTATTTTTAATTCGTCTAATAACAAATCTGACCAAACTGGTATGACTCAATGTATTTTTACAAGCGTATTTAATTGTTTTTGATTATATCTAAGTATAAAAAAGACCATATCAGTCCAAAATTCTGCCCTTCGGCAATATTTAGCTCAAAATAATATGTGCAAACAATGAAAGAATGCAAACTTTAAAGTCATATTTTTTGTTAATCTTTTAAGTTATTTTTTTTTCAAGTATTTTTGAATCCTTCCTTTCCCAGAACAATACAGATAATTGGTAACTGTTGCAATTCTAAATTTCACAACTACAACTGCTCCAACTAAAACCAACAATGTAGACTCAGTTTAAAACATTTGCATCAGCCACAACTATCTGTCTTACATCCGCATTTGGTTAGTTGTTGACAAGTTTTGGCAATCGATGTAAGTATTTTTCACACGATTTACCATGTATCACCATTTTTAATTCATTCAAATCCTCCAGTAAGTTTTATAGTGCAGCTTACAGATTGGCCTCAGATGCATCCGGCCTGGTAGATAGCTCGCTTCATAATATGTTATGTTCCACAAAAGCTCCACGCGTTGGGGGAATTGAATTTCTCAATAGAGTATTTGTTCCATCTTAGGCCTGTATGATCGGAAGATTCCAACCCTTCCCTCTCCAAAATTATTATCAAAGATGCGAGACTCGATCTTTTTGCAAGAAAGCTGATACCTTACTCTTGTGGAACATATAAAAGCGAGTTATCTATCAGGCAGGGTGCATCTGGGGCAATCTGCCAGCTGCACTATGAAAGGTCCTGGAGGATTTGGATGGATTAAAAATACAAATCGTGTGGAAAATACTTGCCTCGAATGCCAAAACTTGTCAACACTAACCAAGTGCGGATGTAAGACAGATATATCGGGTGTCCCAATAAAAACGTCCCCAAGTTTGACGGTAAGTATTTCAGCTGTTGGTGAACCGATCTCTTTTAAAATTCTCACAGATTTACTTCAACATGCCCTTGTCAGACCCTCGAACAAAATAGCATGTCAAAAAATTCAATATCAGAGCAAATTACATATTTGAATTTGTGTTCATTGTGCCCTCACCACATCAACCACCAATGTCAAACATTTTCCATCCTGATAAACTCTCACGGATCTCATCTAAAGATACGACTCGAGAAGCGACCATCCTGCATTTCAGTTACTGTTCATTCAGTGTGCCCCTCCAACCCAAGTGCAATACACCTGTTAATAAAGAGAATATTTTACTGCCTGGAGTCATTACCATCACCTGTGGAACAAACTGGATGAACAGGAAATATCTTAAGATGAGATTGTTGAGAGCATTTCAGGATGGAAAATGAATGATATTGGTGATCGATGTTTTGAAAACATAATAGAAACAGGTTGAAATCTGTAGTTTGCTCTGATATTGAATATTTTGACTGGCTATTTTGTTTGGAACAGTACTTGTAAAAATTTTATTCGATGAATTTCATATTTTACGGGTCTAACAAGGACATGTTGAAGTAAATCTGTAAGAATTTTGAAAGAGATTGGTTCACCGACAGCTGAGATACTTACTGTCAAACTTGGGGACGTTTTAATTGAGACACCCGATATAGTTGTGACTGATGCAAATGTTTCAAACTGAGTCTACATTGATTGGTTTTATGCAGTTGTAGTTGTGAAATTTAGAGTTGGAACAGTTAACAATTATCTGTATTGCTCTGGGAAAGAAAGGATTCAAATATATTTGAAAAAAATAAAAAAAGATGAACTTTATAGTTTGCATTCTTTCTTTGTTTACACATATTATTTTGAGCTAAATATTGCCGAAGGGCAGAATTTTGGACTGATATGGTCTTTTTTATACTTAGATATAATCAAAAACAATTAAATACGCTTGTAAAAATACATTGAGTCATACCAGTTTGGTCAGATTTGTTATTAGACGAATTAAAAATACCTTTGGCGGCCATATTGAGAAAAACGGTCGCCATTTTGGAATTTGAAGTGGCTAACGTGCTCTTTGAGTTTCATAGGGTTTTAGTATTATTTGTGCCAAATTTCATGCTTGTGTCATTAATTGAACGATTTGTCCTGATATGACATTAATCTGCCCCACTAATTAAACCTATCTTGAAATCAATCATGATATTGTGTGATCTTTTACAGTCTGATGTTTCCTTTGGGGTTCAGTATACCAACATATGATTGCGAATGGGAATCTTGTATGATTAAGCTATAATGATCATCTTGTACAGGTATGCTTAATTATTTCTTTTACATTATGTGGTATTTCAAAAAGAACATATAACTTGTATTCTAGAATAACACTACTAAATTCAATCTCTGTTTTAATTTGGAATCAAATTCCCAATTAAAACTTATACTGCTACATAATATGATGTAATAAGCAAACTTGTCTCCATTTTTTTCTACAATGACACATCATTTCCATGCAGCTTATTATACACTAGCTTACTGATAGATTGGTGATGAATATCTCAGTCAGTTTAATACTGTCAAATTATATCAAAATTTGGTATATCTAGACCAGGCCTTCTCAAATGGCAGCCTGCAACGCTCTCAAGAGTGACCCCTTCCACTTAAACGCTCTGCTCGCTATGTTAGTTAGCTAAGCTCCATTTGGCCCTTATATTTTTTCACAAAATGCAATCGGCCCTTTACAAAAATTATTTGAGAAGGCCTGATCTAGACTGTTGCATCGAAATATATAGCAAATATGGCGTCTTTGAATTTTTTTAACAATGGCACATTTGAAGTAGCTGATCACAAGCACTAGCCTGCTGATTGATCAGGCTGGAGTTTCCAATCCTCTTGCCAACATATTCTAGTCTCCATTCAATCTAACTTTATACACTTGTAATGTTTACTTAATCAATGAAACTGATTCTACTGATAAAATTATTGAAATTCTTCAAACTAGTCAATGAGTTTATAATTCATGTCACTATTCTAATTAACGTCTTATAGATTTTTCTTCTTCAAAGCGAAAATTTGGGTCGAAAATCAACATCACAATTCTAACTTCATTCACTTTAGCTCGAAGAGATATAGACATGTAATATATTTACTTTACCAGCAGATAGAGCTCAATTTCAACTACCCATATCAATTTCAGAATTAAATCCTGTTATCTTAATAAATCCTATTAAAGGGAAGTCTTTTCATCAACCTTTTCATCAATTTGCAGAATATCTCAATGTCCGATTTTACGTTTCACAGACATAGCAAGAAATAACTCGGCTAAGGTCTATAGATGGTAAGAAATAACAATACCTTCAGAGTGTTTGAAATGCCAAAATGCTATTGGAATATTTTAGATAACAACACTGAAAGATTTCAAATAAAAATTGAAAAAAAAAATTATTACTTACATTTTTGTGGTTAACAAGTTTCATTAACACAAATTCTCTGTATGCTCGTTTTGCATGGGTTACATTCTGGAAGGGACGACTTAGTTTTTTAATGGCTACATTTTGACCTGTATCTGTGTCATTGGCAGCACTGAAAAATAAAATAAAGTCTGTTACAGATAAATGTCAATATTAATACATCTTTAACCTTTCTTGGTCCATTTGCATTATTTAAGCAAAACCTGATATTTGCTTTTAATCTAGAATATATCTAATGACTCTTCTTGACAAATCTTGTCATTATTACGAGCTATAAGAAATCTCATCTAAAATGAAAACAAATATTTTCAAAGCACTCTTAATTTTAAATAATGTGTAAAATTGACCTTGTCCAAAACAGAAATTCTGATTTCCTTTTTGATTATATGTACATTCAACGTTTTATCAAAATTGAAAGAGAATTAGCATTTGTTGTAGGCCTAAGCATGTATGAAGGACAGACACACTGACAGTGATTGAGATAAAAACGATTATATTAAATTGTCATTTATTCAAAAAAAATTCAAATTGACTTAAACAGCTTCAAAATTAAAGTCTACATTAGATAAATAACATTTAAACAAGTCTTGAACACACTAAATATTAAAATTATTCATCCAGAAATTTCAAGATGTTTTTACTAGGGAATAAACTGTCTGAGACTAAATTTCAATCTATTTTTTAGATTAAATAGCACAGACTTTTTATCTTAAGAGCAGTTTTATTTCTAGATGAAACTTTTATGAGAATTAAATAACATTTATCAAGTGTGTTTCATTAAATAGAAATATAACTTGAACTTTGTTTTTCTTCAAATTTATTTTATCTTATCATTGGCTGTAAATTTATAATGCATCCAACTGTAAGTCCAAAAATTCTTAGATTCAATTTGTTTTTAATGTTTTTTAGCGTATGAAACTATCCATATAAAAGATGTAAACTGAAATTTAGGTCCATGCATTTGAAACATTTGTTTCATATATCAGAATATTAGAATAATTTGTCTTCAATAATATGCTTATAAATAGTGGCGTTGACAAATCCTTCACAGCCCCCTTATACTTACTAGAGACTTCAATGCTCATTAATAAGAGTTAAAGACACATGTATGCAGTTTATTTTCAGATGTTTTTACTGCAGAACATTATTACATGTATTTATAAGAACATATATTTTAGTATGCACAGGACAAATTTTATGAAATTCTTAAAAAGGTCCACAAAAATTCCAGGAAAATTGATTTGCTCAACTTAACTTGGAACCGTCACCAGCAGATTGAAGAACTGTATAAAGTATGTTATAGAAACAAGTGACTAGGTGTATGTTGAAATAAAGTAGATGAATAGTTTAGTAACAGACAGAATTATTGATTACTGATCAATGGCTGTAAGCAAACAACATAAATGAAGACATCTCTACATTCCAGTACAGTGAGTGTAGTATAGACCATAGTACATATTTAACATTATTGTCATACAACTATTAGTGTATTATAATTTACCTAGGGCAGAGGACGGCTCAGAAGGATCAGATTTTGATTACTTTCTAGACTCTTTAAAGACTAACTTTCCAAACCATGTCAAGTGTCTTTAACTGTTTGACCAAAAAACTTTTAGTCTCAGAACCTGGAATTTTTTAGCTAATCTAATCTGTAATAATGTTCCAAACTCTCCCTCAAAATTTAAACCTTCAAATCCCTGTGTATCCATAAATATCAGCGTTTGAAAATCAAAAATACGACTTGTTGTTTAGTAAGACTATGACTTATATAGAAAACACATTTACACAAAATGAAAGATAAATGTTAGGGAGGGATATAATTAAAGGGATTATGCGGTTTTTGGACAGTTCCAGTAAATCTGAAGGCTAATTACATAAATTCAAGACCAAAATCTCTTTAAAATCAGCTGGTGAAGGTCCTAAATAATTGTTTATCAACACTTTGAATCTAAACTTTCCATTATCATGTTTCATAACTGATTAGAGTCCAATTTTCCTTCCAACATTGTCACCATCAATGTAGGAAATGAAAAAATGAAATGAATGGAGTTTTACGTCCTACTTTCTGCACCTATATGGGCTAATTGAGGACGGGCAAACGCCATGCAGTGTGCAATGAGGGAAATTTTGCCAGGACAGCGGCATTAGCCTGCTCTTATTTTCGATTTCCAACTGTCGAGGGATCTTTAACGTGCACAGCCAATAGCACACGGGGCCTCGGTTTATTGTCCCATCCGAACGACTAGACGCTTTTCCATGTCAGCCCCTCCGACCTGCACCATCAATGTAGGATTATCGAGATGTAAATTGAGTCTCATAGTGTCTGGCCTAATACTGTGTGTAATTGCTTCTTTAATTTCCTACTTTATCCTTAATTCTGCTCTATTAGCCCAAAAGAATTGAACAGAAAGAGCACATTAGAAAACCTTAAATAATCAAATCTGTATCATACAGTATTTTCATGCAAAATAGAATATTTGTTCATATGATCAAAATTTCAACTCCTCTGAGATTTGTAATGGCTATTTAAATCAGAAAATTTTAATTTGCCAACAATCCAATAATGTTCCAAACTAATATATCAAAACACCATTTTTCAGTTTGTCAAAGGTCTGAAACTTCAAAGAATATAATCCTTTATTTGAAAATTAAATTCTGATATCAATGGATGATACTTTGAAATAGCCACTATAAAAACTAAGATATATAGGCCCTATGACAAGACATTTGTAATAAATCTATTAACATTACAACATGCTGTTTTACATCAATAAGATTTATTCCACAAAAACAAATGACATTTTCTCATTAATTGTTGGATTTTCTATTTCTAATGGAACATGGCACTGTGGCAGGATTGTCAGGAATAGAATTATCTATCAAGAAATATATTTATGCTCATATTTGGGACATATTGATGATGCATCGTTATTGAGGTATGCCTTTTGCAAAATCCCTTTTCCATCCTTAAACATAAGTGCATAAAATATTCCTTGCAGACAAGATCAAAATGGAAAACATTCTTTCAAAAAAAGGGCCATTAAGCTAGCAATCTTCAAACCCCAATACTGGTATCTAACTATGATTAAAAATCTGTAGAATCAATGCAAATAACCAAAGAACATCAAAATGGAGAGCAATAGTTGTACAGTAGTCGGCTCCTCAAATGAAAAGTAACATCAGGTGTTTCCGAAATTGAGATATTAAACCCAATTCAATTTTTATTTCATCTAACAATTTGTAGATACCCAAGTTTCTCATTCTATGGAGTTAAATCTTTATTCTGGCAATGAAGAGATAATTGAATTGTCTGTATTGAACTCACCAAGTGTTACATACAAAACGAAAGTAGGGAATAGCCATTGAGTAAAGAGTCCTAATTTATATCTAGTTAAGACACAGCAATACAGAGTGTAGTAACAAATAGTTCTCTCGGAAGACCCCTAATTACATCAAGAATAAGAAAGAAGAAATTGCATGCAAGACCTTAAGTAGGTGGTTTCAACTATTCACTGATGATTGGAAAGTTAATTGAGCAATCAGCCATTGATTTTCATTCCATTCAAACTTATGTCTATTCAATATTCTGTGTATCATAATGGTCTATATTGGAATGTCTGAGTATATCCACCATATTAATACAATGATTTTATGATTGTTGTAATGTAATGAAAAGACAATAATTTCCCTACTACTGGCAGGTATTGAAAACTGCATTCATAAAAGGAACCAATACAACCGCCTTTTTTCTGCAAACCATTTTATTCTTTACTGTCTACAGTTTACAGCCTCTCTTTAAACTCTTTCAGCAGATGACTGTCAAAAATAGCTATCAGAGGACTGATAAGCATGAGCAACGTTTTTAATTTGCTTGACTGGTGCAGAACAAAAGGTTTGAATTCAGGTATGTCAAGATGATTCCACATAATATGAGAGCAAACCCAGGTGTTGCATTCATTCCTCTCTTAACACTTTCTGCAAGCACTTTCATTCATTACATTGTGCTCTTTGTGAATTTTGCACAAAAGTGTCCATTTGATAACGTAAACAAATTTGTATTTAGACCCACTCAATGGCCTTCAATGTTTACTAGCTATGATTTGATTTTAACACACAATCTATAATTTCTGTATGAGGCATTCTAACAAATTGTTTATATATGAATCATAATAAATATAATCAATATATACAATAGGTACAACAATTCTCACTTTATGCTTATTGTATATAACATAATACCATTCAAGATCAAATAGGTAAAATATCATAACATACTTCATTAGATTATAGAAACTCTATAGTTGAACAAATCAGCGTTAGATGTGGAATTTCGGTTCTTGAAATACCATTAACTTTATACAATTCTTGTCAAGAAACTTCAACAAAAATAGAACATCCATATTAACATTTTATACATGCTTCTTACTAAATGATCCTTGACGAAACAGTGTGAATTGTGTGAATTTTCTGGAAGTATTCCTAATCTAGTTACAAGTGAGCAGGTTGAATTACTGGGACTTATTAAAGGTCATCAAAAATTCATGCACTGCTGAGTTCAGAACATTTTTTCAGACAAGTTATATTATATTATATTATATTATATTATATTATATTATATTATATTATATTATATTATATTATATTATATTATATTATATTATATTATATTATATTTAAACTGAGCAACAGCCCTTTCCAAAACAGTGTACATTGTTGCCATTCCTAATCAAATCAACCTGGCCATGTAATAAGGGTATCAACAATGGCCTAAGAAAACTTACTATTAAACTACTAAAATTTCACTAAACAATTGTAAGTGAATCATTGTTATCATATTTCACACGTCCATAAGATTGTAATAAATAAACTAGATAATTGTTCTTATCTATGTAAATTGTTGTAGATTCCATTTAAATGACAACACCTACATCCATCATAGTTGAGGGGTAGAACTAAGCTATGTCCTTACAAGATTTAGTCGAAGACCTTACAAAAATATTAAAGTTTAATGGAAATATTGTTCATTCTTGTGACCTAGGTCGGTGCTTCTAAGACCCAAAACCAGAATAAAAGATGCTGATGTACCAGTACCTAAGAAGTAATGCAGACAAATGAACACTGTTCATGTGCATGGCCTAAGGCTTAATAAATGATAGAGTTACCATATAGTTACTAATAAGTATAGTCAGGCTCATAATGATAATTAGTTGGTTCCATATCATATGATATAAATACTGCAGTGTCTGTAGAATTTAACCCCAAGGTTAATAACATCAAGATGGAATGTTCAGACGTCCAAACTACCTTGATATAGTCATCATATAGCCAACTAACTTATTGATCTGTGTAGTGGTCAGTCATACCAATTAAACCATTCAATATAATAGGCGATAAGTTCAGCCAAGCGTAATCGGAGCTTCAGACAGATTTGAATATGAATCAAAATCATGTGCTTACTGATATATAGTATAATTTCATTACATGTATAAGAGAGTGGGAATTTAGTTGTGTTTGACAAGAGGCTATTTTAGAAATTTGGATGTCAAATATAAAATGGAGTGCCAAATACCCAGACATTATTCATTGCATTTTTTGATTTATAGGAAACATGGGATATTGGATGCTTACATATCCCATTTCATTTAAGCAATTCCAAGTCTTCTCAGCATAAATTTTAAATCTCTAGTACGGCAGCATGTCACAACTATAATCAGGCAGCTCTTCAAGAACTTATTTTTAGCCATTTGAGGACTCTCTGACAAAAATGTGTAATACTAGGCCTACTGATACGATAGAAATTGAAGAAGAGCAGTTATTTCAGGACATAGGGACTATAGGAAAAATACTTAAAAAACCCTATAACTGTATCAGTGACCTTATTATGTGATTCAACTGATTAATGTGGTACAGCATCTGTAAGAAAATTACATAATTCCTGATCTGAAAAGAGATTTCCTTTCTTTCATTGAAAGAGCTAACAAGGCATTTCAACTGCCATCTTTAATAATAGAGAATTAAGACTTGGCATTTCGTACATTATAAAGTATGAAATAGCTTACCAGACAATGCCTTGAGCACCAGAACCAATAGGTCGTAGATTAGTGTAGCGTTTTAATATAGTAAACGTTGAATCTCCTACTTCCACTGTGTAAAACTGACATGGATGTTTATTCATGATTAAATACTGATTAAAAATGTCTTTAAATAATTTACACCTCCATTAAAAACAAGTTGATAACAACCTGAAAATATAAACAGACAAGAATCAATAATATACGGAAGAGTTGGGTTGCAAGGGGTGAAAATCTCTGATATGTTGGTCAATATTCACTATCTGTTTTACCCTGCATTAGTCTCAGCAGCAGAAGTTTTTTAAATTGGCTAATCAATAATAGTGTTCACAGATCAGCTCCCCCTCGAAATTTAAGCATTCAAATCCATGTGTATCCATAGTTATCCACGTTTGAAAATAAAAATCAATTTTAGTGACGCTATGCAATCAGTAGAAAAAACATAATTAGAAATCGTAAGTGAAATTTCTAATCTGAGGTATATTTGAATGGATAACATGATTTTTGTGAAGCTCCAATACTTCTGAAGACTAATTACATATATTCCAGACCCAAATCACCCATTGAGCTGACTTTTCCCCTTTAACATTAATCAGCTCAATTGACCAATTCTATCAAAAGTTATACCAATTTGATTTTATTTGCAATTCATTAGCCTTTTCAAAATGGAACGGTCTTTAAATTGTGAAAGAAAATTAGTCATGACTCTTGAGCACTTTTTTAAAATCATAGACTTAATAAACATAAATCTTATTTTAAAATAACATAAAACAATTCAGTTGTTCCACTTTTCAGGGATTGTAAAATAACAATGGTCAGAGGCAGTCTATATTTAGAGTTGATTAATACCAGAATAGATTCAATACACTTTTTCAAATGAAAGGATTTTTATCAGGGATTTGGAAATAACAATGGTTGGAAGTATTCTATATTTAGAGTTGATTTCATTAAAACAAGAATACATCCACAAAACTATTATCAATTGAAAGAAAATTTAACTATGATTGAAAATATTAATCAAAATTAGTCTTAATATGAAACATGTTGACATTCTTCCAGTCTTAGATAGTTATTTCGAAAGAAAGTGGTTGGGTAAGGGTCAGAAAAAATTGTCCTGGTTTTATTCTGGTTTTCCACACCCCATAGTTTAATAGATATTTAGTTAACTCGAAGCAACCTAACCCAATATATTCAGTAAGATGGGTATTTTTGTAGTTTTGTCATACCATCATTATTCCCTACACCATTTATGTCATGCCTGCAGTTCCATCAAAGATTTTATTCAACAAAATTAATCTATTGCCAGCTATCAAAGAATGCCTGACAAAAAGCAAGAGTACCTAAACAAAACTTTTCTAATAATCTTGAATAACGAAGATCTCCATTAAAAAGGTCTAGTTTTTCTTTCCCTACTCTAGCCGACATCTGAATTGTAATGCCAAAAGAAAACCAATTTTGACCATGATAGATAACCATCAGAGGCAGAAATAGGTTCAGCATATTCAGCTAAGAACTGCAGAAAATTCACATGATAACTCAAATATATCTCAATTTAAACAGTTTCTATAAAAGGCATAGTCTCACTTCAAGTCTTATTTTGGTCTTGCAAAATCGATTTTGGATACAAATAGATTTGAAGGCCTCGATTTTGATGTCGAGTTGTGAACTCTATTGCTGAATGAGATAGATTCAAGAATAGATTCATTGAATAACTAAATGAAAGAATTATAGTTAATGCCAATTTAATTTTTTGATGTAAATAATTGACAAAAATAACCTCTGTAAAGAACTATGAAGTTAATATTAAGTCCATTTTAGGATTTGATAAATTTATGAATAGAATCATGATGACATTAATAATTGGCCTGTACCTGGCTTATTGTCACTGTATACAGATACATTTGTAGCATTCTAATCATTACCCAAGAATTGATTCTGATAAAAAATCATTACTGAAAATATTTTAAATAATTCAGTCACTCACTAAAATATTCTATTCTAAAAGTCAAATAACATTTTCTTTTCATAAAAATAACATTAATTTTGTAGAAATTCATTCCAAAAGACAGTGGATCTCAGTTATTCTAATTCCTCTCTTAAATATATTTCCTCATCTGTCAATTGGGTTTCTGACAGAGAATTCCATAAATAGACTTCCACAAAATTTCTATCGATTCCTATAAATATATGTCGTTCGTCTGCCTAGCCAGTCCCCTAACAGGAACCATAGAATATTAATTATACAATTACCGTTTTAAACCTGTATCTTGATCAAATCAAACTGTAATTTATCACCAATAATCACCAACAAAATAATTCATTCAATATAAGATTCGACATCAGACGAAGCAATGTTGAGATATATCAGTGACGTCAACATTCTATGTGTTCGCCTGATTATCGTTAAAAACGAGAATATTTTATTAAATGAAATTATTTCAAAATAATGATACTCATTACTTACTGACCTGAGATAAAAGCCGAAATTCGCCTTTGAACTAAGAAATATATTTTATCAAAAAGTTACAATGTTGCACTATGTTGAAAACGTCATGAGTTATTGTGTATTGGCAGGTCAAATGTTGAAGTAGGTCATGTAGCCAATAAACCTATCAGAAGTAGGAGGCGAACTGTGAAACTCTGCTACTATTTAATTATTTATTAAATTAAGAGGATGAAGAATAAACCTGCTTGCATATTTAATAATGACTATTAATATTTAATATTTCTTATTTCTGTGCCCATTGTGTCACAAAATTGTCAAATTTGTATTATATAGTTTACAATGAGATAATTGGGCATCTTTTGCTCCTTTGCCTTGGAGAGAATGTTGAAGTAAATAGAAGAAATGTGAAAGTGGCAAAATTCTTATCTCCATAAAAGGTAAGATTTGACTCTGAATTTTACTTTTTAGCTTTTAATTATACCAAGCTAATTGCTTGCTTCTGTACAGTTTTTTTTCTACATGTGTTAAAATGTTTATAGTTTATAATATTAAAGGGCTAGCATATTCTGAATTCAAAATATCTGCTGATAACCTAAAAAATTAATAACCCATATGTGCATAAATCCATTTTTTTTTAGCATTTTTAAAGTTAATTTATTTAAACTGCACAGATTTCTTTGAAATCAAAATTGTATTAGTTCTGTAAATATCCTGAGCCATCACTTTATGTGAAATATGAAATATGTAAAATATGATTAATAATTGGATAGAATATTCTTTTAGGAGTAATTTTATTCAAGTTAGTTACACAAACTACATAGACACAAGTTGTAACACAAGTCCATGATATAGTAACCTTCATTGATAAACATAACCAATAGTAATAAAGTTCTCTTATAAATGGAAAGAAGAATTATAAGAGAAATTTTGTTTAAAGTAGGCTACAAACAAGCCTAATTCTAATTTCGAAACATATTTAGTTTATTATCTACTCAAATTATTAACATCAAATTCTCAGGTTGTTGAAGAATACATGATGAAAGAAGTAAAATCAATAGAAATCTCATGTTGCATGATTGACTAGTTTATCTACAACTCTGAATAATACATGATTGAGTTTAAAGGGGCATGTTCACCATCCATTCATTTTTGGGTTAAGCTGATCAGTATCAGTGTTCACAGTTCACTGTCGAAAATCAAGCCTTCATATCAATATCAATCAATAATTATCAGTTTTGAAATTAAGACATACAACTCTTTTTTTGGAGAGACTAGTCCATATATTTAAGAGAAGACATAAAAAAAAAAAATGTCCAGTTTGAGGTATACTTGATGGGATTATGCAATTCCTCAGAATCAAAAACTATTTAGGTTTTTTCAAGATCTAATCACTCCTAAAATACTGACTCTTCCCCTTTAAAAATGATTGTGTTGAAAAGAACTTCCCCACCTTGTCAACTTTGACTTCAGTCACACTTTATTGTATAATAATGCACAGGTGTTTGTCAAGATATAAGATTTTATTGAATAATATATAAACTATCAGTTTAGATAGAGTGGAGAGAGATAATATAAGTAGGAAGTTAATTAATTAAATCAGTAAGTCAAATCATTTCAATTATTTAAGTAGATTTTACTTATATTAATTATGGCTAGAGTCAAGAGTTTGTAGGTTCATGAATTTACAGATTTTGTTGATCATAGATTGATTTAACTTTAGGTAATTTGATGAACAAATATTTATTATGTCCTTGTAGAAGTGTGCAATGAGGGAAATTTGCCAGGACAGCATATCTCTCTTCTTTTTGTTCTTCATACAAGAGATCTTTATTCACTTGATCGAATAATTTTAACAATTTATTTAGGAAGTTAAAGGTGAGAGACATTTTTTAAACTATGCTCAAACTATAGAATGTAAATAATAGGTCATTATCATAACTTTACTAAGTCTAGGGAACCCATCTTTAATAGATAATAATTGTATAGTACAGTGAAATAGTCTATTGAAGATGTCATATGATATCTGAATGAGATATATAATATCTTTACAAGAATTAGGTCTCCTTTCAATATTATGCATGTATCAAGTTGAAATGAGTACTGATTGAATAGTGAACACAATAAGTATATAGTTAATCATTGATTGAGATATAACTTTAAAGATGCACGTTCACCTCACCGTTTGTCTAAAAAAAAACATGAGTTTTTATCTTTACTAAGCTAATCAGTAACAGTGTGCACAACTTGAAATTTGAGCCTTTAAATTCATTTGTATCCATAATAATCCACATTTGAAAGTTCAAAATATGACTTGTATATAAGGAGACTAATGTAATATGTATAGAAAAGTCATATATTGAAATAGAAAGTGAAATTTCCAGGTTAAATTAACTTGAGGTGAATTTGTTATTTTCATGCAGTAGATATCAATAGTAGCTTCTGGTAGATCACTGTCAGTGACTTCATAAAACATGCTAGTTTTAGTGGAATTGCAAGAAACAACACAGACATCGGAATGAAAATAAGAATGGCGCAAATGGATGCTATTAATGTCCCAGATACACATACAAAGTTTAGAAAACCTCTTTACAATCCCTTTAAGTTTAATGAGTTTATTTTGTTTTATTTTAGGCATCAGGCTTTGATCAGATGTTGTTTTAAAACACATTAATTGCACAGGGCAGGATTTTTGGCACGTTTTTTGAGATATTGCCAATGACTTAAACCTTCTTGGCTCATATACAAAGTAGAAATTAAAAATATGATTGAATTTAAATGAATTTTGTGTGTTGGCTATGTTGACGAAAACTGAAATAATTTAATTTTGTGTGTGTGGGTGTAAAGAAGGGGGGAGTCATGACAGAGTAAAAGTCATTTTGTTAAAATGTATCTGATTAATTATAACGTGAATAATATTAGTCATTGTTTTATAGTATAATAATTATGTCATATATTTTTTATGGATACCACACCTGTGACCTTTACTTTAATTTGTTATCTGTGAATATATTTTGAATTATCAACAATGATATGATAATGTGTCATAATTTCCTATATTTTATTATATGCAATAAAATAGTGTTATGGATTAATCAGTTTTCTAGGGTTTGTATTGTGCTCGGTGATAGTTTTGATAGCTGACCAATAAGGCCTATTCATCCAAGCAGATTGAATTGAAGAGTGTCTTGTCATTGAAAAGATTATAAATCATTCATGGAGTTTTACATCTTTTTTTTTTATTGTGCTGATGAAGATGGACAAAAATGTTGTGCGCATTCAGAAAACTGACGGGGGATCTTTTACCTAGGTTGATTTGATCACATACAGGGGTTGGATTGCAAAATCTGGAGTACATTGCGACCTACACCAGTTGAACCATGGACCCTCCGATTATGACTAACTCTTGGCTAAATAAAAATGTTAACTACCAAATGCATTAATCACTGTACTCCTTCAGGTCAATTCTCTTTCTTAACAATGCATGGTTGAATGAAATAGGGTTTTCTTTCTAATTTTTCTACACCTGCATGGGCTGATGAAATGTCAAGAAATTTGCTGATGGGGGGGGGGGGGGGGAATTTTGCTGGACAGAGTCGTTAGCCTACTCTTATATGTGAAGTCATTATAGTGCTCAGCCCGTATCAAACAGAGCCTTGATTTATTGTCCATCTGTAGGACTAGACACTTCTTCCATGTCAGCACTTCTGACAGGGTTGGAAAATCTGAATGTATCATCATAATTCGTGCCAGGATTGAACCATGGAGCTATTGCAGCCCTCTCATTTTCTTGAAAACCATTCTAAAAGACAAAACGATCTTTTTGATATCATTTGATTATCATCAAATATGTACTGTTTTTCAAATCCTTTGAAAAAATTGAATGTTTTTTGCGTAATTCGGGTCAAGATGATGACGAGATATTTTTGATATAAAATTAGATATATGATATAATAGTGATATAGCTTCTATAATTCTATATATAAGTTTTTCAAAAGAATAATCATAGAGAGCAAATCACTGTGACTAACTAGTTAATCATTTAAATAAAGTACTGTTCTATGGGTTAACTCAGGTCATAGGTTAACACTCAACAATTGAAGACGATTTTCCTATATAACAGGATATCAATTTAGATTGTGATATCTTTGTGTATTTCTCATAGAAACAATTTGTTTTAATGATGTGACAATTGGACTGATAAGTGAACATAAAAATTATAATGGATTGATTTATTTGTGACATTTATGAGAAATTTTTCTGACTGAAAATGAATCCTCACTTTAAAAGTAAGGAAGAATATTATTTTACATTTCATTGATTTAGAAGTAAAATATCATAAATGAAATGAAAGGGATTTTTTATCTGTGTTAATAATAATAAATTCAGTACAAGCAATGAAATTCTGTAAATCAAAATCTTGTCTAAAGCATGACAATATGGAGAGTAAGTTTTGTAAAAGTGTGGCACCAGGTAGGGTATGCTTACTGTTCATTATGAAATAAATTTACTCCTTTATTATATACCGCCTCTTATGAATATTTCATTAGCTTCTACCAATATATTGCCGATATGTTGACATGGATTTTGAGATTCGTTTTAAGGTAGGATCAGTCATGTTTGGGTTTTATTACAGTCGTTGACTACTGGTGTTTCAAAAAGAGTAAATGATCCAGGATACAAAATATTTATTTCCTATAACTGTGAATATCAACTGTTTCATTTTGAAGATACCTGCATAATGGAAGTGAATCAGGCATGAATTTTACATCAGCTGTATTATTCAGCTTTATTATGAAATCAGATTTATTCATTCATGTTATGTAATTTGACATCATTATATCAAATGTCAATTCCAGAAACGTAGTTACAGAAAGTTGAGATCAACGTTATAGACTTCATTGGAATATATCCTACAGTGTTGACCACTTATCATTTTAAGATTGTAGCACAAATACCTAAAGATAAACATTCTTTGAAAGTTCTGTTTTTAAAAGGTGTCTGTTAAGAAGCAATTAGTACTATGTTTATAAGTAATGATACCAGTTTACACTAGTCAGTGGTGAAGGTCAGATTGACTGATGTGGAAAAACATCTAGTTGTCCAATTAAACAATAAACCAAAGCGCAATGAACTACAGCAACTGCATATTGAATATCCCAAAACATTATAGTAATCGAAAAAGAGTAAATTTATGTCAGGATATATTTCCTTCATTACACACTGTATGGCATTTTCCTGTTATCATTATCAGAAACAGAAAAGTGGGACGTAAAACTCCTGTTATATTTTCTTGGGTAGGATCTATAGTAATTTTAAAATGATATAGTGCATAAAAACTTGCATTAGGTTTATGTGTATGAATAAAGATCAACTAAGATTTGTCTATTCAACTGTAAATATTAGTCAAGCTATAATGAAGATATTTGAATATGAATCTAATTATAACCCAGTAAATAGCTAAAAAAAAAAAAAAATTGCTAAATACTGAAAAAGATGTGATATCATGTATTATATGATGTGATGTTTGTAATGTGCACTGATTAACATACTGTTATTCGATTAGTAAACACAAATCTACACATAGTTTTTACCTTTTACTTGTCTTGATATCTTGCCAAAACTCATCTCTACAATATCCTTGATATGTTATCAATTATCTACAGTTAACATATCTTTCATTTTAAAGTAGTATTTGAGAAATTAGGATTTATTATCGTTTTTAAGAGTAAGGTATTTCAATTTTTCATTACTTGTATTGTTATGCATTTTGATTGATCTTGATGAAATGTATATGAATGGGAAATGTTTTGTTTAGTTTTTATTGTCAATACTTTTCTGAATAACTTTGGTATTTAAGTATTTACAGCCTATAAAGAGCTAGATGCAGATGTTTTCAAAATAATAATGTACTTATAAACAATCGGAAATAGGGAATATTGTTTGTATAAAAAAATGTCTTAAAGGGATATGTTCACTAACTTTTAGACCAAAAACATTTTAGTCTCAAAATCTAGAATTTTTTAGCTAATCTATTCCGTACTATTGTTCACTATTGTTTAAGCTTTCAAACACAAGTGTACCCATAATTATCAGAGTTTTAAAGTAAAAAATACGACTTGTCGTTTAGTAAGACTGTGTTATATAGAACTCACATATGCAGAAAATGAAGGATTAATGTTAAAGTAGGGATACAGTTGAAGTAATTACATGATTTTCGGCAATTCTAGTACTTCTGGAGGCTATTCAGAAATATTCAAGTCCTAAATCGACAATCGGAAATGCTGAACATTCCTCTTTAAAGTTTTATTGTTTAAGATATTGACTATTTTCCCAAACTTATTCTTTATATTTTAAACTTATTGTGTAAATTTCTAAGGTGACAATGTTACTTTATATAACAATTATAAATTTAGTTGCCCATAAAAATTTAATATGTAGTTCTGTGTATTGCTGATCATACCATGTCCACAATACAATATATATCACAATAGAAGGGACAAATAAATGGAAATACGGGGAAGTAGATAAAAATCAAGATTGGCCAGTATTCTATGGTATCGGCAAGTATCGATGCACAACCACATGAATGATACGTAGTATGTGGTATTTATTTACTGATATATTGTGCCGTGCAATAAAACTGCATCGTCTAATCAATCTCAAATGTACAGACCCACTGCTCCAATCAATGATAAAATCAGGTTGTTATTTGTAATGATGATTAAGAATGAAGAACTGTAAATCTCAATAAATCAACTAGTGTTGTGAAGAACTGATTGAAGTCAGATTCCTGCCAAAATCAATTAAATTGAATATGGCTATATACCAAATATTTCTGGAGGTTTTTTATTTGAGTAAAGTGTTTAATAATAAACATGTTGATGTTCTGGTAAAATTACCAGAAGATAAAAGAAGTTTGATTGGACCAGAATGGTGGCTGGCCATTACAACATCCCAGAAACCTACTTTTGGGATAATCAAAATTTGTACAATAAGCAAAACAATTCTATTAATCAAAAATCTTGTTCAGAGCATGACAAAATCAGATGCAATAATTGTATAGTAGTGGACTTCCCATACAAGAAGTACCATCAGGTGTTTGAAAAGAGTAAGCAGGGTCTGCTTCGCGCTACAACCGCCACTACCATAAAGATCAAAATCATGAGGTGCAACGAGATGCTTGGTCGCTAACCGTAAAGTTCAATACATGAATGGATCGAGAATTTAAAACCTTCAGATTTTTTCAACCGGGTTCCCACTGGAAAAAGCATATATTTTTTTTGATTTGACTCTAAATCTAGGTCCTGTGTGCTACAGTTGGTATTTGTAATGTTTGCTGTTCTAATTGACCAAAAAGTTAAAAAATAGAAGGACATTAAAAGCCATTTATTTATATTCAAAACCTATTTTTATCTTACAGGTTTTAACATGGAGAAAAGTAGGAAAGGAATTTGTGGCTGGTTGAAGAAACAAGGGGGTGTTATGAAAACATGGCATAGAAGATGGTTTGTTTTAAATGGAAGTGTGTTGTTTTATTTTACACGACCAGATGAGACCAAGTCACAAGGATCGTATTTTTTAGATGGACAAAGGGTTATAGTACATTCACATAATCCTGATGACCCTGATAAATTTACCTTTGAAATTGTTGCTAGTAAGTTATGTTATTTTAATGCTAATTTTATGATAAAAAACGTTATAATTATATATTACTGATAATCAAGATATTTGAATTTCTTATATTTTTAAGTAAATTACTATTTAATGTATAATTCAGAGCTATACTAAAGAGTTAGTAATCACTATGGACTAAATCCGGATGTTATTGAATACAGATCATAGATATCTGAATGGAAATATATGTCACAGTAGAAACTGAACTCCAGGAGAATTTTAAAGTCCCTAGGACAAACTCCAATTTTTATACGCCCTCATCTCTCTATGAGGACGTATATTGTAGTCACCCCTGTCCGTCCGTCCGTCCGTCGGTCCGTCCGTCGGTCCGTCCGTCGGTCCGTCCGTCCGTCCGTCAACATTTGCTCGTAAACGCTCTAAAAACTAGAGTTTTTGACGGAATCAAATGAAATTTGATATGTGTATACATATTCATAAAACGAAGATCAAGTTCGAATTTGAGCTATTTTCGATCGTTAGAAGCAGAGTTATTGCCCTTGCCCCAAATCTGTCGGTCCGTCCATCAACATTTGCTTGTAAACGCTCTAAAAACTAGAGTTTTTGACGGAATCAAATGAAATTTGATATGTGTATATATATTCAGAAAACGAAGATCAAGTTCGAATTTGAGCTATTTTCGATCATTACAAGCAGAGTTATTGCCCTTGCCCCAAATCTTAAATATGCTATTACTCTCTTAGTTTTCAACCGATTTTGATGAAACTTAAAATGGATGTTATTGGACCTAAATCGAAAGGTTTGAGAAAGTTTAGTTTTCTCCTGATTAAATTTTTTCCTTTTTCGACTTTTTCGTTAGGCGTATATGGCCGTGGTCCACTATCTTAGTTTCTCCTAGGACAATTTGGAATCCTCCTCCTCATATTCCTTATCCTAAATAAGATTAACATCATCAAAAAACTTATTCAAATTTAAAGGGATTTAAAGGGATTGAAAAGATTTTTCTAAATGCAATTTTTTTGGAAAATGCAATCTTTCAAATATAGATTTTAAGAACCTTCCTCTCATCAGATAATGTATATTGAATTGTTATTTTGATAGGTAGACTTGCTAGGCCTGATACAGAGAGTGTTATATTATGTGCAGCATCTGATGAAGAAAGAAAACTATGGGTGAAATCTTTAACCTGGGCTCTATATGGTGGTAAAGGTGGAGGTAAGTAGAATTTAGATCACAATGTTTATAGTTATCATATTATGAATAGTTTTGCAACAATATACTGCATAATGATGTGCTAATGAAGATGTTAAGAGGAAAATTAAGCTCTTTTAGAATCCAATCAGAAAATACAAGCGAAAGTTAAAAAAAAATTAATTAGGTATGGGTGTAGTCATATTGAATACGGCGTAAATATCAGACATCAATAAATACCATGCTGCTGATAGCATGAAATTTGGTTATATCACATATTTAATGCATTATAAATCATTTTCAACTTCCACCTTTCCAATTATTTTTGTACTTTAGGAAGCTAAAAATAAACCTAATCACCTATTCTATAAATATAAAGTTTACCTTGACATTCTTTTAAAAATCAATGATTTTAATAATAAACTCTGATGTTTCTCTTGTGACTCATATATTGACTTCAACTTATAAGATAAACTACATTTTAACATGAAATATTTTATTTTCTCAACTATAACTTCAGAGTAAAAAATCTAAAATATTATTAAGATTTACCTTTATTAGATAAATCAGGATTCCATTGTAATATTCAAAAAGAACAGTTTCATATAAAATTCATCCTTATGGCACTTTGCTTAAATACTGATGATTTTCACATTGTTTGGTTGCTATCTTGCTTCCCCCTCAGGAATGCAATTTCGCTCTCACATTAACAGACTTGGAAGGTTAAACGGATATTTGGGATACATGTATATTTGCTTTTTTGTGATATACAAACAGACTCTAGACAGTAATATCCCTTTATACTTGTTTCGAAATCAAATTTCAAATTTGATACACTATTATGAACATGATGTTCAACCTATTGTATAATTTGTATATTTACAGCTATATTTGGTCATTCTATAGAAGACACCATGAAATATGAACATAAACAATTTCGTTCTATACCATTAATTATAGAACTATGTGTAGAATATTTATTAAAACATGGTATAGAAACTGAAGGATTATTCAGGTAAAAGATTTGATTTATTCTCTTACAGTTTACCTGACATTTTGTAATCTGTCGTATAATTCATACTAGGCTACTTCTTCATTAACAAAGATGGAAGAAGTCAATTCTCTGTATAATACTTTGACATCATTAGGCTTTTTTCTTGTATCACAGTAGTTTGTAAATGCTTAATTGTGATAGGTTTCCAGTACAATCACTGTAGGCTAGCAAAAAAAGACAATATGATCCCCCCACAGAAATACAGTAACTAATATAGCTATACATGTAACTACTAGGTCACGTCTGCTATTCTGTTCAACTCACAAGGGAGATAAATCCTTTATTTCAAGCTTGAAAACTTATTTTGTGTGAATTTGGTGGATTTGATAATAGCTGGACAATGTCAAGATGGCAGTGTACACAGATCCATTTTGTGAGAACCATGAACATGGCTGCTTTGCAATGAAACAATCAAATCCTTCTCAAATTTCCATATTAACATGTATAATTGTATATTCATATTTGTACTTTCAGATTACCTGGTAGAACAGTTTTAATACGTGAATTGAAAGAGAAGTTTGATTCCGCTGACAGAGTTTCATTAGAAAGTTTAGAAGTTGATGTCCATACTGTAGCATCACTATTAAAACATTATCTAAGAGAACTTCCAGAATCTATAGTGCCTTGTGAATTCTATCAGAAATTTATGAACATAGCTATGAAATTTCAAAGTGCTGAAGCTGACGCAAAAAATGAATTTGTTATGGAACTGCAAACAGCTGTGTATCTACTACCAGTAGATAATTATAATATTTTGAAATATCTGTGCACATTTTTAAAATCAGTGACTGACAAGTCAGACAAAAATAAGATGACGTCTGCTAATATCGCATTAATGTTTGGACCAAATATTATTCGACATATAGATGATAATCCTGAACTATTATTAGTGACGGCTGATTTAAATCAACAATTAGTATATATGATGGTACATTATTTTGATACAGTATTTATGTTAGATTATTCTAATAGAAGTACTGTACGTGAGGTACCAGTTGATGACCTACTGGGATTATTGGACAGTTCACCTAAACTAGACCCTCCCATAGATCCCGAATCTAATCCTGATTGGGCAGATTTCTCTTATATTGATTGCGATACAGAAGAAGTATTTTCTAAGGATAAGGATTCTGAATCTAAAAGGAAATCGTTAACTTTACCATTAGCTAGATCTCCTAGTTCTCCTAGTTCTAAGGAAGATGATAATACTTTATTAAGTCCAGATAGTGACAAGAGTGCTAGTCTGCCACGGTTTGATGAAAACGGTAAACCTATACCACCAAAACGTAGATCTAGGATAGTGCGTGGGAGACGTGTTAGTGAACGCAGACAAAATATGAATTCAGATAGTGATAATAGTTATCCATCAACCCCAGATCATTTAAATTATGACCCAATGAAAGCAGTGAATATACAGGCGTATATAAGTGACTTAAATGATAAAACTGCTGAAATAAACTGTCATAGGCCTGCAGCAGTTACAAATAGTACAGCTTCTACAGTGTATGTAAATATAACTAACTCTTATACTCAAACTGATGAGAGTTGTCTAAATGGTGAAACTGAAATGAATGGAAAAGTTGAGCCTAGCGTGCCAGAGTTACATTTACAAGTGACAGCATTAAAGGACGAATTACAAAGGTGTAAAACTAAAGGGGACACTACCATCAAAGCTTTAAAATCTGAATTAACAAAAATGAAAGAGAGATACGAAAAGCGTATAGAAACAATGCAAGTTACGCATAATACTCGAATACAAAATTTAGAAAGAAAATTGGAAGAGAAAACTTTGACAGCTGATGATGCACTGGCTAGAGTTATTGATCTACAAAGTCAGTTACATGATTATCATATGCATTATGGGGAATTAAACAATAATAATTGATAAATTTTATAAAATATTTTCATTATGATCTTAAACTTTTGCTCAATAATTAAGTAAATATAATCATTAGGAATATTTATGAATGCAAGTGGTGATATTTCCAAACAAATGCTGCTTTTGATACATGTTGTGGAAATATTGTTTTCAACTTTCTTGCAAGTCTGAAACTCATTTGCTCAAAGGTGAAACCGCAATAATCATGACTTCATAAGTAAAATGACATTATTTAGCACAGATTATCAATTTATATATAACAAAACACAAGACAATATTATGGAATATAACACACTTCTTTAATACGGATAAGCACATAACGTTTCAACACAATATACATGTGTCGTCATCAGATGACGACACGTGTATATTATGTTGAAACGTTATGTGCTTATCCGTATTAAAGAAGTGTGTTATATTCCATAATATTGTCTTGTGTTTTGTTATATGTGCTCCTCGCTTCTATATGTCGTTCAAATCTTATATAAATTTATAGTTACATGCTATTTACTGGTTTTGGAAATTTAGCCCCAAGTGCATAATGTATATTGGAATTATTTTATGAGATTATGCCAAAATAATAATGCCAAAAGAAAACCAATTTTGACCATGACAATTAAAAGTGCCATTTACTAAAAGAAAAGTGCTTAATAATAGTTCAGAAAGTAATGTATGTGTTATATCATAGAATGTACATATTTTGTTATTATATATTTGTCACCATCTTCGGTGCTTCCTTGGTATATTACAGTATTAGTCATTTATTATATCGTCTTACCATCATTATGTTTTATTCTTGAAAAATTTATATCTTAAAGAAAGGAATTTTGTAAATTTTTATGCATATTGAGCACACTGATAGCATCAATTTAAAACATTTACAAAACACTTCATGTCAGTGAAAAAGCTGGATCCACAAACATCTGATTGAAAATTGGAATACTGCAAATTGATGATCTCAGTGCCCCATATATACATGAAAATATATTCACATTTTTATAATCCCTTTAAAGATGAAGAGTAAGTAATTTATTCAACACCCTTTGAATGAATTCTTCCACTGAATGCATATTATAGATGAAGTCGATTCACTTATGCATGCATTGTGTTTTCTCATTCAAAGCATAATCTATTTGAACTATGTTTCAAAATTTGGACCAAATAATTCATTCTTAAGAAACAATGTAAATTGATTTTAGACATTTTTAATCATAAAAATTATGATTGATGCATATATTGTAAGCTCAATAATTGTTAATAATTTTTTGTTATAATTTTCATAAGGTTGAAAATGGGATCAATATACATGGAGAATATTAAATATTTTTAAATGGGTTCTATAATGGCATAAGCAGATTTATCTATTGTTCTTTATTATGGAGCACCAACTTTCATCAACATTTATATAATCAGACTAAAGAGAGAGTTGAAACTTATCATATTGAAATTTTTTCAGTGCACAAAGGATAAATTATTTTGAACACACTCATAAATTCCGTTTAAAAATTGCATTGGGACCCCTATCTTCTTATTTAGCTGAGCACATATAATATTAAAAGAAGCGTATTGTTTTTAAAGTCAGATTGGAAATATTATATTGTTATTTATTTATTGTGGTGTGACTTTATATTTTGCATATTCACTACCCGAAATCGGCATTATGTTTATCTGGGAAATTACCATCTAAAAACCATTATAGAGTTCATAGATTCTACGTGGAGAATAGATAGACAATATATGGACAATGCATTAAAATTTCATTGCTATAAAATCATATAATATGCTTACTTATATCAATGGTGAACATTTTAAATGTAACAAATAATTTATGATCCTTAGCTCAATAATCAGAAACCTACATTCCTTAAATTCATATGGCATTTTACATAGTTTTTATGATGAGATTATTTAAATAAAATTGTAATTATATTTAGCAGCAATATCATGAATATGTCTTCAAACCACATTTAACTATATTTTTAAGATGGAAAGGTAGGCTATTTAATTTATAACTTGACATGATTGTGAAGAGGTTTTCTAAATTTTGTATGGATGTGGAGGACAATTTGCAATATTCAATCAGATGTCTTTGGTTCCATCATGACATCACAATTGAGAAGGTGTTCGTTATTACCAGCATATTTCACAAGTGTGAGGACATCAAACACTTAGTATTAGTGGAATTACAGGAACCACAGACATCTGATAGAAAATTGATACACATTTAGAAAACCTCATTACATTTCCTTTATTCGAAGTTTTCATTTCAAAATATTATTTTAAGTAGGCTTACCTTGATTCAGGCTTACCGGTAGGTTATTCTGAAAGACTTTTTCGAAATAAGAACTGGAAATCTTTCATTTGTCATTGAAATTTATCCCTGTTATTGTGAATTGTCAAGTTGCCCTTTGTATAACTACAAATAATTAAATAAAGAATTTTATTCAGATAATGAAATCTAGAGTTTAAGAGCTCTTCAACATGGAACATATAGAATTTTATCTTCTGAATTTGTACATGATTAGGTTTTGTCAAGCAAGAGTAGCGGACAAATGTTTTTACAGCTTTTATTTTTGTCAAGAGCCTTGAATATATGCCACAATGTCAAAAGTACTGAATCTTGTCCTTGATACCAAAAAAGAAAACAATTTTTCCTTGTGTAAAACTTACTCTATTGTTACTGTTACACCCATTTGTTACTTTTATTTCTAATGTCAAAATATATAAAATCTTTCTACTTTGAGGTAAAAATTTATAATAAATTACATTTTTAAATCCTATTGACTTCTTATTAGTTTTCTGTCGGCAATTGTTTGTAGTTTAGCACTCTAAAACTAAAGCCCCTATCCCACCTACAGGAGATGTAAGCCTAATATCCTCGGAAGGAACTCCTGGTTAACTCAGTTCATTTGCAACTTGGCTGTACTCGTGGACACTTGAGATTCGAGACAAAAATTTCAAACATTTGTATCCAAATCGTACTCGGGCTTGCCACTCCTGTAGGTGGGATAGGGGCCTAAGTGCTTGATCACATCACTATTTGCTAAATAGAGTTGTATGATAACCGTAGTGAAGTTAGTTGTAGTGAATATCGGTGAATGCCACTGAATACTGCAAATCAGAGCCATTGATTACATGTTCAGCCATAATCTTTATGTCAAAAGTCTCTGATTGGTTGTATTTTCTGGCATAGTATCAAATCACTAAATTACAAACTTCCGTGATACAAGAAAAGTGCCAAATGATGTGGTTTTAAATGATGTCAAGGTATCAGAAAAAATTGGTTTCAATGAATGAAATCTTAAGCAGAAATTTCTAAGTTATGCCAACTCCAACTATAAATTTTTTGATATACTGGTAAATGAATTTTTCGTGATTCTGAAGGGGTAGGAATTGGAGTGAACAAATATAATTTGGAAATGTACAGTGTATGGTAAATTTTTCCGATTGTAAGTGCCCTTTCACTCTGTCCATTGAAACCAGTGAAGCATAGTTTATAGTGGGGATGAATTATGCTCCTTTATACAAAGACAAAATGTTAATTTACATAGAGAATGAAGTTGAAGAAACATTAGCCATCACCATCAAAACTGGATTATATTTGATTCATCTTGGGACATTTTAGTGTGACACTTATTAGGCCTACTTAGAATGATATGGTACGGTACTACACTTAATTCTGATATTTCCAGTACAATGGCAAAGAAAGAATTCATGCTTTGATATAAGGAAGGTCACATAGAGCTTAGGAAAATATATCAAATACAGATATTGAACATATTTTACAGTTCCACAAGCTATTTACTGTTGTCTTGATAAAAAAATAAGCTTATTGATACTAGATAATCATATATCATTTAATAAACCATAATATATTGATTTACAGAATAATAACTGATAATGTCTCAGACAAATATCCTTAAAAAAACAATATATTTTGTCTTTACATTGGAAATTTCAACATTCATAATAGTAGTTATTCTTGAAATATGAAGAACATAAATGAAATATGAGACTAATATAAACCATTAGTTAGATGAAAAGCACTCATTGAAATTAAAGAAAATACTTGCTATAATGAAAAATTATGAATTTGCTTTAATGCATGATTATTGGAGATTGAAATTATTAGTCTTTCATATGAGAGACAAATTTTGCAGCTTATTTCATTAAACAATATCCAGAAGAATTCCAAACACAAACTCTGCTCTCTTACTTTCAGAAACACTTTAAAAAAAATAGATGGTACATTAGGCCATCAAAACAGCTTTCCAATGTCATTTCTTCCATTTTGTCCCATGGACATTTATTCAACATAAAATTGGTTCTTTATATACATTTCATAAGTCCTTAAAAATAAGCAGCACTCTATCGGCCTCGTCCTCCTCTAAAACCACCCCCTCCTCCTCTGTAACCTCCTCCACCACCACGACTAAACCCTCCTCCTCCTCCTCTACCACCACCAAAACTTCCTCGTCCTCCTCCTCTTCCACCAAAACTACCACGTCCTCCTCCTCTACCTCTTCCTCCCCCTCTACCACCACCTCGTCCTCCTGAAAAGTAGAGCAATACAGTTCATTATTACAGTCAAGGCAATAATCATGGCTTTACGATCATTCAAAGATTCAATTTTCTGACCATATTTAAAACCATCTAATTATGAAAATCCCCATGAAATTTTGTCTAGACCCTCCTCCATCTGCCAACTATCAAACTAAGACTGGAATAGGAATTCAAATTAGCATAATGCCAAGGACACCTTAAAAATTGCCCAAGACACCTAAAACTTACCTCCTCTTCCTCCTCTTTTCTGTACAGAGCCTTTAGGTTGAGGTAAAAATCTTTGTAATGGCAACAATTTATAAGGATCAATGAAAAACTGAAAATTAAAAAAGATACAAATACAGCTTATTTAATTAACAAAATAACTCGGCCCTATTTCATCTTCCAAACAAGGCATTTTAAAAATCTTTACAGGTTTGCAAACAAGACAAAGTATTTACACGTCATGTTTGTGCAGCAAACCCTTTTAGGGTAGTTTTGGTGTTTGGTACTAACCTTAGTCTCTTTAGAAAATGATTTTGCTTTCATACCATCTGATAACTTTACAGAAAAAAACTAAATCAAAGTTAAGGAAATATGTAAATCATGTAAAATAAATAGCCGTAGGGGCCAACGACTCAATTGGGGGGCAGACCGACTTGCCCGGATTTTAATGATGTTTGCCACTAGGCTAATTTTGCCCCCCTTACCCCCTCTGTCTCCTATGGCTATAGTAAAATATATCAGTCATTAATTAGATATGAACCCCCATGCCTCTAGTTCCTGAAGGCAATTTCAATGGACTAATAGAAAGGTGTTATTTTGCTCCTAGCAATTGTTCTATTTAACTGATATCTCTATCTTTTACCAAATAATTTAACCAATTTAACAATCACAAAGCATTAAGTTCATTTATCAATCTTAAATACTGTTTTTAATCATATTGGATAAATATTATGTTTGTAAGTTAAAAGGATACAAAATCTTTTATTGGTCCAAATATTTCATCTACTTTACCAATCTGTTGTTTATTTTCTAGAAAGACTGGAGCATTGAAATATGGAACTTTCTCATTGGTACATTTACATACAATATCACTTTCACAAGGATGCACATATTCTCCCAGTTCTACAAATAAACAAGAAATATTTTAATAATGGAATCCAAAAAGCAGAAGTTAAAATTGTAAAAAGTAAGCTTATGTGAAAATTGAGCAGCAATTGCAGGTGTGGTATGTTTACTCTTCTAGAACCCGCTTAGTTATTATTTTTTCTTTTTCAAAAGAAACTTAAAAATATATGTTACAGAGAAGAAAAGAAAGAATATCATACGTAGCTTGATGAAAAAAATACCACAAAACTTTCTGACTTGGAGCTTACCTATAACTGATTCCGGTGGACCTTGATCTCGATTAAAACCACCTCGACCACCTCTTCCCCCTCCTCGGAATCCTCCCCCACCTCTACCACCACCTCCTCCTCTATACCCCCCACCTCGTCCTCCTCCTCCTCCACCACCTCGCCAAGACATAGCAATTCACTTCTATCTGAAAAACATACAAAATAAATGCCATGTGATTAAAGTAAGGTGAAGCATGGAAAATATCTCTCTTGATTTTATAATTGCCTATAATATAATTGGCATTTATTCTATGCTTTTGACTGAATTTTACTATGTGTGCCACACTACTCTACATTGTGCCTAAGTCCAGCGCACACACGAGCTATCAGCTCAGGCAGAATTCATTTGTGCACTTCTTAGTAATAGTAGGGGGGGGGGGGGGGGTAAATTTATGTAAGATTTGAGTCAATCGTGACTAAAAAATAAAAATCAAACTTGTTTGATAATTTGAGGCACTAGGCATGAATGAATACATTTTTGAGACCATTATGGCCAAAAATGGGACCATTTTGACTATGGTTTTTGATACCATTTAGATTTAGTGTCAAATTGACTATCTATCATCTATTATGATTATGTGCCTAGTAAGTATGTGGCACATTGCGTTGTTTTTTTGTGGCACACTATGATTATAAAAGTTCAAACTCTGTAACATTTATTGGGAGGACGAAAGACTAACATATAAATGCACACTGCACATTGACTTTTTGATACTGACAATTGTTCCTGGCATTACCTATTCCTAATTTCAGAAATTTGTTCTTCAATGTTTACAAACAGACGCACGTGTTTCAGTACCGTTAAAAAGTCTTTCAATTTTACGACATTGCTAGATTTATGAAACCCTCGAAAATTGTGAATTATCGCTATATCATGCAATGATCTCTTCTTATTCAGTAAGCTGATAACTGTGTATGCCAATTATATCATGAATGATAAAAATATTTTTCAATTAAAAGTTTTTTAGCGAATTTATATCACGACATAGTGTAGTCTTGAACATAATGTTTAGAGAAAACAGTTACGGTGTCTATACAATGCCCACCGTCATTCCGCCCCCCCCCCCCCCACCAATGATAATCTGCGACTAAAGCTAACTGACCGTTCACAAATCAAAGACCAACAAATCAACATACAATAATATGCCACATCATAAACAAATCAAATCTATTAATAGTTTTATCATATTATATTAAAGTAAAAACGTTCACCATCAAATCGACCAACCGTTCCTTTGTCTCACAATCGGAATTACCATAGAACTACTTCTATAGCTAAGCTAATCAGTAATACTAATACAAGAACAGTTTCCATCGAAATTTGAGCCTTATTAAAAAGTGGGAATGAAGTGATCCGAGATACACGATACAAGAAATTTTATTTCGAGTCGGGTAGGCCTACAGGTAAATGACAAACATTAGCTCAAATTGACCAGCTCAACGGCAGGTTTTATCTGACTATAGCACAAATGAGCTGATCGAGTAATAACATAAAATAAACTTATATTATCTAATAAACTGATTGGACGAATAAGTGGATTGGGTTTTTAGAATATTTATATACAAATCTTTGTACTTAATGAATAAGTGAGCCACTTCATTAAGATTCATTAAGTTTTATTGTAATTCAAGAGATTTAACGTAATTTGGGCAAATCATACCAACCTAACTTGTTTGGGACTGGAGAATGATAATCAATAAATAATGCACAGTATAAATCCGCTATACTTCTAAATAATGTAACATTTTCTTTCCTCGTTGTTATGAATTTAATCTAAGAAATATTTTATGATCTAGTAAAATCTTTCAAAATGATATATTTTACACTTAGAATATCACCTTCGAAAAAGAATTTGTTTTGTTGACGTCCGATTCCAGATTTACCATGTGGTAAATAGCAGCAACCATATCATTCCTATTTTCGGCATGTAGATGTTTCCGGTTTATCTACGATTTGAGAACACCACCAAAATAAAAATTTAGTGAAGCAATCATGCCTCGAGAAAGCCGGTTAATATCTCTTTTAGTATTGCATTTCTATCTTGCCTCATACTTTGTGAGGCATAGATCCAACCATCATTCGAGACGTCATAAGGCGTATTATAAAAGCCACAAAGGTCTAATATCTAGGCTAAAAGACAAAAAGGAAAGGAAAGGGATTGTAATTGTAAAGTGGTTTTCTGAACTTTGTATGTGTATCGGGGGCATCAATTTGCATCATTCCAATGTTTGTGGTTCTTGCAATTCCACTAAAACTAACACATTTTATGACGCCACTGACAGTGATCTACCAGAAGCTACTATTCTATTGATATTCATGCAGATCACTATCAGTGATCAGTGACATCATAAAACATGTTCATAAAACACGTTAGTTTTAGTGGAATTGCAAGGACCACAGATGTCGGAATGGTAATTGGAATGGTTCAAATTGATGCTATCAGTATCCATGATACACATACAAAGTTTAGAAAACCACTTTACAATCCCTTTAAGTCATCTGTCCACCATGGCTATAAATAAATATGATAAAGCAGTACGTAAGTTAGCTGACAACATAATATTCATATAGTAGATTGAATGAATTGAAAGACAGTCTGATCTGCATTTGACATCATCATAAAACTATCTTTATATTAACTCCTTTTTTCTCACCTGCTTTTTCCTTTTATTTTCAGTTCTTATCGACGCCGATCCAGGTCTAGATCAAGGAGTGTATCTAGAGATAGAAAAAGAAAAAAGAAAAGTCGTTCTAGAAGTCCTGAAAGAAAACGATCACGATCTAGAGACAGATCAAGAAGAGATAGATCTAAAGAGAGAAGAAGATCTAGAAGTAGATCTAGGGATAGAGACAGAAGAAGAAAGAGAAGATCCAGATCACGTTCTCGTTCTAGAGATAAAAAGTAATTGAAAATTTTAATTTGAGTATGTTATATACACCTCTAAGTAGTACAGAATAAATGTTCATCAACAGACTTACTGTGTATCAAAAACTGTGATTTGTAGAATTTTCAGATAATCATGATTCTGTTGTATAAGTATGACACAAGTATTTTAAGTTTGAATTTTTTAATTTTAATTACTGTAATGATAATCAATTCTTAATCATAGGAAATCAAAGAAAGGAAGGTCTAAATCACCAAGTAAAGTAAAGAGTTGTTCACCAAGTAAAGAAAAGTTTATCCATAGAGAGGGTGCATTAACAGTTAAAGATGAACCTCTTAATAAAGTAAGTCAATATTCAGTGTCCTTGTAGCTGAAATCTCAAACTTATTCATTCTTAGTTATTGATTGTGAAAATTAATCTTAATTGATCTAATCCCTAAATTTCGTCCTTTAAAGTCTCCATGAGCTGTGAATTATTTTTAAACAGCAGTCTCAAAATTTTAAATTTTATGTATATTAGACGTGCAGTAATCAAATCCATCGATTTCCAAGTGTAGAGGTTCCTTTACTGTGCACATAACTTTATATTAAACCAACTTTGTTTTGGATTACAATAGGAAGAAGAACAGAAAAGATTAGAAATGGAGATGCAGAAACGAAGAGAAAGAATAGAACAATGGAGAGCTGAAAGAAAGAAAACTAAAGAATTGATCCCTATAAATATAGCACCACCAACTAAAACATGGACATTAGAAGATGAAGATGATGAAGATGAAGATGTAGAATCACAAGAGAAAAGAGCTGCTGATGCTGATGAAGTTGATCCATTAGATGCTTACATGCAGGTTTGTTTTAATACTTCAGAAGACTATTTACATTTTGTTCCAATGCCCAGATTAACTGCCAAAAAATGGTGATTGTGCTCCTTTACGACAATATTTGATTCAATTTATAATTTTTGGTGATTTTTTTTTTTAGATTTTATGTTTGTCTGCAGGACTTATTAAAAATTGAATTTTCATCTGGTTAGAGTACTCTATTTTGTTGATTTAATTATGTTTTATTATATTTATATTTTAGTCTGTAACTGATGAAGTCAAACAAGATAAGAATGGACCTGAAAAAATGGACACTAGTTCATCAGCAAATGTAAGAATTTTTAAATAATTTGAGTACTACTAGATAACAAAGAAACAAAAGCATGTATTTTCCCAATGTGCTTCATCTTTTTTGACTATCTTGTACAATTATTCTTCTTTGATAAACATAAGAACTTACTTGTGCTAAAGGTAATTTGTCTTCAGACTTTCCATAATTTAATTAATTTGTGTGTTACTAAAGCAATTATTAAACAGATACTTAAAACATTTGATTTTATATTTCATTTAGTGCCATGACAGTGAAGTCTTTGCTTTAGTCCTTGGTTAGCTTCAAGTCTTAGTATACTTTAAAAAAATTATTTAATATTTTATAGAATAACGGTGCTAATGGTACAGCAGTAGTTACTACTATAGCTCCTTCTACTGGTAAAGTTACATTTATTACAGCAGTAGCTAAGAAGAGAGCTGAACCTATATTTAAAGGTGAATTAATGGAGAGCAATCAAGATGCTATGGAGGTTTGTTTTATTTCCTATTAAAGTTTTTGCAATATATCTATGTAACGAATCAATAGAAATTTTTACACAAATTCTTGCGACCGTTTCACAAAATTCTATAAAATTATGTCCTGATTTCAATATATATTTCATGTTATTTGTGTATAATTACAGTATTCATCTGAAGAAGAAGAGGAAGGTATAGATGTCACTATGGCTAATATTGATAAGATGAAGAAAAAGGTAAGGTTATCTCCCTTGTAATATGTAAAATACCTCAATATTATATCCTTTTGAATTCGCTGAAAGTTAAACCACTTTGGTACAAATAGATGGTGAAATACCAGGCTGTACATTGTAAAGATATTTGAATGTTGTGAATCATAATTATATCGTTTCTTCTTATCTTTTCAGGATTTGGTAGTTGTAGATCATACCAGAATTTACTATGCTCCATTCCGTAAGAATTTTTATGTGGAAGTTCCTGAAATAGCTAATTTATCACCAGAAGGTAAGAATGTCTTTTATTCTTTATCACAAATTTGCATGTTTAAACAACTGTATGTTACATTTCTCAGTCACATGGATTGGTGTTTGTGAATTTCTGACAAAGATATTGAAAATCGATGAATCTTAAGTTGAAATGTTAGTAGTTTAATGCAACATCACTGGGGCCTTATTCTCAAAAACCTAATTTAAATAATAATTTTAAGGAATACAGCAATTTGATTGGATCATACAGTCAAATTCAAAATCAATTTTAGTAATTGACCAATCAGATGACTAGAACACTAAAATTAACTTAAGTTAAGTTTTAGAGAATAAGGTCCCACTGGTCTTTTATGCCATGTTTTATGAACACCTTATATAAATGTTTTCCTGTTTTGATTTTTTGTAGAGGTAGATGAATTACGTCTTGAATTAGAAGATGTAAAAGTACGAGGTAAAAACTGTCCTAAACCTATACGAGCCTGGTCACATTGTGGTGTCAGTAAAAAAATTCATCTTTGTTTAAAAAAGTAAGTAGTTTCTCACAATATCAATCTATTACATTCATTCTACTACCTTGACATCTTAAGGCATTCGTGTTTTTAAATTCCTGTGAATACAGTAATTCAGAGCCTCAAAGGGATTGTAAAGAGGTTTTCTAAACTTTGTATGTGTAACGCGGACACTGATAACATCAATTAGCGCCATTCAAATTTCCATTCCGACGTCTGTGGTTCTTACTATTCCACTTAAACCTCCTCTAATCTACTATTGATATCTATGAAGATCAGTGGGGGTGACGTCAAAAAAGGCGTTAGTTTAAGTGGAATTGCAAGAACCACAGACGTCGGAATGGAAATTGGAATGGCCCAAATTGATATTATCAGTGTACCCAATACACATACAAAGTTTAGAAAACCTCTTTAAAATAACTTTAAAACCATCATTTTAAAACGATGATGTCAAGACAATGGGTGAGGTCAAATCTCGTGTGAGCGTTCCGTATTAGTGTTAACATAAATTTAACACAACATTTGAACTCATTTTTCGTGTTAATATAGTACTTTTAGGGAATATATCTGCTGCATTTGTATCTGATGAATATAAATCATAATAATATTTTGCAGACAGAAGTTTATTTATAATGGTGTTATTGGACCAGTGAATATTTTTTAGCGCTATGATCTTTGATACTGTGCTGTCTATATTCTATTTAACATTGTTTATTTGTAGACATCAGTATGAGAAGCCGACACCTATACAATGTCAAGCTATACCAGCTATAATGTCGGGTAGAAATTTAATAGGTATAGCTAAAACTGGTAGTGGTAAAACACTAGCATTCTTATTACCAATGTTTCGTCATATATTAGATCAACCTCCACTAGATGAAGAAGATGGTCCAATCTGTAAGTTTGTTTTATGGTTATATTATATTCTTTTACACATTAAAGGCATGTCCAATTCTATATTGATTGGTATCGCTGCAAATATAGTTTAATATATATAATGGAGTTTCTATTCTATGATACAAGTTTTGAAATCAATCATACCTATCTTTGCTACACCTGACAATAACTTCAGTGGTTTGGTAAACGTATTGTAAACGAGAGGGATTTACAAGTAATTCGAAACCGGTTTGATATATCAGATACGTTTTTAATCAAGACGCATTATATCTTTGGCAAAATACAAATTTCAACTTATCAAGACTTTCCGCTGAATGACCACCATATTAAATCTGACGAATCCACCCTAAGAGGCAGATTAACAGATTGGATATTCAGATTCCGGGCAAACCGTTGTAAACCAGTGACACTGATTTGGAATCTAGTTTCAGATTGGTTGTAAACGAGTAGGGACTAAGTAGTATTCATGGGAGGTAACAAAATCAGTTGTTGAACTAGATTTTGTAATGGGGTTGTAACTTCCTCCCATTAATTAGAGAATGTTTTCTTACATCTGAATACAAGGTTATTGTTAGACAATGGCCACCGTAGATATGATTAATTTTAAAATATTTTGAAGAAAAGAAAAGGTACTGTAGATTTGGTCACAAATTCTGTTAAATGAAAAATGATATTAGAAAATTGAACCCCATTTTAATAACCAATTATCCCAAAGATTGTGATATATCTGAAAATTTGAGATGAGATCTTAGCAATTAACTTTCTAACAAAGTAACCCCCTCCAAAACTAAAGATTGTTTTAACAATTGAACAGATAAAGACAAGAACCAGGCAATGAAAAATATAGAATTGAAAAAACAATATTCTTATGAACAAGGTTTTGATGTTTTTTATGAAATTATTTGACATTCTGGATGATATAGTTTGTGTTTTTATCGATTGGTAAAAGAATTACGATAGCTTTCATATTACAAAGAAACTCAATTCATCCTCTGAGATGCACTATTTTATTAGTTCAATTATAAATTCTATATGATAATTGATTAAAAATCAATATATGAGTGAGATATAAACAGATGGAACACTTGACATTTACTTTTTTTCAAATTAAAACCCACTGTGAAGTCATTTTAAGCATAACATTCCTGGTTGCTATAAATATCAGAATGTTCGATTTGTTTAAAATAATAGTCAGTGATATCTGGAAATAGAAGTTATCTTGTCATCTACCAACACCTACTATTTATTGATGCATTGTGTTGGATATAATGATTGCTATGTATCGGCACGATTATTTAACTCTTTAATAACAAATAACACAAATATAAGTCTTTTATTTTTGGGTATCCAATTGCAAATGGAAGTATTTTATAACTATATAATTTTTTATTTGAAAACAAGTTTGACTTTAAATCAAGTTGATAATTTGTGTTTTTTACAGTCTTTGCAGTTCTTAAAGATATTTAAGTTCTGCCCCCCTTTTTTTTTTCTAAGGATAATAAAGAGCTTGATAAAGAGTGTGGTTAAATATGCTGTAAATAAGAGCAAATTTACCTATTTCAAGATTCATATTTAAGCACAGGTTTCATAATTATTAATAAACTTTGAATTTTCTAATGAGAATTGCTCAACATAACTTTTAAATATAATAAAGCGGGCTAAATTTGAAAGGTTTAATTGCATCTTCAGTTCTACTACACTTTACTTAATCCAACATATTTTAATAACATTGGATAAGATAATTCATGTCCTCTGTAGGTTAATGCCACTGTTCTGGAAATATTTTCTTCTTGTTTATTGCATGGCATTGCCTATCCTTAGTTAAGAATTCTAATTTTCATTCAGATATATTTTCTTATGAGGATCTGCTTACATTTGATTTTGATTTTCTCACAAAACATTTTTCACTTATTTTTAACAAAGTTTCCATTTTTTGTAATTCCTCTGGTGAAGCTTCAACTCCAGATTGACTGGAGTCTTTTGACGTACCGGGATCTGTTATAGTCTTGCGTTTAAGCCGGCTAACTGGTTGGTTGTATTCAGATGTATGACTGTGAGTTGGTATTGGATTGTCTGAATGATTTGAACCTTTAGATGTACTAGGAACCACTGATGCACTTGAAACCATTGATGCACTCGGAACCACTGATGTACTTTGGACCACTGTTGCACTTGAAACCACTGATGCACTTTGGACTACTGATGCACTTGGAATCTCACTTTGATTCGTGCCCTCTGATGTTGAAGGGTTCAATAGTGTGTTAGATTCACTTTTGTTCAATGAGTGGCCATCAATAATTCCACCATTTTGTTCTCCTCCTTGGCTGAAAACATCATCAGAAATTGTTGTCTGATTATCTGTATAGTGCGATTGAGAGGTTGACCTACTGGACATTATTTCTTCAGCCTCTTTTAACTGTCTCTCTCTTTCACTTCGTGATGGGTATCTTATAGTGGTTGGTGGTTCTCGTACCACAGGTCTCTTGTAACGTCGTGATAGTTTAGGACTGTACCTCTTTGGTTTCGTAGGTGGTGATTTCGCTGTATTTGATGTGTTACTAGTTTTAGGAAGATGAGATTTAGCATGTCGTACAGGAGGTATAGCTGGTGCATGAATTGGCTTGAAATAATTCCTCTCATTTACTTTCTTTTTAACACTTTGTTTTTTCTGTTCAGTGTTTTCTGTCTTTGTTTGTCTTAGTTGAACAGACCTGGTTTGTCTTGCGTTTGGTGATTGAGACCTGACACGCCTTCTGCTCACAGCTGGTGATTTTTTAATAGAATTTAGTCCTTCACTAGATCTTTTAGTTGAATCTTTTGAAACAACTTTAATATCACTTTTCACAATAGATTGGTTTTGCACTTTGGAAGATGAACCTAATTTTGATTGATTTGTTTGAAGCAGCAGAGATTGTTTTGATTGACTTTTCACATCCGAATGATTTAGAATTTCTGGTTGTTTCTTTTCGACGTTCTGGGATAACGTTTCCATTGGTTTACTGTTCACAAGAGAATTTGTTGACTTATCAACATCTTGATCAGCAATGGACTCTGTATCCTCATCTGGTACATGTCTATTTAAATACTCCATTAATCTGGCAACTCTGTCTTCAACATCATCTAAATTTTTACTAGGTTCGTCCTCCTTTTTTGCTTCTTTTTTCTTTACGGTTTCTTGTGATCCAAGTTCTTTTTGTACTGATTGTAAATAATCAACTTCTTCTGGTGTAGTGTCAGATGCATCAATCACAAAACTGTTGGAGGATTTTACAGACTCTGTGTCCTTAGTAGTCATCTCAATCAGAGACTTTGTCAAACTTTTCATTTTCTCTGCTTTATAATCTGCATATTGATCTGGTAAAAACCATTCATCATAATTTTCTTGTAAATATTCTTTTTGATCCATATTATTATCTTGTTGATTGAGGTCGGATGATGTGAGACTAATGCCACTGTCTTGTTGATGTTTTGGTAATAATCCGTGTATTGCACTAGTGGAATGTTTTGATGCCATGCTTCCTGATACAGTATTGGTATCATTGATATCCTTTATTCTCCCATTATTCTGTCCATTTGGTAAATTGGAATCGTGTAATCCTGTTGTAGTATTTCCATGGGAATATAGATTGTTTCTATTATTATTGTTTATAGATACTTCAGAAGCATGTTTTATATTAGATGTACTTGTTTTATATATGTCGGGAAGTTTATCAAAAGATCTTTCATTTGTTTCACTTTTTATTGGTTCAGTTTTTATTGGTTCGTTATTTATGATATTGGGTAGCTTAAGAACACTAGCCATAACTTCTTACCATATATATCTGAAATAAAAAAATATAACCATTGAACATATTTCTAATCAAGAATTAAAGGGATGGTGAAGAGGTTTTTTAAATGTTTTTTATGAATCAGATATATATAATTGATTTGCACCATATGAGTGCGTGGGCCTACTTTATGAAATAGTAAGAGACATATTTTTCTACAATTTACCTTTAGATGAGTTTTTTAACAATGAAACAAAAAACATAAACGTTTAATTTTTACAATAGTTTTGTCATTCAAAAATTATTTTTCATTCAAACTTTCAGATTTTTTTTGGATTTCAGTCTATAGTTTTAATTAATTAATTGAGCAAAAAAAAAATTTAACCTCTAAAAAGTAACACCTTCCCAACACACTGAATTTTTTTTTATTCCATATAAAATTGAAAAGGCTAAAAAAAAAAAATTGTACTGAATATAGAGCTGGGAATGAAATCCATCACTTATAGAATAGATATTTATCATTGATCTGTTTGTTTTAGAATATGTCATGATAACAGACAATATGACAGAACAGTACATGTAAATAATATGTTTTTATTAATAAATGAGACAGATTTATCCTGAAATAAACTAACAATCTATTTTTGATTTATTATTACATGTTTTATATTTTCACTTTATCATGCTAAATAAAGAAACAGAAATTTTTAGGATCAATTTTGTAAAACTTGGAATAAGTCTTTTCATATGGTATTTTGTAAGAACATGATATTTTATATCAGTTTCTGCCTTCATTTGAAACAGCTTTTCTTTTTCTCTAAAGACATGAATTTTGAACTTAAAGTGATATTCAATTAATACTAGAATTTTATGACAAGATAAACAAAGATAGTGGACCACGGCCATATACGCCTAACAAAAAAGTCGAAAAAGGAAAAAATTTAATCAGGAGAAAACAAAACTTTCTCAAACCTTTCGATAACATCCATTTTAAGTTTCATCAAAATCGGTTGAAAACTAAGAGAGTAATAGCATATTTAAGATTTGGGGCAAGGGCAATAACTCTGCTTGTAACAATCGAAAATAGCTCAAATTCGAACTTGATCTTCGTTTTCTGATTATATATACACATATCAAATTTCATTTGATTCCGTCAAAAACTCTAGTTTTTAGAGCGTTTACAAGGAAATGTTGATGGACGGACCGACGGATTTGAGGCAAGGGCAATAACTCTGCTTCTAACGATCGAAAAAAGCTCAAATTCGAACTTGATCTTCGTTTTACGAATATGTATACACATATCAAATTTCATTTGATTCCGTCAAAAACTCTAGTTTTTAGAGCGTTTACAAGCAAATGTTGATGGTTGGACCGACGGATTTGGGGCAAGGGCAATAACTCTGCTTCTAACGATCGAAAATAGCTCAAATTCGAACTTGATCTTCGTTTTATGAATATGTATACACATACATAGAGAGATGAGGGCGTATAAAAACTATATCTTAATAATTGACGTTGAATAATTTGATCAAACAAAATTTTAAAATGTAAAATGTAGATCATGCCAACTAACATGAAAGCTAAAAGCATATAAAATATTATTAAGTAGATATTTCCTCTCACAATTGACTGATTTCACCTCTTAAATTTGACTTGAAAATAATGTTTAAATCATTGCAATTCAAAAGATCAAATGACAACTCTGGCATAAAAATTATGACAACTCTGACATATAAATGATGACAATTCTAGCATATAAATGATGAAAGAACCATGTAATACAGAATTTTAAACACATAATGCCCAGAAACAATAGCAGATATCAATAAAAATATTTTGAAATAAAATTTGACATCAAGAAATATATGAAATTTGATTGATAGATTTCATGAAAAAATATTTTGAGATCCTAGCCCTTTATATACTTGAAGACATTTCCCTTCATTTCATTTAGTAGGATCAACATATTTTTAGGCAGAGGAAATATTACATAACTTTCCGAGATATTTTAGTTTTATACCTATTATACTTGTAAAATTTCTGCTCTTGTCAATATCTGACTCAATTTTTGTTAAAAAGGACAGAAACATTTACTTCTAAGCAATTAAATAATGGTTTACAGTTTTTAAAAAGTTTACTGCAAATATCAAATACCGGTACAAACAGACATATTAGAAATAATAAGATATAAGAAAAAAAGATTTACCGTTAGTAAGAATTACATCTTCTCTCCATATGAAATCTTGATATTATGACGTAGATTATTAAAGTTTTTATTAAAATTCTACCTTGGCTACAGTCAATAAATAGCCTGGGTTGCTTTTCCTTCCTTCGTTCTTCTCCTTCATCAATCAATAATCAATACAAATCTTTACAGTTGGGTACCTTTAAATTACTTTCACCACTATTCTTAAGTTTGTCAAGAAAACTTTAGTACACGACAAAGCAATCTCGTCTATGACAAGACATTTTGTTTCTCTAATTATAATATTTGGCTCGAGTGAAAAGCTCACCTACCAGTACTCTTGACTGATAAATGCAAACTCAACTAGAAATTGTTTTATAACATTTATAAAACGGGTCTATTTAAAAATAGTCTGAAATTTTTTTTATTGTTAATTCAAGACTTGATGGTCTTTATTTTCAATTTTTCTTAGATTCTTTTGTAAGGGTTAACTGATTATTGTTTTTACAGTTCTCAGGAATTCTGGTCTTCTAAGATAAAGGAGATTCCTCATGTTCATATTTTTTGGAAGTTTGTTCAGCAAGCTTCTACATCAAAGATCCAGGGTTAAATCCTAGCATTGGTTGAAAAAACACTTTAAAAATTTTTGACCTGATCTTGACCTTGTGCTAGTGGTTCAGGTCAGAGAGTCATGGAAAAGGGGCTGCTTATTATTGGTATAATAAACCTGAAGCTACAGACTGTGAAGAGTAAGGACCCTTTGACAGTTTCTAAAAATATTAGGACGTCTGCCCTCACAAAATTTCCTTCATTGTACACTTCGTCATTTCTCATTTCATCTTCTGACCAAATCAGTTGCAGACGTAAAAATTCATTTCATTTTTACAAATTTTAAAAGTTATCAATTGACACAATTATGATTTGGTGAACGAACTAAACTCGACTCTGATTTTACAATTTACAGTTATTTAATTTAAGTAATGTCTGTTTTGATTAGATTTATGGGGGAAGAAAGAATGTGAATGTTTGATTAATTAATATATTGTAGGAGTGCTGCACTTGCTATTATTTTTATAGTTGCTGTTTGTATACACTGCAACCTGTGTTTACATTGTAATATTGTTATTAGTTTTATTATGATTATTCGTGCCATTTTGCAAAATCCATTGAATGTGGAAAAGTTATATACTCTATGTATGTCTACTTGTTCATTTGATGTATATTCATAGAATCAATTTGCTTATTTATTAAGTTGGAAACATGAAAACAGAGTTTAGTAGTGAGATGTGGGCATAGGCGTGGATTTGTCAAAAATTTTGGGGGGAGACGAACTAGGATGGTTTGTAGAGTTAAATTTCGTCGCAAAGCACCGCAACCGCAAACCCAAACAAAAGGTCCTCGCCCTAGAAAAAAGGTGAAAATGGCACTAATTTGGTGCATTCTAAAAGATGTTGCGATATTTGAGTTGGCAATTGGGACTTCCCACTCTGATTTTCATCTGATTGATTTTGATTCTCCAAAAGATCTTTCTTATTGATCAAATTATGGGGGGGTTGGGGGATGCTTATAATAAAAAGAGTTTTATATCTTGAAATTTTGTCTTCTATTTCTTGAGGAAGTCCATCTTTATTTTGGTAACTATAGTGTTATAATGATGTAACAAGTTATAATAATAGTTAATTGTTATGATTGGACCAGTTTAAATAAACATTATAATAACACACTTTAATTGTTACAATTTTCTCTCTCATTAAACATCAACTATCATACAACTATTAAAGAGATATTGTGGTTCAATAGTTAGCTCAATTCCATCTTCTTTGGAATGTAGATTGGTATATTAGGAGAAGACCTAGAGAATGAGTTGTGAGCCCAACCAAAACAAGAACCAAACCCCTTGATCTTCCATATTGTCCCCTTTAAGACCAAAACAGTTCTTCCAGAGATGTTGCAATACCATTTTGTCACTGTCAACTTCTTGGTCACTCAAAGAGTTGTTTTCTATTTTGATAATGACAGAATGACTTCATCATCTGACTAGAAATTAGTTTCAGCCAATTGCCTTCTCAACTATAGGAACAGAAGACCTATGAAGTCCATCAGTTAAATAAGATGGCTGTTGGAGCAGTTTAAAGGCACAATCATGTCTAATTCAACAATCCTCCTATGTTACTTCAGTTATCAAAAATTTGTTCTAAGAGCTTCACTGCAATTAAAGTCTTAAGGGGTTTAATTTGGAGTTATATCTTGAAAAGTCGGATGGAATATTGTTTTAGAAGAAGAGAACTTTGACATTTGCCGCAAGGGAAATTATGGATTGCCCTCTGTTATTTTTCATTTCTATAGAATTTACTGTTATTATAATAATTTTAGATAGATATATAAGAATGAGAGTAAGTCACTAGGACACATTGTTATTACCAAACCAATATCAATATTTTATTTGTATATAATACATAGATCTCAAATAAAACTAATTGATGATGCTCTTTAAAGCCAGTGTTATTTTTACCTGAAAGAAAGGAAGCAGGCAGTATTTATTACCATGGTTACAAACATTACCTCTATCAACAACCATTTTTGTCTTTTAACTTCTACTCAATTGAGTCATCAACCTTAGAAAAATAAACATACGAAGTGGGTATCTTGTAAAAATAACTGTATAAGAGATCAATATAGATTGATGTCATTTTAATAAGTGAAGTCATGTTGATTATTATGATATACTTGTCTATTCAGTCTATTAGTTAATTACTTTCTATATTCAGCCATTTATTTTCACTCTTATATACTTTATCATCTATTTAAACCACTTTAATAACACACCCATTGACGCCATGATATTACATTCTAAGCCAAGACAACTAAATTAAGATCTTGTAGCAATTTTCATTAAGAATGCATACAAAATTCATAAAATCTAGTAGAGAAAATGCCCTTATTAACAAAATTACAGCCAAGCAGTTATTTTGGAACTCCAATCAGACATGACTGGTTGATAAGATAAATATATGATATGATCTTACTTTATCAAGACTTATATATATTGTATTGTCACAGGCAATGCCACAGATTAGTTAGTAACATTGGAACAGAGCTTTAAAATTTTCTACGCTTAGCGTCTGACAAACTTCATATAAATGTTTTTGCCAGTTTATTCAGCTTGAAACATGATAATACAATGTTTGTTTCCCCAAAGAGGTTAACAAGATTCACATTCATTCCACAAAAGGAATATTACAAAATCAAAATTCTTATACATGGTTAATAGCATTTTCATCAGTGAATATACTTAGTGTCATAACTATACTACAGCTTACCTGTATAATCTCATAAATACAAAAAAATAAACTTTTTCAATAATAACTTGTAATTTTATGAATGATTACTTAGTTTGATGGATGTTTTGGGTTTTGTTTTAATACTTAAGACACCACTGATGAATATTTACTATCATGTCCAAAGATTGAGAATTTAGAGTTTTTATACGCCCTCATCTCTCTATGAGGACGTATATTGTAGTCACCCCTGTCCGTCCGTCCGTCGGTCCGTCCGTCGGTCCGTCCGTCCGTCGGTCCGTCCGTCGGTCCGTCCGTCAACATTTGCTCGTAAACGCTCTAAAAACTAGAGTTTTTGACAGAATCAAATGAAATTTGATATGTGTATACATATTCATAAAACGAAGATCAAGTTCGAATTTGAGCTATTTTCGATCGTTAGAAGCAGAGTTATTGCCCTTGCCCCAAATCCGTCGGTCCGTCCATCAACATTTCCTTGTAAACGCTCTAAAAACTAGAGCTTTTGACGGAATCAAATGAAATTTGATATGTGTATATATATTCAGAAAACGAAGATCAAGTTCGAATTTGAGCTATTTTCGATTGTTACAAGCAGAGTTATTGCCCTTGCCCCAAATCTTAAATATGCTATTACTCTCTTAGTTTTCAACCGATTTTGATGAAACTTAAAATGGATGTTATTGGACCTAAATCGAAAGGTTTGAGAAAGTTTAGTTTTCTCCTGATTAAATTTTTTCCTTTTTCGACTTTTTCGTTAGGCGTATATGGCCGTGGTCCACTATCTTTGACCAATCTAAGAGGTGGTATTGCTTTAATTGTAGTCATTTTCTTGCATTTCATTATTGTATTCTCTCTATTATAGGTGTAATATTGACCCCTACCAGAGAGTTGGCGTTACAAATAGCATCAGAATGTAAGAAATTTGCTAAACCTCTAGGATTACAGACAGTATGTGTTTATGGTGGTACAGGTATATCTGAACAGATAGCTGAATTAAAACGAGGCTGTGAGATTATAGTATGTACACCAGGCAGAATGATTGACATGTTAGCAGCTAATAATGGTAATTTTATTTTATATCCCTGTCAACCTGAGATTAGTAAGGAATCTCTTATGATGACCATGTAGATCTAAACATTCCAATACATTCTTGGGTTAAGTTGACTTTGAGTTGCTGTTCAAACGGTCCATCTCAAAAAAATGTTTGCAATGTGTTCTAATTGGAATCTTTTGTCCAAAAAATACATTGATGTTCATTAGCAACTGCAATATAAATTCATTGTAATGTGTTTGCAAAACAGGTCCAGAAGCTAAATTTTAATGATAATGCTATCTTCATTACCAGTGTGTGGAATTTAATGCCCATAAATTTTTAATTGCCATGGTAAATGTATGATATTGTTCTGTTGGAGATTTAGGGACCCGAGTATGTCACACATACGTGTAATCCTTCTTCATTCTATTTAACTAGGCAATATCTTTGTTCCTATGACAAGGCGCTATATTTCAGTACCAAATGATGACATCCAACAGAAGCTGTTCAACATTAACATGGTATATATTTCATAGAAATATATCAAACAATTTATTTAAATTCAATTTAACTTCTATTTCTAAAAAAATATATATATCAATTTATTTTCAATTAGACTTCTATTTCTTAAAAAATATATATAACAATTTATTTTAAATTAAACTTCTATTTCTAAAATATATTATATCATTGATTATTTCATACACTATGAAAGATTTTCACTTTCATAAAAGATTTTTAGAAATAGATTTTAATTGTTGAAATGGTAAGTGTATGTTATCAAGCATGGATACAAATGGTCAAATGATTGCAGATTTTGTTTTTGTTAGATCAAATTTTTAATGATATTTTTATCTGTTTCATTTAAAAATGTGCCTGGTTTTCTGCTCTTTTAAATTTCTGTCAAATTTACTCATCAATAAAAATCTGTTCAATTCAACATCAAAATCTTTTTTTTGTTATCGTTGTTTATTTTTTCTTTAAAACTAGACACATTTTTGCTTGAGATTTTCTGTTTTCTGTAATATTTTCTAATAATGTCTAACTCTAATAACATAAATATTGTTTAATTACAGGTAGAGTTACTAATCTAAGAAGATGTACGTATGTTGTTTTAGATGAAGCTGATAGAATGTTTGATATGGGATTTGAACCCCAGGTAAATTGAACTGTCTTTACTTGTACTTGTTATACAAAGAGCTCAATTATATAGTGATGTTGACATAAAAAGGTCTCCTTTTACAATACCCCTCTAGCATGCTATAGCTGGGACTGAGCATGGTAAATTCAAATGAGGTTATTGTTAGATTTGATGTTACATTTTAAGTGAGTTGTCAGCAGGGATTTGACGAACTTTCAGAAGCACTGGTTGTGCCATTAAATATTTCTTTCCTTTAAACCCTTGGTTCCCAACAATTTGGACTCTTCTTACCCCTATTTTTTTAAAGCAATCTCCTGGTAACCCTTTTCCCATTTTAAGTAAAATTAAGACCAACATGAAAGTAAAGGATATTTGTCGGTTGATAAAGTTTGATATTTAATCCATTTTTTAAAAATTGGCCAAGAGGCTTCTCAGGTACCCCTTGGTGGTGTTCCCCTAAGGGTTACTAGTACCCCTGGTTGGGAACCAAGGATTTAAACCAATAACAGCTAATCGCTTAGCAGACATCAATCCAGCTTGTTAAATAATTGTAGTATATTGTATCATTATTTCCTATAGGTAATGAAGATTATAGATAATGTAAGACCTGATAGACAAACAGTCATGTTTTCAGCAACATTTCCTAGACAGATGGAAGCTTTAGCTCGTAGAATATTAGATAAACCTATAGAGGTACAAGTTGGTGGTAGAAGTGTTGTTTGTCAAGACGTTCAACAACATGTTGTAAGATATCTTATATTTTTATTTCATCACTTCTTCAAATACTCCCATTATTCTGTTGATTAAACACTGCCTTATGGAAGGAGTCATATTAAACACTGCCTTCTGGAAGGAGTCAGATAAAACACTGCCTTCTGGAAGGAGTAAAACTTTTTATAAAACAAAATATGGCAGAGATAAAGTAAACTAAAGTGGTGCTACAGATTATCCTAGAATAATAATTGGTGTCCAATTCAGTTCTAATTAATGCCACAAATTTTGTAACTGAATTATAATGTAAAAATTCTAGGCTTTGCAATAATATATGAAACAAACATCAAAATTTCAGAAAATGGCTTTATGTTAAGATTTTGTGAATTAAAAGTAGCCTATTATTGGTATGTAATTGAATATATTTGTTTAATTTCAGATATTAATTGATGAAGATCAGAAGTTTTTTAAGTTATTAGAATTATTAGGTTTATATCATACTGAAGGTGCAGCTCTAGTATTTGTTGATAAACAAGAACATGCTGATGATCTTATGAAAGATCTAATGAGTCATTCTTATCCCTGTTTATCATTACATGGTGGTATAGATCAATATGACAGAGATAGTACTATTGTTGATTTTAAAAATGGTGTTGTTAAATTACTGGTATGTCCTATTTTTATCCCTATTATCTTTTTGGGGAGTTTTATAGCACAGTTGGTTAGAGTCTTGGTTCTGTACAATTGTTACATCATATGCTTGTGTCATTTACTGTGTTGGTTGTGGGTTTTAAGCTCGGTCTAGATGTAAAAGTTTCACAACCTGGAATAAGTCATCCCAGCTGTATATGGGTACAGAAGGATCAATGCCTTTAAGTTTGGACATGAACAAGCTGGTCTAGCTGGATCCCTGTTAAATATTACATTTCTACAACTGAGCCCTCTCACTATTTGGAGTGCATTTGAATTTTCTCATGTTTTCATGGCGATCATCAGATGCCATTGCCCTGTGAGTTAAATATTTTCTCAAACTATAACATTATGTTTGATTATTAGATAGCAACATCAGTAGCAGCTAGAGGTTTAGATGTTAAACAGCTAGATTTAGTAGTTAATTATGATTGTCCTAATCATTATGAAGATTATGTACATCGGTGTGGGTAAGTAAGATTTAAATTTTTATATCCTCCTGCACAATGGTTTCATGTAGACTGCTTTATTATTTCATTTTCACTTCTTTCAGTCAGCCCATAGTTGGCTCCAAGCTCCAAAATTTCTCAGCATTTGGAAAAGCTATCAAAGAAGGCTAAAGCTAATATTCCATATACGCGTCACCCGGTGCGTTTAAAATCATAATGGTTGGCTTTAGAGGGTATGATTCCATATATGCGGAAGCGATATCCGTCAAACAGTCTCTGTCATGCATAAAAAAAAAATCGCTGGGTGAACGCACATATTGAATCACATTTGACGCATGACGGATCCACAAGGGCCATTTATGTCCGCATGTGGCAAAATTGCATCTCATACACACTTCATTTTTTTTTAATCAAATTTGGAATGAATTGTCAATATTGAACCAGTGCTTAAGTTCCTTGCCGCAGTTTTTTGGACAATACATTTAAATAAGGCTATTGTAGAATCTCTCAGCTATGTATACATATACTGTAATTAGTTTGCGATATCAGCTGCTGTTGGAAGCGAACGTTAACTTGTCATCTACCAACCAACCTGTAATTCTTGTTAATAAATATACCGTAACATTTCAGTCGAACTGGTAGAGCGGGAAATAAAGGACAAGCGTATACATTTATTACACCAGAACAAGAGAGATATGCGGGTGATATTATTAAATCTTTAGAATTATCTGGTGCTACAGTATCACCAGATTTACAACTATTATGGAACAGTTATATTGAAAGAGCTAAAGCGGTATGATGTTTTTTTTTATTTTTTGATTCTTCATAGACGCCTTTTGCGAAAAAAATATTTGTGACTCAGTCCAATTCTTAAATTTGAAAACCGGTGTCAGCTTCAGTCTTGGAAAGACTGATAAAAGTATTAAGTTTACTTTGAAAAGCTACCCTATCATGTAAAAATCATCTTCCCTATACTTTGCAAAGTGAGGGTTAAAGGGATATGTTCACTAACCGTAATTATGTTCCAAATTTTAGCCTTCAAATCCCTGTTTATCCATAATATCAATATAGAAAATGTGCAGAAAATGAAAGATAACTGTAAAGGTACGGGTATAATTGAAGGGAATGTTGGGCAGTTCCAGTAAATATGAAGGGTGTTTACATAAATTCAATGCCCAAATCGATCCTCGAAAATGATGAACATTCCCCTTTAATAAGCTATTAAACATTGTAATTATATTATTTCAGGAAGGTAAAAAGATTAAAAGTTCCAGTGGATTTAAGGGTAAAGGTTTTAAATTTGATGAAACTGAGGCTCAGTTAGCTGATGATAGACGTAAGCTACAGAAAGCAGCGCTAGGTTTACAAGACTCTGATGATGAAGATGCTGGTGTAGATGTAAGTTATCATTGTTTATGTTGTACAATACAATAACGTTTATGTTGTACAATACAATAACGTTTATGTTGTACAATACAATAACATTTATGTTGTACAATACAATAACAACATATTTCTACTGTTTAAAAACAGTGCTCAATACATCAATTGTAGAGCGATACAGAAATATTATTAATGCCCCTAAGCAAACATTTTTAATCAGTGAATCTAAACTTGTTTCAAAGTTTTATGTGACAAAGTTCAGTAGGGAGAAATTAGGTCAGTACTGTTGTCTGAAGATTGCAAAACTTGAAAATCTGTGTAACATAACGTTTCATTTTCTGTTGTACAAGTCAATTATTGTGAAAACCCCTTTTCATTAACTTTGTATTTAGCAGGGGCAGATCCAAAGGGGGGGGGGGGGGGATCGAGCCCCCCCACCCCCCTCCCCCCCCCCCCCCCATCTTATTTTTGGCCGACCGTGCAGATCGTGGTACCCAATTTGGCTTTCGGCGCTCGCGATGCCTTTGAATTTGAAGCATGTTATATTTCAGAACCCCCTCCCCCTTTCTCTAAATCCTGGATCCGCCCCTGTTTAGGAGTTAGTCTATACTTTGTCATTCTCAAGTATTTTTTATACTTGACTTAAACTGATACAGGTAGATAGTAGAATGACCTCAGGGAGTCTTGTCCATCAGCAGAGCCAGAGCAGAGCGATACCTTGTTGACAAATCCAGTTAGTTAGCTCAAATTCAAAACATTAATGTTAATGATTTTTTACAGATTGATCAGAAGATAGAAGATATGTTTGCTAGTGTGAAGAGAGTAACTGATGTAGCTAAACCAATAGCTAACCTTGCTACTCAACAAGCTTCTACTAATCTAGAAAAATTAGAATTAGCTAAACGTTTAGCAGCTAGAATCAACATGTCAAAGAATCTAGGACCAGATGCTCAAGATATAACTCAACAGGCAGCCATGGCTTTCTTAAAGGGTGATACTAATGCTCCACAAGTTAAGGTAGGTTACAATTTTATGAGTTTTTTGGAATCATTACGCTACTGTAGTTTATTCTGGTAGAGGGTTCCTGCTGGTCTATCATAGGTGATATGGGTGAAAGCTACTCAATACGACAATACATTTTTTGCTTGTCAGTGAAGCATTGCCCAGATGTAAAAAAAAAAAAATGGTGCACGTTGAAAAAAACCTTTAACAGTTTCATATCGTAAAAAAAGTAGGCTTATGCTGCTTTCGTTGAAAAATTTTACTTATTGCACACTGCATGGCATTTCACCATCAATATTAGCCCAAATTTTCCTTCCAGTTCATAAGCTTCTAATACATTCCTGTTTCTCTTTACAGTCCAAGACAATAGCAGAACAGATGGCAGAAAAGATTAATGCTAAACTAGGATACAGACCTCAAGTTGAAGAAGATAAGGAAGCTGAGAATGCTGAAGAAACATTTAAATGTTATGAAGAAGAATTGGATATTAATGATTTCCCACAAACTGCTAGATGGAAAGTTACTTCTAGGGTAAGACTTGATAATCATTGTATTAAAATCAAGTTTGTATGCACATATACCATTGCAGCTACAAGAGCTAAAAGATGACATATTTCAGATCTTGTACTTCACAGACATTCCCCTTTAAGTGTTCCAAAGAAATTGTATATACGGTGGCCACTGTCTCTAAAAATGACCTTGTATGCAGATAGAAGAAAATCATCCAAGATTATTGGGAGGAAGTAGAATACGCGATAAAAAAGTTCCTGAGCTCATGCTAGTTACCTCCCTTGTACATTATCTTTCGTAGACAGAAGATGTTTGGTTGTCAGAAGTCAACAATGGAGATTTGAAAGTAGTGTGCTTCATCCGCCTGCTGCATACAAGGTTATTGTCTGTAGCGAGAATGGCCGACATATTTACGTTTGTGTTCCAAAGGTTAATTATTTAAACAAGAGTTATTGCACTTTACTCAGCCTTTCTCCACATAATTGATTCAAGTATCATAAATATGTTTAAAATGTCAATGCATGAATTGATGCATTAAAAAATATTTAATAATTTCTATTGAATGAATGATATTTTCAGGAGGCGCTGGCTCAGATCTGTGAGTATTCTGAAGCTGGTATTACTGTACGTGGTACCTATATATCGGGTAAAAGAGAATTAAACGAAGGAGAAAGGAAGTTATATCTAGCTATAGAGGGTACTAGTGAACTATCTATTAGTAAAGCTAAGAAAGAAGTTACAAGATTAATAAAGGAAGAATTAATAAGACTGGTAAGTTTACTTTCTGTGTGGATCTTTAATACCATTAAAATATTTTTGTTTTTGAAGGGAGAGTTGGATACATACATGCCATGGGTCATTTCCATGGTTACATCCAGTCTTGGGTGCAGAAAACACCTTGGTATTTTTGTGCCCTGTTTCCTGTCAGTTATGTAGGTCGCAGGGACTTGACTAATTCTGCCGTTAATGATCTCTCGAAAGGATAAAAGTAGTCTTCTGCCACTGTCCTGATAAAATTTCCGTCATTGCCTACTTTACAGGGTTTTTTTTTTTTTTTTTAATGATAATTTATTGTTATACGTTTTCTATTTCAGCAAAATTCTTACCAACCTATCAGCAAAAGCAGATACAAAGTTGTTTAGTTTTAATACAAGTGACTCAGTTTTTATTGTAAAGTGCTTTGTATATAATTTTAGTGTAGAAATTACCTATTTCTGTAAAATAAATCTCAAGCCAAGCTAAAAGAACTGTTGCTTATGAATGTTAAGTCATTGCCCTTCACCAAGGACAACAGTTGCATAAGAAGTGGATCCAAAATCAAATATTCAATTTTGTTTGGGTGCCCTTAATTGGTGAATTCTAAGTTCAAAATGAGTTCCACAGGCTCCCAAAAAAAAATGTTCGAATTCAAAATGGTGAAGGCAACAGAAAGGTAAATTTTTAATGGGACATATCTGGTTTAGTATTTTTTATTGAATCCGAATTGGAAAAGGCGAAACCTATTCAGATCTCCCAAATTGAGCACTACCTCTTCATATCAAGCCAAAGAAAGAATAAGACAAGATTTATGATGAATTTATTGAAGGAGATGTACATCATTGATATATTGGCTGTAACAGATGTGGAGAAAGATGAAACAATAGGGATGATATAAAATAAAATCCCTACAAATGATATTTTGGCACTGAAAGAAACACTTGGGGATGGATATAAAGTTCTATATACATATTGCACAAGAATACAGACTAGAAAAACAGCAGATTTTACCAAATAAGAAATACTAAATTATACAAATAATGAATTATTAGGTAGCAGCCTTGTATTGCATTGAATTAAAACAGTTAAAACTGCGCCATTATCGTAACAAAGATCATAATAATCTTTGTCAACTTTGAGGTAGAAATATTATGATGTTATAACAGTGATATGATGTTACATACTGTTTCCCTCTTAGCCATTTTTCTTTCAAATTGTGAAAATGGTAATAATTCATACAAAATGAGTCTGAGCAAATATAAATCAGTGTCCAAAATATTGAAATTAAATGTACAGAAAACCTTCCAATTATTTGCAAATTTTAACTTAAATCATACAAGTATTCACAATTTGGAATGCGTTTATCTTCAAAGTTCAACTAGAAACTGAGTTTCATTCTATCATATACAAATTATCTGTTAAATTATAGAGAAATATCCAACTTAAGACATGAGAAATTTAAAAGTAATTCCATCCCCAAAATACAAACTTATATAGACTCCACATCTGAGCTTCCCAACATATTTCCATATTGTACATCTCATAATTACAATATTTACATATTACACATACATTTACAATAACTAGTTTTCATGTCGTCTGCTTTATTTCATCCTAGCAGACGACTTGGCAGTACAATCTTTACATCTAATACCGGTACACAATGATATATGAATTGTGATAAGGAAAGCTGAAATACTTCTTCCTTCTTTCAAATTTATAGTAAGAAAGAATTTAGAGAAGTATAAATATGTAGGAAATGACAAAATGCTAGTCCATCATTGGTTGTTCTGTTAAAGTTCTATTATGACTTTAAAAAGTTATTATTTAACTTTGAACCCAACAATCAATGGTGGACTAAATGAATCTTCAATATTGAAGATGTTTAATGTAATTGATGAGCAGAATGTAACATAAATTATAATGACTAATCTAAGTAGTATTGCTAGCAGGGCTTGAAGGTCATAATAACGGGTATTAAGCTGGACGAAGCCGACTACTGGCTAGTTTCAAAGCATCATGGCCGCTGTTCTCACTAACAAACACTTGTTTAACAAGTACCAGTTTGGTTTGACTATGGTTCTATAGATGGATTAGATTTTTATGCAAAACTAGTGCACTTTCCTGCATAAATTTGAAGTCTACTTTGTTGCTAGGTAGAATAAATAGTTATTGCAACTTATTTTGTATCTTTACCACTTAAACTACCTGAAAATAAAGTGGACTGTTCTCCTTTTGCAGAAGTGCACCGTTTCCACCTTTGTTAATGTTAAGTATATTATTATTGTCTATATATGGTATAATATAAATGTGTTATTCTCTAGCTAGCTGTATATTGTAATGTTTTGGTAACTTGTTAAGTCTAGAATCAACCAGACATGTCTGTAACTCTCGTCTCAATCTATCAATCTTCTGTATCTAGTGCTTGGCCAGCCCAAACAGACTTCTGGTCCACTAGGCAAGCTCAGCAACTGAAACATGAGAAAATATAAAGATCCATTAACAATTGCTCTGTATGGTCAAAAGCTCACACTTCAGTTTAGTTTGTAGAGATAACTGCTCCGCAAGAAAAATAATACACAAAAGAAAATTATATTGCCTTTTATTGGTCACAACACTACTTTTACCCGGTAGATATTATGGTGTCTGCATTTTGTCAACTTGTGGGGGGGGGGGGGGTGTCCAGACTTGATGCATACCATTTACAATGGCACGGCTTACTGGTTGTTAACACTATATTTGCAGTAATACAATAAATTTAAATATTCTTACCATATAACTGGTCTTAACAGCTATAAATGAATAAAAGCACAACCATAAAATAAATTACAAAACAAAAAGAGTATATAATTATTTAGACTGTACTAATTTGATTTTATATTCTTCAGAAATTCCTTTTACCAGTTTTTCATTTTCAAAAATTTTACATTTATACCTTTCTATTAATAAACAAATTTATATTCTTGATTATTTGTGACCTAGCATCCACATGAAATTCTGAAAATCAAAAATCAAATTAGTGAAGCCTAGTAATATAAGTATTTTAAAGAAAAACAAAAGAATTGAAAAACTGCATGATGTATCATCTACATACCAACAGAATAAACTTGATCCACCTCATTCGGCCATGTTGCCTCATCTGAAATACAACGATCATCAAAAATTCAGCAACAAACAAATTTGACATTTATAAATTTACAACGCGTGATTGAAGACCAAAAAATACGGATGTAGGTGAAGAATTCCAAAGATTCAAAATGCAAATCTGAAAAGCTACAGTTCTTAATATTTTAGAACAACATAATTTTTTCATAGAATTCTGTAATATTCTGCTACACAAAAAAACTTACTTCGAAACTTTGAAAAACTTCTTAGGTTTTTGGAGCCACTTTGAATCCAAAAACTTGCTTCGATGCTTTTTCTTTTCTTCCTTGGAAGTAGATGCAACTTCTCCTTCAGAACTTGTAGAGGTTGGTCTAGATGTTGAAGGTGGGGAGGTACTACCAGTAGAATCTCTCTGTCTACCCCCAACAGCACCCTCTAATGGTGAGTGTAATGTCACTCCAAGATCAAATGATATAGATTGTTTACAAAGCACCCCAATGGTCCCCATTTTACTTCTGGTTCTTCTCTCTGGTGATTTAGGTGAAGTTGGTCGATCTCCACCAGAATGTTTTAAGATAGGAGATCTGGATGTAGAAGAACTAAATATTGGTCCACTCTGTGTAGTTGTTGGTCTAGCTCGACAAGTACCTATACTCTCTATAATATCATCTTTACCACCATATCTAGATGAAGAAGCAGCATAGGTAGCAGATCTATCTCGTCCTGGTTCGTGTTCTATTGAGTCTTGTCGGGTGGAGCTTAATGTTGGCATGGAGGAGTGATTTATTGTACTTATAGTTGATTCTGGTTGGATAGCACTTTCTGCAACACTTCCCGATGTAGTTGAGACAATAATATAGGATGCGGTCGTAGAAGATGGATCGTATGAAACACCAACTTCACATGACCTACGTTTCAATTTCGGTATGTTTGTCTGGGATATTGTCTGCAAAACGCTTTCTGATAACGTTCTTTCGGGAGAATCTATCACATGTTTTTTGGACAATTGTCCACCATTTGTCAAGTCTTTAAAGGGAGCACTTGATTTTGGTTTATCTGATCCACTGGAAGAAGGCAGTGTTCGTGATGATTGGACAAATTCAACCTGGCGATTTGAATCTGTCCTTGATGACAAAGATGTTATTGGTGAAGAATCTGTTGCTTTAACAGGAGTTCCTTCACGTGATTTCTTTAGAGCAGATTTGGTATAAATACCCGAAATATTCTCTTTGTCATGTCTTTGTAACATTTCTAGTCTTAAACGTTGTTCTTCTTTTTGTTGGTAACGTTGAAGAATTCTTTGAGTGAAGACTGAATGGCCCTTTCTATACCGCTGGCTCTCCTCCAAAAGCTCAGCAGCTGGCTTTAGTCGTCTTACTGGAGTCACCAGTCCAACACGAGGCAGATACAATGTTGGACTTGGTGTTTTCCGTAATTCAAGTACATGTTGATCTATTTCACACACTGTGGCTCTTTTATCTTGAATAGAGAACATCACACGACCTGGTTCTCGTTCCGATAATTCTGTTTTCCGACTCCTTACTTCATCCACACTTTTAGATCTTGATCCATTCTTAACACTGTGAATGAGAACCGGGGAATGTGTCAAAGGGGTGCTTTGTTTTGGTAATGGTGGTTTGTAAATTGGTTGACTGTGTTTTAATATTGGTTTAGGAGAAGCGCATCTACTGTTTTCTTTGTCTAATCCTTTTGATTCCCCCCTGGTATGGGGGTGTTTTGACCTAATAACTGGACTCGGTATAAGAGTTGCTTGCCCTGCCTCAGCTCTAGTTATTGTCCCTGAAGGTTGGCCCTGTTCATCCGAGTGTTTTTGTTTGTCTGAACTATCTACATGTTGTTCTTGACTATCTGTCACAGTTTGTGGGGAATACTCGTCATCAACAACAGAAGCAGTTTTAGTCAGTTTAGGTTTATCGTGAATCTGTTGTGATTCTGGAATGGGTTTTTCAGGGGTCTCAATCGTTACTCTTTTTACTATTTTCTTACTCTCTTCTTGATGAAATCCTTTCTGCTGTGGTTGTGATTTCGCCAAAGTGGGAGACCCCTTCTCCACTTTAGGGACATTAGTTTCAGGTTGTGAAAGATCTCTGGGCAGAGAAACAGTGGCAGTAGGCAAAACTAAACTACAACTCATTTCAAGGCTGCGTTCCATGGCACTTGATTTTTTCTTACTTTCCTCAGAATCACTCTGAGATTTTTTTTTAGTTTTTTTGGATTGGTCACTTTCTTTTTTAGTGTCTTTTTTAGATTTGGAATGAAATAATTTGGATTTTTTTTTCTCTTTTACTTGTTTTTCTTTCTTGAGTCCTTTTTTCTTACTAGTAGCTTCTGGCTCTAAGGATTCGACTGAAATGTATACAGAAATCAATCAAATTTAATCATTTCTTACCAAAATTTTCATTAAAGATCAAATAAAGACCTGTGAGCAGTATTCAATGATAAAATCTTTGTACTTAAAAAATAAATATAACAATATGTTTTTTTCTAAAGTGCAGAATAGGACCAAGTTTCGAAATAACACGCTTAATTTGATATCTTCTTTCTAAAAATTTAAGGATGTGAAACTTATTAAATGAATTGTGATTTTAATTTTCTTAAGCACTTGTTTGTTTTATTAATAATTAGGTATTGTTGAAAATAAACAATGCTAAAATATTATTCATAACTGAAACAGATTCAGAAGAAACTCAAACCAAAAACAAAATGTCAATGCACTTTTGAAGCAAGAAACATTCCATAACTGAATTATAACCTTACTGAAGTTTCAATTACAGTAACTAGCAAGTTAATGGCCAATTCTGAAAAGACCACAAGGAAAAGAATACAAAAATATCAAATTCTGTTTTAATCCAATTCTCATTATGTGTACTTAAATGAAATTTAGACAGTATGACTTGTCCACCCAATAATGTGTATATTTTTCTTAATTGTTGGCTTGAAGGACCAGAAGTACAAAAAGTAACAAAATTTAGTTTGTCAGATGTTAGTTATCTCCCTTGAAGAGTCTTGGGGCCAACTCTATTACCACTGAAGGATCCGTTGGAAATTGGAAATGGAGTGCAACCGGAGATCCACATGGTATCAGTCAATCAGCACTTGAAATATTGATAGTTGCAATAATTGTGTCATTATTATCCATGTTATTTTTCTTATTTATTATGTGATCTCCGCTATTGCACCGGTCTGTAGGTTGGAGAAAATGGAGAATCCAAATAATAGAAAGAATTTGGACGAATCCGGATAATCTGTTTTTGTAATAGAGTTGGTCCTAGTAGACGGGTGAAGTATGGGTGTCAAAGATTATTCAGGTGCAACATGAACTAATATTTGAAAGTCCCATTTTTCTGTCAGCTCCAAACAATAATTTGTCAGTCATAGCAAATATGGCCCACTTAGTTACGATAGGTACTATACTATGTTGTCTAACCTGTAGCTAATGGAATGTGTTGTATTGTTTCACCATCTTGTTCATCGTGGTCTGTTTGTGGTTGATCTGTTATCTCTCTCTTGTCTCCTTCAATCTGTAATATAAATAAACAGTTGTAGAAAGTAAAGAAACTAACCACAGATATTCTTAAAGGCATGATGCATATAGAAGCTATCATGTGAACTCAATTCTTTTAAAAAGCCATACAGAGAGTGTGAAATTACCCACAGCCAAGAGCAGAGCACCCTTCCTCCTATTTTTTAACATTAACCAAAGAGTCAAGAGCTTTTTATATGTATATAATATGTTTCAGTCCAATAACAAAATATTATTCCCATTGCTTACAATTCTTTTAAAAACTCTGATTGGTTCTGTAATAAGATCAAGAATTTTGCTGTAAGCTGACATGGTGCTCAGGATATCAAAAATAGTACCTAACATTATCACAAATACTCACATCTTTTGAAGCACCTTCAGCCTGTGTATAGTTATTCTCACATTCTTGACCTAGAGAATCGTCTTCATGATATTGATAGAGTTCTGATTCTCTTCTAGTGATATCAACTTGTAACATTAAGTTATTGACTTCTTGTAATAATAACTGTCTTTTAATATCCATTATTTCTTTATTTCTTTCTAAATGACTTAATCTCAAGTTGTTCATCTAGATATACCAAACAAAATATCAAAATATTTATTAAATAAAATATTAAAATATTTTTCAAAATATTCAATAAATAAAAATTAAAAAAATATTCAAATATTATATCAAAATAATAATATTACAGAATAATATATCAAAATAATTATCAAAATATTCATTAAATTAAATATCGAAATATTAATTAATTGCTTGTCTAATATTGCTAATGTCAAAATTAATAATATATATGAAGCTCAAGGCTTCAAGTGTTCCAAATGGTACATGCAATCAGCTAACAATACCAAAGACAACAACCTTAAATTTCAGCAGAGTATAAATATACTATAAAAAATAATATTAAAGTAACTACCTGAACTTGTAAGGTCATAGCTTGACTATACAACTTCTCAAAATCATGTAATGCTGAAGACTTTTGTGATGCTTCTTCTACAAAATATTACAATATATATATATATATATAACATTGCTTTCAACATTACTTAGTTCATGATATGGATCAATTCCCATGAATTGACTTTAATTCATAGTATATTAAGTATATTAAATGGTAGTCTTGTACATCACAAGTTGTGAGTAATGTGTGAATTTGTTATCAAGCAAAAGCCTTCCAAGAACCAGTTAAACTAAATGTAAACACAGCACGTTTGGCAATAAAGAGAGCCAGCTATATTGTACTTTTCTCAGTGGAATCACGGTTTATGTCAAGTAGTACATATACAGAATATGACATTGGTATATCTGTATTCTGTAAATATACACTGTGTGTTACTAAGTCTGATAGTTGAGTGAATATAGGAAATAGATGCTATTCTACTGAATGAGAGATTTAATAGGTATCTGTCAGTGTTGTATTAATCCACAACAGTTATAACAATAAATCACACCTACCAGTTTGTGATGCATGAGATAACATATCTTTCATTTTATCAACCATTTCCATTAACTGTGTACTCACACTTCCTTCACCTTCTACTGTATATATCTTACCAACCTACAAAGACATATTACAAGATATGGTACAATGGTATAAACCAAGATATAAAACACAAATATATTGCAACTGTATAAATTGATATCAAGATATACAAAAATATAAATCAAGATATTATACAAAAGTATAAAATCAAGATATCATACAAAAGTATGAACCAAGATATGCAACAAAATAATCATCACATTATACAATAAAAGTAATAGTCAAGATATCATTCAATAGTATAAATCAAGAAATTATACAAAATTATAAATCAAGAAATTATACAAAATTATAAATCAAGATATTATACAAAAGTATACACCAAGATATTATACAAAAGTATAAACCAAGATATTATACAAAAGTATAAACTAAACCAAGATATACAAAAGTACAAATCAAGATATGTATAAATCAAGACATTATACAAAAGTATAAACCAAGATATAATGCAACAAAGTAAATCATCACATTATACAATAAAAGTATTAGTCAAGATATCATACCATTGTATAAATCAAGATATCATATTATCATACCATTGTATAAATCAAGATATCATGCAATTGTATAAATCAAGATATTATACAAAGATATTAATCAAGATATCATACCATTGTATAAATCAAGATATCATGCCATTGTATAAATCAAGATATCATACCATTGTATAAATCAAGATATCATGCCATTGTATAAATCAAGATAACATACCATTGTATAAATCAAGATATTATACAAAGATATAAATCAAGATATCATACTTGTAAACAACAATATAAATTTGAAAGATTAATAATATATCTTGTCCCAGTCGAGATTATTATTCTACTATCTAGTAGATTGAGATTCACGGCACTTCCCTACGGCCAAATTAATCATCAATTAACAATATCTCTACTATATAAAATCTTGACATTACTATTTGTCATGTATAATTGGAAAGGAGAAAATTACCACAGTTAAATGGAAAATGAGTGAATTATCTGAGGACCCGGTTTTAATCATTATTTTGATAACATTTCTCTATTGGCCAATTTCAATGTAGCAACATAATAATAAAAACAATCAAAGCTGGAAGTTGAATAATTCCAAGGGGAAAGAAAACTAGAGAATATTTGCTAAGACAATTATAATTCCTATTTTCTCTGTAACAAATCACTCCCGATGGATTTATGGACTTCCGAGGAACTGTTATGGAACTGTGATGGAAAAGTGTATTTAAGAAACTATCTTTCCATTGATAGGATTTTAAAATCAATTCAAAGTTGAAAAAGAGAATTCAAGTGTATCTTTTCTTTTCACCTAATTATGTACTGAACACAAGGGTTAAAAACATCAATTCATTTCACTGTCAGTAATACAGGAAGGAGAACTGAATGTTAAAAACAACCAATACTTACTGCAGCTGACTCCATAGAATCTGCCAGATTTTCACCCAATGTTTGTAACTGTAGTATTTTCTCTTCTAAATCCACTACAGTAGAAGCTACAGACATTGGTTCAAAACTGACAGCAGCTAGTCCAGCACCATTCTCAGATTTTCTATGCAGTTGTGCTGAAATATACCAAGTGATATTTTGAATGATACCAAGAAATATTTTGAAATATACCAAGTGATATTTTGAAATATATCAAGTGATATTTTGAAATATACCAGGTGATATTTAAACGTTATTTTGAAAGAAACCAAGTGATATTTTGGAAAACATGTATACCAAGTGATACTTTGCAATTTACCAAGTGATATTTTGAATTATTTCAAGTGATATTTTGAATTATTTCAAGTGATATTTTGAATTATTTCAAGTGATATTTTGAAATATACCGAACAGTATAGTCATGAGACTTGATGTGAATATACATGTCAAAATACTCCATATATCTCATCATAATAGAATTTCAAAATTGAAATTGATTTCTTGATAAGACATATAAGGTGGTGAACAGCCATCACTTTATTCTAAGCATGAAATGAATTTACTTCAATTTATATAAACAATTAACTTTGTCACTGCTGTACTGTGTTAGACTATCAATCAGAAGTTAAAGGAACTGTAAAGAATTTTTCGGAACTTTTTATGCGTATTTGCGAGACCCTATGGGGACACTGATTGATAGTATCGATTTGCCCCATTCCAATTCCATTCACTTAGATTTATGTGGTTTTTTTGCAATTCTAATTCTAAAAATTTAATGATGTAGATATCTCAAAGGCCCTTAGATATCATTGTCATTTCTATATTTTCAGAAACCAAAGACATTTGATGGAAAATTTGAATGATGCAAATTGAAGCCCCAATACACATTAAGAAATCAGAAAACCTCTTTACAATCCCTTTTAAAATTCTCCTTTAAATGAGTTAAAACTTTTATTAAGCTTCCTTGCTAAAAGGAATGTAACATCTTACTCATTTTGTTAATTCAAATGTCATCTTCTCCTTTATTGAGTTTCTAAAGTAAAACATACCTTGTTCTTGAATTCGCTTCAATCGGGCGGTTTCCAGCTGCAAGTTGAGTTGTTTCACTTCCTCTTGAATTCTTGTCGATTCCTCTTCTTTAATAGCTAACTGTTGTAATAACTGGGCATTGGCTCTCTCCAAACTACCAAAATTATTATCATCACTGATCGGACAATCGGGGAGAAAAGATGAAATAAACTGATCATCACAACAACAAAAACAAAATATCTAAAAACTATTCTCTAATGGCTACACATCTTCAATATCTTAACTCTACATTTCACATTTTCAGTGGTAAGAAAAAAATTTTCAGTAACCAACTTTGATGCCCAAAGTGCATCAAAATTCTAGAAATCTCACTCTAAATTTCCAAATTCTCATTGGTCAATCTTGATGTTAAAAATTCATTGACCAATTAAAATTCTAGAAATTCTAAGCAAGGTAATTTTTAGCTCCATTCGACTCAGCCATTAGAGAAATAGTCATGCATCAAAATAAAATAATCTACAAATAAATATTAAAAAAAACAAAAAATATATAAAACAAAATCATAAAACTAAATATATCTAAAAAGTTGCTAATAATTTCTATTAGTGTCGTTCATTTCTATAGCCGACCAAAAAATCTCAGCCAAATCTCACTTCAAATTGCAGGTTAAAGCTTAAGATTTTTCTCAACTTTCCAAAAGTCATTTTAGCACAATTAAAGATTTTGACAATCAAATATCACAAATTTCCAAAATGTCCGAGATTATTGAAACACTTACGACTGACAAGCATTACTCGAAGGAAACATGATTACTAAATAATATCAGTGATTACTAAATAATATCAGTGATTACTAAACAATACTGATATAACTTATACTAAAAATAATATCACAGTGTTCATTCCAAACTGTAACATGCGAAAAGAAAAGTTTGAAAATAAAAGTGAGACGAGTCTACTAAGGAATACAGGGTGTAACTAAGCTACACAGATAATTTGATCAATTTTATAATCTTTTCTTGTTTGTCCGATCATAAAACCTGCTTTATGAAGTAGAATAAACTATAGATAAATCAATAGTAAAGAGATACATTCATTTTATCACTCACAGAAAACCAGGGATGTTATTTTAACTTTGTAATGTGGTACATTTTATTGTTTTAGATCATTTATATCATTAATTTGGAAGATGAAAATTCTGTTAAGAACAATCTCACCTGACCATTTTAAAATCACCCAATTTGAAATTTGACAGGTTTTGTCCAATTACAGGTCAATAAATCTTTTGCAAGGGAATCCTGAAGTATTGTACACACTGACTACTGACAACATTTTCATTAATATGATGTGTCACATTGTGAGAAGTTGCCATGTTGTTGAAAAAGATATTAGTGGGTACAGTTGGTCACCAAACTTTTGTTAACATGTTGAGCAAATGTTGTTGCTTAATTTCATGTAATCAGAATTTTACTACAAATGCCATCATCTGCCTCCCCCAATAAAATGTTAACAAATTGCCCATAATGTTACCCAAAAATTTGTCAGTGTGTACAGAGAGTAGGTTTTTGGCAAAAGACATCTGATAAATAAAAAAACAACTTCTGCCTATGAACTTACCTATGAATATTAGATCTAGTGATCATACTATCTTCTGTTATACTGGTATTGTCATCACTTAATTCGGATGTTTTTTCTATTGGTGAGGGTTCTGGGGTACCCCAATAGGGTTGTAATGTTAATGGCGGAGGTTTTCTACCATCATCAGATATACTAGTTTCAGGAACTGGTACTGGAATAATACCAGCATCAGGTATCGGTACATCTGAATCTGATTTAGAACGTTCATGTTTGGGTTGTGGTACCGGTAACTCCAGTAAGCCCTCTCTAACCTGTTGAATGCTGCGTTTTTGAGCTTCTAAATAAATAGCAGTAGAAATATCATGTGACAGGCCTTTTCTCACCTCCCATTCGTGAAGTTTATGAGCGAAATCAGCAGTGACTTTATATTCAGCTAATGGACTTAGAACAGGATTTTTAAACATTGGATCACTATCAGTTTGACTAAGTCTTCCTTTCATTTTTTCTAACTTTGCTTCGCGTTCTAGAGCTCTCAATCGGTCCTTTTCTAGTCTCATTTTTTCTTTGTCTAATTTAACTTGTTCTCTTTCAACTTTTTGCATCTCACGTTCACGTAATTTGTCCATTTTTTCCTTGTCTCGTTCCTCTCGCGATTTTTTACTTTTCGCTCGATCTTCTCTTCTAATCTTACTCTCCTTTCTTTGAATCTCAGGACTCTTTTCACCTTCTTTTGTATCTCTACGATACTTTATACGTTCCCATTCTTGTAATTTACGACTAAAACTCTCTGTGATACGTCTCTGTAAGTCGTCAACATTGACAGAGGCACCGGTTGTGTCAGCAGTTAAGATGTCTTCTGATGTGTCTTCATCTGATGTCACATCACCAGGTTTTCTGAATTCTTCAGATATCTCACCACTGTGTTTCCGTATTGCTTCTGAAACAACAAAATCATCAAATCACTCAAATAAAAAAGGAAATTGTAATTAACTAGAGAGGTCTTAATGGAATATTTACCCTTCAGGTATAAATTCTACTCTTGTAAATTGTTTTGTGACATTCCAGTCAACACTTCACCTCTACATGGAGGGAATGAACAAATCATGGATGTATGAACCTTATTCAAGTGTCAGCCATATTGAATCCAGAAAAAAGCTTATTACAAAAAAAGGCGATCTCTTGTCACCTCAATTCACACTAGTTCAAAACTAATCATAATTTACATCATTTGTGTTTATATGATACTTTAAAGGGATTGTAAAGAATTTTTCTGAACATTGTATTTGTATCGGGGACACCGATAGCATTAATTTGCGCCATTCAAATTTCCATTCCAAAGTCTGTGGTTCTTGCAATTCCACAATTAAACTAACATGTTTTATGGCGTCACAGCCAATGATCTGCTGGAAGCTACTATTGATATCTATGCAGATCAGTGGGGGCGACGTCATAAAACACATTTGTTTAAGTGGAATTGTACAATCCACAGATATCGGATTGGAAATTGGAATGGCGCAAATTGATGCTATCAGTGTCCTCTATACACATACAAAGTTTAGAAAACCTCTTTACAATCCCTTTAAGATGAAATTCACCTTCACACATTTCATGATATAGATATCTTAAGTGACATCACATCATTCATAGGATATTACTATCTTTCAATGGAGGAGCCTTGCATTCAATGGTTGTGAAATGAGACATGAATACGGTCTATTCACTCCACTTTGCAATTTAAAGTAAACCTACAAACATTCTTGAAAATCAAACCTTTGATATTGTGAAAGTCTTCAACAATCATAGGAATAAAAACGTCTTTAATATCAGACTTGTGCAGAAACCAATATCAAAAGGCAATGCTATCAGTTTTTTTTAATTTGCTAGTAAAAGTCATGAAAGTTTAAAGTTGAGTTAAGATCGTAATAAGAAGATTTCGTCTGAGCAATAAAAAAACTTTATATCCAAATGCCAACACTTGATTTTTATTCTAAGAATCCAATTAAAATCAGTGAATAAAAAAGAGATCTATCACCATTGGTTGATTACACTAGAAATGAAAAGTATATCTTAAACGCGAACAATCACCATTTACAGAGGTTGATTCGTTCTGTGAACTAATGTCAGAAGTCTTCAGAAGTTAACGCCCTTTTGAATAAACCCCAAACTAAAAATTTCCCTTTTTATTTTTTTTGTTCACTAGTTTAACCTCTGTCTGAAAATTAGGGTAACTGAAAATTTTACGCCTTGGAAATCATTAGGAGGGATAAAAACTGGATAATCAAAATTAACTGTTTTCAAACATGGTCAGAAATCTAAAATTTGATTCTAGCTTTACAATTTCAAACAAGGATTTTCATGGATACACATGTATTTGAAGGTTCAAAATACAAAGACTACTATGGTACAAATGTCCAATGAAAATGAACGCTCCCCTTTAAGTTAATAAAATGTGTAGATTACCTCTGCCTTTTGATCTATCCAACTCACTGGAACGTGAGGAGTCTTGAGAAAATGTGTCACTTTCATCAACAGCTCCTATAATAAACAATGTCAACACATTAGATGATTAGAATAATATTGTAATCAATAATTAATAATAAATCATTCTTCTGGCAGTAACAATATTCTATATCTTAAATAATGGTATTAATCTACTGGTACCGTACACAATATACATGTTATTATTGTATGTAGGCAAGTTGTTAATTGTTATCTATGCAGTTAAATGTCTTTCTTCTTAAAGGGATTGTAAAGTGATTCTCTAAACTTTGTATGTGTATCAGGAACACTGATAGCATCAATTTGCTCCATTCCAATTTCCATTCCAACGTCTGTGGTTCTTGCAATTCCACTATAAAACTAACGTGTTTTATGACGTCACTGACAGTGATCTGCCGAAAGCTACTATTGATATCTATATGCAGATCACTGTCAGTGATGTCATAAAACGCATTAGTTTTAGTGGATTTGAAAGAACCACAGACGTCAGAATGGAATTGGAATGGTTGAAATTGATGCTATCAGTGTCCCCATACACATACAAAGTTATAAAAAACTGTTTACAACTCCTTTAATCACCCATCTGAGAAATGTGAGAAACACTTCTATCATCTATCACTATACAATCCCTTTAAGATTTTTACGAAATATTTTACATTTTAAAAATCAATAAAAGCCACAAAAAAGAAAGTTGAATTGACAAGTACTATCCTGAGTGACAAGTAAACTATAAAACATTATAGTACAATCTTATCAATTGTTTCATGTTTTTTATGCAGGTTATTACAACTTGATTGCCAATGATTTGACAACATATAACATTTTTATAATATGTACTATGGATTTTGACCCTATAGCACCGAAGATCATATTTATGCTAACCAATTAAAAACATTTTACAAGGGTTACATGATAGAAGTGTTTCTCACATTTCTCACATGGGTGAGATTTTCTTATAACTTTGTTATGTGTATTGGGGACACTGATAGCATCAATTTGCGCAATTCCAATTTCCATTCAAATGTCTGTGGTTCTTGCAATTCCACTGAAACTAATGAAGCTTCTATTGATATCTATGCAGATCACTGTCAGTTTAAGAAATCTCTTTATAATCCCTTGAAATTTTTTTTCCAGTTTTGGATTTTAATCAGATGGCAATATTTTCAAAGGTAGCATTTAATGCAAATTCATACAATATAATTTTTGTTCCTGGTTAAAACAATCCCACTTTGTCTATTTCACAATATATGGCTTAAAGCATCCTATTTGATTGATATATAATATTATATAAACTAGTAAATAAATAAATAAAGTCTATATTAATTACAGATATTGTCTGGAAAAATATAACAATTATACATTGTCAAAGAGTGGCCTGAAAACACTCCATTGGCTCAATATGCTGATTTCTTAACCCCCTCTCCCACCTACAGGAGTTGCAAGCAGAGTACGTTAGGAGTACGATTTGGATACAAATCGGGAAACTCCTAACATACTCAAAAGGAACTCCTGGTCAACTCAACACACTCAGTTGTAACTTGGCTGTACTCGTGAATACTCGCGGCTTAAAATTTTTGTCCAGAGAACAGCCAAGTTACATCCGAATGTGTCGAGATGACCAGGAGTTTCTTACATGTTCCTTCCGACGATATTAGGAGTTTCTTGATTTGTGTCCATATCGTACTCGGGACGTACTCTGCTTACAACTCCTGTAGGTGAGAGAGGGGCTTTCCTGACATTTATCATTAGAAAGACACACCAGTCGCCTCTCACTTTCACCTACCGAGACACCCCAGTCAGAATCTTTCCAACCAAATCATTGAACAACTCAGAACCAACCCAGACCTTATAATCCTCAGCCCAGACGCTCCGTTTAACTTCATTGGATTATCAGATTAAAAAGCGTCCAACCACATTGGATCAATGACAAAATCTAAACTTGGTCACCCCTATTTCTATCTTTGAATAACTGATTTGCTAGTATATTCATGTAGACTAATGTCAGGATGGCACTTGGTGCTAGCTGATAATAGACGAATCAGTCAAGAGCCATAAAATTAAAAGGATTCTTAAGTGTCTCATAAGTCAATTAAAAATACATTTTCATTGACATAATAATTATATAAGTTGACATTAGAACTAAATAAATTGACATTAGGACTCTATAAATTGACACTGATAAGATAATTCAATACAGTTAATCAATTTGAAATCAGACTTTGATATCCAACTTAAATAATTGTTCTATAGCCACTTTCAGATCACCTTTTCAAGGTATGATAGATTAGGAACAGTTCTCAACAAAAATTCATCCATTCCATTCAGAGAACCATTCTAAGAACAGATTACTCCTGTAGTGTACAAGAGGTTTTTGATCATTCTATGGTAGTGGTTTTAATGTCAACAAATTCTGTGTCAATGTTAGATTGATGAGCAATATCCATTAAGAGTTCAATAATATGACTATTATCATGTAGATTTCAATGAAAGAGAAAAAAAAAGCAAATTTCAAGCATGAAAGATCACTTCCATTAAACAGATTAAAATTATAGCTACGTGTGATGTAGAATTGAGGATTTGATCAAATCGGATGTTATGTGATTCTTTAAAAGAGTATCTCAAAGCAATTCATTGTAGAATAGCAATTAAAAATCATATAACCAATCAATATGCATATACAGTGGAGGCCGCATGAGGTTTTCAGGTACATAAAATTAGTGTGTAACCCCATTTGTAACCCCCATTTTATTTCTGACAAATTTCAAAATCTGATGTTTATTTCCCATTGATAGTGTGTCAAATCGCAACATTTTCAAAATTTTATTGGACGAGGACCCCCATGAGAGAATTATTAATGTCATTTTACTTTCATCATCAAATTGTACCCATAGTTTTATGTCAATTAGAGTATCTGTTTCAAAATGGCAGAATGGTCTAGAATGACTTTGATAAAAACATGAACAATGGCACATACTTCCATTTTTTTTTTATAGAGCAATCCCAATTTTTTTCTAGACCTACCTAGCTATAAACCAAGTAATTGATTTGTTTTGTCATTTAAGAATTTATCCTTTTGGGCCTGAAGATTATGGGATGAACTGTTAAGTATCGTATTTCAGACTTGAACTGGTTTCTTGGTATTAAAGTTCTCTTGATTCATCACAAGATTGATATTTGATACTGTATTTAGTGAAATCTAACGGTGAATATCCTAGATCAATTGTTATATGCAACAGATCAATTTCAGTCTTTTCTGAAAATCAATTCTAACTCTCTCTTACGTTTCACTTTCAATATCTCTGTTGAACAATCAGAGTTAAATGGCATAAAACCTTAATCTATTAAATGTGAAATGAGAGAGAATTTGATCGTTTTTCATCAATCAAATTAAGATTAGATTATTCCCTGCATTTATACTTTTTTTATTTTAAGTATTTGTAAATGCACGTCTTTAATAAGGAAATTGCTTCATCACAAACAATGAATCTTGAGGTTATTTTCTGCATTGGTTAAGAAACTTTTTTTAATTAATTTATGTACATTGTATTTTGATGGAAAGGTTTGTAAAGTAAACAGCACCTTGTGCTTAAAACATAGGAGTCATTATATGATGAACCACAGCCTATCAGAATTGGGTGTACACTGGTGATTAGGTTACATTTGTCAGGATTGAAATTCTATATGGAAGAGCCGATAGAACAGTTCCGAGAACAGAATGGATGAAAAATTAGTAGTGTAAACAGTCGAGCGTTCTGAGAACAGTTCCATTTTCAGACTACCGAGGCGAGGTGGTCTTGGAACAGTTCTCAGAACGAAACAGATAAATTTTTGTAGTGTAAACGGTTACCGTTCCGAGAACAGTTGGTCGCGCATGCGTATTTAATCTTCAATCTGTATTTTATGACCATTCCTTACATTCCAACATGGCTGCCCGGGGTAATGTTCGACCAGCGAAAATTTTGATTTTATCGCGTCCTGGTCTAGACCGAGTACGGAACACTTCTGAGAATCCTAATGTAAACGGGGCTAAAGAAGTTAGTGTGGGAGAATAATAATCCAAAAAGCCAACATTACTTCTAAATTACAATCTAATAGTAAAAGAGGACTGAAGATTTACCTACAAGAGTTAATGAATTCAGGCTGTCACTAATAATAAGTGCTTAGAGCCATGTAGATTGATGCAGACAAGAATCAAGGCTTAAAAGAGCTCATTCAACAACAAAAATTCTTTACCATATAATTTGTCTTGATTTTATTTAGTAAAACACACTACATGCCATGCTGTACAGGAAATTGCCTCTCTGAACCATATCCCCCCTTAATATTCTTCCTTAAAAATCACTGCAACGTTGCTTAGTATAACCTGAACCCAATATCCAAGTATTTCTGTATCAGAAGCAGCAAGATTGCTGTAGGTCAATTGTGTCATTTTCATAGTTAATACATCTGAAATTGTCTCTGGGATGATTCTTACATCAACTTTGATGATCTAATGGCTTATTCATGGCTTTTCAAATACATTTTTATCACATTGTCTGAAGACATTTCCCTAGTTTCCTATCATTTCTGTCTTATAATAGAACAAATAGAATGTCTGTACAAGAATGTCTAACATAAAGGCTGTGAAAAGATGAGAGGGGATAGTGTAGAGCATTGAAAGCGGCTATAGAATGAAGTGGTTAATGAAGCTGAGTAATGTAATGAAGTGTGAAATGAGGAAAATTTTTCCAGGATACCTGTGGCATTTAAGTTCCAACAGTATTCAGATCTTAAAGTAACTTCAATATCTGTCGAGTCTCAAAAAACTGAATTTCTTAAGACTAAGGGCGTGGTTATATGTTACGGGCCAGTTTGGTTAAGCGGGCAGATAAACTTTGGTATGGTAAGGTCTATAACCAGTTTTTTGGAATTGCAAGAGAATTTTTAGAAAATCTTTGTACAGTACATACAAAGACTATGTCCATCAGGAACCATATAGAGCAGACCTTTTCATGTGATTGCCAGCGGGCCAAATCCGGTCCACGACGCACTCAAGAGTGGCCCCTCCCATAATGACCCCTTCCACTTAAACATTCTGCTCACTATATTAGCTAAGCTCTATTTGGCCCTTATATTTCTTTCATAAATTGAGAAGGCCTGATATAGAGCAACTAATCCACACCCTTTTACCTCAGCATGCATGTGGTGAACCAGTGACATGCAGCTAGCTGAACCACAGTGACACCAAGCTATCTGAACCACAGTGACACCAAGCTAGCTGAACCATAGTGACACCAAGCTAGCCGAACCACAGTGGTGCCAAGCTAGCTAAACCACAGTGACACCAAGCTAGCTGAACCACAGTGACACCAAGCTGGCTGAACCACAGTGACACCAAGCTAGATGAACCCACAGTGGCACCAAGTAGAGTACAGAACAGGAATATTGAAGAAGTAACTTGAAGGTTATATGATAATAAAGAATATATAAATACTAAATATAAACTAACATATTATCAGTGTAAGTAGAAATCTGGCACTTTTTCAAATTACATTGCCTCTAATCACACATTAAATAGATAAATCACCTAAATTTATCTGCTGAAGAAAAATCTAGTTTTATCACCAACTTCCATTACTACTGTAAGTGTTAATTCACACATTATGTAGGTAGACTAGGCCTATACTAGGAGCACTGATTTCATAGTGCAAAAATTGGACCAATTTCAGTTCAACCTCAGTTTCAAAAACAGGATTTTTTTTTAGCTAAGCTAATCAGTAATAATGTTCACAGGTCACTGTCAAAATTGAAGACGTCAATTCCATGTGCATCCAAAATTATCAGCGTTTATAGAAAATACATATACAGAAATTGAAAGACAAATGTTTAGTTCGACATATCTTGAAGCGATTTTTCATACAGTTCTAGTTCTTCTGAGGACTGTCTACATATTCAAGGCTGAAATGGACTTTAGAAAATACCAAATGTTCCCCTTTAAAGGATTCAGATTGACTAGCAATTGACAATATCTCATAAGATCCATTATAGTCAATTAGCTTTACCCTCTACAAATTATCGGGCATCTTAATGGAAATGAAACATGGAAAAAAAATAACATGCATAGCCCAATGGAATTTTCATTTGTACTACACATAGATTAATACTTTTGATGATTTCCAAAATTCAAAGACTTTCTCAACGGTACAAACAGGAATATTATTATTAGTTTTGCAGCTGGTTCATAAATGGCTAAAAAAATTAGATTTTCTTGCTTCAAATGTAATAACAATCTTTGAAATGTTTCATCAAAGATATTTCAAAGAAATCTGACAAAAACAGTTTTAGAAGATCTGAAACCTAAAAGATAGTTTCAAAGTCACAAAAGCAAAATAGGGCGATTCTCTTTTAAAGAAAAGGTGCAACTTCAAACTCAAACATTACTCAAAATTGAGCAAAACATTTAAAAAATCATAAAATGAAGAACATTTTATAAATCAAAAAAATATTCCAAACTCCAAAGCATGGCAAAATCGAGAGCAATAGTTATGTAGTAGTATCTCTCCAAAGCGGAGTACTTTTTTACCACCCTGTGATAGCATTATCATATTCCAACTCCTTTCTAACTATATCAAAGCATAGTTTTAGGTCAAAATGGTAATTGTTATCATAATATTCTATCCAACTATAGTATCAAAGCATAGTTTTATTTATTATGTCAAAATGGTAATTGTAATACTAATATTCAAACTAAACCTCAGTGTATCCAAGCATAGCGCTATGTCAAAATAGTAATTGTAATCTTAATATTCAAACTAAACCCTCAATGTATCAACGCATAGTGCTATGTCAAATAGGTAATTGTAATCCTTATATTTAAACTCTACATTCAGTTTATCAAAGCATTGTTTTATGTCAAAAAGGTAATTGACTCATAATATTGAAACTAAACCCTCAGGCTATCAAAGCATTGTTTTATGTCAAAATGGTAATTGACTCATAATATTGAAACTCTACACTCAGTGTATCAACGCATAGTGCTATGTCAAATAGGTAATTGTAATCCTAATATTTAAACTCTACATTCAGTTTATCAAAGCATAGTGCTATGTCAAAATGGTAATTGACTCATAATATTGAAACTCGAACTGATGATTAAACTAGAAATAATTTCAACTTACTTGAAGATAAATGTTATCTGGTTACATATGTTATATATTTCAGACAAACTGATTAAAATACTTCCAAATTATTCCTTTACGATAAAATATAGATCAGATTTCTCCTAACTCATAAAAACACATGATCACATTAATAGCAAACTATTGGCGTTTAATACGTCTTTACCTTGCAGCAGTGTCTAGAACAATGATATAAAATAACGTAGAACTACAGTTAACTTTGTGATAATTAAATATCACGAACAATCAATCAAGTTATATTGATATAAAACACTTGTGATAATCTTAATCAAGGTTTCACGAACGTGGGATTACTCTTAAATAGATACACAAAACTTTCCCGTATTGTTAGTTTGTTCGTATTATAGAGAGTCAAGTAATAGGAGACTGTCTTTACCATCATATCATACGTTTCCTTACTCCACTTTATTGGAAATGTGTAAATTGAGCGTGGCTAGACCAAGAGATTCCAATTTCAGCCTGACAATGCCAGCCAAATTAACCTTCTCAATAACACTTACTCTCAGAATTCAATTTCCATGATTCCAAATTTCCTGCAAATCTCTTTCATGTTACAATGTAATAGAACTAATTTCCATTTAATCAATACATCAAGCTTATAAACAATACACAATATACTGTCGAATAATCACAGGTTAACAATCTTATATTTCTTATAGTTAAATACCGGTAACATATCTATTGCCTATTAGAGCTTTGATAAATAAATTTGGTTGCAGCTAGGACATGTTTTAGTTAAAACCTTTGAACCCTGACTTTATTTTGGCTAAAAAGTCATATACCCTAAATTCTCAGCTACATTTCTTGAAGTGTATTAAGTTAACGTTATATGACGTCACTTGACAACGGCCGTTTTTTTCGGCTTATAGGGTATATATCGCATAATGATTAAGCCGGTATACTGGCTTTTAGGGTTGAAAAGTTTAAAGCCATGGTTCACAAATAAGACTCCAAGGGGATTTGTAATAAGGGTGTCAGGGCCAGGGGCATGGTCAACTTTCACTGACCTGCCCCTGGAGCGGTACTATTGGAACCAAGATGGCATTAATTTAGGATTTTTAAGGAAAGATTTGGCTGTGTGAGGGATTCAAATGAATGTTTAAGGGGTGTGTGGGCTGAAAATGTTGGGAACCACTGGTTTAAAGCATTAATGAATAATTCTTTCCAATCCAATGTCAAGACACTTTTAGGAAAAGCCGGCAGCATCTATCAAAGTGAGCCAATACCGCTCCAGTGAAACATACAAACATGTTATGCTTACCTTTCGATGATGGTATAGATTTCCTGGACTTCCGACCTTCCCATTCTTGTAGTTTCTTGTTAAATTCATCACTTACTCCAGAAGCTGTGTAAAAAAAAATATTTCATTGATCAGTGAATTTGTTGAATCTATTTCTGTCAAATATGAGAAATATGAGCAATTTCATGATTTAAATGAGCAATTTTATGAAATGTGAACAAATTTATTATTTATGAAGTATTTTATGAAATATGAACAATTTAACAATACATGAAATATGAACAACTAAGCTTATATCAAAAGTAAAAAACTTTATTAAAAATGAACACCATTTATGAAATATTTATATAATTTTTATGACATATTAACATCTTTTATGAAATATGAACAACTTAATGAATTATGAACAATCTTATGAAATGAAATATGAACAACTTTAAGACATAAACCCAGGTTTATGAAATATTAACAATTAAATGAAATATGAGCCACTAAATGCAATATAAACAACCTTTATATTTATGGAATGAAATCTGAACAACCTTATGAAATATGATAGAAACACAGCAGTCTACTCGGAACATGAACTACTAGGTGAAAAATGTTACTCTACCATGAATGAGGAAATAATTTAATGATTACTTAGCATGAATGTAACCTTAGGAAATTGAGTGTACTTAATATAAATATGCTATCCAGAAACTTTACTGGAAATAATACATCAGTCAGCAATATTTGGTGATGTGCAAACACATACAATCATCCCGATCCTCTTATTTAGAGGGATTGTAAAGTGGTTTTCTAATTTTTGTATGTGTATCGGGAACACTGCTAGTATCAATTTGCACAATTCCAATTTACATTCTGACATCTGTGGTTCTTGCAATTTCAGTAAAACTAACATGTTTTATGACTTTATAATACCTTTATGTACTGATACATAGTTCAGATATCAGAAAATAATAAATCAGTCATCAGCCTTTTTCTGACCTTGAGGCAAGAAATCTTTGTAATCAAACTTATGAAGCACATATTTTAAGTTCTGAAAAAGATTATAGCCCTCTCACATCCAAAATATTCTTTCTTTCTTTCAAAAACTTAACAAACGTTTTCGAAAACATGTTGAATTACTTTGGAAAACATGAAAAAATTTCAAGCAGAGGGAAATTGAAGCCATTTATATTTTGACATGGCAGCAGCCATTTTAGTGCAGAGATCAAAATGGTGAAAATTTCTTTTTACAAATACTTGAAAGAATTAGATGAACTTTTTATAAATTGCAAATCATTTAAGTTTCAAAAGCCAATTTCAATAAATTAACATTTTTGGTAACAGATAGTTCTATAACTGCGTTTCCACTGAGAATTGTGAAGGAAAGAATCATTGCCCAACCCTAAAACGAATTTAGCCTCGATCATAAAGTCACACATTATAGACAGAACGCAATCTACAAGACTTTAATCTACTAGTAACAATAAAGAGCATGCACTCCCTATTGCCAAACAAGAAAAGGCCAGATTTTGTGTTTCCACTGAGTAAATGAAAGCTAGATTTCATTTGGCCCCCGATAAATTGCATGGTGTGATTGAAAATTATACTGTTACTTGAAATTATACTAATAATGAAGGAGCTATTTATGTTTTATCAGGTTTTGGATTACCAAGTCATTAGAACATCTTGATTGATCTATATAGTAGTTAGTTGTACCAGTGTAATTCATCTTGTTAGCCTGGGTGAGCAGAATTTCCTGATCTGATTAGCTTCTATTTTCAATTTAATTGGATTAATTTAAAATGACCGGGTTTGCCATAAGTATCCAAATGAATTGGGCTCTTATGTAGCTCTTATATCCAAATGAACCAAGTTACCTGTCTAGCTCTTATTTATTAAGTTACCTGGGTCATCTGTTTTCTAGTATCCAAATTAATCAAGTTATTTGTCTAGCTATCATTTCTAAGCTACAGGTTATCTGAAACTCTAATACTCAAATTAACTGTGTTATCCATATAGCTCTAGTATCAAAACAAACTGGGTTATCCAAATACTTCTAGTATCCAATTAACCTGTTGTATCTGTATAATAGCTCTAATATACGAATAAAGTGGGTTATCCATAGCTCTTGTATCCAAATAAACTGTGTTATCCATACAGCTCTAGCATCTGAATAAATAACCAGTTATAACCACTTAAATTTATTTTTGAAATTACTGTTACAAATTCAGATATACACTGTACTTAAAAATGCATCATTACAATGTCAAATTGTAAAAAAAATGTTTGGCTCTGGCAAATAATATTTTCTGCGGACATCCTTGATCTAGCTCTAGTATCTATAGTAATTATGACTTTGGGTTATTTTATCAAAATCATTTGAAGATATTGATGTTTGTTAGAAGTATATCTTTTCATTTCTTTCTACTTAATGTTCAAATTTTTTTTAGAATTACTGGGGGGCTTATATATAAGGAGAAACCATACCATTCGGCTTTTATATTAAGACAAACTATACCATTAGGCTTATACATTAATACAAACTATACCGAATTAGAGAAACTTTTAATATTAGGCCACAATAAAAAAATAAAAAGATTATCATCCCCTCCCGACCCATCTTTTTGAGTGCCGATTTGATTGTAGTTCGGACTCAATTATTTCATATTACGACATATGCTCCATTTACGGAAGGCTCGTTTACGATATTCGATTGATATATTATTATAATAAAGAAAAACTCTTAATTTTCTTTAAATATACAAATATGTTCAAATGGTTGCCTCTTGTTGAGCTAATTAGGTTACTTTGAAAAAATAAAAACAAAAAATTTCCCCTCCCTCCCCATTTTTTGTTAAAATTTGGATGATAATCTATCAATTTATTTATTGTGGCCTTAAAGCAAAACTATACGGTTACTGTTAGGTTTATATATTAAGGGTGTTAATTGGGCTATTTCACGTTATGAAAAAAAGAAATAAGTATATGAAATAATGATTTCTTGAGACTTGTTGTGCATTTGTTGATGATTTGGGGTCCTTCTCGATAGTTTAAGGTTGATTTCATGTCAATCAGATTTTTTTGACAGTTGACAGCCCTTTCAAACATGTCATAAAAATTGGACATTTCAAACATTTGATACAAGTTTAAAAAAATGTGAATGGATCAATCTACATCAAACTTGGCATAAATGTAGACAATTACATTGCCGAGAAACGTACAGAGCAATTTTCCAAAAAAAATTATTATTTTGGTGGTTACCATGGAAATACGAAAATTTACACATAGGTACGGCAAACATTTTCCAGGGGCCAAACTGATTAGAATTTTCGAAAAAACTCTCTGTACGTTTCATCCTTATTGAATAAGCTTTCAATCAAGACCAAGATCGTAATTTTCCAATAAAAAATGACTGAGAAATCTTGTACCAACCGGGACACATTTTGCTACTTTTTCATAATTTTTTAACAAAAACTAACGAAATACCTAATTTCTTTTCGGTTTCTTTCATTCTATATAGTTTGCAAATAAAGTAATAATAATTATCTACAATCTGAGCCCAAAAATAATAAGTAATTCGCAAAAATTCCATCTCGTGTTTTTTTTCTCGAACGCTAGCCCAATCAATACCCTTAAAGTGAAACTGTAATGTTAGACTTTTTCATTAAGAGAAACTGTACTGTTGGGCTTATATATTAATAGAAACTATACCGTTAGCTTACATATTCAATGAAACTACACCGTGAAGCTTATATATTAAGAGAAAATGTACTGCTGGGCTTATATATTAAAAGAAACAATACCCTTGGGCTTATATATTAAGACAAACTGTACCATTAGGCTTATATACTGTACCAGTACTGGTAGATAAATACCATCCCTACTCACTCAATATCAATTACCTGTACTTCTAAAAATAACACTTAAACAGTAAAGTTATGATTGGATTTTAGCACTGATAGTTGCCAGACATAAATTCCACCTTTAACCTTTCCAACCTTATAGTACTATAGTGTATACTGTACACCATCTGCCTACCTTCAATCTTCATTATAACTAACAACCTAATGTTGACTTTACTAATCTCATTTTTTAAGTCTGTTGTCCATCACTAACGAGAAATAGGGCAATTATCAATACTACAATTATGATTTATAGCGCCATTTCTTTTTTTTCAATTTTCAATGTCTGACTGCAATAAAGATCTACTGAAAGCTGATAATTATTATCGCAAAGAGGATTTAAGTTTTGAAGAGTGCATTGTACAGTTTTAACCCATCAAGACCTACAATTATTTTGTTTGTAATATTGACATAGTTAATTGTCAAAGTTGACCTGGGTTAATTACAATTAAAATACTTTTTCAATCAATGGTAAATAGTCGAGATAGATTATTACCTAACATATTCCCATAATCATCACATTAGTCAACTGTCAACTTAGCAACTGATCAAATCATAGTTAGCATGCATAAATTAGCTCAAGCTTAAAAAACTGATCAGAAGTCTAAAAAAAAAAATGAATTTTACGTCATGCAGTGTGCAATGTGGAAAATTTGTCCAGGATATAGCAGCAATAGCCTTCAATTTTCAACTGTCAAGGGATCTGTAACATACACAGTCGAACAACTTGACGCTTTATCCATATCAGAACAATCGGCCTACCAGACAGAGGAATAACAGGTTGAAAAATCATCGCGACCATCTTGGGATGGAACCTTGGACTTTCAGATTAGCATGCAAGGGTCTAACTCACTGAGCCACCACGGCCCTCAAGTCTCCATAAAATAAAATAATTACATACCCATTAAAGCTGCTAAATCCATGCCTGGACTAGGAGGTCCAACTTGAGATCTTGAGATTGGTGTTTTAATATAAGCTAAATCACTATGACTAGGTCCTAAAGGACGAACAATTATTGGAGATGTTTTTGGTGTAGAACGACTTATAACACCTTCACCAAATAATTCAGCTCCAAAATGTTCTTCCCTTAAAGCCTCCATATCAATTTCTGATGTTTCTTCACTGCGATTTCCATCTTGATCACTCCGATGTTTCTTTTTCTTAGTGCTGTCTTTACGAATATGAATAATATCCTTAACACGTTTCCATGCAGTTTTTTGTTTCTTGGATTCTCTTTCAAGTGAACGCACAGTTAACACATCATCTGTTAAAGTAACAGAATCTGTTTCTGATTTATAACTAGATGATCTATGTAATGGTACAGCTTGTGCTACTTCATCTAGAGAATCATCAATAACACCTGATTCTGACACTAGAGTAGGACTAGAACGTCTCCGCGCTAACTTCGGTTTCACTTTTAAATATTTCTCACTTCCTGTTGAGTCTTTTCCTAAATAAATACTTTTGATTTCAATGACAGAACTAACATCACTACTTACTCCTGAACAGCTACTTTCTCCACGCTCTTCACGTTGTCTTTCTAGCCATTCAGGAGGTCCCATCCATACATCCGTACACAGGTCAATATCAGCTGTCTGATTGGGTGAGCGCGATGGACTTGGAGCCTCAGTTGACGATGTCGACATTCGTAAACCTTGACCATCCATACTGCTGCTCACCCCACTATCCAATGATCGACCTTCATGTCCTCGGGGAGTCGGGGGACTTAGTTCTGATGGAGAACCAATACCAGTATAACGTAATTGAGTTGCACCTTTACCAAATTCACGTAATGATTTTATACTTGAACCTAAATCTTCATAAAACACTTTTTTAACGCGTGCCCATTTGGAGCTCTTGCTTTTCTTGTGTTTAGTAATTTCCTTACGAATTTTGGACGATTTTGTGATACCAACATCTTCCTCTACGATTTCTGATGGAACATCTATAGAGCCAGTAGAATAGCTACGTTTATATAATATTGGTGCTTTTGGTCTTTTATGACTTTTATCAGATGAAGATTCCACAATATCTTCATCTTCTATAGTTAATTGATGTCTGAGTCTGGAACGACTTTGCCTTGATTTACGCTGGTCACGACTTTCAGGGTCGGTGTTAGATTTCCTCAATTTAGCCTTTGGTTTAGGTAAGGATGAATACCCTATAGGTATCTGACCAGTAAATGTAGATCTGAGTTGTAGTAAATCTTTGGTACTTTCTAAATACTCACACCGATTCTTCAGTCGGGAGTTCTCATTCCGTAGTGTGGATAGCTGTTCCATCAATCTGACTAGATTGTCAAGATGATCTAATCCAACACTTTGACGTAATGGACTCGGACTGGGGGATCGAGGTTTCTTCGGTTTAGGAAGTAACTTCATTTGTTCCACAAAGGATTTTTCCTGTTCTTCGAAAAATTCCATGACATTTTGACTGCTTCTTCTAGTTGACGATTGTTCAGCAAATTGAACTGTTAGCCTACTGCCAGGTTTATCTGCCTCTTTACTGGTTTCGGCATGGCCATTTTTTAGGGCCACATCTTGTTGATGTTTCGTTTCATCTTCTTCCAGTGGATCAGTTTCACCCACAATGCTCTCTTTTTCTTTTTCTTTGTCGTCTGCTTCTTCTTCAGTAACGGTCACTATGCAGGGGACAGTGTCTGGGGGTCGGGTCATCTTAATCTGTTTCTTTTCAAGTTTAATAGCCGGGATAATTGGTCTTGTCTCGTATTTAACATTGACAACCAACTGCTCGTAACTCTTCTTCTTTAGAGATGGGCTTTCATCCATCTACTAAATTTCCAAACACAAGCCTGAAATATACAAAAAAAGACACTTAAAGAATAATTTAGTTTGTATACAATGCAATTTTCATTTTGTGGGCACCATGAAAAGATATAGTGTTATTTTAAGGTGACCACATGATCAAAATTAACACTTGGAAAACTAAGCCATTTAAAGTTTCCTCCTTAATGATTCTAAAAAACCTCTTATCTTGTTACTGCCAATTTATTGCCAAAGTGTTATTTTTTATTTCAAGTTTTGTTTTGATTATTTGTAGGCCTACTTGTGTTTTTTTATTGCTAATTTTTTAAATTCAAACACTGTAATTATCTTTCATTTAAAAAGCTAATGCACATTCTTTTATCTTTATTAATGCATCTTATTCAAGCTGATATGCCAATTAAAAATTGCTGTTTACAAATTATACATTTGTTTTAACTCATTACCTTATTACTTGAAGAATTTGTATTTTTAAAGAAATTGATTTGAATAATAAGTGACAGTTATTATCTTTATGTTTGATGTTCACTGTTTAAACTGCATGCTTTAATTAAGAAGCATGTTGTAAATATTTTTAAAAATGTTTACATGAACTAAATGACTTGTTGTAATCTATAGATGAGTCATGTTACCTAACATAAAACAGGTAAATAACATGGCATAAGATACAGGTAGAAATATGATTTATTCCCAGGCTTTCAAGTCTGTCTAAAGAAATGAATTTTGAGTTTAAAGTCCTACTTTTCTGCAAATGTTTGGGCTAATGAGTACAGGCAAAAGCCTTGCAAAGTGCAATTTTGCCAAGAAAGCGACTTTAGTCTACTCTCATTTCTGACTTCCAAATGCTTTTGAACATGCACAGGAATTCTGTCTTGGTTTTTTGTCCTGTCTGTCAAGAAGCTTCACCTATGTCAGTCCATCCAACCTTCATCACTGACAGGATTACTGGGTTAAAATTCCAAAAGCATTATCTTCACCTATGCCAGGAATGAACCCTAGACCTTCAGGTTAGCAAGCGAACATCTTAACCCAATGAGCAACCTAGACTTCAGACAGTCTACAGAGTGCACCATTTATAATATAGTATGGTCTATGTCAATTCAACACCAAGTACCCAGTTTACCAGTTATAAATAGAAACAAAGGTAGTAACATGCTTCATCAATTCTCTTATTGATGTAACAAACTTTTTTTCTTCTTGCCAAAATGTTGAAAGAAATATACCTCTCAGACCATTAAATAAGTTAATTGGCATCATCTTTATATATTATCTCTTTTCACCAGGGATGGGAAGCAAAAATTTCAAATTTTACCCAAATTACTGAAACCAGGCGTAAAAAACATTATCAAGTATGATTGCCAAGTCGTATATCTTCCTCCATTTTATTTATTTTTTAACTGAAGAAAGATAAAATTTAATGGTTTTTGAATCCTATTTAAAGTACAAAGTCAAACTGGGTCTTACAAATATTCATGTGAAATTCAGATTAGTTCGCTTTTATCAAGGTGAATATTCTTCATAGCTGACACAGCTGAAAACTTCCCACATCATGACATATTGACATTAAGGAACTTCAATCAGACATAACTGGCATCTATGCCAATCAATTGAAATAGACCCAATTAAAAATTTAAAATGTATATAAGAACTTACTACAAATTTTATATTTGGGATCTTCTGCCTTTTGTGATAATAATTACACAGATGAGTTATAGTATACTATGATACTTAGTTGATATGTACATAATGTGTTTATATTAACATATAATTAACATGATTAATCAGATAATTAATATTTTTCATATTAATCCTTGTGATATAGAACAAAATAATATTATACTAAATATAGCACCAACTGTATTTAATAACTTTAAATAGGGATAATGAAATGATTATGATAATGGTGTAAGGTAGTAAATATTTTTTGCATAGATCATTGGAGTTTCCCATCTTATCTACTAATTTAGTTACTACTGCAGGTTACAATACTTGCTATAGCATGATCTATCCAGATTTATCTTTAAAACATGTTTTATGGATTGTGGAGCCAATGGCATTAAATGTTATTACAGTTTATCAATGGACCAAAAGAATTTTCCAAAATTTTTCACTGAAGATATTATTTGATTGGCTGGTTATCAGAAAAGGAAATGCATAATAATTTTGGCACCAACTCAAAACCCCAATAAATTGAAACATCCAGATTTGTCATTTTAATAATAGTAAAGTCCGTACAAGCAAAACAATTAGGTTATTCAAAAATCTTGTCCAGAGCATGACAAAATCGGGTGTATTGATAGTATAGTAGTGGACTGACTTCCCATATGAGAAGTAGCATCAGGTGTTTCGAAAAGAGTGTGCATGACACCCGTCACTATTGTCATAATTCAAACAAGGTTTAAAAAAAAAGTAATATAGCTTCGCTCTTCGACTCGACATGAAGTTTGACTCAACATGAAGTTGGAGTGTAGTATCTCAGGTTATCTTGTTTTTTCTCAACACACTTCCTCTACCAGTCTGGAACATTGATAACCAACTCAGAATTCCTGATAAAATGTCAAATTTCAATCTCTCTTATCATTTACTAATTCTTGACTAAAACACGAACATATATTATTTCTACCTTCTATAACATAAGTAACTAATGGATTTGAATGATGAAATACAAATAGTATGGCTTTCATAAAATTTGCAATCCATTCGACCTTGAGTTTTAAAAGTACAACTTTGAGCTCCAACAACAAACTCAAGCTCATTTTCATATTTTTACCGTGAGCTCAAATTCAATCATCCAACCATAAGATCCAAAGTACCTATCGTTTACATGGAGTCTCATCCTGTATTAAGGGGATTGCAAAGTGGTTTTCTAAACTTTGTATGTGCATCAATTTGAGCCATTCCAATTTCCATTCTGACATCTGTGGTTCTTGCAATACCACTAAAACTAATGCGTATCAATAGTAGCTTCCAATAGATCACTATTAGTGACGTCATAAAACAAAAATTGCAAGAACCACAAACGTCGGAATGGAAATTGGAATGGTTCAAATTAATTGATGCTATCAGTGTCCCAAAAACACACACAAAGTTTAGAAAACCTCTTTACACATCTCTTTAAGCCTCCATCCACTATGTAACCCAAGTTTCAACCTCTCATTTTACCTTAAGCTCCAACTTATCCTTTAACATTAAGCTCCAAAATTGCAAAACTATGCACAGCATTACTACCTACACCCAAATAAACTCTAAGTCTGTGTTTTTGAACTAAGCATTTTGTGTAGAGGGCTCATAAAATTTGTAATTTTATCTAATTACAAAAAAAATTCTTAACCTATAAAGTTTTATTGCATTTGAAGAAGGTAGATGTCTTCAATATAGTTTACAAAGTATGCAAGGAATTTCCTTTTTTTTTGAAGAGATTCTTTTTTAATTACAAAGTACTTCAATGATCTTGAAAATTAACATCATTATGTTCTTTGAGTTAAAAAATATTAAGTGAAGAAAAGTAGATTTACTAATGTTAATAGGCTCACTAATAGATATTTTAGGAGTTCTAATTTATTTGCAAACTAATATGACCTAAAGAATGTTGATTTACCAAGTAACTGAAACATAGAAAATACCAAAAACATAGAAGAAAACTATTTCAAGAATTTTCCCACACTTTTGCTGCCACAAATCTATAACACATACTGGCAAAAACTGATGCGATAGCGAGATATGTTTACAAGATCTGCACTCTTCTATCAGATTTTGGTGAAAAAAAATGTTGAATATTTGGTCGACACCTGGCTTAGGTTAGAAACTTGATCACCTTCTTAATGGCTGTTACGTCAGTATTTCTAGGTGTAGGTAGCTAACCTCCCGCTGATATTGTCTATGGTAAACTCGAGTATTTTCAACAAGTTTCAGGTAATCATTGTACAAGTCTCAATAACAACCTGTATCTTCTATTATATAAAGGTCAATCAACTTAATATCATGATTGCCTCCAGAGATTCTTCACTTGAAAGATTGTTACAATATATCTACTCATTCTACCCTTTAGCTATACCTAACTGCCATTTTACAATAACTGACATATGCAGGAAGGGTATTTTATGGCATATCATATTCTGGATAACTTTACTGACCATATGAATTAATTGTCTGAAACTTTCCCTAGCCTCTGATAGCTATATGGCTGAGAGTCAGAAAAACTAGGCCCCATAAAAACTTGCGATTTTCCAGACCTCCGTGGGTGCGGGGTTTTAAACGTATTTATTTATCGATCTATCCTCGATATATTTGGTAAGATGGATGATTTTGTAGTTCAATCATACCATCATTATCCCCCTACACCATACAGGCCATGTATTCGAGTCCATCAAAGTTTTTTTCTCTAGAAATAAAATCTGTCGGTCACCATTGAATGCTACATGCGCAAGGTGTGGAAAATCCCATGTTATTGTTGCCTAGTTTTTCTGACTCTCTCCAAGTCATATCTTTCCAAATAGCTATCAGAGGCTGGGAATGGCGTCAGCAAGTTTCGGACTAATGAATGAAGGGCATAGTACTCAACCAACAAATAGTGGGATGACTATGCAGGGTGATATCCCCTCTAATAAAGGCCTCTGTTATAACTTAGTGTGAGCCCCTCTACCACAGGCCTCTTTTATCATTTAGTGTGAACCCCTCTACCACAGGCCTGTTTAATTCCATATTGTGCAATCTACAGTGCCTTGGTGAAAAATATTTGCGGACATACCTTAAAGTGAAGTCTTGTTCTGCACCAAAGCAGTTGGTAGATGAGTACAGCACCAGGGAATCGGTTGACCTTGATAGGTGACCTGACCCTGTGCCAAGACAGGTCCCCTTGACCACAGTAACCTGAAATACACAAGAGATGTGTTTAAACATAAGATAACATATTAGCATTTAGAAACAATATTGATCCCATTGTCCTGGGACCGCATGTCACATTGGATTGCAAAATACATGAAGATATCGAGTCTCCAGGTGCTTTACAATTTTTTGAAAGAAAGAAACAACTTTTACATTTACAAGTATAGCAACTAAGGTTACTTTCCCCGATTGTCCATACCCATTTCCAAAGTAAAATTTTTGAGAGATGCTCAATAACTCAACAGTTCATAGATCTGAATTGACCTAAACCAAGCTAATACAGCAGTTGTTATCAATATGTAGAAGCATAAGTCTTATAAAGAAAGTTTATCCGAGCATAGTTATCCAAATGGAAGCTAAATGTGGCATAAAGGGTTAAATGTCTTTTCAGGATTTATTTATTTAATCAAAGATTTTAAAGGGCTTAAATATATCTTTTGTAAATCTTAAGGGTATAATTTCAAAATCTCGAAAACATTTCTGCAATATTATTTTCTATGAATGAGTCTTCTGCATAAATTAACGCACAAAAATAAATAATGATGATAAAAAAAATAGCATCTAAATATACACTGAAACTAGCACAGGTAGATATCCAAATCATCATTTAACCATTTGTTTGTTTCCCTGGCAACAACATGATATGGAGCATCTACTCAACCCAACTGACAAACTCAAGAATTTAGGCTAGAAATCAAATCTCTCAGTTTATTCCACAAAAATAGAATGTTCTTATGTTATTGCTTTGAACTTGAGAGAAGTAAAAAGATTTGAAACTGATCTGGCTGTATTTCTCCGAGTTGATGATATCTTGACTTCACCAACATCCGTCTTAGATTAAGGTGGAATTTCATAAAAAACTGATTCCGTTATTTATTTCTCTAACTGTATAATAATAATAAATGTGCTAGTTAGATTAGAAATAGAAGTTCTAAGAAAATATTTGTTAAAATGTCAAGCATTGTAGAATAAAAGAGGAATAAAAGGTGTTTATGGCAAGTTGACCCAGTCCACCATTTTCATGATATTTATAGATTTATACAGAAGTTATGTTTTAATCAAAAAAAGAATTACGTTCAAAATATATTTTAAATCATTCTTATCTGCTTTGAATTTTAATGTCGCATTTCCTTGATTTTTTTAATGTTGAATCTCCTTGTTATTAAAAGTCATAACTAATTTTTGTTTTAAAACATTCATATTTGAATAATATGCAAATTGAATCAGAAAAACTTGAAGCAGCAATATAATTCTGATGTAATGAGTGTGACACAAGATAGGGTATGCTTACTCTTTCAGACGTATTATACCACTTTTTATCATGAAAATCTAATTAAATTGGTATAGTTCCTGACATAAATAGATCATTTGAAGCTACCAATATTTTTCAATTTTAGACTCAGATTGGTCATATTAAGGTTTCGTATGTATACCAATCCAAGCAGCAAGTAACAAGATGGTTTTTTGCTGAAATTCACTCAAAATTAACTTTACTACCATTTACCAAGTTTCTCATAATTGCCTATACCTTAACATGTGATCTATACCAAGTATGAAGTTAATGATAAATAGATGCACTTGTGCATGTGCATTTCAGGTTAAAATGAGGTCAAAGTATGTTAGAAATGATAGGAATGTCAGTAATCTATAAATAATTCAAGGTTTTTCTTCCTATCAAATATCACTGTGTTTGTCAGGATGGCCTCAAGCTGTAGTCTATTAACTTCTGTTCTGCTAAAATTCTTCAAACATAAAAAAAACATTTTAAGTACTTTTTGATTGGAGAACATTGACCACATTATTGCACTTAGTGGAGCTCAGTTTCATGTAGAATGTGCCACAGTCTTTTGGATTTAGAGTCATCTAGGAAGGGTGTGACACCAGGCAGGGTATGCTTACTCTTCTCGACACCTGATACCACTTTTCATTATGAAATACTTACTCATGTATGATTGATATAATTCTTCATGTGAAAAAGTCATAAGCTGTTACCTATATTTCGTCAAAATGTTTTTTAATTTGGATTTCGGGTTTTCTTTTTGAGGTTCAGATCGTTAGTACTTGGTTCCTTTATTAAAGATGCCTTTATCCCAGTTTTAACCCTTATTCAATTCTTTTAACCATTTTTGCTAGCTGTAACCTGCAATCATTTATAGGATAACCTAACGAGTTTACCTTCTCTTTACCTTTATGGAATAAAGAGCTATATATTTCAATTAAACAAAAATTACATCCAAAGTGGAAGTGGTAAGTCATCCACAGAAAAGTACCATCAGGTGTTTCTTAAAGAGTAAGCATGATCTGCTTCTAGTGCAAAACTAACATCATGAGATACATTTTATACCTGACAAAACAAATCAGTCATGATGCAAGAAACATATTTTTCGGAAGTTGAACATAATTTCCTAACATCTACTGTTGACAGTCTCCTCTAAGCAGATAACCTTCCAGACAAAAGTAAAGTTTAAAGTCAGATCCTAATGTTAATAGGCCTACAGTCAGTTTATAAATTAAACAGTGTATTTTAAATGACTGCTTATGTCACATGAAATTTTTGAAATGAGTTTGCCAAAGCCTTAGCAACAAATTTCATAAATTTCATATGACATTTGACAAGACAAGACATTTGATGTTTGAAACAATTTTCGTGACAATTGCATGTGTTTTACTATAAATTTTAATGACTTGACAACATCAGAGACATATGACGCATAACCAATTAATTGAACTTGTACTTCTGTGTCATAATGTTTTTCCAAAAACACTTTATGAACTTGGAAACAGTACAGTTGTATGATAAAAAAAATGTCATTAATCCATGCCAGTAAAGTATTACCTTGACCTCATGATTACTAAGCATTTTTGCTTTTATTATGTCAAAACAAACAGAATCTGGCACTCCCTCCTTGATATCAGTAAACTAGGATATCAAACTATTAATCATGACCGACATTAGTGGTTCCTGTAGGCTTGGGGTATAGTTAATATTGAATTGAATTACGGATATCTGTAGGCATATGATCCTGCAAGTACTTGGAAGAGTAATTCTTTAATTCCCCAAAATTATTTTTTTTCAGACTTAATTTTCAGAATTTGTTTCTCAATTTTTTTATTGACAAATAAATAAAGAAAAAAATTAAAAATACTTTCATATTTTTAAAAAAATATAAAATTTACAAATATTTAGAATTAAATTCCAATTACGAAATATATAGGACTTGTATGACATAAGACACATTAAATATAATAATTATATCAAGATGTTTACAAAATAAACATGTAGAATAATAATAAACATCATACATATTATCATATGTTTATCATTAATATATATTAGACCATACAGACTTGGCTCATTCTTCAATCAAAAATTATCATTAATTATCCCTTCAAACTTCTATATTTACTTGACCTATACAGTATATTGGAATGCCAGCTAAACGGCAAATACTCAGTACCGAATATACATACATATACCTACCTATATCTACCTACAGTAGCTAATATACAATACTAATATATTCCTGTAACTTTACTAAAAGTTATAAAAAGTTCAAAAAAAGTTCCTTACCTAGTTGTATTGTGAGTGACACTGTTAAAAAAGGGTGTTTCAAGTTGTTTCCTACCCCTAAAGTCGAAAAATTGTGGGTTTTTGCTCCCTTACTTGAACCAGAGTCAACTATAAGAAGCCATGACAGTTGTTTGGTTATAGAATGAAATTTGATTCTCTGAAGAGGTAGAGAGATGAGACTGGCTTTTGATTGGACCAACTCATCTACCTACATTTCAACACTTAACATATCTTGTGAAACATTTTCTAAGCATATTTTATCACTCAATGCCTCACCTTGATGATAATTACCTGTCCCTAACTTGACCTGAACAGTCTCATTATTTATCATGATCACTGGGAAAAATTCTTTGAAATAAATTCAATTTCCGTCAAGGATTGACCATAGCCCAAACAAATAAGACAACAATTTTAAGATGGTTTAAAAATACTGCATTAAGAAGATGTTATGGGATCTTGAAAAGATTTTTTGCTTGTTTGAGCATAAGAAGATTTACCTGATATGGACTCTAACCTTATTCTGTGTAGGTTAACTTATTAAAATGTAAAGAAAATCAAACATTTCATTGTCAATTTAAATACTTAGCTACTACTTTCATCAGATCATACAATGTGACAAAATCTGGTATCAAATTACTCAAAGACACCCAGATCCATCAAAAACAATACACAATCAAGATCCTAGTTGGCCTCTACCTGAATTGGCTGTGAAAATTACAAATGATAACCTACATCTTACCATGAAATGTAAGGAAAAATAACTGAATAATCAGAATTCAAAATCATACTGTGACACATCCTGATCTATCAGACCAGTAAAACAGTCAAGATTAAGATGACAAACCAAAATCTACCATGATCAGTTAAACCCCAGGTCTCCAAATCATGGCCCAAAAGTGGGTCACTGGCATAACCTGAACGGGTTGCAAGGGTGATTTAGGGTCGCAATCACATTTATGGGGTAGTACCTTACAGTGCAACAGGAACTGTAGTGTCCTCGCAAATAACAATTTTCACGATGATTCTAGTAATTATGATAACATAACTTTCACATTATAGTAAATTATATTTAAACACCTGATAGACTTAAAGGTATTGTAAAGAGGTTTTCTAAACTTTGTATGTGCATCGGGAGCACTGATAGCATCAATTTGCGCCATTCCAATTTCCATTCAGACGTCTCTGGTTCTTGCAATTCCACAAATCCTGAAGGTACTTCTCGTATGGGAAGTCCACTACTATATTATTATTGCACTCGATTTTGTCATGCTCTGGACGAGATTTTTGATTAACAGAATTTTTTTGCTTGTACGGATTTTTATTATTATGACGTCACTTATCTGCATAGATATCAATAGTAGCTTTCGGTAGATCAGTAGAGGTGACGTCATAAAACTCATTTAAATGCTATCAGTGTCCCTGATGCACATACAAAGTTTAGAAAACCTCTTTACAACCCCTTTAGCTATTCTTGATGGAAAATCTGGCATAGTTCAGGGTCTCTGAACAGTTACAAAACTTGGCTTAGGGTCGCAATAAAAATTGGCGAAGACCGGGGAGTTAAACAGAGAATGATGACAAACCAAGATCTACCATGATCACCTAAACAGTCAAGAGCATGATGACAAACCCATAACTACTATGACCAGATAAACTGTCAAGAGCATGATGAAAAACCAAGATCTACCATGATCAGTTAAACAATCAAGAGCATGATGACAAACCTAGATCTACCATAACCACCTAAACAGTCAAGAGCATATAATAACAAACCAAGATCTACCATGACCACCTAAACAGTCAAGAGCATATAATAACAAACCAAGATCTACCATGACCACCTAAACAGTCAAGAGCATATAATAACAAACCAAGATCTACCATGACCACCTAAACAGTCAAGAGCATGATGAAAAACCAAGATCTACCATGACCACCTAAACTGTCAAGAGCATGATGAAAAACCAAGATCTACCATGATCAGTTAAACAATCAAGAGCATGATAACAAACCAAGATCTACCATGACCAGTTAAAAAGTCAAGAGCATGTAATAACAAACCAAGATCTACCATGACATCCTAAACAGTCAAGAGCATATAAAAACAAACAGAGATCTAGCATGGCCAGTTAAACTTTCAAGGGCATGACAAACCAAGATCTACCATGATTACCTAAACAGTCAAGAGCATATAATAACAAACCAAGATCTACCATGACCACCTAAACAGTCAAGAGCATGATGACAAACCAAGATCTACCATGACCAGTTAAACAGTCAAGAGCATATAATAACAAACCAAGATCTACCATGACCACCTAAACAGTCAAGAGCATATAATAACAAACCAAGATCTACCATGACCACCTAAACAGTCAAGAGCATATAATAACAAACCAAGATCTACCATGACCACCTAAACAGTCAAGAGCATGATGAAAAACCAAGATCTACCATGACCACCTAAACTGTCAAGAGCATGATGAAAAACCAAGATCTACCATGATCAGTTAAACAATCAAGAGCATGATAACAAACCAAGATCTACCATGACCAGTTAAAAAGTCAAGAGCATGTAATAACAAACCAAGATCTACCATGACATCCTAAACAGTCAAGAGCATATAAAAACAAACAGAGATCTAGCATGGCCAGTTAAACTTTCAAGGGCATGACAAACCAAGATCTACCATGATTACCTAAACAGTCAAGAGCATATAATAACAAACCAAGATCTACCATGACCACCTAAACAGTCAAGAGCATGATGACAAACCAAGATCTACCATGACCAGTTAAACAGTCAAGAGCATATAATAACAAACCAAGATCTACCATGATCACCTAAACAGTCAAGAGCATATAATAACAAACCAAGATCTACCATGACCACCTAAACAGTCAAGAGCATATAAAAACAAACCAAAATCTACCATGACCACCTAAACTATCAAGAGCATATAAAAACAAAGCTAGATCTACCATGACCACCTAAACAGTCAAGAGCATACAATAACAAACCAAGTTCTACCATGACCACCTAAACAGTCAAGAGCATATAATAACAAACAGCAATCTACCATGACCACCTAAACAGTCAAGAGCATATAATAACAAACCAAGACCAACCATGATCACCTAAACAGTCAAGAGCATATAATAACAAACCAAGATCTACCATGACCACCTAAACAGTCAAGAGCATATAATAACAAACCAAGATCTACCATGATCACCTAAACAGTCAAGAGCATATAATAACAAACCAAGATCTACCATGACCACCTAAACAGTCAAGAGCATATAAAAACAAACCAAAATCTACCATGACCACCTAAACTATCAAGAGCATATAAAAACAAAGCTAGATCTACCATGACCACCTAAACTGTTAAGAGCATGATGACAAACCAAGATCTACCATGATCACCTAAACAGTCAAGAGCATACAATAACAAACCAAGTTCTACCATGACCACCTAAACAGTCAAGAGCATATAATAACAAACAGCAATCTACCATGACCACCTAAACAGTCAAGAGCATATAATAACAAACCAAGACCAACCATGATCACCTAAACAGTCAAGAGCATATAATAACAAACCAAGATCTACCATGACCACCTAAACAGTCAAGAGCATATAATAACAAACCAAGATCTACCATGACCACCTAAACAGTCAAGAGCATATAATAACAAACCAAGATCTACCATGACCACCTAAACAGTCAAGAGCATATAATAACAAACCAAGATCTACCATGACCACCTAAACTATCAAGAGCATATAATAACAAACCAAGATCTACCATGACCAGTTAAAAAGTCAAGAGCATTTAATAACAAACCAAGATCTCCCATGACATCCTAAACAGTCAAGAGCATATAAAAACAAACAGAGATCTAGCATGGCCAGTTAAACTTTCAAGGGCATGACAAACCAAGATCTACCATGATTACCTAAACAGTCAAGAGCATATAATAACAAACCAAGATCTACCATGATCAGTTAAACAATCAAGAGCATGATAACAAACCAAGATCTACCATGACCACCTAAACAGTCAAGAGCATATAATAACAAACCAAGATCTACCATGACCACCTAAACAGTCAAGAGCATATAATAACAAACCAAGACCTACCATGATCACCTAAACAGTCAAGAGCATATAGACAAACAGCAATCTACCATGACCAACCTAATAGTCAAAGTATACCGTAATTGTTGCTGAAATGATATATTTTACAGCTTTCTGTTCCAGTGTAAGCAGTAAGGATAGATCCATCCAAGCTGGGTTGACTAGAACAATGAGGAAAGATGACTTGTTCAAAGTCACACACTTACTAAAATAAGAACCAAGGACTACCATCTTCTTACCAAACTGTGCTGCAGCCTGATATCAAAGCAGTGTAATGGGTAAGTGTAAGTTCAGAATGTGCCATGTACAGCTGATCAGACACTTGAATGCCACAAATCTTATTTCAGACATGAACATTGGAATTGATTACTTTATAGAGGTGTGGACAAACAACATCGCATTCTACAGAAATAAATCTACCAAATATTTGACAAAAGTGTAAACTTTAAACTTTGAAACAGACGTTAAAAAATTAACCTGTGGTTTAAAAACGAAACAGTATTTCATACTTTTGGCACAAGATGATGAAAAACTAGACAATGTCTGAGTATCTTGGAATCTATATTCTTAAAATAGTATCGTTTTTAATTATCCAGTAAACAGCATTTAGGTTAATGAACTTTATCGCACTGATTACCTGTTTTTTTTCCATTTTTTATGGACCTGAAATGCATTAATCTTATTAAAAAATGTTAAAATATAAATTGAATATGAACTTTATTTTCAGGTGCATTGGTTTGGGTTAAATGATTTTTTTTCTGAATTCATCAAAATGGGGGAAAGAGCTTTATTTAAAACAAAGTGAACACTAAAAATTTTGTGAAAAAAAAATGTTAAAAAAACATTAAATTATTACCAAATTCTACCAGTTTACGAGCACTTGACTAGAATATTGAAGAAAACAATTTTCAAGGTCATTAAACTCTGACTCAGCTGGTGATGTAGTTTCTTGCATGCATCAATTTCCTGATGCAACCAGACCAGACCAGACACCAGCAGTGTGACCTACTGAACTGAAACCATCATAAAGCAGTAAAGTGCACATAAAAAAGAAAACATGCCTGCTAGAGAGCAATGACCATGTAACTGTGAGAAAAAAGAAAAAAGGACCATCTATGTTTAACAAGGATATAAGAATCTATTCTTCCAGCTAGTTCATGGCCAAGCCTATGGTATTCCTATGGTATTGACTATACCATTTACCACTGTACCCATTTACAGCTGGGTGGACTGAAATTATGAAAAAGGTCCCAACCATGTTTGTGATGATTATGAAGAACCAACGTGTCCTGACTGCAAATTCAAATCCTGAAATTTCCAATTTTCTCTAGGGGGAGGACCTTCGGTTGGGGCTCCCACCTGCAACGTATTTGGACTCTACAAACCATACTGTTTCGTCCCCCACAAAACTTTGGACAAATCCATCCATGTCTGTGGACCAAAAAATTGAATACAAAATGGTGAATTGTTATCTGTTCTGTCTCCCATTAACATATAGATCTAGACATGATCTGTACTATCAAAGAAATGAAATTGAGCCAGTGATATGCCAACTGATAATATCGGAGAAAAACATGACTTCATCTTCAATCAGTGATTAGTATTTATCTTGCTCATTTGCCAAAATTCCACACGGCTATTTTTTCCTCCATTATATCTCAACACAGTTGGGTGTTCATACTCTACACATTTTACACTATTGGATAAAATGGAATCAGTTTTCAGAAAATATCTCTTTAATGATATTCCTAAGATTCTGGAAAAATATTTTTTATCACATAGTCCTGATAAAATCTTATAACTTCATACAGGGACTATTTCTTAAGGTGGGAAAAGACAAGGTACAGTGTCTGGTGGGTGATTGTTGATACAATGGAAGGAAAGAAAGAATTGAATACAAGGATAACAACTTAAGTTCCGTGAGGATCATTTTTCACAGCTATTCCTTGGCAAAATGTCTTGGCATTGACCATTCGCGGATTATCCATACCCATTTACAGCTGGGTTGACTGTAATTATGACTGAAGATGACATATTCAAGGTCATCACCACGATCAAGAAGCAAACTCTCGAACACCATTTTCTAAACAATCACCATAATGCTCGTATCCAGGCAAATAATTCATGTTTTTGGGAGACCCTCTCAATAGAGCTTTGAACCTTTGTGTTTTCCAAATTTAGATTATCAATCTTGACAGTTGTCCCCCCTCCCCTCTTCTCCCCTCATTTATCACTCTGTTTCCATTTGTACCTCTGATTCCAGGAGGGTGGCACCATCCCTTATCTAAAAGTTACAGAACTGAGAATCATCTGTTATTTTGTCTAACAGTAGCCAAATTTCTTTCTTTACTCCCAGAAGACTATTGTTTAAATTACATTTTCACATCTTAAAGTTGTATGATTCAGCCCTATATTCAATAAATCAAAATGTTTCAAAACCTTTCAAACTTTTCTATCATATCAATAGGTGACTGAAGGAAAAACAAAATGAAAATTTTATTAAATATGAACTAAAAAATCAATTTCGGAATTCAAATTGGTACACAATTTGATTAGAAAACTAATATAGTAAAGAAATGACTTAATTCAGGACTTCGATTTGAAGGGAATAATCACTTGCAATAATATTTTGAAATTCCTGTTTTAACCCTTAATGGTTTTTTTTATTCATTCATGAAGTTATATTAGTAATATTATTTCTTGTTGTGGTATTAAAAGGAATTTAAAGAGGTTTTTCTAAACTTTTTCTGTGTAACACTAATTTTCACCATTTCTAATAAAAGGAAAATCACATAATCCCTCCAATTATACCCCTACCTAAACATTTATCTTTCATTTTCTGTATATATGTATTCTCAATATGCATAGTATAATATTTTTTACTTTCGAACGCTGATAATTATGGCTAGGTTTGATTGGTCGTATTGAATATATCCCTTTATAAATCTGTCTGCAATAATACCCCTTTTCAACCCTTTAATATTTTACTTGTCTAAACTTTATCCATTGTGGGTTATATATTATGGAATCTATATTAGACTTTTATCAAACTAAAAAATATTCTCTATGATTTAATACTTCAATGTATGCTATTTGACCCAGCTATAATCATGGTTTGCCATGAATGATCCAATAACTTCCAGTCAAGTTAATATTTTGGCAATAAAAATGGTGGATGTTTATTTATGATTGTGTAATATAATTTGCCTATAGTGTTTAGAATTATCGATACAGTAAAATATTTTTTACCAAGTTACAAAAAATCACAAAATTGTCTGGAACTGCTTAATTCACTTTGATATTTTAATACACAGTCTGGGTCAACCTAAATTTTTACCGATATCATTTTTTTGACAATTGTCCCTACTCGGCATGATTCTCAGAAAGGCTACTTCTCTTGTTATATATTAATTGTCTAATATGTAGATCGCAACACATCTTACAACTAATAATATGTATTTTGACGACATTTACATGGTTATGTGGAGTTTTAATCATAGTTGGAGTGTAAAAGTCTAGTGACATTTAATAATTTCTGTCAATTTTTAGGCTATAGATAGTCCCAGAAATATCAATGCAAAGAGGTTTGTGGGGTCCAAATCAATGCCCCAACAGTGGTTCTGTATATGTTTGCATTTCAGAAAGTGGTTGAAAATCATAATTTGTTAGCTTATGGATAAGGAATGGTCAATAGGCATCATGTAGGCTACTAGATAGATTTTGCCTCTCATGTGATAATACCAAGTATTTACTAGTAGCCTACAGTAACACTAATTACTATTGATATATCTGTCTATAGGTGACTGGAACATTTACATCAGGTAAAAGTAGACAAAAGTTTCAAGAATGCCAGCAACAAAAAAAAGTTTAACCTACATTTGAAAACACAGACATTGAGGCTATATGGTGTTGGCAATGTTTAAAGAAAAATCTCCCAAGACATTAACAAATATTCTTAAACCGACAAGCTTGTGTATCAAGTTTCTTCATCAGGGGAGATAATTTTACCTTAAATGGATATGAAAAGGTCATTCAGGTTAGAGATATAATGGTTGTATTGAAGGGTCAATTGTATGTAAAGGGTAGAATAGAGAGCTAGATTATCTGTTGGAAGGTATGGAGTAATCTTTTTACAGTTAATATCTCTAAGTAATCTGACAAGTGGGTATTTATAGACCAAAGTTCCGAGTTCTAACCACTAGTTGTTTAGTGGTTCGTGTTTTAGTCACCTTTGGCAAGCGTTCTTTTCTCATTATTTCACCAGTAAACATAGTAGGCTTCTACTCAACTTTTCATGATTCCTGATTCTCATCTGTTGCTATTTTTAGCATGGCAACATGTTAGGCTATGAGAAATATTTCATGTTTAGCCTACAGCTTGTACAAGTTGTCAGCTATTTCTATTTGTATGATATGTTTATCCTCAACCTGTATCAGAAAGATATCTCCAAATGAAGGTCAAATATTTACACACCCAGCTAGTATACAGAGAGAACATGCTACTGATACACTTTGTATTTCTACTTTCACTTTCTGTTAGAAAACATCTGATTCCTTTATCCTGTCTTTTCATCACCCTTCAGCCCTCTACCAAACCAGATAATAGCTCTACTCTCCATCCCACATTGAAGAGCCATAACTGTTTTCCCCTACTGTTTCTACATGTGTTTTTTAACAAAAACAACGTGGAAATCATGTGTTAGTTGTAATTTTGGTCTATTGAATTTTTACAATCATGATCAAATTATTTGTTATCATGATCTGTTCTATTTGGTAATCATGATGTTATGTAATTTGGAAGACAATTTGGATTTATCATATTTTGTAATCAAATTTATTATTGTATTTTGTAATCATGATCTGATGTATTTGTTATGATCTGTTCTATTTTGGTAATCATAATGTTATGTAATTTGGATCAATCGCATTTTTTATACAAGTATATTGTACTTTGTAATCATGATCAGATGTATTTGAAATCATGATCTTTTTTGTTTGATAATGGGAATGTGTTGTAATTTGGGACAATTTCAATCATTATTGTATAGTTTGTAAGCATCATATGATACATTTGTAATCATGATCTGATATATTTGTAATCATGATCTCTTCAAATCTATGATAGTATGATTAAACTATGTTAATTTAAAAATTACTTAAACTTAAGTACAGTTTTGACTTGTACTTGGTAAATACTTTGACTCACCAATAAAAATAAACAGTGAAATAATTTGTTGTCTAATAATGCATTTTACACATGATTTATTGCATTTCCTTGATTACCTTTACAATTACAGTACAGTGGGTGAAAAAAATGGCAGCGAAGAGATTGTATTACACTGAGAAAACCACCAGAGTTGAAGATTTTTATTTACAGGTAGCTAGATGACTCATCAACATAACAAATATATTAACTTTCTTTACGTCACTTGATATAAACTAAATATATTACAGTTGGTTGGTTGTAGGAGCTTGGTCGTTCAACGAGTTATACGCTATTTTCAACACTTTTTTGCCATTGATGCAAATTGCAGGGGCTGACATGAAACAGGCATCTAGAGTTCAGATTTTTCAGCCTTGTTTCCCATGTCATTGATGCAGGTCAGATGGAATGACATGGAAGAAGCATCTAGGATTCTGATGGGACAATATTTGAGACTTCATCTGCTATAGACTGTGCATGTTAAACTTTAAAGATTACTGGTTTCCTCTTAAACTGATGCAGGTTGAAGGGGTTGACATGGAACAGGCTTCTAGGGTTCAGATTGACAATAATCAAAGCTCTGAGTACTACAAACTGTGCATATAAAAGATCCCCCAAAAGTTGGAAATTGAAAATAAGAGTAGGCTAATGTACTTTTTGGCATAATTCCTTCATTGCACACTGCATGGCATCTTCATTCCATTTCATATTTACTGTTGGTTATATGAACACATGGTTATGCTGAATTGACATGCAGGAATGCAAAGTGGCATCAAGTGCTCTTAAAAGTGTAAACATGTTATGTTTCACAAATTTACACCTGTACAACTACAGGTTTGTGGTTCTATGGTAGAACTATGGAAAGCCAAAAAGTTGATCACTAGGTTTAAGAAAAAAAAATTAAATGAATTGAGTTTTACGTCCTGCTTTGCTGCACCTATATGGGCTAATTGAGGACGGGCAAACACCATGCAGGGAAATTTTGCCAAGACAGCGGCATTAGCCTACTCTTTTTTGAGATTTCCAACTGTCGATAGATCTTTAACGTGCACAGCCAATAGCACACGGGACCTTGGTTTATTGTCCCACCAGAACGACTAGACGCTTTTTCCATGTCAGCCCCTCCGACCTGCATCACTGACAGGGGAAACCGGGTTGAAAAATCCGAAGGTATCATCTTGACCCATGCCAGGATTGAACCCTTGGCCTTCAAGTTTCCCTGAGACTCCCTCTGTCTTGAAGAAGCACATGAAGAAATGATCATATGACAAAGCATAACAAAATATAGCAGCAGCAGCTAAGGTTCACATGGTCTCCAGTTGCATAATAATTTGATGACCATGTAGTGAAAAGTTAGCTCCATATTAAGCATGCATCATTATTTTTTTTACTCCTTTGAGATATTAAAACATGCTTTTCATCTCTACCCAGATACAATTTCAACTGAGGGGGCTTAACCTCTTCAAAATTATCAAATGTCATTAGTCAGCTTTCATTCAAACAGACAACCATTTTGATTTTCCACATTGAGAAACAACGATGTACGATTGGATAAAGGTTGTCAAGTCTCAACTCATTTAATCTAAATGCCACTGTTCAAGAAATGATTCAGTTGCATAATGTAAATCTATTTCTTGAAGAGTTATTTCCCTTGTGGATTTGTATGGTTAAAGCTAAAATAATATGAGTTTTCAACATTTCTTAACATAACTGGCCTAGCTAGTCCTTGGCTAAATTTCTGGATATGATCTCTGGATTTACAGGAAAGAGGAGTTATTCAAGGTTACTATGAAATGTCAACAGTGATTTGAACCCACAACCACTATTTCTTTAATGTTACCAAGTAGGCCTATCAAACTGTGCCTCAGCCTGTCCTCAAAACAAGCAGACTTCAATATAATTACTACATACACGACTGACAAGAGAAAAGTCTGGCTTTGTATGGCATTTATTTAAAAACATAATACTTAAAAAGCTAAGTATGATCATTCAAGAAGAATCAAAAATTGTTTGAAGATTAGAATATAGGTCTACTCACCAGTTGTCTGGTTTGAGGTGAAGTTTTACATATTCTATTCTCCATTAGTACATCTTATTCTGAAATAAAAATAACAGTAGGTAATATTATTGCTGTCTTTAGTTGAAATCAAATTGGTGGAACACATCTAAGATTTTCCGATGCATTTAACCCAGGCATTGTGCCTTTAAGTTTTTATACCTAATTTCAATCTAGTGTGTCTTGGCATATTTAGACATTACCAATTTTGCAGGAGATGGTATTGTCTTCATTAGGGTTTTTGTCAGCAGGTTAGTAGCAACATTAATATACAGATGGTTTTAAATGTACAGGTGGTTAGCTGTTTATACATCGCAAGCGCAACGTCTCAGCAAAGCGATACGCTGTTCTGCGTTCTTCCTAAAACTTATCCATTCCATAAGATTAGGATGTAAAACTCCATTTCATCCAATTTCCTATTTTCATGAGGGTAGATTTCCCCAAATTAATTTACTATAAGATGGGATATAACTCTGGTTAGCAGGTAATGTCTAAAGGTATGATACAGGTATACAGGTAGAGACAGAAGGTAATCAGGTTGAGATTCCTATAGGTATTCTAGGAATGATTCCATCTATAGGTTAACTTGACATCTTCATAATGGTATCTATTGTCATACTCTAACCAGTACTTATTGGACAACATATGACCACAAAATGTATGCTCAGTACCTCTGTGAAACTAATTTTGAATTATAAATACAATCTTTGGCACATTGGACCATTCTATTGCAAAATATGCATATTGAAGAATGCAACTTAAAGGGCCATTCTGCTTTTTTGAAAAAAGTTTCCATTATCCAAAAAATCGCAAATGCTACCTGAGAGTATTTTTAAAGTATGCTTATTGTATCTCTATATCATCTTGATCAAACTGAATTTGGTTTTAAAGGGTTAATTACAAACAGGGAGTACTTATTGTTAATCAAGCAATTTGATCTAGTTTTGGTGTTTGCCCTTTAAATGGCTCAATATTTCTAGCTGAAACCTTATACATACACAAGAGGGACATTTCTCTACAATTCGGCGTTTATTTTAATCAAATGCGTTCAGTAGTTTCCTATCAGCGTCCAAAAAACATAACACACTTAAAAACCTTACGTAAAATTAACGGCTGGATTTTTTTAGTTAAAACTTTCAGATACATTAAAGGGCACATAGTTACAGATTTTAGTGTAAAGTTTTTACAAATTTGAGAAAAAATTTTTTTTTAACTGTCCCTTTAATAAAACATCAAATCCTATCAGTTACAAAGTATATATACAATACAAGAATATTCAACAAAGTGGTCATGGTTCTAAGTCTGACAGCTGGTAAAGATTTCAAGTTTTCTTAAATCATTTCTATTTCATGTACTATTCCTTCATTATTTCTCCAGTCCTTTTCTCAACTAGAGTAATAAATGAGCTGGACATTTTCTTATGCTGTCATAATTGTGTTATCTGCCCACAAATCCTCATCAATAATAAAAAACAAGCACGAACAATACCAACCACAAAATATGTTAACACATTGGCAATACATTGGTAACTTTCCAATATCTAGATTTAGGTAAAAAATAACAAATATTTGGTGCCTCTATCCTGCAACATGTGAATAATCAAAGTTATCCAGTGGTCAAGATGCTTCTTTTTTTTTGCACCATGTTAAAATAATCAAGTTATCCAGTGTGAAGAAGAGAAAATTGCCATAACAGTACCCCTATAATTGATCAAGATTGAGAAACCTTTAAATTAGCTATGGTGTTCAAGAAAAAGGATGCCTTAAAAACATAAATAAATCAACAATTTCTGTTGCTGGTCAGTATAGTACCAATTATACCTACATTCAACAGGTGTAAGAATAACACTCCTTAAGACTTTCAGGAAGCCATTAAATTGAGTTCAATAGTGGTAATTGGAGCTTGGTGAAAACACAATTGATTACAGGAACTAGGAATCATTATTCCAGCCATTATATTGGTACTGAAACCAGGCACATTGAAATAAAACAGTTATTCTAATAACACTATGTCATCTGAGTACTATTACCTCAACAGTTTTTGTGAAATGAATTGTATTAGGTTTTGAATAGTCAAAAATTTTTTTCTCTTATTACAGCTGAAATGACAAGTTATTGAGAGTTTAACTGTTCACAAGGAAAAGAAAAGTGAACTGACATTCATAAGAGAAAGTGTTCACTATAAGTTAATTGGCCTATTAAATTCATTGTCAACTGAACAGATCTCTTTTAGAGCAGTTCATTTTAATTACAGCTTTCACAATACAGTCTACAGTTTAATAGTCACAAATGACAACTGCTCAGATATTGTTCCAGATAACAGTTCAAAAAGACAACTATTTTTTTTAGATCACACAAATTATCAAAACATTTGAAACATTGTAATCTGTTAACTGTTATATATTAAGGTCTGTTGAAATATATTGACAAATTCTGAACACTTCAGACAGATAAGCAACAATACAAATGTTTACTAATGTTCACAGATTGATATTTAGTAGCATGAAGACTACTCAGATAGAAACAGATTTACCCAAATGACAGTTAAAAGGAAAAGTTTGATTTGTACTGGAAATGATTCACATTCAGTTCACCTAAGAAAGAGTTTAAGCTGAACTATACTTATTGCAAATTGCAAACTGTACTGTGACCACCTATAACCAAAATCTGAATTCTTATCAAGCTTAGGCTATTGTCACATGGCCATTTTCAACACAGGTTAAATCAAGAAAACTCATCACAAAGTCTAACTTTGTTTTGACTTGTTTTGACCAATTTTCAAAAAATGATTAACACTCACAAGAAGGAAGGACTAGAGGCTTTTCAAAATAATACTCATGAACTGTTGGAATCTATTATCATACAGACAAAAGAAAGCAGTGCACAATGAGTTATTTTTTGCAAAGAAGATTATCTTATTCATTTGTTTCCATATTCTTGTTTACAGATGGCATGCCTAAATGATGTAAACATGTATCAGATTTCCAAACCAACTTTAACATTGCTTACAACAAAAAACTTTCTCATCAACAGAATGAATTTGATGGCTACCCTGAGTGAAGGATTGTTTTCCAGGGGAAGGTAAGTTGACATTATCAGTTAGTAATAAATTGACCATGGGTACAGACATACCATTTCAGAGGACTGAATACTTTGGTTGATACAGCTTAAAAATTACTTAAATCTACATGTATATCAAATCAAAATTCTTGAACTTGAGACATTAATTCAAAACAATTCTCATCATTGCAAGGCCAGATGCATTTGACCACAAGCAACTATAGACCTTACACAACAAAGAATGGTTAAATAAAAGTTGGGCTCGAGAAAAATGATATACATCCTCATACCCCATTGCACCAAGGTTTCGAACCACATGACTAACCCCACCCATTTAGCATAGCTTCCCTAGATTAATAATATTATAATATGTCAAAAACATAGTGTTATAGCACTCCTCTTTATATTTCATCTAATATCAAAATAATTAGAAATGATATTAACAGAAATTTAAATGTAGCTATAAATGTTGCATACAGATATCATAAAGATAAAACTTTATCTAAATTATACTGAAATATTCTACGAGAGTAGACTAGACTGAAATATAGCCAGCTATCAGTTGAATATGCACCCATCTCCACAATGTCAAGGTATTTGAAGGAATATGCAATTGTTGGCTATAATAGGCTGCATTTGCATGCATGCATGCAATCCAATCAACTTGCTGCATCATCATACTTCCTAGATACAAGAAATTGACTTATGATGTCGAGAGTTTGTATAATACCTTGACATTGTGAAAATGACTATGACTAGAGACCCAGTTTGTAATACCATGACATTGTGAAGATGACTATGACTAGAGACCCAGTTTGTAATACCTTGACATTGTGAAAATGACTATGGCTAGAGATCCAGTTTGTAATACCTTGACATTGTGAAGATGACTATGTCTAGAGACCCAGTTTGTAATATCTTGACATTGTGAAGATGACTATGCACCATGCTGTAGGTAGAATGATAAGTCAATACAAACCTGTAGATGAATGAAAGCTACAATCAACTTGAGATAAAATTAGTACAGATCTGATGAAAACCAGAATCTATTTATACAACTTAGACTTTAAAGAATGAATTCTATTCTTCTTCCAACATACTATGACAATGTGTGTATTTCTAAACTTAATATGTGTATCACAGTGTGGACACTGATGGTATCAATTTGCGCCATTCCAATTTCCATTTCGGTTCTTGCAATTCCACTGAATTTAACGTGTTTTAAGACATCACTGAAACTATTGATATCTATGCAGATCACTGTCAGTGACGTAATAAAACATGGTAGTTTTACTGGAATTGCAAGAACAACAGCCGTTGGAATGCAAATTGGAATGGCACAAATTGATGGTATCAGTGTCCCTGATACACATACAAAGAAAACCTCTTTACAATCCCTTTAAAAGCGCTGTCTATGACTTGTGCTTAAATAAATTGTGCCTAAATGAGTGAATGCTTGGGAATTATGTACCATAAAGTTTAATAGAGTCTAAAACTTTGCTTGTGATTATTGGTTGCGAGTTAGCTCTTGCTTTCTAATGTACATATGCGCTGATAATGAACAGATCCCAAAAACTTATTGACAATGACCACCAAGACTGATCTTGAATCCAATAACTCCATGGTTTAATGGTTATTAACCTGAGAAATCTATTAAATCAATGTTAAATACAGTTCATGGTCAAGATCAACATATATCTTCCATAAATGGTCAACTGTCCACAGTAATGGTCAGATCTCATTATTGATATGGTGTTTATAACTGACCTCTCCTAATAAATGACCATTTTAATAAATAGGACCTGTTTCACCAATACAGATTTATTAACTTAAGTCCATTGAACCTACAGGTTTATTGGTTCTCTCTCTCCCCGATAGAATTAATCTATTATATCTTTATATAGAAAAAAGCTTACTTTGAGATTCTGTCAGCTTCCTACATAGACTTTATATTAATTCAAGTAGAACGGTCCCAATAATTCTACTTTTCAGGCAGGGCTGCCCTTAAAAGCAAATTTTTTTTTCAATAATAGAAAAATAGTTTAAATCTAGAACAGTTGCATCCTCAGCTCTTTCAACTTCATTAGCTGTGAGTGAACTGGTTGTTAATGTACCTTTAAAGGTATTGAAAAATGATTTTCTAAACTTTGGGGACACTGATAGCATCAATTTGCGCCATTCTAATTTCTAACGTCTGTGGTTCTTGCAATTCCACTAAAACTAACTCATTTTATAACGTTACTGACAGGAAGCTACCATTGATATCTATGCAGATCAGTCAGTGACATCACAAAATGCATTAGTTATAGTGGAATTTCAACAACCAAAGACGTCTGAATGGAAATTAGAATGGTTCAAATTGATGCTATCAGTGTCCCTGATACACATACAAAGTTTAGAAAACCTCTTTACAATCGCTTTAAGTCATTTTATCATTTATCATTTGACAATTGTTTCTGAAAGAATGGATCACTTGAAATGATCAAAAAGTCAAACTTTTCCGAAATTAATTATTGTTTGGTTTTTCTTTTTTTGATGATTTTTCTAGAAGAATCCTCCAATACTAAATCTGAAGCAAGATATTCATCACAAGTCACAATGATTTCTAATCAGACTCAGTTTGTTTGCAGAAGTTAAAAGGTACATGAACCAAAATTGATAAACATATAGTTCTAAGAGTACCGAGTATTGATTGTAGTTCTCCCTGATTCATCTCTGTCATCATCTTTACACATCCATGTCACTATTGAGAACTGTTGGCACCATCTGAAACTGTTAAAACTGCAATATTCTATGCTCTGTGTTTTGATAACACACTGAAAATTATTTTTCAAGCAGGTTAAGTAATGAGAATTACTGCATCTTGCTCAGTGTTGACAAAAATATCCAAACCCACTGAAATTTGTTACTTCATGGTATTACTGTACTGAAAATAGATGTTTCCCTTAACATAAATTCCTAAATCTGCTGAAATCAATATGGATTCTTTGGTTTTTTATTAAGTTGCTGAATGTTTCTCAGTGTTACAATAGATATTTAAAGTAGATCAAAAGTTTTTTTTTAATCAATATTGTTCAATTTGGCAATCGTAATATAATTTACTTCATCTTAAATCAGAAAAATAAATTTAATACTCAAGATGCAATCATCACTGCTGTATTTTGCTTTGAGACATTCTGTTAAAACTTTAAACTATTGTACAAAACTAACCATGTTACCAAAGTAATGAAATTTATTGCACCTCATAGCGGAAGAATACATTTTTATCATTCAAGATGCAAATTGTTTCATTTTGCTTAGAGACATTTTTCCAAATCGAAAACTAATGTACAAGCAATTGGAAATCATCGGTGTTGTGTCTTCATGCGCGAGACCCTTTCTTTGACAATTTAACCTTTGCTTGTAATGTCGCGTCATAAATATGGTTGTGATTACGTGACAATATTGACCTAGTTCAGTCATTACCATGAAATGTTGCAGATCGCTAGCATAACTTTTACAGAGACTGTTTGGAAAGTCATGAATAGAAAACTTTGAAGGTGAAACTAAGCTTTTATGTTGGCAAAGTAATAAATTCACCTTCATTTTACCCAGTGTCATCATAAATTTCTGATTCACATAAAAATTATTGCTCAAGTTGGCAAAGTACTGAAAATTGTTGCATAAATATTTGTTGATTGTTATCAGTTAGATATATTAGCTTTGTGATTAACTTTTCAGATTATTTCTACATTATCTTCACTAAAACTATTCTTCTTAAATTCTACTAAACATATTCACTTATTGTATCTTAATTTTAACATGAACTAAATAGAAATTAAACAGTGTTTTATGTTTTATTTGTCTGCACACGATTAGGCTAATTAAGACAAGCAATACCATGCAGTGTGCATTGCAGGAAATTTTGCCAAGACAGTTACATAAAACAGGGTCTTTTTTTATTGTCCAAACAAAACCGCTAAAGGCTTTTTCTATGTCCTACATCAGTGACAAGGGGATAACGGGTTGATCAAACTCTGGACCTTCAGACTAGCAAGCAAGCATTCAAATCTTCTGAAGCCCATAACAAAATTTAATATACAGTAATTGATAATTTGATAGCTTATGTGACATATACCAACAAACTATTGCTTTCACCACTTCAACAATGCCAACATGAAAAAAGGGCTAGGATATTAAGACACAGGCAAAGTGTGCGGATAAAAAATAACAAAATAAAAACAAACTTTGATTGTATGTTGAAAATATACACCTTTTTTTTCATGAAATATATAACCCACTGAGGTAATGATAAAATATTGTTTAAAAATGTGAAAAATGTTAAAATTAATATGAAATTTTGTTAACATTCCATTAAAATTTGCTGAGAAACAAAATTAAAATATCTTATCTAATAATGGAAATATCAAACAGTTTTTGATATTATATTTTATGATATTAAGTTAATAATTATTAAAAGGAATTCCTTCACAAAGTAGTAGGCCTACTTATTTGTTAATGACTGATGTTTTTGTCAGAACCAGGACTGAAAGTCAATTGCACACTGATTCAGACAGAAACATTTCATTGTGTTCACAGCATAGCTTTCATGAAACTCTTAACATATGCAATTTTCTTGGGAGTACTATGAAATATCAAAAAAACTTGAAAATCAAGGCTTTAAAGGGACTGTAAAGTGGTTTTCTAAACTTTGTATGTGTATCGGGAACACTGATAGCATCAATTTGCTCCATTCCAATTTCCATTCCGATGTCTGTGGTTCTTGCAATTCCACTTATACTAACGCGTTTTATGATGTCACTGACAGTGATCTGCATAGATATCAATGGCTCAAATTGATGCAATCAGTGTCCCTAATACACATAGAAAACCTCTTTACAATCCCTTTAATATTTGATAGCATGTTAATGTTAGGCCTGCTGATGGTTAACAGTTTTTCAAGAAGACATTATGTGTAGCATTGCCTTGAATTAGGTCTGCTGACTGTAGAAAATTTTTATGGACAACCCCCTGAGTGATGATAAAAATTAAAAATCATCATTAATGAGTACTAATTAGATTTCCAATTCAGTTTGATGTTTATAACCAGGTATTTGAGATATAAACAAGTTATATTCTGTGATATATGGTTTCACAGTCAATTTATTGGTAATGTTCTTTAGAATACCTATATTCAGATACTCTACATGTTCCTTACTATACTTTACATCAGCTGTATTTTTCTCATTGCACACTGACTGGTATTGTCATTTTCATAATTGCCCAATTGAATGCACATTATTATAGTTACTCCAATTCAATTTAAAAATAGTTATCCCATTAGGTAAATTAAAGTATCTTTCAATTACAGTATATGCTTTGTAGAATACTTCATTTAGTGGTATTTTCTTTTTTGTTCACTGCCTGGTAATACCATTTTCATTTGCCCAAATGATAATGATATTTTTCAATTAGAAAAAGATTCATTGGAATCTGTATGAATAATTCAGCTATCAACTTAAAAGGATTGTAAAGAGGTTTTCTAAACTTTGTAAGTGCATTGGGAACACTGATAGCATCAATTTGCGCCATTCCAATTTCCATTCCAACGTCTGTGGTGTTTTATGACGTCACCCCCACTGATCTACCGGAAGCTACTATTGTTATCTCCCACTGATCTGCATAGATATCAATAGTAGCTTCCGGTAGATCAGTGGGGGGTGACGTCATAAAACGGGTTAGTTTAGTGGAATTGCAAGAACCACAGACCTCGGAATGGCGTAATTTGATGCTATCAGTGTCCCCGATATACATACACAGTTTAGAAAACTTCTTAATAATCCCATTAAAAAATAAGACTTAATTGCTCAGACACAACTTCTTGAAAAATATCAACTAATATCGTTTTTGGACTTTACCAACAGATCAGAGACATTCTTTTCTATAGACTTTGATTCAAAGCAATTGAAAATCTTTTTTTATTATTAAAATATTTCAATATTAAATGAATTCAATTTGTGTTTCAACAGGTCTGGAAGATTCATGAAAAAATCTTCACTTAGCCGTCATTAACATCAAACAACAATATTTCACAACTTTATTTCAACATATTTAATATTAAAGCCATTCAAATCTAAGATAATCAGTTTGTTTTATACATGTTTCAATCAAAACAACCACAAGAAAGGAGGTAAAAACTTCCAGACAAAAATAAATAAAAACACTGCAGACACAAACAAATATAAATAGATTTAATTAGAATAATAAAGTTGTGGGTATAATTAATGAGATATGGGTCTAATGTGATCACCAACAAAAATATATTATCTACTTTAAATATTAAAGGGGCACGTTCACCATATGGTTCACAAATAATATCTGTCTCAGAAAATGTTTTCGGCATGACTTTTAATGAGACAACACTAGAAAAAACACATATATAGAAATAGTAAGTGAAATTGCTAATTTGAGGTATATAAGGATAATAGTGCTACTGAAGACTATTTACATATTCAAGACCAAAATCATCCATAAAATCAAATGCCAACTATTCCCCTTTAAATGATAGATGATGATGAACATATGATATGATTTAATACCAGGTAATATCATAGTACCATCATGGTATGATGGTATGATGGTATGGTGGCGTGTTTCTAATAAACACCAGACAGACGGAATTCCTTCTCATGTGATATAATGATGTGGAAGTTGTTGAACCTAAAGATGTACTGTACACAATGGTTTTTATATCAAATATTTGGCAGATCTCTCTTCATTAATAGATATCTTATACAGTGAATATCAGATGATAAATTCAGCGTCTACACTACACTGATTGAGCACAAAAGGCATAATAAGCATAGACATAGGATGGGCACAGCTCTCAAGCATAGCAATACAAACTGAACAAAAGCAACTTTTCTAGAATAACCTATAATGAGATTAACACCTTATGCTTATTCACTGGAGGAGTCTACTTCAATACAACCTTTGATTTTGACAAACTTAAGACAAGATTTTGATAAACAGAATTGTCTTGCTTGTACAGACTTCTATTATTTGAACAGACTGTTATTGGTGCTATTATATTTTGAGTAGACAAAATGAAGATCATCAAGATGAATGAAAACCATGATTTAGCTGACATACTGTGAATTCGCCAGTCAGCTTCATCATCCATACAGTATTTAGAAACATGGCAAAAACTGGTAATGATAATATTGACGAGAGTTGAATGAAGTAATCAGATGACTAGCTTGGTATTTGTCTTGTCAGTAATTACCTGTGAAAAATGTTTATAGAATTCTCTCTTTAACTCTCTATTTCAGACAACCATAGAGTTAAACTATAAACATGACATCTTTTAATAGTTGAAATACTCTAATGACTTCCATACCTCATCTACTCAGATAAAAGGCCTTACAGATCAAAGGTGCCAGAATTATTTTTTCAATTTTTTTTACTGGCAGTTCAAGAAAGGACAATCATCTAGAAAATTTTATACAAAAAAAGAGGTTTACAATTCTTCAATTTAGACACCAGGCCCCTGTTTCTAAAAAAAAATTGCAATAAATTTTGTCGCAAGTTTAACATTTTACAATGAAAAATTCCACACTTACGACAATTTTTAATCGTAATACTTTTTTGAGTAACAGCCCCTTGTATTCTATGTGCAAGTATTTCATTCATTCAAACAATCAATATCAGACATCTGTAATAGACATTCAACCTCAGGCATCTATTATCAGACATTCAACCTCAGGCATCTATTATCAGACATTCAACCTCAAGCATCTATTATCAGACATTTAACCTCAAGCATCTATTATCAGACATTCAACATAATGTATACCAACATCAGACAATTTAGTATCAGACATTCAACATCAGGCATCTGATATCAGACATTCAATATCAGATATGCAATGTCATGTTTAACATTATCACCAGAATATCTTTTCTTCTCCCTTTAATGGAATTATATATGCTGTATAAGATAAGAGGTACAATTTACCATGATTTGTCAAGTTGATTGTAAATTTGTATTAATAGTAGAAGAGTAAGAAACCAGACATTGTCTACATGAGAACTATTAGAGGTGGTATGTTCAAACTGGATTGAATCCAGGCCAGTACTTAGTACTATCTTGTTAATCTTTCCCATAGTTTTTATCACTTAGTTACCATCTTTTGGTTGTTACTTACTCTTCTTGTTGAACTCTCTAGCCTACCACTTGCCATGTCCAAGCAATTTATTTTTTTACCTGTCAAAATATTTGCTCAGGTGTTATCATCGAAAATTAGAAGCTGCTTCTTCAGTCTTTTTACTAATGCGGTATTTCAAAGAAATTTAAAAGCCTGAGTTATTTTAGTTTCTTTGAATGACTTTAAAATACATGTTTTTAAACACTTTTAAAGTTAATGTACGGACGGAGGTTTACAAATTTTTTATGTGTAATGTGGACACTGATAACATCAATTTGTGCTATTCTAATTTCCAATCCGACTTCTGTTGTTCTTGCAATTCTACTAATACTAACGCGTTTTATGGCGTCACTACTAGTGATCTACCGGATGCTACTATTGATATCTATGCAGATCACTAGTGACGTAATAAAATGTGTTAGTTATAGTGGAATTGCAAGAACCACAAAAGTCGGAATGGAAACTGGAATAAAACAAATTGATGCTATCAGTGTCCCCGATACACATACAAAGTTTAGAAAACCTGTTTACAATCCCTTTAAAAGTTTTCGCTTTAATGACCCCTGTAGACATAAAAAAATCCAAAAAACCTTTACAATTACTTTTAAGTTCAGAAACTAAATATATGCAGAATTCGCTAAAAACATTCTTTCAACATACTTTGTTTCTTCTCAGTAAGACAAAGTTGTCATTTTGTTTCTAGTAGCAAATGTGAAATATCTCTAATTCTCACTCTTGTTGTTTGTAAGTATGTTTTTAAAGTTCAACGAGATATCTGGTATATTTAAAGCATGTAAATCTACATACAAAGAGCTCTTCAGACACTAAAAGTCAAGACTATTTAACCTCTAATATTTAAATAATACCTTGTAACTTGGGGATTATTTAAAAACTTTTACCCCAATCTAGATGGTCAAACTATTTTAACCTTTTAACAGTCACCAAAACAAGTATAAATACCAACTAGACACCCTCACAATTATGTTCTACAAACTTTTTAGAAATACATGTACTAACAAACACAGCAGACTGAAACATTGGACACATTAAGAGGCTCAAGAAGTGTCAGGGGCTGGGACCCTAGGTTGGGAGCCCTAGTAAACCCATAAAACCAGGGGCCAAGTGTTGCTCCCATGCAAATTGACTCTTTGAAACTCAAGCAAAATCCTTTTGAGGTAACAATAGCTCAATAATTTTTTTTTTTTTGAAAATCACGTAGAAGGTTCATTTGTGATCATTGAAATCAATTAATAATAGTACTCATATTATGTGAAAGCCTTCTCAGAAATCCATTTATCTTTTAACTAAAATATTGTTTACTACGCGAAAAAAAAACCCCAAAAAAACAGAAAGAAGTAAATACATGTTTGTAATTAATTTTTTAACTCCTAGCAGGTTAACCATTTATAAATGTCAACAGTAGGTGGTTAATTTATTAACTAATATTTCCCGTACTAATAACGAAAGTCAGACAAGATGGTATGGAATGTGACTAACGAAAGCTCATATTTAGTGGTAATAAAACTAAGTAATGTATCTAGTCAATAACTGTTGGTATAAATACACAGTAGGAATTCACCGTATTTCTATAATAATCATGTTATTTATTTATACAATAAACATACACAATATTATATATAACTATAAGATATGATTATGTTACCTACAGAATATATATTATCAATATACATACTTTATAGTTTAAGTTTCATTGCTCTAGGGACTTGATGCCAGAAATATCATCAATTGATATACAAATATTAAATCTCTATGTTCAAATTATGGTTTTTTCTTTGTTTTCCAGGGCTTCAAGATTTGGGTAGAGGTGGAAGGTTCACATGTACTTTAGGATCTTATCAGGTATGATATTTACAGTGTCTGGTAAAAAGTTCATGTTGTCTTTCTGGTAGAAGGTTTACAGTGTCTTGTTAGAGGTTCACAATGTCTGGTAGGTTCACATTGTCTTGTAGGAAGTTCAGTGTCTGGTCTGAGGTTTACATTGCCTGTCTGGTTTAAAGTGTCTGGTGGGAGGTTAAAGGTGTCTGTCTGGTTCACAGTGTCTGTTAGGAGGTTCAGTGTCTCGTAAAAGATTCTTGGGGTCTGAGGGGATACAATGTCCTGTATCTTAATATTGTCTGGCAAGGGCTACACATGAGTTCAGGAGAATAGCATTCTATGACAAAAAAACAAAATAAAAAACTTTCACTTAGTCTGGTAGAAGCTTCATAATGTCTGGTAAATTATAACTCAATTTGTCAAATGCATTATAGTTGTTATTTGACATAAGAAATAATACATATACATGTTATAGGTATAATGCATTTTCCAGCTTTAAATAGTACATTAATGTAAGACAAATTGTTTTCGTCCTGTACACTTGATGCCCATCCCCTGTTGAGTTTCTCAATATAAACTGACTTTTACTGAATCATCAGAGAATAGTTTCTACTTAATTTAGCTCTTTGTGGCATTAAATCACCATCAAAGTTTAGATCTTAGTAAGAATTTATGTTTCTCACTTTGAAACCTCTCCAAATACCAATTCTATTTTCATTGTAAAGTGATTTCAAGTACAAATACACATTAACTAACACTTAATTTGACATTTTTTAAAAGAACCATTGTGCCGTTTTTCATGTTTTGAAGAACAGAATTTATTGTTTGACAAAAAAATCAGTCATTTATCACCTTTGGTAGTTAAAAAGTAAAATAATTTGTGTACAATCTGTGAAATATCTCAATTACCTTCTGATACTGATACGGTAGGTTACTGTAAACTTATCAAACAGTATATCAATATCTTTCATTCCACCCAGGGCCTCAAATTATAACCCTGTTCTCTTTATTTTGTATGTGTATCATGGGCACTGATAGCATCAATTTACACCTTTCCAATTTTCAATCAAACGTCTGTGGTTCCAGTAAATAGAATTGTTGGAACCACAGACATCTCATTGAAAATTGTAAAGGTGCAAATTATTGCTTTCAATCCTTAATACACATGAAAATAAAGAAATCTTCGTAACAATTTGAGAATAAGGTTATTGCCAAGTGACCAAGCAGGATTCTTGAGACCATCAACTGTCAACACTAAACGTTTCCTTCAATTCAGTTATTTGCACTCAAGATATTTCGATAAAAGCCACTTCAAATGAGTCAAAATCAATGTAAATAAAAACAGTTTTCCTGAAAACTTGAAGACATCCAATGGTAATTCTTTAACTTTAAGTCGAATCAAAGTTGTCAAGATTCAAACTACTTGTGAAAAGGAGTGTTTTTATGAAAAATAGTTGTTTTTTGCTTCAGATAATTTTAAAGTTTCATCACAATCTGGCCGAAATCAGATTGACAGATAGTTTAACTTCTAAAAAAAAACCTGACATTTTCATGTATGATGTCTAACAAAAATCAATTCCAACACGAAATACAGTGTTTAATGTCCCACATTTTTGCACTGACTAAGCTAATGAGGACTGATAAATGCCATGCAGTGTACAATGAGGGCAATTTTGCCAGGACTGCGGCATTAAATAGCACACAGGCCTCCGTTTATTGTCCAATCTGGAGGACTCAATGCTTTTTCCATATCAGCCCCTCTGACCTGCATCACTATCCGTGTAAAACCGGATTGAAAAGTCTGAATAAATCATCCTGACTCATGCCGAGATTGAACCTTGGACCTTCATATTAACGAGCAAGTTGAGCTACTGCGACCCCCTAAAGATAGGACGAGCAGTAGAACAAGAAATATAATTTGTCTGGCCATAACATAAAAATAATTTTACAATATCTTTTAATTTTTTCTGAAATAATATTTGGGTAGTAAGAAAATTTCATGAAAAAGTTGTAAGATATATTTGGAAGATTGTCTAAAAATTGTTTGTCTTGAAATGAGATGTTTATATTTAAAACACAATGCTCTGATATTGAGACTGAAATAACAGAATTGACCGATTCCATACTGATTCCAAGATGAAACAATATTATCAGGAATAATAACAGTCACTGATTGTTCTCTTGATAAAATTCAAATTTGACTCCTCGACTGGGATTAGATATGTCATATAAAGACTGAAACCTTCAATAACAGACACGATATTATACAGTCTGAAACTTGCTGTACTGTATCCAACCTTTGATATGGTTAATATTTGACAGATTTTGCTAAAAGACCAGTGGATTTCCATTATGCCACTGAACCACTTCTTTATGTTTTAAGGGATATTTTTTTCTGTCATTTGATCTTATCTCAAAGATATTGGAAATTAAATAAGTTTTGAGCACAGATAATGAGATTCCTTATTTTAGCAACTATTTTGTAGACTTAAGTTAAACTTACATTCTAATTTGATTGGTATTCAAATATATCAAAAGAAATAGCTTGGGAAAGACCATTTTTTCTGATTAAAGAGGAAAATTAGATAATTGTAAGCCTCCTTTCGCACAGATGAATACTTATTGTAAGATATTCTGAGTTAATTTGTGAAAGCAAGACCACATATGTCAAAAAGTCCTACCGCAAACTGATCCATTACTAGTCCTAAAGTATCTGATGGAGGAAATTTTGCATCAATTGAAAGATTTTAAATTGTTAACGATAATGTTTAGAGCTCTAATTCCTTTAGTCCATGAAATATATGAAGTGTTTGTAGCATTACAAAATTTTTTGTCAAAAAACCTTTACAAAACCGCACAGACCCTTACATATATCACCTTTAGGCTTTATTGCATTAGGGTGGTCTTCTGTATGTCTGCCAGATTTGTCTCTGTATATGTTGCTGTAGAGAAATGTGTGTTTTGTTCTTGAGATTCAATGATTACTAAGTAACAAACAATAAAATTAGTTTCAATTTAAATCTATCTCAATAGGAATGTTTACATTTCATCTTAGAGTCAAGAGTCTAATAAGTTTGGCAAGATAATCTCATTTAGACCGTAGTTTTAAATTATTCTCTTTTTCACATCACGTTTCAACTTAATTACTGATGAATTTACTAATGCCATTAACCTTTTTACTGAAATTAAAGGAAATACCAACTTTAATTCTACATTTTTGAGATTCGTTATCAATTTTGTAAAAGTAAAAAAACAGGAAAAGCTTTTGTCATTAATTTGTCAAATATCAATTTTGCGACAAAAAAAATACAAATTAAAATATAAAAGAATTGTTTTGTTTATTTTTTGCAATTTTTGGAAATTTTGAAGCTTTGGCAAGACATTATTGACAAATAATAAAGTCATATCAACATCACAGATTAAGTTAATTAATTCATAATATAAGATTGTCCTACCTCATTAAGATATCTTTAATTTCAGCTTATCTTTACTAATAATCCTTTACCAATTAATATTCAGATAATCCTAATATCCTAAATGAGATACTCTGGTTCATTTCCAACACTCATCAAAAGTTTAAGTCACTCATAATAATAGTCACATTAATATAAAATTTCCAAACTAATTAAATTTCCAAACTATAACTAATAGCTGAATTTCCAAATTAGAACTAATAAACAGATTTCCAACTGAAAACACAGAACTATTACAAACTATCCTGTCAGTATAAAAACAATAGTTCATTAATATCCAATTAATATAAAATAAATAGTTCAAAGTCAATAATACATGTATAACTCACACTAGTATAAGTTATAATATATAAATGAAAGGATAAAAGGTGTGATGGTTTTACATGATTAGTAGGGTTAGTCCATTATACTTCCTTACATTACGGTTCACTAATAGTATATTATACTATGTACTACCAGACCACCTTCTTACCTAATATCCTATTAACCACCACCATTCCTACTTTATCAGCATCCATTCGTACAAATCAATTACCTAGCACCTGGATATTATAATAACTTCCCATCTTATTTCAATATACTTATATCATTATAAATAACAGTACAATTCTTTTCATATGTATACTCATTGTATGTTGTTGATATATGATCCTCATCAGGATAGATTGCTGGAAAGTACAGGTAAGGTATGTTACTCCTGGATTTTTTTTATTGGAAAATTACTCTTAAAATGATAACCACATTACAAAATAATTTTTTGTATTTCTCGCTCAATATTGGAATAACAAATTTCATTCTTACTATTGGAATAACAATACCAATCAATACCCAATCAATTCTCATTGCCGGTAAAAAATATTTTGTTGTTGTTTAATAACATATCTTTTTCTAATTACCGGTTCTAGCATAACAAATTTCATTGCTATTGCTGCAATAACAAGTTTCATTCTCATTGCTAAAATAACAAATTTCATCTTCATTGCTGCATTAACAAATACCATTCTCTGAGCTGTGATTGCTCAATATGCTTGCATGGCTGGATAAGGACAAGTGGAAGAATAACTCTTGCAATCTTATCTTGTGATACACATACCCAGTACCAATATTGATCATCTCATCAATAAAAAAAAGTTGTAATAACAAATATTATTCTCACTGTTGAAATAACAGATTTCATTCTCAATTCTGGAAAAACCCAATTCTTCTAACAGAATTGTATTCTCAGAGTAAAAATAACCAATTTTATTCTTGTTACTAAAATAACCAATTTAATTCTTGTTACTAAAATAACTGATTAAAATCTCAGAGTAAAAATAACTATTTCAATTCTCAGAGCTGGAATAACCAATTGAGTTCTGATTATCATGAACCAACTTGTTGAACAGAACCATACATCAAATACCATATCATCTGGAATCTAAAGTATGTCTGCTGCCTTTTGACTTCTGGTGTAGGATACAAATATCATTGATTCAGAAGTGAGAAGCAAGTGGCACTTAATACCAGATTTATATTCAAAGAACGCAGATATCATTACATTGTAGACTATATCTTAAAATACCAAATGTTCTTCACCTCTTCTCTTGTAATGATCTAGCAAAAAAAGAGAAAATTTTTCCCAACAAACCAATGTATGAAGTGGAGCTTGCTACAGGAAAGTCAACAGACATGTTATTTCTTATATTTGAGGACATCTGACTTTGTCTTTGAAACCAATTCAACTACTTCTTCTACAAATACCAACAACTACCTAGTTTGCAATATCAGCATTCACTGAAAGCAAACAAACAACGTTTGTAATTCCTTTCAATTTTCAATGTTCAGGATGCCTATTTATTCCTTTTCATGTCCACACTGCTGTTTGGATTGACCTATGGACATTGACCAATGGACAAAATATTGTGATCAGAGCTCTGTGGCCTGAAATAGCGATGAGTAGTTTCATAGCTTTCAGAGATTTGAAATTGGTTCAATACTAAACAATGGGTGAATAACCTCAATGAAGTATAGGAACAATATGTTACCTTCAAATTCTTTCCCAGTTTGAAATAGACATTGAGTTCGGTTCTAATGCATGATTAATCTATTTTTGGCCACCATTAGGACATTGGTTGGATACTTTGAGAATATAATATATATAGAACTAGGTGTAGTCAATCTTTTAACCTTCATAATAAATACTCTCCATCAAATCAAAGGCTGGCAATAATTCTTCTCACAACTTTTAAATTCAACAAAGATAAAAGTCTTTAAGTACACTCTCAACACAACATCTAGTACAAGAAAATTATAACACAAAGTACAAGTACAGGATCAGACCCTTGTATTGGCCTTATTCACAAAAACTTAATTTTAGTGTTCCAGTCACTTGATTGGTCAATCACTAAATTGATTTCAAGTTTGACTTTATTATCCAATTAGATTACCGTATTAATGAAAGTACATTCAGTAGATAAAAGATATTTTCTTTGCAATTTTTTGCATGAATGGATCCAGGTTAATTTACCTCCAGTGGCATTTATTATTGGAGGATGGTTCTTTGACCCCACAGTTTTAAATTTCTAATTTCTAAATTTTCCATTCTTCCACATAGTACATCCCTAAAAAAATGCCACTGAAGAAATTCATTGAGAATGAGAAGAAGCTCAAACTAGCAAATGCTCACACGATTATGGCTTTCTTAATGACCTCAAATAAAAAATAGACCTCAAACTCATCAATAAATATAAATATATTCTGAACTAAAAAATTTTACAAGCTATATTGTTATACAGATTAATCAAGGGCAATAACTCAACAGAAAAAAAAATCAGTCAAAGTTCAATAAAATTCAAAATGGTGCTTTTTATTTTCAAGAAAATAAAATGATATATTATTAACCCCAAAAAGTACTTTTTAATAAAAGAAACTTACCTTTTACCTTTCATGATCAAAATTTCAAAACTTCCAACCACAGTTCCATACTGGCTGATCATAATGATTTAGCTGGAATCTCAACAATTCCTTCTATTAGTTCTTATCTCATCTGTTCATGGTTGACTGCAAATTCTTGTTTTATCTTTAATCTGTGAGGCAAAGTGTAAACTTATCAAATTAAAATTGGCACATGAAATTAATTTGGATTGACAAGGACTTGTTGAGTTATTGTGTAACTTTTTCAAAAAATATATCTCTAAATCTGTTAAGTCATAAATACAACCCCTTAATTTCCTTATAAAAAGTCAGAAGTCAAAACCATTCCAACTTTGAACTTTGGATATTCTACCCCATTTCAAAGGCAGTACATTGGTCAAAAATGGTCTTTAGCTTAAAAAAATCAATTCAAAGCAAGAGCGCTTGAAGGAAATGTTAGCGGCCGGGGCGGAGCTGTGATCGAGGGAACCTTCCAGTCTGGGAGTTCGGGGGCGCCGTAAGACCCCTCCCCCCCCTTAGAGAAAATTTTGTATTTTAGAGCTTCTTAGATCACTTCTTAGGTATACCAGAACGTACGTCATGCCTATATTTTGGGGCATAGTGAACACCAGCTGACTGCAGCTCTGGGCTGCCGCATGGTTTATAGTATCGACCGGCTCTTATTTTGGGGGAATGTGAGCCAAGTCCAGATAAAATCCCCATCTTGCCTCCGTCCGCTGTAATTATTATGACATAAAAATTATTCGTGTCTCCGTGACAAAAAGGGCACATGTTCGCCCCCCTCGCCCCCTCAGGTGAGGGGCAGGGGGGGCAGTACCCCCCCTGCCCCGTGGTTCTGGCGCCCCTGATTCAAAGCTCAAAATATTGGAGTACAGCATTGCTTATTGAAATTTCTTAATGAAAAGTAATGCTATTCCCAATGAAAAATCGGTTACCACTCAGTATTTCTGAGATGTCAGCAAAAAATGCAATAGCTCAGATTAAAGACAGCATAGAAGACACTCTTGATAAATGTTCAACTACAACACTGATGAGATACTGTGTTGCCAGAAGCCCATTTATACATAACATAGTCTTTCATTGATATTCCGTTACTATTACTTACAAAGGTACCATTGAGGGGCAACCATTTTTCCTAGAACCAACAGCTGCCAGATCTGAACAGGAAGTTGACCTCTGTAACCCATTTCAAGGTCATAGCTTATAAGCTTGATAAAAGTTGATTTAAATTGTACTGAAAAAGGGCAAATAATATATATAATATAAAAGCTGTGTATTTTCATAAATTTCTCACTCGTTCGATTAAAAATATTTATGGTGTAGTCAGCCTACAAACAATTAGTTTGTGATGGAATATTCTTGTTACCTCCCTTTAACAAAAGACTGTCTTTTACGAATTGATTCCACGCGACAGCCCTTCGTGTAAAAGGAAGTTCGTGACAGATTCCCTTCATTGCTTTGGACCTTGATTGTTGAATAAGAAAGTGTTTATTGTTTTATGGTCAGACATTTTCAGTGTAATAGATTTTAGTAACTAGCTACTTTTCAATAGAGGGTACTGGCACAATCTTCCAAGGCTTCGTGTCCAGTTCAGCAGAATTTCTAGAGTATAGAATGAATTATGAATTTTGAATTAATCTAAGTCAGGGATAGAACCCAAGGTAACTAAAATGCTCGATCACCACCCACTGAGTCATAAGGTCTTCCACTGGACTAGGAGAAAGTTCGACAAATCTCAACTTGCATACTGGATTACAAAGTTATTTCAAGCTCATGGAAACTGGGCATCAGACGAACCGAATGTATATATGAATACTTGTTTTAGACAAACCAACAATCAATAACGGCAAACTATATAAAGAACTGTGAATAAAGAAGTAAAGAGGAAAAGAATATTATATAACCAACGTGAAAATGTCAGAGTATCAATGTTTAAGACTAACTATGTATTGATCACTGTTAATATTATAAATCTTGGGAGAAATAATCAATAGTTCAGACTATTTTATAACTATTCAATGATCACACCACCACCAACTTCAATATTTTAATCAAGTACTTGGCTTTATTATTAGCTCACAATACTAGTCAATGGCTCAACTATACAAAAGGTTGAACCAAATCTACGCACCCCACACCTAAAGGGAGCTTCCATCATCAGAAGTAAAAAAAAATGTATAGTAAAAAAGCATATGTTGGATTTCCCGATGCAGTATGTTCCCGGATCCCCCACTAATCAAATTGATTCACTGCTCCTAGATTGCAATTAGAAACATTCTGCCAGGACAATTCTTCTAAACGTGGACCTCTTCCCTTTGTAGCAAGGTCTTGTCAAGTCCCAACACAACCACTGGACGCATTTTGCCATTTATCTAGCAAATATCAAAGTTCAAATAAAATTCATCATTTATATTTATTCACTTTTAAATGTGTTTTTGACATTTCAAATATAAGAATGCACTCAGCTCGTTGTCATGTATTTGTGGATTAAGTGTATTTTGACGGTGTTGATATCTGTTATGATGAGTTCTGTTACTCTCTGATATTATGTTTGAAGCATGAAGTGGTAGGTACTGAACATTTTTAGGTCCCAAGACTCTCTGAAATATATTTTTTGCAAAAAGTTAGGGCTCAGATTTCTTATTGACAAAATGATTCGGTATGGTTCACGTGAATATCAAAATGCTAAAATGCTAAATGTAACAAGATTGTTACAGTTCAAATAGCCAAGGTTAACATCAACATTGAATATTGATCGAACTAGCTATTTATTTCAAGTAAAACCTGTATTATCTTGTATTAAGTTGAATTAGTCAAGTTAACATGGAAATTGGATGTTTATATAAGATAAGATTGTTCTTCAGCTCGAATCCTAAACACTATTTTAAGAAATCATGGCGCGCGCCACATTTGTCTTTGATTGCCAACAGCTGGGTGTGTAATGTACATCATTGGAACTATAACGTGGTGTAACCTGGAAGCCGGCCAGAATAGAATCCTACTTTCAGACTCATGGTTCCAATATTTCGTCTACCTGCATCTGGCCGTTAATGTTGGCGAGAAATCGGTTAACTGTATCTTATCTGATTATGGGAGGTATTTTCATTGGACAATATTTACCATCGAGAGTTCAAATTGAAGAATTAGAAATGTAAATACTATCCCAATTCTCGGATGGATTTTAAAATGAGAATCAATGCAAGATTTTAGTTTATTTATTTTCAAGGTAAGATAAAGTTTATTACGTAGTTGTTTGTTGTGGCGGTGGGAACAGCACGGAATAGTAACGATTATATTGCATATTGTATCTTGATACTGTTATTTTGCTGCATGACTTCAGCTTCCACTTGATATCTCAATTAGTTTAATCATGTTAAAAGTTTTACTCCGAAAAGGGAACCAACAATCAGTTAGTTCTAACCGTAATCATGATCTTTGTGTATAAAGTATGATGACTCATGATGGTGAAAAAAAGGAGGGTGGGGTATGTAGGGAGAGGCATTAGAACCTCGGTTCTCATCCAGGGGTACTACATGTAGTACCCCTTTGGGGTACCAGCGAACACCACAAGGGGTACCTGAGAAGCCTTCTAGACAATTAGAAAAATAGTGTTATATACTATTAATTATCAATTTATTTGATAATTTACGTAATTATATAACTGACATCTAATATTTAAAGGTATACAATCTCTTAAAATGAACAAAAAATCTAAATTTTCAAACTTGGCCAATAGGAGTTTATATTCATCAAGGGACTTGCCTGGTTGCATAACTATACAACAGATTACCTAAATAATCTGATAAATCCAGAAAACAATGTTTATATACAATAATTGAAAAACCCTTAATCAAATTTAAGGCGTTTATCAATTATAACCTGTAATTGTATGGAAAATTGCATAGTTTCATGTTTTTTTTGCATTCTGTTTGTATACTTTGGACATATGTTCTGATTGACCAAGTTTGAGAACTTAAACTTAAGAGGTTGTATCGCTTTAACAATAAATACACAATAAATATCAACTTCAGCTGTTCTTTTGGCTTGGAATGGATTTAATATGAAACTACATCAACCGACAAATATCCTTTGACTTCCATGTTGGCTCTTAGTGTTATTGAAGATAGTGTAAAGAAAATAGGGGCATTAAGAGTCCAAAAAGTTGGGAACCGAGGCATTAGAACATATGGCAAGAAGCATATATTCAGTTGAGGAACTGATGGTTAGATATGTTACATGCTATCAAATTAGATTGACATGCAATAATTATAGGCGATGGTCTCTGGGATCACTTTTAAAAGCAATCAACATAATGTATTTATTTAGAACTATATAGTTTTTCCCTGAAAGCTAAGTTTTTGTGATTCATGTATAACTTTAACTATTCCATAATGCATTGACATAATAAAACCCAAGCACGAACGATCTCAACCATAAAACAAATTTTGAAATCCGTGTAAACACATTGGAAATACATTGGTAGCAGCTAATGAACTTTTCATTTGAAGTAGGCTATATCAATAAATTAGTAAATATTTCAAAATGAAAAGTGGTATCAGGTGTCTATAGAAGAGTTGGCATACTCTGCTTGACGCCACTGCTGCTCAATGATATTACTACAATACATTACTGATATCTGATACGAAATCAATTTTAAAGTTTAACTTTCAAGGGAGTTAATTTTATAAAAGAAATCATAAATTCAACTTTAAGGGAGAAAACTCTGTCAATTTTTTGTTTTTGTTTTAAACTGTAATAATTTGATCTATATATTACGGGAGATAACTCCTCGCGAAATTTTGCAATTGTAATTTGACTTAAATGTAAACAGTCAAAGAAGCTTTGAGTCATGCAGAGCTTAACTGTAACCTCCACCAGTGTCCATATGTAGGCCTAAGCATAGTTTGACTAAATTCAACAGAACAAAAACATAGTTAAAATTGCGACATAATAACATTTTAGATTTATTAAATTTAATGACAAGCGGATATTTTGTAATAATTTTATGATAAAAATAGCTATAATCTATGTAATGACAAACATAGCTATATTGTATTGAATCGACATACATGGCTATTTTGTATTGTTATCATAAACATAGCTATTGTAATGACATACGTAATTGTGTTGTACATGTATTGGAAGTTGTATTGTAATGATCAAGGAAGCTATGTGGCATTATAGTGATCAAGGTAGCCTAGTGGTATTGTAATGATAAACATAGCTATATGTTATTGTAATGATAAACTTAACAAAGTGGTATTGTAATGATCATACTGGCCATGTGATATTGTAATAACCAAGTGGTATTGTAATGATGAACATGGTTAAGTTGTGTTGTGAAGATAGCTAAGTGGTATTGTAATGATGAACATGGCTAATAACTAAGTGGTATTGTAATCATGAAGGTGGTTCAGTGAAATTGTAATCATGTACATCTGTAGTTTGTATTGTAATGACATACTAAGCCATATTTATGGTTCGAATTTGTACCATATCATACCATAGCTTTAATGTAGTGTTATCAGAAAGCTATATTGTTAAAAATGCACATAAGCTGGAATTATGGCAATTAGAAAAGTCTGTCACGGGTTAATCTCGGAGGCGTATGTTTTTCAGTAAGAATAGTTAATATTAAGTTCCGTTTAATTTCCAGATAAGTCGCGATTTCACTAATTATATAGTATAAATAGGATTAAGAGGGTATTTGTAGTTCGGTTTATCTTATTATATCAGTCCTCACTTTCTATATTTAGATGTTAAATCAGGATTTTATCAGTTATTATATAGGATTGTGATGATGGTAATGTGTGATCTTCATTAGATATCATTAATGGGGTATTTTCATCAAAAAGCTTTGCTATACTACTGAGCTGTATTATATTATTATCCGTATATTAATTAATATCGACGTCATCTGTGAGATGAGTCATATACAGTTTAACGACATTTGTTATGGATACCGATCTTACAATGACATTGTTATGATATGAATGATAATAACAAGGGGTGGAGGTATCGAGTTCAGAAACCCAGTCGTATGGCGACATCCTTTGTCTCGAAAAGAAAATGTGTCTGAATGCGCTTACATCATTATTTTTCATCATTAATAAATTCATCAAGAATTGTTATCGTTGGTATATACTTATTGACAGAGAAATTAACATTAAGTTGACAAATTGATTGATTTGCATTGCGTGAGATGAAGGCCATTCGTCTTAAAAAAGCAGAGGGTGGTTAAAGACAATTTGTCTTCAAACAGTTCTTGATAATTGTTGAAAAGTTCTTTCCGAAAACATGCCAACGCTGGGAAGAACAGTTCTCTTTTAAGGCAATTAATTACGACTCTAATAACCTTCAAGTCGCTTAAGAAGATTGCTTCCCACGACATCCCCTTTTCATTAAACAAGCCAGGCATTGCTCTGTCATGTTTACTAATGGATTTCTAGTCTAAACGAAGCATTCCATTTTCTCTATAATATAACTACTTAAGATCGATGATCACATTAAAAGACATTTTGCTGAGCTATAAATAGTTTAAGGACATAAAGAAAATCTGGTACTATTAAATTTCTATCAAGCTACCTATAATAGTCTAAACATTATAGAACTGACGTCATGAGACACATTATGATGGCAATATGCTTCAACAATGACGTTAACCAAAATGATAAAATCCAGCGAATTCTTCAACCATGAACAATATTTTAACAAGCTTTTTACTGAGACTGCTTCGAAAATAAACAGACATGGGTATTGATCACATCACTTTAAGATATATCTTTTGTTCGTCGGAGAAGTTCCTATATGATTAGTCTAAAATTGTATAATACTGGAACACGTACCGACATTGGCTCCATAACTAGCACCGTGACAGATGCTTTACCTAAAAGAGCTGGTCAGTATTAAGGCAAATGTGTTGTGAGAGAAATACTTAAAATTTGAGTGGATTTTCAGTTTAGGACAAATTTCCACTCTTCTGTCGCTACAGGGGGGAAGGTGGGACCAACTGCATTGCCCCTCTGGTTCGATATATATTACTTACTCCTGTTTTTACTTTGCTTCTTTTACATAACGCAGCAAAACTGCCATTGTTACACAAAATATCGCTGAGCACAATATGTAATTTTCTTTTTCATATTATCTATACTTTGTAAATTAGTTTTAAATATACTTTCTTGATGATTTACCCATGTGTATTTTACCCGTTTATTTGAAATGTAATATATTTTTCACAAATTCATCGGTGCATTTTAGTACGAAGTAATCTATTTTAAACCATGTGTGCTTTTCTCTTGGGCTATTTTGTTTTCACAATAACACTAATAAACAAAAACTAAAGTATATTGGCAGAACGTGTATATAGGTATAAATTTAAACCTTAGATTAGAAGTAGGTACATAAATCATAACAAAATGGACGTTGTATATTTTTCTATTCCCCAATTTTACTGACGATGGTCAATGTTTTTGTTTTTGGTATATAGTAATTTTCATCAATTGGGTCATGGGAGCTTCTCGCGGTAAGAAATATACATTTTATACCTATCTCAAACATTTCGGGTGGTCGAGTTTATACTCTTTTAACAAAATTTTATGTAAATCTTTCATTACTAACCTAAAAGAACGTTATTTAATGATGTTATGAGAGTTGTAGACAGATGCCTATTAAATTTATAATATAAGTGTATGTACTGCTTTGTTTATACATAAATTTTACGTATTATACAAGTACTTCAGGCGACTTAAGAGCCTATAAAAAACATAATGACGTCATAATGTTGATGTCAGAGCCAAATATTAAGTTCTTAACATTCTACAAGGTTAATATTCTAAATAAATTACTCTCTGTGATTATTATATTAAGAAGAACTTGGCGAAGGTTTTGTAATTAGCAATGAAAAGATAATTTATATTACATGTAAACTATGTATGTGAAAATGACTCTTTAACCGTATGCACCAAGACTTCGGATATGCTTACTCCTCTAGACAACTGGTCACACTTTTGCAACATAAAATACATATTCACTTATTGATATACTGCCTCGTATGAAAGTCTCATTAACTGCTATTAATGTATTGCCAATGTGTTGTTATGGATTTCAAGTTTTGTTTTGCGGTTTGCGGTATAGGCTTTAAAATATTTCAGAGCATTGGAAAATTTCAGTTTTTTCATTGCTTCCAACGTCAACTATTGGCTTATTTTGATTCCAATTTAGATGACATGAACTTTTTTATAAGACATATACGAATATAGAACCACGTGTCTTCTATTTTTTGCAGACTCTTGGAATAATTTATTATCTTTATATATACACGTAACTCAGCAGGTTCGTGCTCACATGCAATTGCACTGAACGTAATTTAATTTCATCAGAACCCAACGGAGATCGCTAGACTAAAAACCTGAAATTAATTCATAAATTTATTCTTATCATTTCTCCTGACAGCTTTATGTGGGCGTGAAAAAATGTGACATGAAATTGGAAGTTTTGAGTACCAAGTAATTCTAGACTAGCTTAATACGAGATTAGTCTTGATCTAAGAAAATTGATTTATATGAGTTTTTATGGAATAAATTGATTAAGATATATTTAATGGTGGAGTAGGACTATTTCTGACTTGGTTATTGATTTTTAGTTAAGAACGGACTAACTTTACCGCAATATGGTGTCAGCGAGTGCTTACCGTAGGGCATAATTCTATCATCAAATATATTGGCTATCGTCTTAAGATACTAATTACTGGTAGACTGTTTCTGAAATGCCGCGTTTCGTTCTATCTTTATACAGTTTTATTTTATACCTTCTCAAATGTAAAGAACACTTTATTTCTTGTTACAGAAATAGAGAATGCCTCTTAAAATTTTGAAATATCACCGATCCGGCAAAATATTCTGCTACAACGTTTTAGATGATGACGTCTTAACAAATCTTAAACGGCTGGTAGATGACACATGACCTATATCATTTTTTCAAATTGCCGAATTTTTTGGTGCAGTACAGATGAGACATGTATATACACACTTTTTTGAATAATTTTGTCCATTCACGAAGCATTGTCTAGCTTTGTTTGTGTAGGTTATGTGCTCTAGACTCCAGACATACAACCAATACAGTTGTTTAAATATTGCATATCGTGGAGTTCTGAATTGTTTCTTGATAAGAAAAGGAAGTTTTAATTCCCATGATATAAGTTGATACGATTCTGATGTAAAATACGTTCAGAGAGCCTTCTAACCGTTTAAATTGATTTTGATAGGAACAGAATCGATTTTGGTATTGTAAAGGTCAAAGGAATATGACCAACGATTTATCACGGAACTTGAAATAGGAGAAGACACGAACATTATTTAAGTGATTGCGCAATTTCGAAATAAATTGGATTTGTTCTTACTGATCGTTTACAGATATAAGGACTATTTTCTAGAATCTTAACGACAATATAGAGTAGAACTATATCCTAAATGGTGGTAGCTCATCAATCAAATGGCAAACAAACACTGGATTCCAATTAGGTTATACATAGAAAGATAATAAAGTGGATTCTCTAAAGGCTGAAACTATTTAGAAGATGATTAGATTTGTCTTGACAGGGCACTTTTTTAAAAAGTCTTCCAGGATCCATGTAACCTGCAGAAAACTCACTGTATCAGTAGAGGACAAACTTCAATTATTAACCAAATTTCGATCAGTAGAGCTTACCAAGCAAGACTTGACTATTTCTGACCTATTTCAGAATAAGCAATTTATAATATTGGTGAATATTGTAATCAAATATGGGTAGAAACAAAATCTTATGAAATCGAGAGTATAAAATGATTAGTCCACGGGACGTAACTGGTAAATTATTTTTTTTTGAATAAATTTAGGTCAATGTTCTTCGAGATGATGGCAGAAACCTACATGATGACGACATAGCTGCAGCTTCAATGTATCATATCTCAATCCAATCTCTTATACAGAGTTTTCTTACCTTGCAGTCCAGATTCATAATCTTGACTACATATGGGAAGACAACTCTGTATGAAATGAAATGAATGGAGTTTTACGTCCTACTTTTCTGCACCTATATGGGCTAATTGAGGACGGGCAAACGCCATGCAGTGTGCAATGAGGGAAATTTTGCCAGGACAGCGGCATTAGCCTGCTCTTATTTTCGATTTCCAACTGTCGAGGGATCTTTAACGTGCACAGCCAATAGCACACGGGGCCTCGGTTTATTGTCCCATCCGAACGACTAGACGCTTTTCCATGTCAGCCCCTCTGACCTGCATCACTGACAGGGGGAAACCGGGTTGAAAAATCCGAAGGCATCATCTCGACCCAACAACTCTGTATAAGAGGTCTCAATCTAGCAACCTTGCTCATTAGCCTAATCAGTGCATAAAAGTATGACGTAAAACTCTCATTTGATTTCGATCTAGCCTAGCGAACCGGATCAATTGAGAGTCATACCCACCATGTGTTGGCGAATGTGGAATGTTGCTGCACATAAAAGTGAAACTGAAAATTGGAAAATCAAAAACCATTTAAGCTTGGCATAGGCTACAAAGCCAGTTTCAGTAATATTTCTAGCTGATGAATTTATCAAGTAAACAACTAATTAAACGATTTAATCCCTTTAAATAAATACGTCTTTCTGTTGGTAATTGATACGTGATCTGTAAAATTGAAGAGGGCTAGGAAACTACCAAGGGAATATCTAATATAGAATCGAGAATTAGAATGGCAGTCAATAACTTGAAATATCTGGAAACAGAGACGGAAAACAGCCTCCGCAGTTGATAAGGTTATTTATATCAGTTTTATCTAAACATTAAATCTTATAAAGCTTTCTTTTCTACTCTGGAGAGTATCTCTTTTCTTTACTTGTTACAAAAAACAATTCGACAGAAATATAATTATTCAGTAGGTTATAAATTGAAATTTCATTTGCATAGCCTGTTTGATAGTTACATAATGACTTAGCGAACTCTTTTGGTGAACTAAATACCAGGATTCAGAAGTAGTCTATAATACATAAAAGCACATTTTTCCTTTAGCAACGGTATAAACGATCTTACCGATGAGACACCTTTAAAGTCTTTGTAATTTTCATTGGTCGAAAGTTTTCTTCTCAACCAATCATATTACTTCAAACCTATTAAGGCGGGAGGGTGGGGGGGGGGGGGGTGTTGTCTTCCTTCCATTTTTCAAACATATCCCACCTGAAAACTTTGAAACGTGAAGGGTTTACTTTGATAACGAGAATATCGTGTCATGGGAGCAATGGTATGATCCTTGAGGAACATTGTACCAAGTATAACTAATCATAAATTTCTGATCAAAGGGACAAGAGTTGAAGTTGAAAATTAGATTGCGGTTCTTTTGTTGTGATAGGCAGCCTACATTTGAATTCTATCGTGACTTGGTCTATTTTGTCTTCTGGAACTTCCGTGTGCCATTCCTTATTATATATTGACATGTGTTTTGACATGTCTGTTTGTAGGTGGTAAATAAGATTTGTGTGGGTGATGCACAAGACATTAAATTGTTTATCTCACTACGATAGAATGGAAATTTACTTCCATAAATCCATATCTTAATTCAATTTTACTTCCTCGCCTTCTGCAACCTACAGAAACTGTCTGAAATAATTCTAAAACTTGTAAGTTATGTTGTAGCTAAACAATAGAAGAAATGGAAGCAATACAAAAGATTTTAGAAACATTTCAAACGTGAAAAGATACAAGAAGAAAATTAAAAAATCATGTTTTTTAAACAAAACGCATCTGTATAGATTTTAAAGATATTTCTTGAGTTGTTTCTAAATATACATACATTCACGTCATTTCTTAGACTAAAATAGATTATGTTAACAGTGTTAGCGTAACATAAATATCATTAGCAGCCAAATTACGTCAAAACAACCCAGATTCTGAATCCATTGTTTATTTATGATGTTACCAATGGTATGAGAGAGGGCATAAATCATGTACCAGAACTTTCGACCCCATTTCTTGAGATATAGGCCTAATTCAGTTATTCTTAGTCATTTAAGATTCCATTCAAACCATTATTTTGAATCAGAGAGTTTTTTTTTTTTAGGAAACTATGCTCAGAACGATATGAGCAATAATTGTGAGTATACATTTCAACTTTTTGGCAAATTGTGATCTTGTGGCCAGCGCTGTCGTTATTTATTATGCCAATGAGTTAAATCGAACAGAGGCGAATATCGGGAATGTCATTTCAGTTTTATCTTATCGGTCAAACCAACTTCAACAACGTAAATTATGATATCCGAATTTAAATATGTGAGTAACCGGAATGTACTCTTTGGTAAATGCAGACTTTGGACTTTGTTTTGAATTTGCAGTAGCTAAGGAAAATGGTACATAATTCCAGATCTTTGAAAAAAATCGGGTCATGTTCGAATTTAGAGTAGCACAAGAATATAAACGATACGAGATACGACTTAGTAAACTCAGTCTGAAATATTATAATGGTTGAAATAGCCACAGCTTCTGTGAAACATATGTTTGAGTGACCGATTAATTCCTATCTATTCTACTATCTACATGTCTATATATCTGCTATATCTTTACTATAAGTATTCTATGGGTATTGTACTAACCCAGTACTAACAGGTAAGAAGATACCTGTACAGAAATTAGTCGACGCCTCACTAGGTTATGCTATTTCAACATCGGTTAATGCATTTACCATCTCGTTTGTTAAGTCCTATTTCAACAGTATATGTATATATCAACATCTGTAAACCGTTATCAGCAGCTTATACTTTATGCTTGGTAGCGAAATGGAGATTATGATCATGAGCCTGAAGCGGAAGCAGTATTCGGGATCTGAATATCAAATACATGGGTATGTCATATTATGTAAGTTTTCATAGTGGATATACTCACTTATGGGGGTAAGGACACTTTTAAGGGAAAAATATATGTCACTGCTTGTTTTCAAATAATAGTACCATGTGCTTACTCTTCTAGACACCTTTTAACACAATTTATCATTCATGATATACTTCCCGATCTGAAAAGTTGCTCATACCAATGTTTTTTTTCCAGACTGTTATTTAGGATTTCGTGTTTTGGAGGTTCGAATCGTTGGTTATCTTTTATTCATATACCATAACCGTTGCTTTAGAATTTATTAATTGATATACGTTGCTCTTATTCATTGAGTAGACTCAGACATTGGTCGCCGAAGGTGGTAATGTACCTTGCCTTAAGCTACCATTATCTCTTGCTGTCGTATAAAGTGCGAAGATTAATCAGGAAATATTATCAATAGTATTGACCCAATGGAGCGTACTTTGACACATTCTTCTGTTTACAGACACTAGTCGGTTTTTATCGACCAACCTCCAAGATGGCAGCAGAAATAAGAGAAAGTGCCAATCAAACTACCCGCCTGTTATTTATTAACATGGTTTCTGTTTCACAAACTTTTATGTAGAAATACTATTTGAATGTTGCCTTTGGCTTCTATCGTGTGGATTTTACTACGGTTTTAAATCCATGTCACGAACAAATTGAATTATATCGTGAACTTTATAGTACTGGATATAATGAATTTTGATATGATATAGTCTTGTGGAATAAATTGGTTATTCTGTATTATGAGATCGGAGTATAACTGACTAAGTTTAGTGGAGGTAAGAAATTTGTTTACATCAAAGATTGGAAGGGTGCAAGGGTCAGTAAACATCTCTTACATTGTATGAATACGTGTACATTTAAGTCAAATCTATCGTTAAAAATTTAGATAACTGTTCTATTATGCCCTCTGCGTCTTTTTTTTAGCTTTTTTCTTGTCCATAATTTTGTGTACTATCATGGGCATGCGTGTAAGTTTTTCACCACATCTGTTTATTGGGATATGTTTTAGCTAAAGGGTTATTCGTTCATCGTGGTGTTGAACCTGTTGTATAAAGGTACGCAATATAAAGTTGATTTTTGTTGATATATTCTATGCTTTTGGCATTTAAGATTATTTTATCATATATGCACTGTCGGGTATTTTCAGTTAAATCGTATTGAATTTTTGTATATAAGAGGTTAAGGGGTGATGAGCAGAGAACCAGATTTCCGTTAACATTTTTTTAAATGACTATATATCTCTGAAATTAAGTAAAGTGAATGGAGTCTTACATCCTTTTCTAAACTTAATTGGACTCTTGCAGTCGGGCAAGCTATGGCTCATCTAGATGAATGGGGGTAGGTTGATGCCCTTTTTCAGATACTTACATTTTTTTTTATTATGTATCTATAACTGCGAGTGGGGACCCCCCTAAGATCGAGATGGGCTCATAGACCTGTTCAACCATGAGTTTTTATGGTACAGTTTTGTGTGCTATAAGGGAAATTTTACCAGAACAGCAGCATTGGCTGTTTGGGTTAACATGTTAATGGAATATGTTTGAAGATATTTCTGGTGGTATGACATGACCCTGTATAATTCTCCTGTGCTATCATCAGCGTGTACCTCCTACGTTTTCACAAACCAAATATGATGCTAAACAATAGCAAGGAAATACTGAATCACTTAAAGAGGAACATTCAGCATTTTGGAAGGTAGATTTGGGCCTAATTATCGTTCAGAAGTACTAAAACTGCGCGAAAATTGCATAATCCCTTCAATTTTACTCCTATCTAAACAATTATTATTTAATTTTCTATGAATGTGTTTTCTATAATATGGCATATTTTCAATAAAGTACGAATCGTATATTTCACTTTTCAATTTCGAAGGAGAGTTTTGAACACCTAGGCCAGTGCTTCTATAGGAGAGTACCTTCTATAACACCTATAACTACATGTATTACTGGGCTAAAACATTACAAGTTCTGGGACTTAGGTTTGAATGGTCGAACGGTTGATGAACGCATCCCTTTAAACAGATGGAATTAAAGTTAGGAGTTTCTAAGAGTAAACGTATATATACTTGTATTGCATCATCCGATAATTGTTCTGCTTCACACATTATACAATAGTTACTCAGGATTAAAGACGTTGTTATGGGTATTATTGATTTAAGATTTTTTTTAACTGTTAAAATAGAATATTTGATTAATATATAACTTTGTCAGATCATTAATACAGAAATTATTCTCGGATTTCATATCGAATTGAACTAGAAAGGAATAACTTATGTATATTGAATTGTTGTTATTTATGGTAGACTACGTAAATCTGTTTCTTGCATCTTGGCAGATTTGTTTGGTCGAACCTAAATTGATCTGATTGTATCTCATGAATTGTATTATATATGTAATAGTGGTTATCTTTTAAATGTGAAAGAACTAGCTGAAGGAAAACTTTTACAATACTCTATCAGCGAAGCTTTAAATACTTACTTTGGAATCGACACGTCTGGAATCCATTACACTGAAGGCTAAAAATCAACAACTCGGGTCATAGTTCATTTCCGGTTATCGTTCATTTGAGATTGGAACATGTTATCGTTAATGGTTCTATATACATTTGTATAAGGATTACGCCGCTTGAAATTACCTTCGGAAATATCGAAGAAAAAAATTGTAAGGAATATGAAAACGACCATTTGCAGCAAATTGTACTCTCTTCTATCCGGAAATGCCATTTGAATTATGAACCATTTATTTTCAGATTATGTTAAAATAACGCTATCAAAGTATTGAAAACTGATATGCTATATATGTCATTAGTTATTTTATTGATTTTTCATACAATATAACCTGATAAAAACATGCATTAAACTAAATAGCACAGTTATTAATATTTTATATTGGGGTAATCTGCATAATGAAGGCTTTAAGGTTTGTATCCATATCCAACAGAGCTTCAGAAACATTATGAAATCATTTTGTTTTTTGTGTTTTTCAGATAATAATGCATTGTAAAGAGTAGAAAGAAGACGAAATTAACCATGAGTTTTAAAGATAAATCACCACGGACCAGTACATCAGAGAATCTCCAACAACTCAACATCAAGGACCACTATCAAGTCATTAAAGAACTAGGAAGAGGGACCTATGGTAAAGTTTTACTTGCCAGATGCAGGGAAACAAATGCAGAAGTGGCACTAAAAGTGTTGCTCAAACAAGGAACCAAACTCAGGGACTTTCGAAGAGAATTTAAAATCAGTTATTTTCTGTCACCACATTTTAATATTATGGACACGTATAATGTTGCGTTCGAAACTCCGACATCATTTGTGTTCGCTCAAGAGTATGCACCACTTGGTGATCTCTTTGACGTCATTGAACCCCAAGTGGGTATGACTGAAGATGAGACCAAACTTATTGTGAAACAAATCGGATCCGCCCTCGAATTTATGCATAGTAAACAGTTGGTTCATCGGGATATTAAACCAGAAAATGTTCTTGTGTTTGCTCCCGATTATTCTAAAGTGAAACTAATGGATTTCGGAATGACTCGACAACAAGGTAGTGTGATACGTAAAACTAACGGCAGTATTCCTTATACACCTCCAGAAATATGTGAAGCAGTGCGCAATGAGACAATTGTAGTTCAAACTAATAGTGATGTTTGGGCTTTCGGGGTATTAATCTTTTGCATAGTTACTGGAAATTTTCCCTGGGAAAGTGCTGATATAGGTGATGTGTACTTCAAAGAATTTGTTTTATGGCAAAGACGTAAAACAGTGAAAATTCCTTCCCAATGGCGAAAATTTACGCCAAGAATCATGCGACTTTTTCGTAAAATGTTGGAAATAAAACCAGATAAAAGGTGTAATATTACTGAAGTGTATAAGTATATGAGTAATATGTGGTTAACTTCTGCTAAACATGGCAGTGATGATGACGACTGTGTAAGTTCCGATGATTCGGGTCATAAACAAGAGTTGGTATCAATGTTGAAAGAATACGGTATTGATACCAAGGTTGACAAACGTGTCCGTGAACGGCGGATCTCGGAGTGGTTATTATCGTTGTGACTAGAAAATATCTCTACAAGTTTTTGTACAAACATTAGACATGCGTTTCGGCAAATACGATCAACAACGGCTTCAATCATAGTTATCATTTCTGGAGCAATTTTGACATATGCATTTGTGTTTCATTTGTACTGGTATACTGCTTTAGTGTTGTGACCAAATCTAGACCTCATTAACGATTCCGTACCTTATAGCATTATTAACAGTGAATGTATTTATTTTTTATAGAGAATTGATAGAATTTATAAACTTTGTATTATTCAATGTGAATATTTTGTATGTATTTATTTACTACAAATAATCTGCTGCAGAATGTCTAAACTAAACCATCAAGTATATCTTATTATAAGTATTTATGTCTTTTTCCATCCTATTCTATAGTTGGGACATTGTCTTCAGTGACTTCTAAAAACTGCTGGCAATAACGTATAAAAATATTGCAGTTGTCGCTATAGGTCCCATGGTTATACATTCAATGATCATGTCGTTGACCTTAGCGGTTATGATCTGTGGCCATCCAGCGTAGTTTCTAATGGAACACCATTGGCGTGAATCTGGAAATTGTCTTTGAAGTCTTACAGAATTAGTGTTGAATTGTTAGATCTGAACCAATAAACATTATCGAGTTAGAAATACTTCACGTTGCTCGAAAGAAACCATGGTTGACTGTCATCACACTGAACGTTCCAGGGACAATTACTGCATACTAGTATATTATTCTCACAAAGCGTCTAATGGAACTTCTAGATATATGTTTGCTTAGCTTGCAAGTGTCCATCAAACTTCATGATCTTCAATTATTTCCCGTCCTTTGTATACAAAAATTGTGATTTATATTACTGTATAATTTCTTAATCGATTCAAAACCGATTAATCGTAATGGCCCAAAGAGTGGGGATATGTCTTCTCTCCAAGAGTCTGTTGGTTTTCTATCTGGAAACTCTTCCAGCATAAGCCATAACACAGACTCAAATTAATGAGTAGGAGTACATTGGGATAGATAAAGAAGTGGGTTGGGAGATAACCAATCTGATTAAAACAATATGTCTAGACGATTTAGAGTCTCAATGATAAGACAACTGACCAAACAATTTCAGCTGATGTGAAGATTTACCATCATTGTTATCACCAAACTTCCATTTTAACTGTTTGGTCTTCTGCTTCTGCTGTTCAATTTATCCAGAAATGATCTCATGTGAAACAACACGTTGCTTACTCTGCTAACACTCTTGTAGTCACTAGATTCGCTAAATATTTTGTGTTGGCTCGTGTAGACTATAGTTAAGGTGTTCGGAAGCAGCATGTATATTTGATCATAAGCTTCCATTGGTATCTTGGATCTGCATATTCCAAATATTGAAAAATCGATGAAACTGTTTGTATAGTTAAAATGTGTATTTTTATACACCCACAAAAATGTAGGTTGTAGGCTGATTATGTGATATTTTGTCGAACTGATTTTTGTATACAAAAAAAAAAATTGTTATTTGTGTTTTATACAGACGAAATAAAACATTGCTTTGACCATCAGGTTCATGTGTTGTTCTGGAAATGCACTGTCGGGTGAACAAAGAAAGGGTCTATCTTATCAATAGAATGAGCAGCATTGCCTTTTCTATTCATTTTATGCACAATAGAATGTGGGCGAGCATAGCCGTCCGCACTCAAGAGTTACACTTGACCATTTTTTTCTGACCGGAAACTTCTGTGGGTGGGGAGGGGCTGGTCATTGGAACGTCATCAGCTTTTCTCTGATCTGACAGATATCATTATCAAATATCATGATAATCTGACAATAAGATTGCATGGCTATCTCTCATAAGTCGACGATAAATACAATAACAAATATATTGATTTCTGACTAATGCCATTAATTATCCCCGTTAACCATACACATGGTCATCAACTTGAATATCTCCAATCATAGAGCTACCTTATTATTAGTACCAACTTCTAAAACCAAACTGATAAAAGCAGAATTAGTTTGCCTCAGTAGGAGGTCATTTTTATATCGTCATTATCTACTTTATTAGAATGAAAACCTACTTAAGGCAATTTCCGTTTTCTACCTTGTCACTTTAAAGTAATGAGATTGTATATCGATGACGTCCACTGATTGATTTGTAATAGGACTAAATGTTCCGCCATATTTGAAACATTCGCTCATTCCTTATCTATGGCGCTTTTGTACCGTGCACAATCAAAAAATGAATTGCACAAGATTTGAACAAAACTGCGGTACGTTAAAAAAATGTCAAATTTGTATAGGCCTATATATAATATATACATTATAGTTTATGTTATTTATTCATGCTTTATTTAAAGCATCTACTAGTATATAAATTATCGTGGCATCTCCGTACTATCTTTTGGCAAGAGAATTTAAAATCGCTTTAAAAGTTGAAACACTTTGATATGGCTGTATTTAAAGAACCATTGTAAAAATATACAATTATTAAAATGTCAAAACAAATGGTCCAAATCTCAATCTTCCAAAAACAACTCAATTTGGAGTGTTACATTCAAAGACGTGCATATAATGTTCAGCCTCAACTTTCTAATTTCAATCTAAAGAAATCAAAGAAGAAGGCTTAGGTTAGAATTTAGCAAAAAACATTTATTAAGTAATTTAGTCATCGATTTCAGACGAAGTTATCTCCCATTTTTACCGTCCAGAATATGAACTCCCTTCTCCAGTCGAGCAATGATTTCAATCTTCAAAAGAAGCAGCAGAGTCGTAATGGGTTGGTTTGGTCTGTCTGGAAAAATTACACAGTGCATATTTAAAAAGATAGTGGACCACGGCCATATACGCCTAACGAAAAAGTCGAAAAAGGAAAAAATTTAATCAGGAGAAAGCTAAACTTTCTCAAACCTTTCGATTTAGGTCCAATAACATCCATTTTAAGTTTCATCAAAATCGGTTGAAAACTAAAAGAGTAATAGCATATTTAAGATTTGGGGCAAGGGCAATAACTCTGTTTGTAACGATCGAAAATAGCTCAAATTCGAACTTGATCTTCGTTTTCAGAATATATATACCCAAATCAAATTTCATTTGATTCCGTCAAAAACTCTAGTTTTTAGAGCGTTTACAAGGAAATGTTGATGGACGGACCGACGGATTTGGGGCAAGGGCAATAACTCTGCTTCTAACGATCGAAAATAGCTCAAATTCAAACTTGATCTTTGTTTTATGAATATGTATACACATATCAAATTTCATTTGATTCCGTCAAAAACTCTAGTTTTTAGAGCGTTTACAAGCAAATGTTGATGGACGGACCGACGGATTTGGGGCAAGGGCCATAACTCTGCTTCTAACGATCGAAAATAGCTCAAATTCGAACTTGATCTTCGTTTTCAGAATATATATACACAAATCAAATTTCATTTGATTCCGTCAAAAACTCTAGTTTTTAGAGCGTTTACAAGCAAATGTTGATGGACGGACCGACGGATTTGGGGCAAGGGCAATAACTCTGCTTCTAACGATCGAAAATAGCTCAAATTCGAACTTGATCTTCGTTTTCAGAATATATATACACAAATCAAATTTCATTTGATTACGTCAAAAACTCTAGTTTTTAGAGCGTTTACGAGCAGATGTTGACGGACGGACGGACCGACGGACGGACCGACGGCATAACGGACGGACGGACAGGGGTGACTACAATATACGTCCTCATAGAGAGATGAGGGCGTATGATGAAAAAAGCGACAGATAAAAATCTGTTATGTAGTTAATAACGTCTTGAGCAGCTGTTGAATATTCACATCGGTGAAATATACATAAAACATAAAAATAGAATGTCCAATTGGGATGCCAAGTTTTTAAATTCAGGAACTGAGTGACATCCTATGTTTAAGAAGGTTGAGCATGTTGTGCCTCGCTCACCGCCTTTATTAGTCATGTCAGGAGCAAACAAGTTTTTTAAGCATGTAAGACGAAGTTATCTCCCATTTTTACCATCATCTCTAATCGGGATCCATGATCTCTAAAGTACTGTACACACTGTAAACATTTTGGCCAACATGTTTGCGAAATGCCATGTTGTTCAAAATGTTGTCAGTGTATAGGCTAAAGGTGGGAAACATTCGACAACAAGTTGTCCAACAAGCCGAAAATGTTGTCAGTCTGTACAGTAATAAGTTGTGCAGTAATTTCAATCGTCAGAGAGTAGCATGGTTGTAGGAATCAATGATGGACTGGGGTCTTTTTAAAAGAGATACAATGTTGGCAAACCCAGACGAAGAGTGATATATATATACCCCCAGCTCGTACGCCTATGGTATGGTGCTGTATTTGGTTCAAAATAGGATCAAAATCTGATTGTACAAATTCTTAAATTCACGTAGTCATTTCTAAGGTAGAAAAGACGAATCTTATAAATCTAAGTATGTTTTACTTATAATATGTCCTATTTCATGACTTTAGTCTTTCTAATCTTTGGAACATCACCTCTGGATCGTATCAACTGAATCGTAATCTTTAGAACTTCACCACTGGATCGTATCAACTGAATCGTAATCTTCGGAACTTCAACATTGAATCGTAATAACTGAATCGTAATCTTCGGATCGTAATTTAGAGCTTTGAATATCACGGAAATTTATCACTGTAATTGGTTCAAAATAGGATCCAGATCTGATTGTATAATTTCTTAAAATCGCGTGGTCATTTCTTAGGTAGAAATGACAAATCTTGAAGTTGAATTGAAGTATTTTTACATGTTACATCTCCTGTATTATTTACATTTTTATACGCCCACACATTAATGTGGGCGTATATTGTAGTCGCCCCTGTCTGTCCGCCTGTATGTCCGTCTGTCCGCCTGTCTGTCCGTCTGTCCGCCTGTCTGTCCACAATAATTATTGTTGTGGACACGATAGAGAGCTGGTTTCTTGATGGATTTTGATGAAACTTGCTGTGAGTGTTTGTTATCACCCAAGGATGAACCCTATTGAAAATCAGACGAATCGAAATAATATTTGATGAGTTATTGCCCTTGTTCTTTAAAATGCGTTAATTTTTCAGCCTTTAACAAAGTTGTGGTCACGTTAGAGAGCTGGTTTCTTGATGGATTTTTATGAAACTTGCTGCGAGTGTTTGTAATCACCCAAGGATGATCCCTATTGAAAATCAAACGAATCGACAAATATTTCCTGGGTTATTGCACTTGCTTTTGAAAATATGTTGTGGACACCATAGAGAGCTGGTTTCTTGATGGATTTTGATGAAACTTGGTATGAGTGTTTGTATTGACATTTGGATAAACCCTATTGAATATCAGAAACCTCGAAAAAATATTTATGAGTTATTGCCCTTGTTCTTTAAAACACGTTAATTTTTCAGCCCGTTACACTCTCAAAGTTGTGGACACGATAGAGAGCTGGTTTCTTGGTGGATTTTTATGAAACTTGCTGTGAGTGTTTGTAATCACCCAAGGATGAACCCTATTGAAAATCAGACGAATTGAAAACTATTTCATGGGTTATTGCCCTTGTTAACTTGTAGTTGTAAACACTCAAAAATCGTTCAATTTTGTAAACATTCTTGATGGCACGGTTTTCGACAGATGTTTCATTTACTGATAGTTCTTGTCGACCTCCCAGACGACTTGGCTGCCATTACAAAAGTGGGCGTATTACGATGGGGCATCGCTATTTTTTCAATTTGAGTCTTGCTACAAATCAGGTTTATATAATAATTTACATTTGGATACAAAAAATGTGAACGGACGGACAGGGGCGACGGCAAAACATGAAAATTTAGAAAATTAGACTACATTGGAAACGCAAATTACTAACCTTTCCTGACGAATATATGTTTTTAATACAATAAAGTTTTTTGCACTGTATTATAATTTAACGGTATAAAATGTATTTATTTTATTTATCATTTGGAAATTAAAAAAAAAGGGAACAACTTCTTGTATTTAGTTCCCATTCGTTCTCAACGAATATTTTTTTTAATTCTTCAAGGAATTTGAAGATACAGAGAGAGAACAATTATTTGTTTCTGATCATTTCATTTACACCTTTCATGATCTATATGTCTTGAATCTTATGTTATCTCAAATCTTCGTGTATTTCACTGTACTTTTTCTTAAGGCAGTTTTCCATTCTCTCTCTCTATATAGGCCTACATTAATCCCTTTATTTCTTGTCTGATTTCTCTATCTCTGGAAGTTTGCGAAATTTGGAAGCTTTTGTTCCTCTTACAACTACTGGTACTGTTTTTATATGTTGTAGAAAGTGATTGTTTGGATGTTCGGATTGGTGTCTCTACAATGTCTCTAGTGAGTGTTCCCATTCCACGTCTCTTGACCTAGCTTTCTTTCCTTTCTCCTCTTTCTTCAAACTTCTTAGCTTTGAGGCTTTAGTTTCTCTGAAAGGCAAACGCTCGCTCGGGTTATCTCGTGGCGGAAGGACACAAGAGAGATCCATTCTCGGAACAAAAATTGGACGTGGTGGCCATTTTAATTTGGTGTTGGTGGAAAGGATTTGGAATTGTGTTCAGGAGAAAGAGACCTTTTTGGGGGCAACTTGTACATCAATTGACCTACCTGGACAGGGGCGCCGGAAGGAAATGTTAGCGGCAGGGGCGGAGCTGTGATATAAAGGGCACTATGTGACCGAGCGAAGCGAGGAAACCTTCCGGTTTGGGGGTTCAGGGGGTGCCGTAAGCCCCCGAGAAAATTTTGTATTTGAGAGCTTCTTAGATCACTTCTTAAGTATACCAGAACGTACGTCATGCCTCTATTTTGGGGCATAGGGACACAACAATTTTGCTGGAACAAATTTGCTTGATTCAATACATTGTTTTTTTTTTTAAAAAAGGGCGAAAATGGCACTTATTTTCACTCATCAACACTAATACCAATATAAAAATATAATACGGGTACATGTACACCTACAGTCTGGATCCAACGCACTGGTCGGGCTCCTCGGATTTATGGTTAATAGAGGGAATGGGATGGGGGTTTGGGGGAGAGGGTCCGTGAACACCAGCTCTTATTTTTGGGGGATGTGAGCCCAGTCCAGATAAAATCCAGTTAAAACTGGTGGATCATTTTTTACAGTTTTTCTTAAGATAGAGGTTTGAGTTTCGCAAACATTAATCTTGGGTCGACTTGATGGCGTCGGAGCTTTTGGATGTACCAGAGCAGGCTTGGGCATAGCTGTCTTACTAACAACAACCACTTTGGTCAATGGTATGTTTTCAGTTAATGAATTCCTATTACGAAGTTTTGATAAGATCTCAAGATCCTTCCCTGTTAGTCGTCTCTTAGCTAAGGTTTCTTTCAGAAGAGACAGAATGGCCTTCAGTTCTTTCAGTTCGTGTTCTTTCCCTATACTCCGTCTTTCCTCTTCTGTTTCCTGCATTTCAACATGGATTTTTTGTCGTTGTGCATACCCTTTATAGGGAATAATAGCATGGCTCCAAATGAAAAAGGAAAGTCTTGTATTCGATTGACAGCATTATTGCATGATGGTGCGGGACTACCTGTAACACCACCCATCCCGATACCTAGTCCAATCTCAGTAATCTTGGCATGGGTATCTGAAACGAGAATAAGGTATTGGTGTGAGATTTTTCACTAAACAGTACCTAAATATCTTACTGTTGGGCTGGTACTGCTAGGGTCGTCTTACTGTGACTTTTTTTTATTCAGGATACTGAAATAAATAATTCTTAAGATTCAATAAATAAGTAATGGTTATACAATAAATCACCTTAGCAGCTTCCAGGCCCGTAGCGCTCTTAAACAGCAGTAGCTTGTCGTTCATTTATCTGGCAACATACTTCTAGCGTCTGGATAAATAGCTTCGATCATCCAAGCGCTTTTCAGTTGAGGGAGCTAGCGGAGGCGCCATAAATTTGCATTCTGATGCAAAAGCCTGTTTCTACATGTCTGTTTCACTTTATGGCAAAAACTCGGCAGACTTTTGCCTTTTCGGCCAAACATTTTTGAGCGGCCAAGGGTTTGAAAAATCGACCAGAATCGAGAAATTTGGCCGTCAAACGTTTTTATACCATCATCATGACGTTGAATTTTAAAGGCGTGTTGTTAGTCTTGTTGCAACTTGCAATGATTTCTGTCGACAGACAACGAAGTGCATCAAGCCTTCTAGATTTCGCGTTTTTATTTCGTAGTTAAAAAATAAATTCTGTTCGAAAAAAGCGGAGGGGGGGGGGGGGGGAGGGGGGTGCGTTCGCATAAGCGCGATTAGCCCGGTGCCATGTGCTTTTATAGTAGATGATATACTTTTTATCATCCCCTGTTGTTCTAGTGCTGTGAACATAAATGTTTTGGAATGATATATTCTATGGTTTTAATATTGATCAATAATTTGATTTTTTTATTTATCGTTATACGTAATGATATGAATTTCAAACACTATATCTATATCTATAGAAAATACCTGAATTAATGAGAGTTAAAAAACATGTTACGTATGTAAAATACGGAAGCCTATTGCGGCCATATCACCCTCGAGAAGGAGACAGCTATAGGAAAGAGTTGAGAAAGCGAGGATAAGGAAAGGGCGAGAAAAAGGGATATAAAGCATTCCTTCCTTCAATATAAATTGAGGGCAACAATTCACATTTGCTGTGTTGATTTTGGATTTGAATATATTTAAGCTTATATAATCTCCTTAGAACAGGCACTGGAAAGCTTTGAACACTATTACTGAATAGCTAAGCTTTCACCGAACAGGCGATTAATGTGCTCCTTTAATGTTGATATGGGCAAATTTTGGCAAAATGTTTTGCTACAAGATTCACAATGATAACATGCTGTATTATCTAAGATGTTTGAAAGTCTTAGCTAACTTTTTTTTATATAGATTTAACATTGTGTCCAATCGTACCTCAACCTTTGGCCCACTGATTTGGGGTTCAGTGGGACGAAATGAAAAATATTTTGTACATTAATATTATAGGTGAATTCATTAAATAACTGCGTCAATATAGGAGATTAGGGTGATTGAAAAGCAACAAGTTGCTATTCAAATAGAAGGCACTGGCACAGGGTTAAGGTTATGTTTACAAACTTTGTGATGCTAATATGCAATAAACAAAATCAAAGAAGAAAATTATAAATGGTTGTCCTATAAATCTTTTTGAATTTAATAAATAAATTTTAAAGACTGCTTATTAATGTTATAACTAAAACATTGTTGAATCAATTCACTGTGGACAAAATAATATTAGGCTGATTGTGAGCCAGATTCTCTAGACTAAGAAAGAAATCGATTAATAACTATAGAAAATACATGTTTCATATATAGGAGTAATATATCCCTTTACTTTCTATATAACAAATGTACCTTTTTTTTATAAAAGCAATAAAGTACCAAAAGTTTCCCACTGTGCCCCAGTTTCCCCTACTTTTCAAAATTGGTACCCCTGGACCTTGTGGTATTCGTTGGTATAATAGTTCCCCTGGTTGGGAATCGAGGGTTTAGTGTCTGAGGGATCTCGTTTAGAAAATTTTAAGATTTAGCGCCCCTAAACACGAATTTCCCTGCAAATTTAAGGTTCAAGGTTATTTGATGGGTCTGAGGTAAGTCACTTTGAGAATTAGACGATAGCTTTATTGCTACCAGAAACGCCTAGATCGGTAACATGGAAACGCGATTTAGAGAAAATTTAGAGAATCTGAGTTCCTGAGTCCCTGAAATATGATTTCATGATGAATTTAAGGTTTATTTATATAGGGACTGCCGGACTATAATCAGGAATTTTTTTTAGAATTATATATGCTTGGAAAGTCCCGACATTTTTGCCGAATTTAAGGCTCAGGACTTTTTTCTAGTAGCAAAGACTTCCCAGTAAAATGAATTAATGATTTTAAATAATGAAAATTGACGATTTTTTTTTAGGGGGAGGGGGCAACATCAAAGCCCGAAATCAGCTTCGGATGTCGAATCTGGACGACCGCGCAACAGTGGGTTAAGATTGAATTCAATGACCACGACTGGAAGCACGATAAGATGCGATCTGTAGCGCTTTGTTAATGTATGATAAGATGATACGATGATCGCAAGTAACTATAGTGGATCTGTTGAACAGTTCAAAACGTTTCAACTATTAACATGACAGATCTCACGATGGCATAAGATCTGATAGGATCACCAGACCACGATTTGAATCAGGTTGCCAATCGTGATAGATTTCCACTATCACGATTTGCAGCACGATTCAAATCTAGGTCTTAATGTTTCTTAAAGGGAATGTCTAACTATTTTCATGAACAAAAAAGATTTATGAAATATGAAATTCATCTATGTAGCCTATCTACCTGACCAACCTGATTTTTTAAGGTTCACTACTAAAACGGAGTGTGCTTATTGATAAATACTAAAAACCAGATCAGAATAAGTAGGAAACATTTTTGGGTTTATTTAGCTTTAATCCGTACATCAACTATAGGCCTAACAATCTATAAATTCTAATACGTTTGAATCTTTTTAGGCGTTCAAAAATTAGCAGCAGCAACTCACAAATTTAATAATGTAAGGTACAAATTTCTTTAGATTTTGGTCAATAACTTTCAATAATTTAAGACTGAAAAGTTTTGTAACCTCAAAGTATTCAAACATTCCCTTTAAGTTGAGAAATATCTGAACAATAATAGTGATTCAAAAACTGCCGTCACCAAGTGTAAATCGATTCACTAGACATAGACATACTAGTAACTATATGACTGTGTTAATGATATTTATCAATATTGTGTATACATGAATGGCTGCTTACTTAGGCCTTTATTATTCTATGTACGCATGTACAATTCCAAAATGACCAAATCTTACAACAAACCGGTGATGAAAATCTTTGACTAATTATAAATGATTTGATATGTGTTCTATTTAAATATCTATGCATTAAAACCTTGGTTCGCAAACTTTCGAACTCTTCCTACCCCTGTTTTTAAAACAATAATCCTGGTAGGCCTACCTCTTCAGTCACCGTAAGTAACAGTAAGAGCCAAAATGAAAGTCATAGGATATTTGTAGCCACTATTTGTTGGCGTATGTGTTTGGTAGAGAACCGAGGATGTAGGCGACACATCAGCGACAATTCACAATTAATGTAAGGTACACATTTCTTTAGATTTTAGTCAATAACTCTGTTTCCACTGACATAAAAAGCCGGCTTAAAGCTAGCTTTTTTGTGTTTCCACTGAAAATTGCCGAACCGTAACGATTTGGCAATTGAAGCTTTTCGTGTTCGGCAATTTATCGGGGGCCAAATGAAAGCCAGCTTTCATTAACTGCGTTTCCACTGAGAATTGTGAGGGAAAGCTAGCTTTAATCTCGGTTAAAATAGGCTATTATAGTTAACTTGTCTACTTAATGGCTCTCCGTCTGAATATTTTAACAGATTAGGGTCTAGAGACAACAATTATTATTGGTTTATTTTGTCGAAAAAATTATTGTTATGAAGCTGACCTCATAACATAAAAGAAATTGGCCAGTTTTTTAGAGAAAAAACCTCCAGGAAGAAGAATGTTTCAACGCAACCAAATTGGCTGCGCGATTTCGAAGTAGGCTATAATCAAGCTTAGTCTCCTGTCCCTCAAATTCACTAATTGAGGGACAGGATGTTCCGGTCTAGCTTAGAGCTGTTGCCGAACACGTTGTGTTTACACTGAGTTTTACTGGTTCCCGAACGACTTACATCTCGATCATAAAGTCACACATTATAGACAGCACGCGATCTACAAGACCATTTACACTACTAGTTAACAATAAACAGCGCTCGCTATTCGGCGTTCGTAAAAGACGGATTCCGCGGAATCCGTCTTTTATTAATGTCGTGACACATAATCCGAGGAGTTTTTGTGGTGGGGTGAGGGTGGAGGGTGTGAGGTGATATTTGTATGTGTAATGGATGTTATTTGCTTTTCAATAGATCAAATTTAGAAAGAGTACTGGCCAAAGCAACCTATATCTTTCCAAGAATCGAGCCAATTCCGCGCCTTCGTTTTTAGCCTTACATGGGCGAAAAAAACATTCTCGTATAGCTACGAGGTGACGAATGCAATTTTCAGTAATGACCTCTTTGATAAATTGAAAGAACTTTTTGTTTTGGTCACCTCCTTCAAGCACAAAAACTTGTGAAGAGTGTCGTTTTCAAAAACGGTGGCCAACACTCTTCTTGTTCTCAATTCAAATAAGTTGTCCTAAATACAATGTCCAAGCAAGGAAAAGCTTTTTGTCGACAACAGAACTTTCAGGCAGGGCGTTAGGGAAATGAATAACCTCACTATGAAAACCCAGACTTCAAATTAAAGAATTTTGGCTTCTTGTCCGCCATTTTGAAACAAAAAGTAGTCAAATAATGATGCCTATAGTGTTTTGATGTTAAAACTGGTATTTAAAGACATTATGTACAGATTTTTTAATACATTATCATTGACAAAATAATGTAATCCGCCATCTTGAAAATTTAGGTGGCTAATGTTCTTTGGGCGTATATGGCTGTGTCAGAGGAATGGTTGATCGTGACCCATGCAAAATTTGGTGTTTGCACCATAAAGTGAAAGTATCTTGTGATATTTTAGGTTAAAATGCTGGACTATATAGTTTGGATTGGGACAATCAATATGTGCAAAGTATTTGTTTAGACGAATGACCCAAGCAGAATTTTGTCCGTCTACTGTTACATAGGTGCAGAAAACTAGAACTTAAAACACCATTTCGTTTCATTCCATTTCATATTCATCATAAAAGAACCCAAAATAGCGACCGAAATTAAAATAAGTTGTATCGTATCACAAAATATTCGCTGTAATGGTTTGTTGTATTTTCCTTTTAAAAGGTTTTAGGGTTTACTCTGGTCTTACTAAATAATCTAAAATTCAAGATAGCGACAATGTAGAATGGTGATTAAAAATATAAAACAACCAATATACTTGGTTTGATAACCGTTCTATATTTGAATATAATATATATATATATTTTCATTTATAGGGCCTAATTAGTAATGCATTTGAATTATACCGATTTATTTTAAGATTTGAACATTTTTGGGAATTTTACATGCAAATTCGGGTAGATTCTACAGGTTGAACTCTGCGTTAATGTAAGCTTCAGTAAGGCATTCAAATATTTTGTAAAAAAAAATTATATTATCGATATATTATCAGTTGACACATTGTCACTAATTTGCCTATGCCTGGAGGCTCGTTTAATACTTGGTGACGCATGATTTTGAATCACATATTTGAACCATTTTTATTATTAACGTAAATATATATCTCAACTTAAAGGTTGATTTTTGAACGCCAAAACTTTTTAAAATGTTTATGTAAATGTTTCAGAATTTGCTATATTTTCGTGGATTTTAACGAAATAAACCCAAAAATGTCTCCAACTTTTTATGAAAGTTTCAACTAAAAATATCTGGTTTCTAATGCCACGATAAAACTAGTTATCAATAAGCATAGTCCGTTTTTGTATCAACACTTAAAAACCCAAAATCAGGTTGGTCAAGCAGAAACAAAGATAAATTTTATATTTTAAAAATATTTTCACGTATAAATAGCTAACTTTTTGTTCATGACAATAGTCAGACCTCCTCTTTAAGAAACATTAAGGCCACGATTTAAATCGTATACTGCAAATCGTGATAGTTGAAATCTAGCATTATAAGGAGAGGGGTTATATAGGCGAAAGCCTGTTCCCCAATCCTTTTCGTATTTATATGAATAAAATATTGTTTAAAAAAAAAAAAAAAAAAATTGTAAGACTTTTTGGACCTTTCAAAATTTGTCCACGATCAATTATTGTTAATTTTGATCATCGTTCAGATCTTATCATATATTAAGAAAGAAAAACAGATCGCATCTTATCGTGCTTTAAGTCGTTGGATCAACCATAGAGTTATAACTCTATAGGGTCAACCTGTTAGCCTACTGTCGCATGGACATTCAGATTGGAAAACTCAAAGCCGACCAAAGGCTTTGATAGACGTTCTATACGTTGCATCACATTCGTGTGCAATCCGTTCACGATTTAATAAAATTAAGGTGTCACGATCTGATCTTCCGTTGATGCAGGTTCCCACTATCAAGATTCAAGCCACGATTAAAATCGTAGTCTCAATCGTGAAGTAATCGTTGTGATCCTATCAGAACAGGGGCCAGTTTCACAAAATCTTAACTTAAGATGATTTTAGTGTTCCAGTAATCTGATTGGTCAAACACTAAAATTGATTGTAAGTTTAGTTCTATTATCCAATCAGATAACTGCATTTCTTAAAATCTTGATTTTATCTTAGTTAAAATTTTGTGAAACAGGGCCCTGATGAGATCTTGAGATCAGTCTTGACAATCGTGTTAATTTTATAACTGTTTTGAACGGTTCAAAATTTGTCTACGATCAAACTTGATCAAAACGATAAATTATCGTTTATTATGATCATCGTGTCAGATCTTATCTTATTATTCTGACGAAGCGCGACGGATAGCATCTTTACGTGTTTCAAATCGTACTCATCGGGATCACCGTACTATCGCGGACATCAAGATAGGTGACTTTGAGCTGATCTCCTGGCTTTAATAGGAGTAGATATATCACGATCATATGCGATCTTTCAAATTTGTTTTAAAAATATTAGGTATCACGATCCGATCCCCCGTTAAGATACGGTTACAAAATCCAAATGACCAGTTGATCGTGTTGGTCGTAGGCAGGAAAATTTTGAACCGTTCAAAAATTGTCTACGATTAATACGTTTGCCTCGACTGACCGGAAGATCTGACATGGTCAACACGATTAGATCACGTTTATGACCACATTTTTGATCGTGTTGCGAATCGTGATAGTGGGGACGTAACATTAAAAGTTCAATTAAATTTTAAGTCAATTTATAATCGGGCTGTAAATAGACCCTCTGGCTTCAGTCGTAACCCACATTTGATCCTCCTCTATCATGATCGTGAAACAAATCGCCACCGCAATTGTAGCTATTCGTAACAAAGCTCATCAGTTCTTTGATAAATTATACTGTGCGTATCTGCAAGAACCAGGTTGTTACAATTAGGGTTATCTGATCGCGAAAATCGCGACAGATCGAAACCCAATCGTGGACTCAATCGCAACAATCCTATCGGAATTACTATGTGATCGTATCTGAACCAAACATCAGACTGTAATACCTGAAATTGAACAAATCACATTCGAGCACAACCAATCGCATCTTATCACAATCTTGAGATTTCAGAGAAATTCCACGACCAGCTACGAACGGCCAATCGTGAAATTCGAAACGGATCGCACGCGAACCCCGCATTAGATATGATGACATACTATCCGATAAGATTGAGACCACGATTTGGTGTTTGTGTATCCCAAGATTTATCCCGATCACCACGATAACATGCGATTCGTCGCGCTTTGTTACATATCATTACGATTTGATACGATGATCCCGAAGGGCACATTGATTTTGTTGATCTTTTGTTAAAATACGATTGCTTCGACTGACCTTAAGATATGATAGATCTGATAGGGTCACAGCGATAAGTTCACGATTCTGGCCATGCTGTGATTCGTCCTAGTGGGAGCCTTACATTAAAATTTAATTAGTTAAAGTCAATTATTAGTATTATATAGGCTGTATTGTATGCACAACTGGCTCATTCGTATAGCCCAATATGTGAATACCTCTCGTGATGATCTTATTAATCGCCATGTAAAGTATCGTATTCCTATCTTCCTGCAAGAACCAGATCGTCCCTATTTGGAAAACCCGAATCGTTGACTCAATCCGCGTAATCCTGTCGATTGTAGGCCATATTTAAGAAAGGAAGAAAGAACCATCTAGGCTATATTTTACAAGGATAGGCTAGGTTCCGTGGGGATCTCAAGGTAGATAGCCATATTGAAAAGATGTCTGCTCTTCCTTCTTAATCAGACAACAAGAGATATCTTATCTTGTCCATTTACAGGGCAAGATGGCTATCAATCATGGTCGAATCGTAATACTAATTTCGAACATAGAAAGTTGTGCCGAATGTTCTGGGGCCCAGAATTTAGGCCGGCCCGGTCAATATTGATTAGATTACATTATTTAGTGCCCCACAAAATGGCCCTCTTTAGTCATCAGCTTTTATTCCATAAGCATACAGGTAGGCCAAACGCTGGAAATCACTGGTGCATTATGTGTTTAATAGACTTAGGCATTATTGAATGCCGCATAATTTTGTCGGTGTAAAGTATTGCCGAACAACCAAGGCTCTTGATTGACAGTTTTCAGGTAACATCTGTTCAGTAGGAGGTTTAGAATTTAGTTTAAATATATATCAAACGATAATTATATTAAAGAATCACAACTTTTCAGTTTAACTCTATTAAGATAATAAGAAAAAGTCATGAATAAACTTTTGTGTTCAGCATTGTTGCTCGCAGTAACATTGAGTCTTAGTGATGCCGGTAAGAATTAATATTTATTATTTTATGGTAGTATATTCATTTTATTTTGATTTGAAGTAAAATTTGACTAAGCTGCTTATTTTTTTTAATTGTATGCTTCAAAGATCTGTAGTCAAAACCTTTGCGGTACCATCCATGTTTCCCTGCAGCCCAGCCAGGTTATATTTAGGAAAACTATATCTTAGAATTAGATTTCGGTGGAGGGAGGGTTTGATCCTCCCAAATGTACAGGCCTAGGATGGAACAAATACTTTATTGAGAAAATGGGATTACGGGTCTGGATTCAGGCTTTTCTTCTGTTGTGATCTGAAAGTAGAAAAAATAAGAACTCGCCCATTGGGCGAGTAGTATAGTATCTGCTAATTAATTATTGGTTTTAGTTTGCTATGAACCAGATTGTCATTAAAGTTCTGATTTTTTGAGTAGGCAACTATCATTTTCTGCTTATAAACATGGGGAAATTTCTCTTGAAGACTCTTGTAGTGGGTATGCACTATCTTGCTTGCTCGATTACTGGTTGTATTAAACGGGACAACAAAGGGTGCTATGCCTGCAAAATGATGAATATTGAGTCCTATAGGTCTTGCTGTATTCAATGTCTCAATCCAGTAGGCTTCTCTGGATTGTCTGAATTTGATGGTTTCATCTTCCGGTAAATCAATTTCTATACGTTCAATTGGGGTTAGGGTGAGATCGTTTATTGAATGGTCATCGAGGTTGAAATGATTAGAAACGGGCTTGTCTTTCTTTAATTTTATATCTGATCTATGAGCATTGAATCGAGTGCGTAAATTATTCTTAGAATAGTACGGGAGACCGGGGTTGGTTGTCACACGGGCTGGTTGTCACACGGGTTGGTTGTCACAGTGCCTATAGTTTTGGGTATATGTGACTCTAATCAGATATAATGACAAATGTTATTGCGTCATAGGCGCTATAGCCGATTGATGTCACCCATCTGTAAATTACGGCGATCCGGTCAACATTTATTATTTTGACTGATAACATGTATTTTTTGTATATACAATCATAAAGATTATTACTCCTCAGTGTATTAAATTTTTATGGAAGCAATTGTGATATCTGATAGGACTATTTATGGTCAGGGCTGGGAGAATAACAAACATGGTCAGTAAAGAATTGTTCTATTAGCTTACAACCCCACTATGTGGCAGCTTGTCTTAGTTTCGTGACTTTTTTGTACAAAAAAATATTTATATATAAGTGGGTTGCTACTCTTCAACTTACTGTGAAAAATTTTTTTAACCGGTTCTTTAAAAAATCAGAAATCACGAAAGTCTTAAAAATGTGACAACCATCCCCGGTCTCCCCTATATATTAACATCAGTGAACTTACCCTATGATTGTCATCACCATGTAACAGAATTCTCTAAATTCAGATTCACGAAACTAAGTAATTATTCATAAAACAAAAAGAAATCATATTTTGGCTAATTTTCTATATCGTTATTCATTCTACATGACAAGGCGCATAATGATAAATATCAAAATGATCATTTCAGAGGAAGAATGCACGCCCAACCCTGTTCCAAACGCCATTATTAAGCAAGACGATGAGTGTACCGACGTTGCAGTAGAATGTAATCCTGGATACACCATGAAACGAATCCTTGAATGTGTCAATGAAGATTTGGAATTTAAAGGACTGATCTGTGAACTTTCAAGTATGTTAGTCGAATTTTTTTTTGAATTCTGTTTAAATAGATTGATTTTTACGCTAAATATATTTGTAAACACTATCTGAAAAGATATCGTTGGATAAATGACAATTAGAGGGAAAGACACAATTTAAGAAAAAACTAGAACCGTGATAACGGTACTGAGCAGTGCGCAATTTAAACATCCTTGAACGGTTGCATTTTAGTCCTGCATATAAATTAGGTCATGTGACAGAGCTGTTTATAGTTAAAAATCTCAATTTTCAATCGGATATTAAACCGGAAGTAAACATCGGAAAACACAAAGTAAAACATCATTTGATAGATTTTATCGAGGGCAATAGCTTTGGTTCAGATCAAAAGGTCATCACACGTCAAGGTCACGAGTTTTGAGCTTTAAAAGTGTTTGCTATTGCTGAATTTCTTTAACCGGAAATAGACAAAACTTTTAATCGAAATTAGGAAATCGGCTGTCACCATGTTGTTAGTAATATATTGAAGATGCCATAGACACCAACATGATGTAAATCGGATGATATCCTGATCACTTACATCGATTTAAAGAAAAGTTGGTCATTTCAAGATGGTGGTCTACTAGTTACTTCCGGGTCCAATTTTATCCTTTTTTTCTATGAATGTTATGTCATTTTATATCTTCAAAAGAATGTGTCGACTCTCTTTAAAAATCCACAATTTAGGAACCACGTGTTTTTTCGCGCCAAAAAAGCCACGCAGTTACTTTAGAACAATGAACAAAATTTCCAAATTAAAAAAAGAGCATAATGATTAAAATATCTACTATTATATATCAAGAGGAGATAAAGGATAAAGACGATTTTTTGTGACGTACATGAATTAGGTTCAAACTGACAATTTTCAAATGGCTATAAAACAAGAAGTAAATATTGGACAACAAAAATTAATTCACCATTGGATAGATCTCATTTCGGGCAATAACTTTTGTTCGGATCATAAGGTCAACAAATGGCAAGGTCACAAGTTATGAGCTTTAAAAGTGTTACAATAATTGCTGAATATCTTATACCGGAAATAGACAAACACCATAATCGAAATTAGCAATTCAGCTGCCCTCATTTTGTTGGCAATAGATTGAAAATGCCATAAACATCAAAATTATATAAATCGGCTGTCGATTTAAAGAAACATGTTCATTTCAAGATGGTGGCCAACGTGTTACTTCCGGTTACGATTTTGTCATATTTTTTTCTTTGTTAGTCATGTTCTTTTTTCATATCTTAAGAAGAAATTGTTACCTATCTTATGAAATCCGTAATTCAGATAACACGTGTTTTTTTTCCCGCCAAAAAACCACGCAGAGTTACTATAGAACAAAGAACAAAATTCCAAATAGCAATTTTGATCAAAATATCTAGTGTTATATATCACTGGAAAGAGGAGATAAAGCGTAATGAGAAAAAAAGATATTTTGTAACGTGACGTCACGTGACAGAGCTGTTCAAAGTTCAAACTAACAATTTCTAAATGGCTATAAAACCGGAAATAAATATTGGACAACAAAAATGAATACACCGTTGGGTATATCTCATCATTGGCAATAACTTTTGTTCAGGTCATAAGGTCACCCAAATCCAAGGTAACGTGTAATGAGCTTTGAAAATTTTGGCCATTTCTGAAAATCTTTTACCGGAAATAGGCAAACATCATAATCGAAATTAGCAAATTGGCTGTCATCATTTTGTTGGCCATAGATTGAAAATGCATCAATATTATACAAATCGGATTATACCCTGTGCACTTCTCTCGATTTAAAGAAAACATGTTCATTTCAAGATGGTGGGCAGCGTGTTACTTCCGGTTACGATTTTATCATATTTTTTTCTTAGTTAGTCATGTTCTTCCATATCTTAAGAAGAAATTGTTACCTATCTTATGAAATCCGTAATTCAGATAACACGTGTTTTTTTCCCGCCAAAAAAACACGCAGGGTTAGTATAGAACAAAGAACAAAATTCGAAAAAGCAATTTTGATCGAAATATCTAGTGTTATACATTTTTGGAAACAGGAGATAAAGCGTGATAATAATAGAAGATAATTTGTGACGTACATGAATTAGGTCACGTGACAGAGCTGTTTAAAGTCAAAAATTGCAATTTTCTGACGGCCATAAAACCGGAAGTAAACATTGGGCATCTAAAATGATTATATCATTGGATAGATCTCGTCAAGGGCAACAACTTTTGTTCAGGTCACAAGGTCACTCAAGGTCAAGGTCACAAGATATGAGCCTTAAAAGTTTTGACTATTACTGAAAATTTTTAACTGGAAATAAAAACAATTCTGAATCGAAATTCAAAAATCGGCTTCCCATGTTTTGTTAACAATCGATTGAAGATTCCATAGACATCATTTTTATTCAAATCGGATGATTCCCTGATTCTGAATTTCGATTTAAAGAAAAATCAGTCATTTCAAGATGGCGGCTAATATGAAATATCTGGGTCAAATTTTATCATTTCATAATTTGTCAATGATTATTCCTAGCACATTGCAAAAAGATTTTTTTGAATATTTTCATTATTCCGGAAGTTAAAATTTCAACTTTGCAAGCGAATGACGTCAAAACCGGAAGTGATATAAAATTTTTTAAAATACCATTTTGTTCGCAATCAAAATGTCTATGAACGTGTAAGTTTTCAGATTGCTCAAAATAAAATTGCAAAAGTTAAAAAAATTGTCTAAAAAAGTGCTCCAAAAGTCAGCGACAAAATTCTTAAAGTGCATATTTTGAAACTTTTATCTGAACGAAAATCGATTAATGAAATAAACAAAAAAGATCCCATCAAAATCGGTTGAAAAGAAGAGGTTATAATGGCAAAAATCTTAAAACACTTTTGTTTTCATACGTCATTTCCGGTTATGTGAAAATGAGTCAATTTATATTCATTCACTAATGAGCACATATTTATCGTGGGAAAGCATGTCAGATTATGCGTGACATGTGCAGTATTGGCTGGGGATCGTGACCAGAATTCGAAAAAAAAAAAAAATAGTCATTATGAAAACAAAGCAGTGCGTTCGCTAGAACGCACTGCAAAAAATATACATGAACTAAATTATCAATAAAGCATTACTATTTGATTGAGTATAATACGTATCTGTATATGTACTTCTAGCTCAATAGACGTATAATATCTATTTAATAGGTACCTCAATCTCAATAGATGTGTAATATCCAGTTGGTAGGTACCTCTATCTCAATAGATGTATAATATCTAGTTCTTACCAGTTTGAATATAGGTACTTCTATCTCAATAGGCGTGTAATATTATCCAGTTGGTAGGTACCTCTATCTCAATAGATGTGTAATTGCGTGGCAAATCTTTCGATTTGTCACGCTTTATTTTCGTTATGTTTATTTTTTTTTTTTTTTTTTTTTTTTTTGGGAAACTTTTTAGAGAAAATCGAAAATGGTGTAGCATAATTGTATCCACCAAACATTATTAAATGACCTGGAATCAAAAATGAATATCTAAAACTCAGTTTTTTCTCAACCGGAAGTGGGCTATTGCATAATATGCAATTATTTTGCACCTAGTCTGAAAGGTTTATTTATGAACCGATTTGGCTGAAATTTTCTTCAATATATTCATTGAAATAAGACGTATCAAGTGCGGTTACAAAAATTTCAATTTTTAAATATTTTTGTAAAAAAAAATTGAAACCAAAATTGTCAAAAGAGCTCAAAATTTTTAACTCAGCCGCTAATTATCCGATTGACCTGAAATTCATAGAACATGTACAGAATGTCTATAGAAATAAAATTAATCAATCAAAATTTTTCTATCACTTCCGGTTTTGACGTGAGAACTTCCGGTTTTTCAAAATCACGCCTAGCAGCCCCACTTCCAGTATAAATTTCAGATATTGACAAAAACTATATATATTGTCTGTCAGTCATAATAAGAATGCACTTAGCATAAAAAATCCAAACCGGAAGTGATGCGTAAGCTGTCGTCACAGACTGACACATTTCAGCAAAAAATCAATAAGTCCTCTATTTTTTATCCGATTTTTATGATTTTGGTGTCTATCAAAACCTTGTAACCTTGTCTACTGATTGTTGGAACAGAATTTTGAATTTCGAATTTGAAATTTTTTTATGTTCGTTTGAATTTTTTAAAAATTCAAAAGGCCATATTATGTGACCTTGACCTTTGATGACCTTGAAAATTCCTATGAAGGATGTCCTTGACCTCAGCTATCCATAGGTATGCTGATATTAATTGAAAATTATTAACTTCTGGTTTTATGGACATTTGAAAATTGACATTTTTGTCAACTTTGGACATCTATATCGCATTCTCTAATCAACGCAGAGAATTAAATTTTTCAATTTTGTAATGCCGATTTGATTATCTTTTAAACGATATATGACAATAACCCATTAAAATATGTTTTCAAACTATTGCATTTTTTTCGACTGAGGGTTCTAACTTACAATGCAATTATCTAAAAGCAATATGGTGTGTATAGTCAGTATGTACTAAATTTTCTCTTTTCAACGACATATGACAAGAGCAGTTTAATACAAAATCCATTAAAGTTAAAATAGGCATAGAGTACCCTGAGTAATCTGAGAAAAATAGAAATAGAGAGGATTAAAATGATTGACAAGGGTTATAGCAGGTTATATAATACAGTAATAAAACTATCCATGTGAACTTTTCACATGGAGGTGTGAAGTATTTTAGGTCATAAACAGATTAATCTGATTATGTAATCTTTTAACACTCTAAAAAGTATAAAAAATTTATTCATTTTTTTGGCAAAATTTTCACTTATATTAATTTTACGTACAATCATTTAGAGCAGTGAATTTTAGATACATTAACCTGTTCGAATTTTTTGTGTACCATTGACAGAACTCTTTCTACGAGATACACACCAATTTTCTTTTTGTCGTCTGCTAAGGTTATTACAGGTCATAAACAAATTAGTCAGACTACATAATCTTTTAACTCTAGGGCTGGACTCTAGCAGACAGCAATTGAAACTGTTTACCCGTTTGAGCTAATCCGTTGCAATAAAAAGTAAGTGCTCAAACTGTTTTTTATCGTCTGCTAAAATTATTATAGGTCAAAAATAAATTAATCTCATTACACATTGTTTTCACTTTATACAAATTAACATGTTTTTTCGAGCGTAGTGTTTGCTATATTTGATATAATATCAGATTTTTTCTTATTTTGAGGGTGATTCTTACCCACGGCACTTAATTGACTAACATACATCAATTCAACTGGCTACTGACTGCTCCAATCCATTGAAACAAAAGACAGTATTTCAACTCAGCATTAAAGGAAAATATTGACGTTTACACAGTTCGAATGTTGGGGAAGGGGGTATATCCCCTATACAAAATTGCACCTAGTCAAAATGGCCATAACAGTTAAATTTGGTCAAAATGGCCATTCACCCTGGCCCCTATTTTGGTCAAAACGGACTGGTCACCATGGCCCTTATTTTGGTCAAAATGGACTCTGTATTTATTCTTTGATTTCAACCAATTCTTTAGTCAAAATGACCTTTTTGAGGACAAAATGGTCAAAATGGCCAAAAAAATAAAAGTCAAAAATGGTCCCTGATTTTTTTTATAAATTGTAGCTTATATGATGATAATCAAAGGAATAATTGGAACCTATTTTAACCCTAAAAAAGGTCACTAATTTTGACTGAAAATTGTATTCTGTAACAACAAATTTTGAAGACATAAATTATGTCCCTATTTATATTTTCATCAAAGCAAATACATTCTAAGACTTACAATATCAATTTGAAGTTCCAGTTCTCAAAAAGATTAAACAAAAAATATATTATGTATTATGTAATAAAAATATTATTTTGAGACCATTTTGACTTTTTGGAAGGACCATTTTTACCTTTTTTAAGGACCATTTTGACCATTTATCAGGGACCATTTTGACCAAACGAGGGGTCATTAGCGTCTGCGCTAATCCGTTGCAATAAAAAGTAAATGTTTAATCTTGCCAAAGTCAAAATGGCCATAATGTTAAATTTGGTCAAAATGGCCAGTCACCATGGACCCTATTTTGATCAAAATGGCCTCTGAATTTCCTCTTTGATTTCAACCAATTCATTGGTTAAAATGGCCAAAAAAAAGTCCAAGACATTCTAAGACTTCCAATATAATTTGAAGTTCCAATTCTCAAAAAGATTATACAAAAAATATATTATGTAGCACTTTATGTTTAGTTAATTTGTAACATCATAAATAAAAATATTATTTTGAGACCATTTTGACTTTTTGGAAGGACCATTTTGACCATTGATCAGGGACCGTTTTGGATACCAGACTTTAGGGGTTTGAAGTTCAAAAAGTCTTACAGCCATCAGGCAAAGTATCACGGGCCACGCTCAGTGCTGTTCACAGCTCTAGTATCTAGTTGTTACCAGTTTGTATATAGGTACTTCTATCTCAATAGATGTGTAATATCTAGTTGGTAGGTACCTCAATCTCAACAGATGTATAATATCTAGTTGTTACCAGTTTGTATATAGGTACCTCAATCTCAATAGATGTGTAATATCTAGTTGGTATAGGTACCTCTATCTCAATAGATGTATAATATCTAGTTCTTACCAGTTTGTATATAGGTACTTCTATCTCAATAGGCGTGTAATATTATCCAGTTGGTAGGTACCTCTATCTCAATAGATGTATAATATCTAGTTGTTGGGTACCAGTTTGTATATAGGTACTTCTATCTCAATAGATGTGTAATATCTAGTTCTTACCAGTTTGTATATAGGTACTTCTATCTCAATAGGCGTGTAATATTATCCAGTTGGTAGGTACCTCTATCTCAATAGATGTATAATATCTAGTTGTTGGGTACCAGTTTGTATATAGGTACTTCTATCTCAATAGGCGTGTAATATTATCCAGTTGGTAGGTACCTCTATCTCAATAGATGTATAATATCTAGTTCTTACCAGTTTGTATATAGGTACTTCTATCTCAATAGGCGTGTAATATTATCCAGTTGGTAGGTACCTCTATCTCAATAGATGTATAATATCTAGTTGTTAGGTACCAGTTTGTATATAGGTACTTCTATCTCAATAGGCGTATAATATTATCCAGTTGGTAGGTACCTCAATCTCAATAGATGTATAATATCTAGTTCTTACCAGTTTGTATATAGGTACTTCTATCTCAATAGGCGTGTAATATTATCCAGTTGGTAGGTACCTCTATCTCAATAGATGTATAATATCTAGTTGTTAGGTACCAGTTTGTATATAGGTACTTCTATCTCAATAGGCGTATAATATTATCCAGTTGGTAGGTACCTCTATCTCAATAAAAGTATAATGTCATTGAGGTTTGTATCGCTACCATCGTATACGGGTTTTGACATGGTTTTATTAACGTATAATATCCAGTTTGTATATAGGTACTTCTGTCCAGTTGGTAGGTACCTCTATCTCAATAGACGTATAATATCCAGTTGGTAGGTGCCTCAATCTTAATAGACGTTTAATGTCCTTGAGGTATGTATCTCTATCTCAATAGACGTTTAATGTCCTTGAGGTATGTATCTCTATCTCAATAGACGTTTAATGTCCTTGAGGTATGTATCTCTATCTCAATAGACGTTTAATGTCCTTGAGGTATGTATCTCTATCTCAATAGACGTTTAATGTCCTTGAGGTATGTATCTCTATCAAGTAAGACGTATAATGTCCTTATGTATCAAACGTAAAATTTCAGTAACAATATTTTTAATAGCCGATTGTTTTAGGTTGTCTAAATGGTGGAATATTTCTGAGTAATGGAACATGTGATTGTACAGATGGATTTTCTGGAGAAAATTGTGGAAGTAAGTACAGTCGATTTGATAAAGTATTCTTGTTACAATTTTCTGAATTTATATAAGATCTGTATTTTTTTTATTGAATCGCCATTTTACCAGGCTAACTGATTCTGTTATAAAGCAACATAGTAGTTTCCAAACTTTGTATTTAATAGAGATTAGCTGGTTGGAAGTCAACATCGGACCGACTCTTGAAAGCATTAGCCGTGGCATCATTATTTTTCTTACCTTTAGAGAGATTAAAACTAGAAGGTGATTGCAGAGTTCCAGACATCTGATTGTTTTACAGTCTAATTAAAATATGACCTAATTTCGTTCGTTCGTTTTTTTTTAATCCGGTTTTAAAGTGTTTTAGTTGTTAATGACGAGGAAACCCCGTCAATCCAGCAATGGTAGATAATGCCACTGTAAAGTTGCTGAAGGATTAGAAGGAACATGGTGTTCAGTACTCATTCAGGACCTAAAACATCTCTCGTCTTAAATATTATTTTTCTTATTTTTTTCAGCTAAACCAACATGTATTGATGGGGGTTCTGCATGTGTCAAAACTGAATATTGTCCAAAAGTTTCTATAGTGGATGAATATTCTTGTGACAAAGAAACAGATGTGTGTTGTAAAGGGTTGTAGCCACGGTGGTCGGCGCCGGTCGGTAGAAGCCAGCACAAGAATTACCAGTTTACCGACCAGCACAAAAATGGTGAAAAAAATTAATAAAATAGACAAGATTTAAACATATTTGAGTTTTGTCTGTTTATTTAAAGCCATACTTAATGCCTAAATCCCGTTAATTCGATCCAAAATTACATTATAAATAGTCCTAACGCAGAAATTGTTCATTTTAGTACGTCTCACTCTCACGCATTAACATAAAATCAACATGAGACGTCATCGGGAAAGCCCCCGACGTCCAATCGTATTTACGTCGGCCATTTTTTATTGATAGAAAATGGCCGACGTATATACGATTGCCCGACGTCATGGGAAATCCCCCAACGTCATCCAAATATAAATAGATCGTGTCATGTTTACTCAAACAGCTTTCGCGCGTTACGCTAATCTTTGCCTGTAGTAAACATGGCACTATGGAGGTATAACGTTGCCAATATTGTCGATTGTATTGCAATGTAAAAATACCAATGTCGTAATTACAAAATGCATTTGTCAATGCTGCAAAGTACAATTGTCGATGTGTAAAAATGCAAAATGTATAAGTATACTCAACAATCCAATGAAATGTCACACGAATGCAGCTAACAATTTACTCTTTGCATTATGCATTTTGAATTAGTCACTTTGCATTACGCACTCTGCATATCAAACCTTGCAGAATAGACTTCTACACAATAGAACATATACCTTATATGGAATGATGACGTATATTCATTTGCATACGTAAAAAGCAGCGGAAATGTACGGAAATTAATTAATATGCATGCGCATTGATACAAGTTCTTTTTGACATTTAAAGATGGGTTCTCCTTTGAAGATAAATATCTCTGTATTATTTCAAATTGAGTTATTGCTACCTGTATTGGTTCAAGGGTGCCCATTGGTAGTCTGGTTTCTAGGGAGCCCGTCTAGAAAATTAAAACAAAATGACTCCCTGAAAAGTTATTTTCTAACGAATTTAAGGTTTATTTTGAAAGAGACTGAAATTGCAGGACTACAAGAAGAAAATGTCAGGAATTAGACGCGTAGACACACAATTCTGAAATTTCTGAGGGACCTAACCTTGACAATTTTGTGTAATGGACGCCTGTAAGAGTATTTTCTCCCACCCCCATTCTGATACTTAAATTCAACGGGAAATGTGAGGAAATGTTTATGGGCATCTTATTTTCAATTTTTTTAAGCGACATACCAGAGACCCTATATACAAATAATTCTGAATCTTAAATTCGGTGGGAGATGTCAGGAATTTGAGTATCCAGGCGCCTTATTCTCAAAATTTTCTTCCGGTGATCCAACAACTAAAAAGGTCGTCAGGAAATTGCATATTTTGTGGGCGTCTACTTCTCAACATTTTCAAGGCTGAATTCCTCAGACCCTATACAATTAATTTTGAACCTTAAATTCGATGGAAAATGTCAGAATTTAGCGTTTCCATGTGTCAAATTATTATTTTATTATTATTGCTGTCCCAATACAAATAAAACTTAAATTCGTCAAAAAATGTCAGTAAATTGCGTTCGGTCGCGTCTAGTTCTCAAAATTGTCTAAATCTGTCTCTCAGATATTTCAGAAATTTGCATTTCCAGGTGTCTTATTCCTAACATTTTCTTCTTGTGATCCCCTATACAAATAAACCTTAAATTCGTCAGGAAATAACGTTTCAGGGAGTTTCTTTTAATATTGTTTATAAGGTTCCAAGACTCCCTTGAAGCAATACAGGTAGCAATAACTAAATAGAGTTTAACCACTGCAAAGCTTAAAAATTCACAAAGTTTTCGAGGACGTTTGCACCCCCCCCCCCCCTCCATTTTATTTAGAAGAACTTGGGCCTAGATTTCTATATTTAACATAATATTACAAATCATTAACTATCAATTTGAAATTATACAGAGATATTTATCTCTAAGGGAGAACTCGTCTTTAAGGGTCAACAAGGACATGTATGAATGCGCCTGCATATTAATTAGTTTCCGTACATATCCGCCGTTTTTTACGTATGCAAATGAATATACGTCATCATTCCATATCAGGTATATGTTCTATTGTGTAAAAGTCTATTCTGCATGGTTTGATAATACAAAGTGCGTAATGCAAAGTGACTAATGCAGAATGTATAATGCAAAAGTGCCTAATGCAAAATGCATAATGCAAAGAGTAAATTGTTAGCTGCATTTCATTGGATTGTTGAGTATTCTTATACATTTTGCATTTTTACATATCGACAATTGTACGTTGCAGCATTGACAAATGCATTTTGTAATTACGACATTGGTATTTTAACGTTGCGACGCAATCGACAATATTGGCAACGTTATACCTCCATATTATGTGTCAGAATAAGACTTCCAAGTGTTAAAGAACATGAACAATCAAATGAACATAAAGATACGGTGAAGTTGGAACTCATGTCTTTAACCGATGTTGCAACTGAGCTAACTAAACCGGATTCTGTACGCAAGGATGCTATAATACAAGCTTTCCAGTGCCTATACTGGTTATGTAAACACAGGATTGCCCATACAACAAATTTTGAAAGCCTTCTAGACTTAATAAAATTTTTGGGGTTAGACATTAAAGGGAATATTACAGAGAGAATAATGCCAAATATACATCTAATACGGCAATTGGGGAATTTTTAGCATGCATTAATGAAATATTGGAACAGGATATTTTATGTGAATTGAAGGCTAGCCAACATTTCTCACTTATGTTTGATGAGACTACGGACTGCTCAGTTATTGAACAGTTGGTTATCCACTGTAGGTACGTTACAGACTCGGGAGAAGTCCGTGTAAGATATTGCAAAATTCTTGATGCATTGACCCAAACGGTATCCGTGAAAGTTACGCTAGCGCTCTGCAACATATCACGGTAATGAACAGCGGCCATTTGACCGGACTATATCAAAGTTGTCACGTAATCTCGTGCTTCTGGTAGTTCAAACATCAGAGACTAGTCATTCGAGGCTAAGTATTTGTAAACAAAGAACACGAAAACAAACAGATATGTATTCAAACTGATAATAAAATGCGTAATTGGTGAACAGATAGTCACGTTGTAGCATCAAATGCACGAGCAAGTGTCAGAATATTTCTCCATAAATTATATTGCTATGAACTATATTTTTGTCGAGACGTTACAAGCAAGAAGTAAAGCGTCAAAGTAAAAAGTCTCGTGCATGAAAACACAACGAAAAACACCCACCATTCATTACCGAGACAGATTATGGTTTACGGAAACTGCCGAGGATTGCCGATTGGCATTGAACAAGGACAGTAGGCCTACTGACACAGACATTGATGAACTTGATGAACACATAATCACTCTAAGTGCAAATACAATTAGTCATAAAGTCACTAACTTTATTGAAACAAACGGTCTATCCTATGAGAAATTATGTGGCATTGGCACTGATGGCGCGGCCGTTATGACTGGGGCAAAAAAAATGGAGCGGTGAAAAAAATTGTAGAGAGACAGACAGATCAACAAAAAGATGAATCCAGACAAACAATTAAGCAAGGCTGTGGGTCAGCATTGCGCTGCACACAAAATTAATTTGGCTGCGAAGCAAGCAGGGGCTGAGTTTCCCAAAATACGCAATTTTAAGCGAGTCTTACACTCTCTACACGCATTTTATTCGCGAAGTGCCGTTCGTACCGCTGGACTTGCATCTGTCCAGGCATTACTTCACGAGACGTTGGATGAAGCTGGGAAAGTAAACAACCCATCTGAAACAAGATGGCTTGCGTTAGGTGAATGTACTATTAAACTTAAATCCATTTTGATGACAATTTTGTTCAGTTTGGAACGCGAAGCAGCTGAACGGGCTGACTCTGGTGCAGCTGGGTTGGTCAATCTGATGACCAGACTTGAGTTCATTTTAACTCTTTGTCTATTGTGTGAAATCAATCGGCAATCCTCGGCAGTTTCCGTAAACCATAATCTGTCTTGGTAATGAATGGTGTTTTTCGTTGTGTTTTCATGCGCGAGACTCTTTACTTTGACGCTTTACCACTTGCTTGTAACGTCGCGACATAGATATAGTTCAAAGCAATATAATCTGTGGAGGAATTTTCTGACACCTGCTCGTGCATTTAATGCTACGTAGTGACTATCTGTTCACCATTTACGCATTTTATCATCATTTTAAATACATGTCTGTTTGTTTTCCTGTTCTTGGTTTACAAATACTTGTAGCCTCGAATGACCCGTCTCTGATGTTTGAACTACCAGAATCACGAGATTACGTGTTAACATTGATGTAGTCCGGTCAAATGGCCGCCGTTCATTACCGTGATATGTTGCAGAGCGCCAGCGTAACTTTCACGGAGACCGTTTGGTGTGAAGTATTACCAACTGTGAACAGACTAAGTTTGAATTTTCAAAAATCACACATTGACTTCTCAGTCATAAAAGTATCCCTTGACGCAACAGTTAGTATTCTTAAAGACAAGAAAAACTTCAACCTGACTCAAGAGATCAGCGATATTGTAGCTAAGTTGGCTTCCAAGGGATTATCTGTGAAGTACACCAGAGACAACCTTGAAGATGAAGTTGCGACCTTCAGAGAGACTGTCCAGCGCCCTTTCTTGGATAAACTAATAGATGATCTCAATGCCCGATTCCAGGATACAGAGATCAAAGCATTTAATTTACTCTTCAATCCTGCATCGTTCACTTCTAATACTGTTCAGTTGGAAGTTTTTCTTATCACATTGTGTGAACAATTTGCTATAGACAAAGCAAGAGCCGTCCAGGAATTGAAAGACTTTGAACACTATGCTAAATTTGCACCTGATGACACAGATTTTCTTGCCTGTCTGAGTAATTCTGAAAATACATGGAGTGCGATGTTTCCGGGACTAGCAAAGTTAGCTAGAATCTACCAGGGGCGGATACAGGATTTGACGTTAGTGGGGGCGCAGAATAAAATTTCGGCGAGCGGAGCTAGTCGAAAAAGTATTTAAGGTTAAAATAATCAAAGTTATTGAAAATTATTCTAGAGTGGGTGCAATGTAGATAGATATCTTGCCAAGCGAAGTGTGGTGAGAAACATTTGTGGTAAAATGTTGCGGACAACCCATGCTTTGCAAATTTTAGGGGGGGCGCACGCCCGCCACGCCACCCCCTAAATCCGCCCCTGTCTACAGAGTGCTTCCCCCGCATACGGCAGATTGCGAAAGAGATTTTTCGAAAATGAAGTTAGTGAAAACTGATCTCAGGAACCGAATGACAGAGGATACTCTGGATTCCCTTATGAGGATATGTCTTGAGGGACCCCCAGTACACCAGTTTCCCTATGAGAGAGCAGTCAAACTATGGGCTAATAAAAAGAACAGAAGATATAAAGTGAAACTACACTAAGAAGAAGAAATGTATTCTACCACAATAATGACTATCCAAACAAGATAATTATAAACAATATAAAGACAAATTAATATCTGAGTGTCAAAACAATTAAATAATTAGTTAATCTCCAATTCAGCCTCTTGACTTGATTATCAACTCGATCTGAAAATAAAACCCTGCTTTCATTTAAGTGCCGAATGTTAACTAGTTAACTGTGTTCTGCCGAGTTAGAGTTGTCTCTCACTTAGCTATTAAAATGATAATGATATACATTATTTTATATTCGATGATATTGACTGGTCAGTTTCGGTGTAATGGCCAGCAAAATAACGGCAATATGGACCTGGCACCATAACGGCCTCAGCAAAATGGCGACTCCCTCGAGGACAAATTTTACTGTTAATTCTTCCAATAACAAAAACATTCAAGCGGTCAATTGCCCGAGAAAATATTCCCGATTATAATGCGCACTTGTTAACATTGAAATCGGGTGTGTGAAGAAGGGGTGCGTATTATACACGGTGAAATAAAAAATAAGATTTTTCACTCATCATTCATGTTTGTATGTGTTGAGGGGTCGGCTGTCTCGCTTGCCTCCTTTCCTGCTATCATCCTTCAAAGGAATGATTCCAGGGTGATATGGGGTAGGCCTATAATAAGATCGATATTCGTGTTTCATCACGTACTGGTTATATTTATTCCATCATATAATGGGGTTTCTTCCAAAATATATCGTATTAAATAACAGTTATGACGTCATCCTTTGTTCTAATAATCCAGTATCTAGTAGAATGTATGAGTGTTGTTAGTGGTACTCACTAACTGTCCATTATTTCCTAAAAACAGTTCACTAACTGTCCATTATTTTTTAAAAAGTGTCCATTATTTTACGTTTTTTGGATAGTTTTTTTAGAGGATGTTTTATGGACATTTTTTTTACAGTCTATTTTTCTTTGAACTCAACAGTATTTAAAGGAGCCATTACCTCAAATTTTATAAATCTTAGTTTAGTTTAAAGGGGACCAGTCTTCATTTTTATTGGTTGATTTGGTGCTTGAATATACTTAAGTACCCTTCAGAAGCACTAGAAATGTACGAAAACTGCATATTTCCTTAAAATATATCTTAAATTAGACATTTCTCCTTCTATTTCTATAGATGACTTTTCTATATATTGCATAATATCGCTAATGTATAGTAGGGCATTATAACTTTCAAATGCTAATAATTATGGATGCACATGGATTTGAAGGCTCAAATTTCAATGGTGAGTTGTGATAACCAGTACTAAATTGCTGAGCTAAAAAATCCCCGTTTCTGGACTTCGACCCACGAAAATGAAGCCTGTGCCTCTTTAATTCATACACTTTCAAATTTGAGAATACAAAAATACACAGATTACATATTATTCAATTCTTCAAATACAGGCTTAACGGTAATATCTCAGATACAGAATTAATATTTTCTTGAGGGATTGTACATAGGTTTTCTAAAAATTGTATGTGTATCAGGAACACTGATAGCATCAATTAGCATCATTCCCATTTTCAGTCAGATTTCAGTGGTTCTTATGTCTCAATTGTGTTTAAAGTGTTATAGTTTTACTATAAAGTCTATATCTAATATTTCTGTAGCTGACAGATTTGTTTTGGCAGGTACCGTTACAGCCACACACATCAAATTTATTTTGAAGCCATTACAATAATGTAATAGACCTGATTTATTTTTAACCTAATAATTCTGTTATTTTAATATTTTAATGTATCGAAGAGTCCTAGACTAGAACTAAATTAGCTGGCATGTAACACCTGACGACAATATTATGCATCCATATTATCATATAGGAGTCCTACACAAAGGAACGAGAAACTACAAGTATACATACATACAGGGTTATTTTACATCATTCAAAAACGATGAAATATCTGCTAATAACTCCATTTGAAGTACAAATCGTGTGTTTCATAATCCATATTTAATGTTTTATAAGATATACTTTTTCTACTATTTTCTACTATAGACACATGTGTTTGAATTAGGCTATAGGCATTTGTTTCATTTGTTTGTAAGACTGTAACTTGTTGTCTTAATCTGAACTCACTTAACTTTTAATCAGTCAGTGAGTTGTGTTGATCACATTTAATCTTGGCCTTGTAGGGCTGTTATTTAAGTAAGATAGAACACTCAAACTGTCTAATAAGCCAGAGAATGAACAGTGTTCGGGGCTACCATTCTCTGGCTTAATAGACAGTTTTCGTGCTCTATCCCTTACTTAATAGCTCGAGAAAGCAGATGAAATACCGAGACCAATTTTTATAATAACCGCGATTGTTACAGTGCGCAGAATCCGAATAAATTATTATTATCAGAGGTTCCCGATTTTATACTAGACAAAAATAAATTCCATTGACGTGCATTTCTTACAATAATTAGAAACCGCGAATAATATATAGGCCTACCCCGAAAGCTTCAAAAAGGCCCTGTAAACCTTCGATACATCTTTGTTATTGAAAGTTTGACGGTAACCCCGACGGTTCTCGCGAGTGAGAATATAGTATTTATCGTTTTGTATAGCCTTCCCAAATTCCATTCTTCGTACGCGGTACAAACGTTTCAACAACGATTCACTAATTACTTACAAATAATTTTGATCGGTCAATCGTTTGGATTATAGCTGTTAAAATTCTTGGATAGTGAAATTGTGAAGATCAGATTTGGAGTCTGTGAAATGCAAACCAAGCTCGGGAAGGGGTGCGTGTTATACTCGCGCACATGAATTTTTCCCAGTTTTAGGGGGGCAAGGAAGGGGTGCGTATTATACATGCTTGCGCACTATAATCGGGAATATATATTGATTAATGCAAAAATGAACATCGCCTCAAGTTTTCAAACATTTTCCCTGACATCCCCGCCAAGTAGGCCTATGCTTGTCGTGCAAAGTCCTCGTCGCTATGCAGAATTGTCGGGAAGAAGTCATTTGTCGGAAAAAATGTTAACCCCCCCCCCCCCCCCCCCCCCAGTCACAGTACTCAATGGACGCCCCTGTAGACAGCTTTTTGTCTCTGAATATGAACTATTTTTGTAATATATTTCCATTCTCATACCTATCGGTTTTCTATCCTAATGATATATGAAACCGATGGTAACGAGAATGAATATTTTGATGTTTGAGGTTAAAACTAAGTATGTGTAAGTACTTTATGCTTTTAAAGTTGTATGATTGTATTGTTTCAGGATGTATTAGATAGTGATATTGCCGCAGTATTGAATACCAAGGAATTGGAAGCACCACATATACACATTTTTTCAACTGAAAGTGAACTTCAAGGCATATTTATTGCTTTTGATACGGTGTTTTCGTCAATAGCAAAAGCGGGAGGTGTTATGGCTGCGGTATTAAAGTTAATGGCAACATATTATATGTTTGATTTAGAGTATCCCAAACCCTTTTCGATGGTCTTGGGAATACTGCAAACCTTCGTAATGGAGGAGCCGTACAAGAAGGAAACCAGCAAAAAATACAAAACATTTATAAAATCACTGAGAAGTGTATATAACAAATACCCTAATTATCAAGAGTAACATGTATATGTATTATTAAAAACATTCACCTATATTTCTAATTGTTTTTATTTAGGCAAGAAGACCGTTTCTTTGATTTCAGAACAGGTCGTGTTCGCAATATCCACCAGAACACTAGTGTGGTGTTCTAAATCTGTTACATCCGTCCAATGTGTCCAAAGTGTTCTCAGTGGGGGTCTTTAGAACACACGCAAGGCGTTCTGAGAGTAGAACAGTAATGTGTTCTACCAGAACACATACCGTTTACAATACAGAACACTATGTTCTCTGACAGATCACAGGTGTTCTGCGAGCTTTGAGAACACAATGACATATGACGTGTTCATTATCTGTTACATTTATGTGTTCTGAGAGGTCATTTTATGTGTTCATTTTTGAAACACTATGTTTAGAGTGTATAAATTACAATAAATATAAATAAATTTGGATTCACTTGAACATTTTAATCAGCCAACTGATTGATTCAAATGCACCAGAAAGCCTCAAATTGCTCCTCATTTGTCAAAATTTTTTGGGGCCCTTAGACGGGCGCCAAACCCCACGCCCTTCATGCTTCCGGGGCCTACGGCCCCTCCAGCTTATACGCTCTCGCACCGCTAACGCGGTGCTCGTCATCGCACCTTCGGTGCTCATACTAATTAGCCTTCTACTTTGGTGGATTAGCCACCTACTCTAATTCTTATTGACAACCCATGTCGTTATAGAGCCGACACTCAAAATGTCCTAGCTACAACCCTGGTGTTGTAATATTAATATGTAAGAATTTTAATTTCAAGATGGCTGCTAGCATAGCGTTAGCTACATGTTCTAAAAATATGCATTGAGATATATCATAGTTTCTAGTCAAGTTGCTCTGGTTTTGTATTTATAAATGCAGAAATCTCTTTCTGTTTATTATATTACTATTAATAAGAACAATTCAAAGTATTCATTTTGTAAAAAAAATCAATTTTCACCGGTACCATCGTGTTTTAATAGAAGGATTGAGTTAAACTACCCCGGCTATTTTTTGCTCTATTATCACAGAACACCTCCGCCGTTTGGAACGAATTTAAACACTTATCTAGTTCAAGTGGAATTGTTGAAATCCCAGATCTGATAGAAAATTGAAATGGTGCAAATTGGTGCACACAATATTTAGAAAAGCCTCCTAAAGATTGATTGCATAGAGTGCCAATTTCTTGTAGTTAATTTATTGTCACTTGATAGACATTCTTTATTGTACAGTGTACATTGTATAGTTAAATCTGTTCTTTAATATATAAGATTTGATTTGATAAGCTTTCATTTCAATTTATATTTATTTATTATTTATTATTTGTTTTTATTTTTAGGTCCAAGTAACCAAACAGATGAATGAGATAAAAAATATAAAAAAATAATGATGTTGTTATTATATTACCCCCTTAAGGTTAATTTCTTATAGGGGCCTATAGTAGGGATCACACAATTCTCGAGGAGGGTTGACAGCACAAGCCGAGATAAGACATGTATGAAAAAGAATTTGTTTCTTGGGTATTGCAATGTGGAGAGGTGAGTCGGACGAGCTTCAATTCCCATCCCGCCCGTAAAAACACCACTGCATATTGTGGTCAAAGGCAATTAGGGTTATCTATGCACAACTTATGCACAAATTATACAAGAGACAGTGTTGGACTAAAAACAAAAAATTCAACTTAGATTCGAACACGCGACACAGAAGCTGGCGAACAAGTATGGATACCACTCGGCTATCGAGACTTAGGGTTAACGAGGGTTAACCCTAGGCGTAACTCTTATACAGGACATAATACCCTGTGTCTCCCCCACAAAATGACCAAGCATGGTCGAGTAGATTGTCTGTATAATGGACGTAAAAAAAGGCACAATTGGGTATCCGAGAACATCGAAGTAACACAATTTTGCGCCTGCGGCGCACTATCGGAACATTTTATGGTCGAATGACGAAGACCAATGCGTTCGTTTGCAACCCATCTTCACTCAAACAAGCATCGGTGAGAATGGGCACACGTTGCGAATTCTATCGGTTGCATATTTATCCGTACAAATGGCACTGGCCCGTATCCAAGGGGGGCTTAGTTTAGTGCATTGTCAGTCAGTTGTTCATAAATTCATATGGAAATGTCAGTAATTTGCGTTTACGGGTGTCTAATTTTCTAATTGTTTTAGAGGTGAACACCAGCCTTCAGAAAATCGTGTTTCCAGGCTTCCGATGGATGGCATCGGCATCATTGAACCATAGAACTAAAAGGTAGGGAATGCCAAGAAGGACAAATAAATAGTTTATGCTTGGCACGCATGCGCTGAATATGAGGGTTATCGCATAACTTCCGCTTTCTGCAAAATGGCACCTAATTGCCTAACAGACATCAATTCAACTGGCTACCGACTGCACCTAAACTCGGCGTTAAATGTATTGATGTTTACACAGTACGAATGTGAGAGAAAGGCTAAGATAGTGTTTTATTTGGAAGATGGACTAGTTTGAGATTTGACATGTTTAAAATTTGAAACAATTTCTTAAACATTTTTCGACCATATTGCGTATTGTTTGCTGGCTTATTGTTTGCTGGCCAAGTGTCTGCTACCTTCAGCCCGGTAAAACTCACTGCATGGTAGGTCTAAATTTAAGCCATGGCATAACAGGTTTTCATGCTTAAATTTAATAATTACATTATTTCTTCAGTAACATAGGCCTATAACATATAGAAATATATATACTTATCATTACATATCAAATCATAAAATTTCAGTTGTAAAAATCTTGTTAAATTAGATTTTCTGTGATAATTTTCAAATTAACTTCTTTTGTTATTGTTTACCATAACTATTTTTACGCTGCACCAGAAGTTAAAAAAAGACCCCCAAGTAGAAATTCGGTCAACCATAAATTTAAACGGAAGTTTAATATTTTTTTGTCCTTCTTGGCATTCCCTGCCTACAGTTCTATGATTGAACGTAGCTTCGAATTCACAAGATTTTTTAGGCGACATACCCCAGACACTATTCAAGTAATCATTAACCTTAAATTCCCTGGGGAATGTCTAAAAATCGCGTGTCAGGCATCATCATTTTTATTTTACAAAAAGGGATGCCGATTCATATGGTAACACTTTTGAGATAGTCAGACCTCCGGATTTCGATTTGGGTAAAGGTCCAGGTCATATATTTTGACTAAACATAGCAAATTTTTTATTTTTTCAAAAGGTTCCACGTTTATTTGTCAATTGTTCTTTCTTATTAAAATTCGGGCAATATGTCGATCTGCCCCCCTGTTGAGTCTTGGGCACCTACGGCTATGATCTTCTTTAGGATTGGTGTCTCCTTTTCCTTTTCACTACGATTTTTCTCCAGAATCTAGTCCGAAACGTGCTGATTCTATTCCCAGCCTTTGATAGATATTTGGACAGATATGGTTGGGAGAGAGTCAGAAAAACTAGGTCCCATAAACTTGCGATTTTCCACACCTAGCACCTGCAGTCAATGGCGAGCCACAGATTTTATTTCTTGGAAAACAACTTTGATGGACAAGCATACATGGTCCTTATGTCGTAGGGGGATAATGATGGTATGAATGAACTAAAAATTCATCCATCTTTCCAAATATATCGAAGTTTTACGGATTAGAGGTAAATAAATACGTTTAAAACCCCCGCACCTGCGGGTTGGGGCCTAGCTTTTCTGACTCTCTCCAGCCATATCCGTCAAAATAGCTATCAAAGGCTGGGGAAAGAGTCAGCAAGTTTCGGACAACAGAATCTGGTGTCTGTGATAACATGTCGGCATCAAAATACCGAAATGAGTCCCGTGGGTGTTGAGGTGTATAAACATTTATAACTATGTCTGTTACTTCTTATCAAATATGCATTTTATCAATTTTGGGGAATGCTCAGATCTACAAAAGAGACTTTTGACAGTGACAAATTATCCTTGGTAGAAGACATTCTTTTAGTCAGGAGATCTGTCCTCATCCCCATTTATATCTTCCAAGAAATCCACTATTTCAACAAACGCTATGGCAGGCATCCAGACAAGAATCAATGGGCTCAATGTTAGACTGGCATTTTTCTAAATTGTTTACCAAGTAAAGAAATTAATATCATTTATAACCCGTTATTATTATCTCCATCATTGTGCTCAGTCTGTCTGACTCTGTTGAACAATGAACGTAGACAGACAGTTATCAGACATCAAAGCAGACATTCACAAGATATACTGTTTGATGAATCACATTTTGCCCATGATTTTTAAAACCTCAAATGGTTTTGAGAGTCCTAGATTGTCTTTAAATTATTCAAATTTAATTTAATTATAAGAAAGTCATTTATATTTATCTGGGAATATCTTAGTAATTGGAGCTTGTCAGAATAATAACGACAATATATACCGATAGCAACACGAGCAATAATGATATGCAGAAAATGTCACGTGGTCTAATTTAAGTTCCGTAATATTCAATGTTACGATTCAGCCAACGCGATCCAATGAAGAAATTCGAATGAAGAAAGTCGAATGCGGAAAGTTGAATGAAGAAAATCGAAAGATCACGATACACCGAACATGATCCAGTGAAGAAGTTTCAAAGATTACTATTCAAAGAACACGATCCAGTAGTGAAGTTCCAAAGGTTGAATTCGCGTTCTGCGTTCTACAAAATCTACGGTTAAAATTAGGTTGTAGCTTAAGACTCAAATTGAAAAAAAAGTAAATAATACAGGAGATGTAACATGTAAAAATACTTCACTTTTATAAGATTAGTCATTTCTACCTAAGAAACTTATACAATCAGATCTGGATCCTATTTTGAACCAAATACAGTGCCATCTTCTAGAGACAAGAACAATATTTCTAGGCCTAAATGTCTATATAAATACTTGGTTTTGTTAAAATGTAAGAAATAATCGAGCTCGTAGTGCAGGTCCATCTTATGTCGAGATTAACTATCGGTGTAAAGTGGCCTTGATATCAATACGCCCTATTTTTAATCCGGATTAAACAAAGTGTGAAGCTGGCTTGATTATATACCACCATTGACGTTATTATCATTAGGCCTACTACGTCACGGAGACCTCAGCTTGGTTGGGTTAAAAATAGACACATATCGACATTAGATTAGAAAAATACGGTGAGAATCATTATTTAGCTTACATACTTATTGCCATCGATTTCTATAGTATTTAGTAGCCTATAATTTTCTTGCAATGCATGGCTATTACCTTATTGTTCGTAATAAACATTGACTGTGTAGGTGTTCAAAATAAATGCAATTTTTGCAGGAATTGATAAACGAACATGGCGGCTTGCACGCGTTTTATTGAATACTTTCTCCATTGATGCCTGTGTTGTAATAAAATAACGTAATGTAATGCATAGAAAATGCCTTTTTGTTGTCATAATTTGTTTATTTGAAGATAATATCTGTATAGACGAGTATTTAAATGGGGTTAATATGTTATACCGTTACTCAATCACCGCATTGTTTTGACCTGCATCTTTCTCGCTGAGTGTGAAGTGAGCTAAAATCACAACTGTGTGGACCTGCTGTGTTTATATTGTACTGGTGTTGGTCGGCCTTTCTATTATACTGTTAAACTTGTTTTAGTAGGCCTAGACTACTCTATGCTTAGCCTGGATTATCGCTGGATTAGGCCTATCCCTTGCAGTTAAAAGGCAAAGTCCAAACTTGATAGGCTCTCTACTAAAAGTTCTAATCTAAAATTAAAGGGGGATGTACAGCAATTTCAATAGTAGATTGTGTCCTTGAATATATGTAAATAAAGTTTAGAGGTACTAGAACTGCACTTATATTGAATAATGCTTCAATTATCTCTACCAAATCATGTATCTTTAATATTCAGCATGTGTTTTTCTACACAAGGAATAGTCTGACTAACATTTTTTGTGAACACTACTTCAACCCCGTGCCAGTGCCTTCTGTTGAATAGTAACTTGTTGCTTTCAACCACTCTAACCTCTAACTGAAATAAAAGTCATACATATTTTTGATTTTCAATCACTGATAATTATGGATAGGCCTACACATTGATTTAGTCTTAAGTTCTGAGGGAGAGTTGTCAATATTATTGATTAGCCTAGATAAAAAAAAAATCCTGTTTCTTGAACTAGGGTCGATTTTCCCATCAGAGTTAGTGCACTCTCCTTTAAAGACTACTGCACTAGATACTGACATACATTATTAAACAGTGTGATTAAAGACTCATAGTATATTTTAGATTCAATCTGGGTGTGCTTTTGGATTTTTCAACCAAGTTTCCCCATGAGAGGGGCTGACATGGCAAATGGATCTTGTAGTTCAAATGTGACAATGGCCATGATTGTTTGTGCTACTGTGTTCATAAAATATATCCCTTGATCTTTGAAATTGAAAATATTTGTAGGTTAATGTCTCTGTACGGACAAAATTTCCCTCATTGCACTCTGCAGTGGAAAGATATCTGTTCTCCAATAATGCTGTGCTTTACCTCATTTTGGTACACCATTTTGTTGCCAATGCTGGATTGCTGTTAGTTTGACTTGCTAATGTGTTTCATTTATGATACCTTATCCGAGCACACAAGACTGCATGTCAGTCCGCAGACAATTGAGGCTTATTTGATCTTAATTTAAGTTAAATTTTTTGTTTAGTAGAGAATCAAAATGCCCACCATCAAGTTAAAGAAAGCTACTGCTGATTATATAGCAGAGAAAGAAAGAGAAAAAGAGAAGGAAAAGGATTCCAAACCCAAAGAGAAAAGTAAACCAGCTGAGAGATCATTTAAAATGGAATTAAAGAAATTAGATGGAGAAGTGTTATTTGAGAAAAGAAAGAGGGTGCTGCCTGTTGCAGAGCAGACACTTCATGATTGGTAAGGTGGTTTGCTCCAATTTGAAAACTAATAAATAAGATTATTTTTCTTTATCTTAAGGAGACTGATCTCAATTTCAGCTGTCTGAAGCGCTGAACAAAAACTGATATGATTATGAAAGATTTTTGTGCAGCCAGTGATATCCTGAAAGCCTAATTATTAAAATGGCAGGCTCTTGGCCTTCAGATCAATGACTAACCTGGGCCTCGTGTTATTTATGCTCAGTGTTCTCATCAGAATTGGGCTGGTATATATTTCAATGAATTCAAACCGACAACAAATATTCAGTTGTTTTTATACGCCCACATTGAAATGTGGTCGTATATTGCCGTCGCCGTCGGTCCGTCCGTCAGTCCGTCTGTCCACAATTGGCTTGTGAACGCAATAGAGACCACAGTTTTGGTTGGATTTGAATGAAATTTTGTATGTAGGATTATATTCATAAGATCTCGGACAAGTTCGAATTTGGGTTTGATTCGACTAAAATTCACGGAGTTTTACACCCAAAATATGTTAAAAATGGCTTGTGAACGCGATAGAGACCACAGTTTTGGTTGGATTTGAATAAAATTTTGTATGTAGGATTATATTCATAAGATCTCTGACAAGTTCGAATTTGGGTTCGATTCGACAAAAATTCACGGAGTTTTACACCCAAAATGTGTTAAAAATGGCTTGTGAACACAATAGAGATCACAGTTTTGCTTGAATTTGAATACAATTTTATGTGTAGGATTATATTCATAAGATCTCGGACAAGTTTGATTTGACTCAAATTCACGGAGTTTTACACCCAAAATATGTTAAAAATGGCTTGTGAAACGCGATAGAGACCACAGTTTTGGTTGGATTTGAATAAAATTTTGTATGTAGGATTATATCCATAAGATCTTGGACAAGTTCGAATTCCGGATCGATTCAACTAATATTTACGGAGTTTTACATCTAAAATGTGTTAAAAATTACTTGTGAACATGATAGAGACCACAGTTGTGGTAGGAATTTAATAAACTTTTGTGTGTAGGATAATATCCATAAAATCTTGGACAAGTTTGTATTCCGAATCGATTCAATAAATATTTACTGAGTTTTATTAGTTATGAAATTAGATGCTTTATATTAACAAGAAATTGGATGAATTCAAATCTGAACACCATCCAATAAAAATTAAGATAGTAACATTCCTTGATATATTGACAATTTATGTAGTGTAAGTGGGCGTATATTGCTAGGCAACCACTTGTTTAGTCTTTAGGGCCCTTGAAACCCTCTTAGTCTGTGTGTGCATTGTTTTCATAAAGTACATTTATATTTTACAGGATTGATGGTCATCTTGAATCTAAATCAGGAGTGCGTCTATCTCTACCAAGATTATATGAATTTTATGGTAATAGTTGTTTAGAAGATAATAAACCAGTTTTAGAGATTGCTACTTTTTCTAAGGTAAAAATAGTGGAACCTTTCCAATCTCTCTTGAAGAACTGCTTATTCTTTTTCTGTCATTGACTCTAGGTCCCATATCTTTATAGTTGCATTTAGTCGTGTATATATTTGCTTCATTAGCTCAAACAGTTATTAATAGTTCTTCTCAGAATATTAGGAGACCATTTCTCTAAAACTAAACAAAAGCTTTAACTCCGTCATAATATGAATTTTGTATGCATGTTTATAATGTCATGTCAAATTAAATTGTTGGCAAATTGTTGCTGATTTTTTTGGGTTATTTTGAAATTTAATATTTAATATTACAGGCATTGAAGGATAAATTTGGTAAAGAGTTTGCATTTAAAGTTACATCCCCACTAAAAGATTTGTTGAAAGAAACCAAAATAGACTTGATTAAGAAAGTGAAATATGATGCTAATAAAAAGAAGAATATTGAAGTTGTTCGAGAAGTTCTTATTGGACTTGGAAATCCTGTATCCTTTTTTAATTGTCATTTTTTCTCACTATTTTCTTTCAAAGATCGGAGTTGAAAGTATATTATAACTACAGTATAAGATATGGACACACCTTTATATGGATAAACTCATCTATTAATTTCAAACTAAGAATGACATTATTAGGTACTTTTCTTGTATGATAAAAGTTCGTAAATGCAACTATTTATTGCCTTTTTTGCTGGTATTCGCTAGCATGCAATCCAACTAATTACCGGTACAAACATGTTTTAAAACAAGAAAAGTGTCCAATGATTCAAGGTTTGAGACAAAATGAAATGAAATGAATGGAGTTTTACGTCCTACCTTCTGCACCTATATGGGCTAATTGAGGACGGGCAAACGCCATGCAGTGTGCAATGAGGGAAATTTTGCCAGGACAGCGGCATTAGCCTGCTCTTATTTTCGATTTCCAACTGTCGAGGGATCTTTAACGTGCAAGGTTTGAGACCTAGTTTGTAAAAGCTAAATATTGCAAAGATGGGAACAACTATAAGGAAGACTTAATTACCTAATCCGTTTGTCATCACTATATTGCTATGTATTGGATGGAAATTAGGGGACTTTTGGGAATAAGTTTTAGGCTTCATTAGGACATTGATGACGAATGGTCTTATTTAGCCTTGGTCAAGTTAATGAAACAGTGCACAGTTGACATGCAAGAACTTTTATTTCTTAACCAGTATACTAGAATGAAGGAGTGCGATTTCAGAGATTATTATCAGCTATTGCTGAAACAAATCCAGGCTTACGTCTTGGATTTCGACCAAATGTTCTACTACATCACATTGAAAATGGCATTTATCAGAAAAAAATGTCTTTGGTAAGTTTCTCTTATGTTTTAAGCAGACTTTACTTTGAAAGGATGTGTCACGATATACTCGTGATTTTTCCTGAAAGGTTATCCAGGGTTCACAGGAGGGATCCTTCCCCTCAAAGAAATGAAAACAACCCTTTTTTTAAAAAATTCATTGTCTGGAGGCTCCGGTCTATGGCTGCGGTCAGTAAAATACTGTATTTAGGATTTTTTATGTTTACCTTGTTCATGTCTCACATGGGATATTGTCTGTTTCTTGATAGGTCACTTCACAAATATACAGATATGATTTGTATATTATATTACATATTTTATTGTAGGTAAGGGGAGTAGGTAAATGTGGTTACTATAGAGTACCTGGTGTTGAAGAAACTGTTTCTGCTGATGATGAAAAGGAGAATGAAGATGGAGAGGTAGTTAATAGACCTTATTCACGCCTCGCTTTGAAACCGAGGTTCATTACGCATATGACGTCAACCCATTCATAAAGTGTGACGTCAAATGAACGCAAAGGAATATGACGTCACTAATCAACATATCAACAGCGAGAAACTGGTCTAAAAATTGTCTTTTCGACCCTTTTCCCAGAAATATGTGAAGAAACACTTCATCTGAGAGTATTTTTAAATAGCGTAATTAATTCTGATTTGAACGATGTAAAATTTGACATGTCACTTGTTACAATTTATTAGGCTGTAGAAAATGGTGAAGGTGATGGACAGAAGTCAAGTAAGAGAGGGAGAAAGAAAAAGACAGATGAGGAAGGAACAGAAGATGAAACTGGAGAAAAGAAAGAAGGAGAAGGGACAGAAGAAAAAGATAGTGATAAGAAGAAGAAGAAAAAGAAATCTGCTTTTATCTGTAAGTATAATGAAATACAGCTTATCTTGACTAGCCATTTTTTTTCCAGAAGCAAAGAAAATGTCAAAGATTTGACCTTGAATTGATGTATGCTAAAGTTTATTTTAAATAAATATTCAGGGAGGGACTGTCAAGTTATCCTATTTCCCCACTCGTATCAACTTTGGAACTAGACTAGTGGCTTGATAACCTCGTATACTATACAGTAGTTACCTTATTGAATAACTTATAGCTCAGCCAATCTTAATCATTCTTCAGAGAGTATCGTCTTCTTTCAAGGAAAAACAGCCAATCTAAAACAATCTTCAAACAAGAGTTGTCTTTTCCTGCCCATTTACCTGGCAAGATGTCCGCCTATCATGGCCGAGTCATTACATAGTCTCGACCAAAATGACAAAGGTTGCGCCGAATGCCTATTTTCCATGTGTGCTGACACCCAGACTTAGAACTGTGGAAATATAGATTTATTTTCAAAGGATTAATTTCTTTCTTAATTTGAAGGTAAACCAGTAGCAGCTGGTGATATAGATCATATTAATCCTAGACACATAGAGGAGACTTTCCCACTAGCTATAACCTATTCCAGTGAACCTAAGTCATCTACATTTGCTAGAATGAAGAAATATGTAGAGAAGTATTATCCTGAAGTTGATATTGATAAAAGGTGAATATATAATTTATTGTCAGTGTTTTGACACTCTAGGTTGTGAAAGGAAGGAACATTTTGTTTACGAGGATGACAATTTAGTTTCCCATGAGGATCTGTTCGACCAGTTGGCCAAAACTCTTGACATTGATTATCCTGGATCCTGGATTATCTGTGCCCATTTACAGTTGGGTAGACTGAAATTATTAGTGAGACTTGGGTTCTCTAGGCATGTTCATTGGTTAAAGAGGATTTGGATTTCCAGCATTTATACTAGCACATTGGCTTTTGGTTAATTGTATCTATGAATAATACAGACCATGTATGTAGGTAATACCGGTAAATAATACTTTGGCACCTGTGTTCAATATCACCGACTACCAAATATGGTTAATGCATGGACAAAATATTTGATACTATTACTGTTCTATTGTAGCTTGCGTCCAGCATTAGAGAAAGGATTAAAACTAGGTATATGGGAACAAGTGAACAGTAATTATCTATTGAATATTGAAGAATTTGATCCCAATCTTAGTAAGTACTGAACACTATGCCTTCATTATATTCCTATATTCAACAACATTTGTTATTTGCAACAGAAAACATCTGTATTAGGAAAAAGCAGACTGAAATGAGATCTGCTAAGTACACCAGATAAATTGTATTTTTCAATTTGTTTACATATGCTACAACAATTGTATTTTGTGTATTTTCTAGAGGATTCTGTGGATGATGTTATCTGTGCTGCTATAATAGCTACAACAGAACCTAAAGTAGCTTCAGCCAGAGCTATCAAACAATATGTACAAGATTATCATGCTGATTTTAACATAGATAGTCATCCTAATAAATTTAGATTTGCTTTGGAAAAAGGGGTGATGAAAGCCATTGTAAGGTAAGTCAAAAGATTTTCTATATTAATTTGATCAATTCTACTAAATTGGTTATGAACATTTGAAGGTCTTTGCAAAAGTCATAAAATCCTGAAACTGCAAATGAATGCTTTCAGTTTGCATGATACATGATATGCCAAAAAGCATAAATAGATTTGTCTTCACGAACTTAATGAATTGAAACTGATAGCTCCTGATTCCTAGCTCAATAAGGATTCCATTTGTTGTTTCTTTTCAGACAAATTTCTGGGCTTGGAGCTACTGGTTCTTATCAACTGTTGATACCATTTACACCATCACCTGCATTGTTAGCTGGAGATGAAGCTGCAGAACATGAGAATTATCAAGAGAGTTATGTTGTTAGACCTACTAAATCTCGTCGTTCAGCCCCAAAAGCTCCAGCAGCTAAAGCCCCAACCCCATCGACGGACAGAAGGAAAGAGGCTAAAAGACCAGAGAACAGATTAGAAAAGAGAGTAGGAGCTGGTATTGTTAAAAAGGTCAAAAAAGCACCAAAAGGGAAGAAAAGAGGAAGGAGACCTATTGAAGATGAAGATAGTAATGATGAAGAAGAAGAGGAGGAGGAAGAAGAAGAGGAAGAGGAGGAAGTTCCCAAAAAAGCCACTCCTGGTCGCAAGGCTACTCCTGCTAAAAAGGCAAAGAAATCACCAAAGAAAACTCCAACTAAAAGTCCAGCTAAAAGTCCTGCTAAAACTAAAGGACGAAGAAGCAAAGCTGCTGAGCCTGAAGAAGATGATGTTGAAGAAACACGTCCATTGAAAAAACGTAACAGAAATACACCTAAAAGGAAAGGAAATGCCACAGTTGAGAAATCTTCACGCACGTCTCGTGGCAGATCTTTATCATCTTATAAAGAAGATGTAGAATCAGATGTTGATGAATCTGAAGGTGAACCTGAGGAACCAGTGAAAAAACGCTCCAAAACAAGGAGATAAACTTCATATTTTATGATTTTTTTATCATCAACTATGATTAAGCTTTTTTCATATTCATAATTATATAGTCCAATTGTTGGTCGTATATTATTACGTGGCTACTTGTTTTATGAGTGTCAGAACAGTATGCTTAAAAATTGTATTACATTCATTATGTTCTTTGCTTCTTATATTGAAAATCATTCAATGACGTTTTTTTACACCTTAGTTTTAAACACTTCACTGAATTCAACATTGTGGATTCAAGAAATATTTTTATGTATTGTTTTGTTTTGGATAATTGTTTATGAATTTTGTTCATGGATTTAGGTGTAAAATTTAGAATCAGTATTCAATAATTATCATTTTTATGACCATGTCATTGCATAAGTTCATTTGAAAATGTTAAATACAGTTGGGGTATGGAACCTTCTAGGTCTTATTTGCGTCTATATTCTTGAGAACATGGATAATTCTTCTCAGTTCGCACTCCGAATTTTTGCCAGGGTGGAGCACAAAAACGGTGGATACAAAATGGCCATGATTATTTTGTTTTTGAACATTTGTAAATGAGCATTCTAGTAAACTGTTCTCATGGTTTCAAGAATCTAGTTGCAGACATAACCCTTAAATTCTGCTTTGCATTACACCACAAATTTTCAGCCATTTATCTCATTTCATACAACATCATCAAACTTAATGGATTAGTTTTCTATATATACCTTGTTTTAGTCATAATTCAAAGATTTTAACATTGCTTTTCATTTATTTGTAAGAGATTATAATATAATGAATTTTTGATATGTTTAAGATTGTCACATTGAAAATTCATATTTCAAAGATTTTAAATTGGTTTTTAAAATTTTCAAAAACTTAAAAATTTTAAAACTGGTTTCCAGAATTTTCATTTATTTGTTACACAGTTAATATGGAATTTTGACAAAAAATCAAACAGAGATAGATTTTATGTTTTTTTAACATTGAAAAGTGTAACTGTAGAAAGCATACGTCATAGGTTATATACATTGTGCTTATCAATGCTTCTGTTAGTGTGAATGTATTTTTTAATGTTTGTATCATGTTCCTAAACAGGAAGTAAAATTTTTGTTTCTATACACTTACTTAATATACATGTATAATTTCTTCAAATAGAAATCAGTAAACATTTTGGTTACCGGTACAAAGGCAGTCCTCTTTAGTATACATACATATGGATACAATAATTTGTGGCTTATATAGTTCTTGTGTGTACTTAAAGATGGAATGGATTTGTAATGTTTTGGATGTGCACAAATATTGTGTCTACTTTATGTTTGTCTGACTAACATTTAGCGTTAATGTTGTTGTTTAAAGTGTTCATATTGTTATGTTTATATTTTATGTATTTGTTTGTGTGGGCTGTGTTTATTTTAACTATATAATATAATCATTTCATAATGTATTCATGTTACGTAGTTAATAGTCCGTATAATATATGTATTTTCATTGATATTAAAATCATTTATAAATTTTGTCATTTTGACTTCATGGCTCATCTATGTCATCCTCACATATTCTTCAATAGAATTCAGACTCAAGAGTATTTTCACTTACTGGGCACGTGCATAATTGACTTGACAAAAGTGAGTTTTATAGTTATTGACCAAAAATATAAAAGTGGCTGCACTGTTACAACTTTATTTTTGGTTTTTATTCCGATGTTATCACAAGATTTTAGTGTTAAATTGTCATGATCTAAAGTCTGTCTTGAAACCCAAATGGCAAGTGTGTCGCACTAACTTGAAAAGCTAGGAGGTGTAGCTTCAGTATCAAATGGTTCGTGTTAAAGGAGAATATTGGGGAACTGAACATTTGTTTTTATATTCGAATCCGCATTTTGAGGTTGTATTTAATGGATACTTCTAGGGCATATTACATACATAACTCTTGATAGACTTTTTTTTATTACAATTTATAAAATTTACATTTCACTCTTTCATACATATTATATGAATACATCTGACATGCAAGTGCTAGAGATAAAGATAGTGGACCACGGCCATATACGCCTAACGAAAAAGTCGAAAATTTAATCAGGAGAAAACTAAACTTTCTCAAACCTTTCGATTTAGGTCCAATAACATCTATTTTAAGTTTCATCAAAATCGGTTGAAAACTAAGAGAGTAATAGCATATTTAAGATTTTGGGCAAGGGCAATAACTCTGCTTGTAACGATCGAAAATAGCTCAAATTCGAACTTGATCTTCGTTTTCTGAATATATATACACATATCAAATTTCATTTGATTCCGTCAAAAACTCTAGTTTTTAGAGCGTTTACAAGGAAATGTTGATGGACGGACCGACGGATTTGGGGCAAGGGCAATAACTCTGCTTCTAACGATCGAAAATAGCTCAAATTCGAACTTGATCTTCGTTTTATGGATATGTATACACATATCAAATTTCATTTGATTCCGTCAAAAACTCTAGTTTTTACAGCGTTTACAAGCAAATGTTGATGGACAGACCGACGGATTTGGGGCAAGGGCAATAACTCTGCTTCTAACGATCGAAAATAGCTCAAATTCGAACTTGATCTTCGTTTTATGAATATGTATACACATATCAAATTTCATTTGATTCCGTCAAAAACTCTAGTTTTTAGAGCGTTTACGAGCAAATGTTGACGGACGGACCGACGGACGGACGGACGGACGGACGGACGGACAGGGGTGACTACAATATACGTCCTCATAGAGAGATGAGGGCGTATAAAAAGGACTATATTTAGACAATTGACCTGAAATAATATCATATTTTTAGGGGATACAGAAACTGAAATGAAAACTGACAGCATAAACTTGCACTATTCCCCATTTCAGTCACTTCGCTTATTCTAATTTCTAAGGGCCTTTGTGATAGCAATGACAATATAAATTGCTCAGTTTTACAAAGTTTTTGGGGAATTGAAATAATCCAACTGAAAATAAGAATGGTGCATAGCAGTAAACATAAGCAGATAAGAACATTTCTTAACAATATACGACCACATATTCATGTGGGCGTATAAAAAGTAATTCTAAAGCTACTTTATCAAGTTGTGAAGAAGGAAAATTGATATATCAACAAAAAAAAAGTCTTGAGTATTAAAACTTTGTACAAGCAATAATTACAGTAGCATACTATTACCCCTTTAATATCTTTTTCAAGGTTGGCCAGGAAGGAGGTGGAAAAAATAGCAAGAAATAAAGTATTAGTTGTCCTTGCTTAAAATTTTTACAGTCTGCATTACCGCACCATACTCAAGTCTCAAATAAATACACAAAAAAAATGCATGAGTCTAGTTAACAAGTGTGGTTTCATAGTGCATTGTTAATTACATACATTAAAAAAGCTGTCAGCTATTTTCAACTTTTTTTCAAAAACAAAATCGTTACTTCAGTATATTCTGAAATAATTATAGACCCCAGAATTAGAAATACTGCAATTACTGAGCAGTTGAGGCACTGTGTTTACACCAAATATGTGTCAGAATGCAATATAGCAATTCTATTTTTCAAAAATTTTCTGGAGAAGCTCACCCCCATTAAGTTAATAAGTTGGATATCTTTTTGCACCAGCTGGACTATTAACTATGAAGGGTACACCAAGGTCTGCCATTAGGAGGTCTCACTCCGTCTAATCTAGTCAAATGGGCCTAATTCAAGAAATTAACCATGATTATAGCCTGTCACATTTAGAACTGCCAGACTGACAAATTTAAATTCTATAACTAACAATTTAACAAATTTAAAAAATTAATTAATCCAGATGGCCTAAGTTGAACAACTTGTCTGTTTAAAAAATGTAAGAAAATTAACTGAATTCTATTCAATATCATATTGTGAAATGCAGATTTACTTTTAACCTTAGACTTCAATTGAACAATAAATATAATTCTTTGGTAAAAAGTTCCCCTATAGAAAACCCGGCTTCAAGACAAGGTTTATCAAAATGCTCCCCAAAAATAAAAAGAAGCACAACACATTAAAAACACTAGTAAGTGACTAGGAGAGTCTCATAAGTCATTGTTTCTTATGAATCGATTTCCTTCTGAATGTCTACCATAATATATATACCGACTTTTACCATAGGTACCTATAATATAAATTAGAATATATTTTATTTCATGCTTTCTGATTGATTTCATTTCATCATATTTCTTGAAAACTTTCCAAGAACCATAGTCCAGCTTATTTTATCAGTACTTGGCATTGATGGCATATTTTTAAAAATCACATCAAAAGATATTCAAATGCTTATATTTCAGTATGAAATACATATTCAACATAGCTCTTAAAAATGTATATACATGTACATGTATTTCAGATTTAGTACAACAACTAACCTATATGTTCATCTCTGGAAGTTGCTGGTAATGGTGAAAAATTATCAGAACTAGAAGAAGAATCTGATAAAATTGTAGAATGAATCTAAAAATAGAGAGAGAGGACAATTTAGTTCAATATATAATACATGTATGCATGCATTTATTCATTCTTACCATTGATCTCTATAAGATTAATAATGGTCATGTAAAAATAATATAACAAAAATCAAGCATTAAAAGGATTGTAAAAAGGTTTTCTAAATTTTGTATTTATATCAGGGAAACTTAAAGCACCAATTTGCATCATTCCAATTTTCAATCAGACGTAAAGAGTTCCAGCGATTCAATGAATGATGACATCACATCACATCTTTGAAACCAGCATATTTTGAGGGTGTGATTGAAAATTGGAATGGTGCATATTGATGCTATCAGTGTCCCAGATACATATAAAATTTGAAAACCTCTTAACAACCCTGATATACTGCAGCTCCTGATGTAACAATTCAATTCCTATATTAGAATACCTATTCCTTACATAATATTCAAATATCCTTAAAAGAGGTAATATTTAAGATCAGTACCTGACTCTCATGTACTTTAACAGTTTTCATATAAGGACCAACTCGTAAAGCTTCTAATCTCTCTGACTGTTTAATTGGTGAAGAATCGAGAAACTGTAACTTTGGTAGTCTGTATATAACATAAAATCTGAAAAATAGAAGTTATAAATTAAGCAAGTCATTCTTCTTTTTTACATCTATCAAGTAGAATGGCTGTTGTGTTTTGGGTATCAAATCCTTCATCAATGCACCAAATCTTCAAATGGGATTAGTCCCAAACTTGCCTCTTAAAGCTATTTTGGTGGATTGAGGTAAATCAATACCGGTATGCCTAAAAATCTGATTTAACCCAAACTACTTTCTCTGACACTATACTAGATGACTACTGTCAAAATAGTTATCAAAAGCTTTAATAGAGTCAGCAAGTTTCAGACTATTTGTGACTAAGGCATAGTTCAGACGTCGATCTTCTGGCGTGTCGAATATAAAGAACATTTTAGTCGACACAAATCATTCAGATCGGCAGTTGATTCAGACGATAAATGTCTGTAGTGCCGAAATAAATAATACTTGGACAACAATCATGGTGGAACATCAAAACACAAGACTTTTTCGTGACGTGTATTTTGAAAAATCTTCGTTAGAAAAATATATTTTTTTTAGTAACCGGGGAAGGTGATGATGATGGTGGTGGTGGTGGTGGTACCCAGATTTTGGCCAAGATATATATCTATCAGATAACGTAAATAATGTCGAGGAATTGCCTTATATGAGCGTCGCATTTTGTTAACGAGAGAGCAGTCAAGAAAGGTCTCGAATGCAAGGAAATCAACCCTGAATTTCAATATAAAGTTAGGAAGAGAATCCCTGAAACTTTCCTTCAGCGACAAGCGTTGATGTCTAAGGCTGCATTCTTTAGAGGATTGGGGGTCTGTAAAAGTTTTCATTTGCTGGTGAAACAGCATATCACGAATATCGACTGCCGGCTCTCGTAAATGTAGAAGACTGTTAAGAAACAAACAGCGATTATTGCTTTAAAAAAAAAATCTGTTGTGATATACATTTAATTCAGCACTTAAGAAGATCGACATATGAATCAATCTTTTTGGTTTAAGATAAAATGGCGTAAAACGCAAACGCAGTGAAAAGAATTTTGGGGAATCCCTTAATATAATATCATTGTAATATCATTTGCATAATTTAGTATTTAATTTCGACAGACAATAACTTCGACGTCTGAAATCATGTCGCACTTACGTCGTTCTACTCGATCCAAGATGGCGGGTAGATCGGCAGGTCGACACGAATTATTAGCCACGGCACATGCCGAACCGAATGAATTCAAACGTCGAACTTTTCATGTGCTAAATGCAAAGATTGATTTCAGCACATGAAAAGTACGACGTATGAACTAGGCCTTACCTATATCGTCTGTAGTCATCATCATCTTTATCAACAGAAGATAACTGATTAGGACAGGCTGTATTACCCAGTAAACTTAAATATTTTATATTTGGTGTATTGTTATGTAGTTTATCTAATAACTTATCTAAATCACAAATCTACAAAATAACACACAATTTAATATAATTTTTTATGGAAAATAAATCTAAATCTGAAGGAATTATTAGTTATATAATATCATAAAGCCCACAGTAGCATTTTCACTAATTAAGAACTTTCTGGGTGTAAAATAATTTCATTTTGGAGGTAGGACTATTGTGTTATGATCAGACTGGACTTCAAAGATGTTGGTATCTCTTGATCTGCAGTGTTTACGTAGAATGATGCAACATCTTATTTTCTCTAATTTTGGCACGACATTTACCGTTGCAACAAGCATGTAATCTAAAGGCCTGAATATACCTATCAGATAAGACACTTAAAAAAGTTCTCTTAGAATTTATTTCATCAGCTCATATTTCAATACATGTGTTTGCAATTAATATGTAGTACGAAATTAAAAGACTTAGGATAACAAACTCATTTTCAGTATCACTTACCTTATTTTTATTTAAGGTTAAGGTATGAAGACGTTTTAAAAGTGGTAATATTAAATCATCATCTAATTCATTATTATCTAAAATCAATTCTTCTAAATGTTCAAAATTTTCTACACCATCTATACAACTAAAATATCAATAATACAATATACATATTGCAATAGCAGTATTACATCAATCATTCTTATCAGCTTAAAACTATCAACAAATGATACTTCATATTCATCATACCCATCTTAAAACAGTGCAGTCAAATGGCAATCCATCTTTAATTTATCATTTACATTATTAAATTAATAAGAAAATGAACATAGTATTAAGATATTGTTCTCAGGATAAAGGGACTATTAAAGGGATTGTAAAGAGGTATTCTAAACTTTGTATGTGCAATTCCACTTAAACTAACACGTTTTGTGACGTCACCCCCACTGATCTGCATAGATATCAATAGTAACTTCCGGTAGATCATAAAATGCGTTAGTTTAAGTGGAATTGCAAGAACCACAGACGTCGGAATGGAAATTGGAATGGCGCAAATTGATGCAATCAGTGTCCCTGATGCACAAACAAAGTTTTGAAAACCTCTTTACAATCCCTTTAATGATTGCTCTGACTGAATGATGATCTTGTAAGATTTCCCTATAGATAATAAAATCTGCCGTAGGGTAGAATATTTGTATACTTACTGTAATCTGTTGAAACTAAGATCTAATCGTGAGGTAATATTACTATACTCTGTGATTAAAGATTCAGGTAGTGACTCTATATCTTGTCCAAGACAACTCAACTAAAATACAAATATAAACCAGTGATAAAAGATTCAGGTAGTGTCACTATATCTTGTCCTAGACAACTCAACTAAAATATAAATATAAACCAGTGATTAAAGATTCAGGTAGTGTCACTATATCTTGTCCAAGACAACTCAACTAAAATATAAATATAAACCAGTGATTAAAGATTCAGGTAGTGTCACTATATCTTGTCCTAGACAACTCAACTAAAATATAAATATAAACTAGTGATTAAAGATTCAAGTAGTGTCACTATATCTTGTCCAAGACAACTCACAACTAAAACATAAATATAAACCAGTGATTAAAGATTCAGGTAGTGTCACTATATCTTGTCCTAGACAACTCAACTAAAATATAAATATAAACCAGTGATTAAAGATTCAAGTAGTGTCACTATATCTTGTCCTAGACAACTCAACTAAAATATAAATATAAACTAGTGATTAAAGATTCAGGTAGTGTCACTATATCTTGTCCTAGACAACTCAACTAAAATATAAATATAAACTAGTGATTAAAGATTCAAGTAGTGTCACTATATCTTGTCCTAGACAACTCAACTAAAATATAAATATAAACTAGTGATTAAAGATTCAGGTAGTGTCACTATATCTTGTCCAAGACAACTCAACTAAAATATAAATATAAAACCAGTGATAAAAGATTCAGGTAGTGTCACTATATCTTGTCCTAGACAACTCAACTAAAATATAAATATAAAACCAGTGATAAAAGATTCAGGTAGTGTCACTATATCTTGTCCAAGACAACTCAACTAAAATATAAATATAAAACCAGTGATAAAAGATTCAAGTAGTGTCACTATATCTTGTCCTAGACAACTCAACTAAAATATAAATATAAACTAGTGATTAAAGATTCAGGTAGTGTCACTATATCTTGTCCAAGACAACTCAACTAAAATATAAATATAAAACCAGTGATAAAAGATTCAAGTAGTGTCACTATATCTTGTCCTAGACAACTCAACTAAAACATAAATATAAACCAGTGATTAAAGACTCAGGTAGCATCACTAAATCTTGTCCTAGACAACTCACCTAAAATATATAAACCAAACTTGAAGACATGAGAATAAGTTTTACTTGTCAATCATCAGTAGAGGGATGCAATAGGTCAATAGGTACATTAGTTGAAACTTTCGATATATTCAATATCTTTTCATGGCAGACTCTGGCATAGAAAACCTATGTTCTCACTTTGACCAGTTTTTGGTGATCAACCTAAGTTGTGCTTAATCACTGACATTGAGCTTATTTAGACAGAGAGTGAGTTTTTTTCTTTATAATATGTAATTACACAAATCAAGTATTAAGAAAAAAGTATGAGAGGGTCTTAAGAATATCAAGTCATGGAATAACAGAGAGAAAGTCAATAAGCTTTAATTTAAGAAAGAAGCTAAAATCAACTCAAATCAGAAATAGTCATGACTAATCAATATCATGATTAGTATCTAAATTAGAAATCATGATAATCCTCTCATCAATTTAGCAGAAATCATGCATAACGTCAATTATTGTAACAGCTGACTGATGATAAGGTTAAATGACCTCAGCTAAAAAAAAATCACTTTCTGTTTCGATCAATTCAGATGCATTTTGCCTTTTTAAACAACGGAAAAAAACATTATTTAAAAAGAAAATACTTTCCCAGTCAATTATATGAAAGACTTACATGTCCATTTTCAAAATTGGCATTATTTTCAGCATAATCTTCGAGATTTTCCTCGTCAGGTTGAATATCCTCTGTTGTCATATCGGCCATTTTGTGATATCACGTGATACTGTTGTGATCACGTGTTGTTTATAATCAGCTTAAAGAGACATTACCTCTTATAAATATAATATGTAAAAAAGTGTTCTGTAATCTTGGTCAAATACAGTGACATCAATACTGGGCACTATTTTTGAATCAGACAAGTCTAAATTTGAATGATTTGCACGCAATTAAGTGAATACTACAGCCAATTGGGGCACTCAATAGAGGACTACTCTGATTGGCTGTCTGCAATTGCATACAAGCCAATCAGGTTTCACCATTTGGAACCCTGAGTGGATCTAGATAGCCTAAAATAAGTTATAATTTGTCAAGATATTAAACTTGAGTTTCATATTGTACAGATTGCAATAAGAGCAAATAGTGAAATATCACATTTACATTTCTTAATGTTTCTTGTTATTCTGTAAGTGGATCTTTCCATGAAAGAGCTAGATGATGTCAGAAGTAAATTAGGATATGTTAACTAAACATAAACTTATCAAGACCGTCCGAAGCAAAACCGAACATGTTCACCTTGAACATCTTGATTGAGGAATCCTCTATCTACTATGCATTATACAATTGTTCCTCCTAATTCTGTCATGCTTTGAACAAGATTTGATTAGGATGGTTTAAACTGCTTTCATGTTTTTTTTATTGTCATATAACAGAATGTGGACCTTTCTTTTTTAATGCTAATATACATCACAATTCCACTAAAACTAACAGATTTGATGATGTCACTGACAGTGATCTGCATAGATATCAACTTAGCTTCTGGTAGATCACTGTCAGTGATGTCATAAAACCCGTTAGTTTTAGTGGAGTTGCAAGAACCACAAACAGCGGAATGGAAATTAGAATGGCACAAATTGATGCTATCAGTGTCCCTGATACACATACAAAGTTTTAGAAAACCACTTTAAAATTCCTTTAACCAAGCAGAATGAGAGGTTTTTAAATGTTATTTAGTTCAGTCATTTCCCTTTCTTTTTTATTCTTTAAATATCTGTTATCATAAAAACACTAGATGTGGGCCAAACAATGTCAATAATATGTGACTATAATCAGGACATTGACACAGCAACTAATAAACAAAAGATTAATTTTTAAAATATGAAATTTAATACCAGTATATCTCACATGAATTTAAAATAAAGTTATCATATTGACAAAGATATCAAATACAAGAAAAATTGAAGGAATGATTCAGCATAATTCTAATAATATATAAAAACAAAAAACCAATAAGATTAAATGCTGGAATGTCAACACAAAAATGACTCATAAAAATATTTTGAGATTACTTTAGATAGTTCAAAATGTACAGCCAAGATATTTGATCACACCAAATCAAAAATTAAACTGGATCAGTCTATTTTACTGCTGGGTGGAATACAAGGCTATTGAACAGTTCAAGTGAGCTTTATTGTCTCTATCACTGCCTTAACCACCCACATTTGAATGGACTGTTTGTGTTTTGAATCATTCCCAGATGTGCATCAATATCTTGGCATGACTATATTTAATTAATGAATAAGGAATATAAAAACTTTAATAAAATCTAATATATAGTATATTCTAACATTAAATTCACAAACAACCATATTTCTTCACTAATGACTCTAACAATGCCTGGATGAAAAATTCAGCACATATATTCTAAGCAACTGAATGCAATAAGCAAAATATTAGTATTAAAATCACAACGCTAAAAAATTTCATTTAGTAAAAACATTACGGTGGGTGAATGTGAGATTTAACCATACCAGATCATGAATTTTATCATACAATAACATAAGTACTTTACTTAAATAAATCATATCTTAAAGTTGGAATGATAATATTGGAATATAACAATAACATACATGAAAAGTGAACATTAACTATATTGCATAGTACAGAACAATAGCTGCTACCAACAAAGAAATTTTAAATATAAAACCATTAAGGTAAAAAATGTCTTTTCAATTTTTAACCATCTTATTGGGTTAGATTACAACAAATTTCTTCAAGTATGAACATTTTCTCAGCCCAAAAGTGTTTCATATTTGCAAAGCACATAGGAGGGTAGGTTAGAAGTAAAAATTGGTGGAAATTAACGATACATAATGCTGTTAATGGTACAAACTAAATATAGTTTTAAGAATTACAGAAGATGTAATATTTTGACATATAAAAACAATAAAAGAGTTAAAAATCTCTCTCTATATATATAAAAGATGGGAATAATTAGGTAAGTATATTTATATCTAGGTATATAAGTACAATAAGCGTAATCACAACTGAGTTTATCTAACTAAAGACTAGGCGTAATCTGTGTTTATTTTTAATGATGTTTTTTAGGTAATCCCAGTACATTATAATGACCTGAAATATAGCAAAATATACAATTAAGCATTTATGAAGCACATGGAATTTTCTTAAAAATATATTTTCATTAATGCCATGTTCCATGTGAAATCGTTTGATCAAATAATTCAGTCTATAAATTTAAATTATTTCATAAATTAGTTTATAAATATTTTGACATAGATTTGTTCCATTAAGCTGACAACTCTGGCCCATTAACCAGTCTCTAAGACATGAAGAGAGGCGTCAAAGAATATCTGGTGACTTTTTTAAGCACGCAATAATTGTTCAGCTTTGTATGATAAAAATTTTGGGCTTTTTTGTCATGGTGAAAATTCTCTTAAACCTGTCAAAAACCTCAAAGGTATGATCTCTCAATTGAACTCTGGACTCTGAACTGCAACCAAACACATTTACTCAAGGAGCCAAAGCAGCAAGGCAGAAGCTAACATAAATGTAAAGTTACTTACCACAATGAGCTCGATGTTGAGATTCTGTATGAGGTACTTTATTACCATTTAAATCTACACACCAACAGGTTCTTGGTTTATTGTGTTCTCCTTTACACTGTTCTTTAGCATAAAAACCTTCATGATCACACTTTGGTAAAATCATATCTAAAAATATACAGAATAAAAGTTTTTGACAAAGTACACCAAAATTTGGATCTTTTCAAAAGAGCTTAAAGGGATTGTAAAGAGGTTTTCTAAACTTTGTATGTGTATCAGTGACACTAATAGCCTCAATTTGCGCCATTCCAACTACCATTCCGATGTCTGTGGTTCTTGCAATTCCACTTATCTGATCCACTGATCTACCGGAAGCTACGATTGGTATCTATGTAGATCAGTGGAGGTGACATCATAAAACACGTTAGTTTTAGTGGAATTGCAAGAACCACAGACGTCAAAATGGAAATTGTAATGGCGCAAATTGATGCTATCAGTGTCCCCAATATGCATACATAGTTGAGACAATCTCTTTACTAATCCCTATAAGGAAGGCAAACTTATTCTCAAAAACCAACATGTAGATAAAATCACCAGCAAATTTATTGAACATTTTCATGTTGGCGATTTGTCTAGGCATAATGAAATCTTCATCAACTCAACAGGCAAATTTTTCAATCTCAAATCCGGCTAAGTAAAATTTGTAAGCCCTTACCTTTATCTTGTGTCAATAGTTTCTCTCTAAGATTTCTTAATTCTTTATAACATGGTGGTACTGTAATGGAAAAAATATATATTCTTAATATTTACTTTTTCATTGTAGAGCCAGAGCTAAACTTTTCATGTCAGTATCATTTTTCTTTGTAAAAGAAAACTCTGGTTTGCCAAATATTGGATAAACAGTTTACAACATTAATCATAAGAACAGAAATAACAAAATATTTTTACTGTTAATCTTAACACAGAAGCTAAAACATGTTGTTACACAAACAAGATCGCACAGCATGAAACTCTAAATAACAGCATGTTTCCAGTCCCGTTTTAATACTTCTATGATGAGCAGCATATAAATCAATCAAAAACTTACAAACATCTGAGAAGCAACAGCACCATTCATTTCTAGAAAGTCTGCTATCTTTATTGTGGTCACAGGAGTCTAAATATGGTCGTAAACAGGGCTCCATATTGTTTCTTTCTATTTCTCTTAATTCATTTTGATTTAAAAAGTGATCTTTACTTTCATCTAGATGTCTAAATTCCCACATCACTGATTTTAAACATTTACATTTTCCTTCTGAAATATATAATATATACTGATTATAAATTGGATGGTAACATTTAGAAAAATGTTAAGAAAAAATATATGGTCAGAAATATTGTTGTAAAAATACAAAAGTTTTTAAAGAAGCTTAGGCCGACAAATGTTTGAAAAATCGATACATGAAATATGTGTGTATAAAAAAAATTATATGCAAGACAGTGTTCAGATTCCAGGCAGTTATTTACATTTTCTCAAGTTGACATTACTACACATGGACAAATTAATATTGGTATAGTCTAAATAAATCTCTAATCTAAATAATGAGTTGTATTTTTCACATTCAATTGCAAATGATTATAGATACACATGGATTTGAAGACTCAAATTTCAATAGTGATCTGTGAATGAACACTTAATTGTAGCTGCTTCCGAGACCAAGGTATGATTGGTTGAATGGATGGTGAACTCTCCCCTTTAATGAAGAGTGTAATGATCCTTTAATAAAGAAACATACCATGATGATGTTGTCTCAATTCTTTTTTCACTGATAAATGTTTATTGTGTTTATGATGACCATGATGTGAACGGTGGGGATGACTTTCACGATCTTGTGCATGAATCAATCTGAACCAACCAGCTAATCTCTGTCTCATTTCAGCCATATCATCTACGGTACATTCTGTAACAAAATATTAAAGTTAATATCAGCCTAGTTCCAACAATTCATTAAAGTAACAAATCTAGCAAATAATCTTTGGTAACTGAATATTTTGATATACTTTTTAAATTACTTTGGACACATTGCAAATTTCTACACATCAATCATTTTATGGAGAATATGGATCTTTACAGATTTTGTGAGTTTTTATTGGTCCTTGAATTAAAGGTGAATGTTCAGCATTTTCGAGGATCAATTTGAGCCTTGAATTTATGTAAATAACCTTCAGATTTACTGGAATGGCCCAAAAATCCCTTCAATTGTACCTGTACCTTAACAGTTATCTTTCATTTTCCGTATATGCTTTTTCTATATAAGTCATAGGTTTACTAAAAGATTAGTTGTATTGTATGGATACACTGGGATTTGAAGGCTTAAATTTTGAGAGATTATAACGGATTAGATAAGATAAAAAATTCCAGGATCTGAGACTAAAAAATATTTTGGTCAAACAGTTAGTGAACATATCTAGAGCTGGAATATGCTGTATATTGGTTGCCAATTGTATAAGTTTGACTGTAATGACTTACGATTTTCAAGGGCAGGCGTGTCTTCAAAATGTACTCTCCCTTTCTTATGTTTGGACTGAAAAATAAAAATCTTATTTTTGAACATGTTTCATTTTGTTCACACCCAGAACAGGAAGATAAAATTGTCAATCTTTCTTTAAATCACATATTTTAAAGTTAGCTTCCTTAAAGACATGTTATTAAGTTGACCTAGGTGAAAATGATAAAATATTGTTCAATATTAAAATTAAAGAAGCATTTCTAAAATCTCAATTAACAAGAGTCATATCTAGAATATGAGATATAAAGCTATTTTTCTTATTCTGCGCACAATATTTCTTTTAGATTATCATTATTTCGATATAATTTCTGTAGCAGTTCAGAAAAGAAATCCAATGTCAAAGTTGTAAAATAGAGGACAATGCATCTTTAAAGTCTAACTGTAGACATAACAGGATAAATAAATATTATTTGTTATTTCTGAAACAGTAAACATCATTGTAATGTGATCTTAAAAAATAACATATAAAAGATTGAAATAACCCAATATTAAATCGATTTCTATAAAACTTTCTGTTAATATATAAGGTTGAAATCAACAAGCATTGGATGCAGTTTCATTTGAAAGTATTGGTTGTCTAAATACTTGCTATACTACCAATTTAGCTCAAATAAAATTTTACTGAACTCTTTTCAGATAAGAATTCAACATTCAAAAGTGGTGACACACTTCAAGGTGCCATTTCCAAGCTTTTTTTTGAATCCCAGTGACCAGCAAAGCCACCAAGCTAGTAAATAGCCCTAAATCCAAAATAACTTACATGATGATTAGCAGGTTTACTATGTACATCAATATGGACATTATGAGGTTTACTAAACTCAATCTTATGGTTTTGAAAATGATGAGGTTTTGGTTCTTTGTCCTTCAATTTAAAACCTTCTGATTTGTGATGATTGAATTCTTTTAGCAGACGTTTACTGAAATTAAACAAAAGTAATAAATTTAGGAGAAGATTTGATCAGCAAAATCATGGATTGTTCATTGCTGTTGCAGATGAGAAAATTTGGCAAGGAGGCAGTGTCATGCTAATAAATCACAGAGGAAAATACTTACCCATTCTTCATGAATTTAGCTGTAACACAAATTGGTCCACCACCAGTAGCTTTACCTTCCACACAAACTTGATCTGGTTTAGGACAATGACATCCATCAGCTATAAATAGTGAGAAAACACAATTTGCATTTCAATTACTACCATCAAGATGAATAACATAACCCTGATAATAATGAGTTTGGCAGAATGAAGAAGACATCCACACAATTACCATAGTATTAACTACTGTAAAGAGCTCCGGGGAAGCCTACAGTAGCATTTTTACTAATTAAGAACTCTCTTGGCGTAACGTTATATCATTCAATTTCCGAGGTAGGACTTCTGCCTTAATTAGATAGGCCTTCAAAGATGTTGGCATTTCTTGCTCTGTAGTGCCCTTCAAAGATGTTGGCATTTCTTGCTCTGTAGTGCCAAAGTATCACAAAATTTATGGTTGTATGTAACTAGCATGTAATCTAAAAAGGCCTGCCGTAATTAAAAGCACAGAATATAATTCAAATAAAACTGCCGTATTCAATTTTAATTTCCAGGATCAAAATTAATTTAAAAGTGTAACCAAAAAACAAAACGAAATCGCGGATATAAAACAGGATGAATCACATAATCAATGATAAAGTGATACTGTCAAATGTTTAGCTCATACATATTTACACTTGGGGCTATATTTACTCATACGTCTGACCTAAATAACCAAACCTTTCCTTCACAATCTCTAATCCGTCATGTAAATGCAGATTTTCACCTTTCATTATTTTATAAATGACTTCCTCAAATTGTCAAAAAAATTAGTTAGTACATTTTGAAGTTTTTGTCCCACTTTCAAAAAATATTTGTTCTAATACAAACGAAGAACAATTTCATAAATATTGTGTAGCTTACAACACATAGGAACTTGTGTAGGCCTTTAGATTACATGCTAGTTACAACGGTAAAAAAAATTAACAGAGTGCCCAAATTAGGGAAAATAAAATGTTGGCATCATGTTGCATCATGCAAGGCCTGTCTGATCATAACAGTAGTCCTAGCTCCTAAATTAAACTATATAACTCCCAGAGAGTTCTCAACTTGTGAAAATATTATTGTAGGCTTCCCAGGAGCTCTTGCTACCTATATATCCACATCCGCTCCACGAATATAGGGTGTGCTCAAATTATTGTAATCTAATGCCCTGGTGCTGGTACAGTATATACTAGTAAGTGATTCTGACCAGGCTTTGACCTATGCCTATGATCTGATCTAATACATTCTTGAACCACCAGATTAGCAAGCATCTCACATTTAATCTTAGATAATCAATTTATCATTGTATGTCTCAAAAAAGATTTTCACATTTTGCTTGTGAGTCAGATTGTTGAAATTGCCATTCATAACCATGACAGAAGTTGACAACTCTCAGTTGAATTAATGTCATTGTCAAACACAAAGATATGTAAAGTTTAAAACATAGACAATATTTACCTCTATGAATATCTAATTTACCATTTACACCATTATGATGGTTACCATGGCGATCACCCTGAAATATAATATAGATCTTCAATAAATTCTCAAATAAACTTTATTTTAGCAGGTTATAAAATTTGACCTAGACAATTGTTTGGGTTCCCCATGGTTAAACAGATCAGTTCAAACAAGTGTTAACTAATGTATCCAGTAGTGTGCAACTCTTTCTTTCTTCTCTTGAGTAGTTATTTCCAAAATAGCTCTTTTGAAATATTAAAAAATAACCTGAAACATTGAGTTACAACATGTTTTAAGATCTGTATTAATATTTTTTAATGTTTCCACAATCAATACATTAATCACTATTCTAACAGTGGAAATATTTTTCGAAATCAAAATCTGATGTGTGGTTTGGTCTAAATTGCGAACATGCAGAAACAGACGGAAAACTTTCAGATTTGTATTTAAAATTTTATCTGGTAAAGTGACTATTCAGACAACTGTATCCTTCTGAAAGTTAGTACTTTATTTTGGTCATCTCTGTATCAATTAGCACTAACAACTCACTAAATAATTTATTTGCAACACATGTCCCTATTTCTGGATTGGGGTATACTGGGTTAAGAATGCCCCAAAACCCCAAAATAAAAATATCTTCAAGGGTAAATATTAATCAACATAATGTAACCAAAAATATTTGAAGAATTTGTAAACAAAAACAGTATATTGCCTTATAGCCTTTCCCCAAAAATAGGAAATAAAAAAAAATAGTTCAGATAAAAAATCTGAAAGAAAAAACCTGGGCATAAAAGTATTGAACAACAGTTGCTAAAATAAATTGTTATCAAACTAAATGAAAAAATAGTGCTTCAGAAACCTGAGAAATGTGAAGGGGGCCAGAAAAATGGAAATAAGAATTAGTATGTTTACTAGAGAGTTCATCACTCTGGCAATCCATCTCCATGGTATATGTGGTACCTAAATTAAACCAGTAAAACATATCAATTAATTTTCAACAAATGAAAGTGAGGTTCCCGATTATGATTTTTGCTCCATAAGATTAAACTACTTCCATCCAAATGGGATGAAGGAGTGATCATTTGAAACTGGACATGGAAAGGGAACCATAATAGATTATCATATTAAATAAAATCTATTCAAAATCTGAACAAATGATAGTTGTTGAGTTTTTATCTTGGTCAGCGTGTGATAATCTTGTGCCATTGAATAAGTCATCCAAAATCATTCCAATTTTTCCTGCTGCAAATGCGTACAATTATGTGGCAAAAATCAGAACTATGAAGTTTGGCAAAGTAACAACTGGTAGAAAGAACCTTTCAAAATAGAAGTTGTTATTCTGGCAAAATATAGTTTTTCCTTTCAAAATCGACAAAAATGTCTTTAAAATATTTCAAGAAATTATTTTCTGTATTCAAGAAACAAACAAGTATGAGTTTTCAATTACTGTAAGAATATAATCTATAATTGTGTACGAATTTTGACAAAGAAATAAAAATAATGACATTAGATTGAAGTAACATTTGTGAATAGTTATAATCAATTCCATGTCACAAGTTTTCTAGTTTGTCTTCGGTAGCAGAAAATTAGAAAGCGATAGAAAAACAGGCAATTCAATTGACGTTATTAGATTAGAATTTGTAGAATGGAATAAGTAGACATTGATAGAAAGCAGTCATACTGTTGACTTGAAGTTTAGATCATCTTCATTCAGGGTTAACTACACACAGAGAGAACGAAGCTACGATCAATTCTAAACACTAACCAATATTAAAGTGTTTCTAGTAACTCAAGTCAAATCCCAACAAGATTACTATGTTTAATGTAGAAAATCAATGATCCCCTTCATAACGTTAAATAGCTTAACTCAAATTATCCATTAAGAATTTTATTGAGTACTCAACCAAATATTTATATACGTTTGATTCGCTATATTTGCAGAAGTCAAAATAAAATGACCATTTGTACAAATTAAGAGAAGTTACTGTTAGTGTCCTACATTATTTATCCAAAATAGTCTTGCCTCTTTTAAAAGTTGAATTAATTCAATTGTACTGTATTAGGTGTGAAATCATCACTTAATAACCTGTTATGATTGGTTGTTTAAGCTCTCCTTATCCTAACTAAAGTGTAAAAAACTTATTGACAACTCTGTTGTTTGAAGAAAATGTCTTAGCCAGTCTCCAGAGAGTCACGGGGTCTTTGAACATATTTGAAAACCTTTTTTGTCTGTGCGAGAAGAAACTTCTTCTGGGACGTTGCTTACCCTGGGTAGGGGACTGTGTGATAAGATACCTTGATTATGTTTTTTTCCGGTATCTGAGATGCCTTTGTAATGTGGGCTTTGTGCGAGGACACAACAATTATTGATCACTCGGCGCACAATGAGTGATTTGTCTCCTCCAATAAGATAGGCTTTTTAGGTTGCATTAGATGCAGCTGTTGCCCTTGACTGCTTGCCTAATCTGTTGTATATTTCAAAATGAAAACCCTGTAACAAGTCATATTTTTTGCATTTTTTTAGCATGTTTAAAATTCGACAGGTCACATCTGAAAATCTGACAAATTTTCACATACTGATAAAGCTGTAGGACAATTGATATTAATAGAATTCCTTATCATACAATCTAAAGTTGCACTCCACTAGTGTTGAAACGGTTAATCAGTTAACCGATATCGGGTACGATTTCACGGGTAACCGGGTCTGATTTCAGATGATCGGTTAACCGTCAATTTGTAACATGATAATTTTGATAAAGAAATGCGTGTAAAAAAACGGCATTTTATAACATAAATCCGCCGTGTTCTCAACTGAATATTAGTAACCATCTAGCTCATCAAATAGTTGTTTTTTTCATCTTCACGATCTCCGATGTTAATCAAAGAACGATAAAGCCGTAAAATAGAATATCTTGTTGAAAATATTTATGAACAGACACTCGTAAAAATCCATCAACAAAGCATGCTATTATCTCATTGGACAATAAGAGATGTCTATTTATATCAGCCAATGGATTTCTGACTTTCGTTAACTTTCTACTTTCTCTTTTAACATTCTTGCTCAAACCATCGGGCGGTGTCTATTAAATTTAGTGCCTGACAATCTCATCCGCATCGGGGTATATATATCAAAGGTTCAAATCCTTACGTTATATTTTAAATATAGGTATCAAAGTGTGATTAGACTACGTTATTAATATATATCATATAAAAGATGATCTTGTTCCGTTTATACAAGTAATTATAGTCATTATAGAATTAAAATTACTTCACGAGTGGAACAAATAATTTTGACCTAATTGTATCAAACACCGCCCGTTTGGCTTTTTGTTTAACCAGACGTTCATTGTCTTCTCTGAGTGTTAGTAACCTTGATGATCTTGACTATGTTATCATACTGCCGTCCATTCCAAATCCAAGTTCAATGGTGCTAAATGTACCCGACCATGTTCGTGTTTGAGCGCTTATTTGATACCTTGCCAATGAATGACAGTGGGGTTATTTTCTCTGGCCAGTTTGGATGTAATCTGATTTTTGCTTCGATGGGTTGTTGGTTTTTATCTGACTACGACAATTCCGAGTGGAACTGATTTAAAGTAGGTCAACTCTTCTTCGGCGACTTCGGAACTCATTTGTACTAACTGAGATTTAGTTTACGCTGTGTCACAGCTACAAATGAGGTTCTTTATTCTTGTTTATAAGCTTAATAAATAGACCGGGGTTAACCGGAAAATAACCGGTTATTGCCGACGGGTACCCGGGTCGTAAAAATCACTAACCGTTTCAACACTCCACCCAAATAAACTGTGAATATGGAAGGTGAAATTATACAGAGATTATGTTGAATTAATTAATGTCGTTATTTCACTCGAATAAATGTCAAATATAATAGATATAACTACATGGTAACATGGGTCATTTGTCTAGTAAGACATATCAACAATTGTATTGGTGGTCTGTAACAATGATACACAATGGCTTTAATGTATCCTATGACCTTCTTTTGGTTTGACCCCAAGGTTAAACCCTTTTGAATGCTTTACAAAATATCGACAATTTGTCAGAAATATGATTGAAATTTCCAAAACTTTGCATATTGTGTTTCAGCTACCTGATATCTTGCCATTCCCTAATTTGAGGGATTCCTGTTGTTGTTGGAATCAAATTTTGGCAGAATGCAGGGTACACCAAATAGTTGTAACCCATGAACACATGGGTACCCTACTATCTTCCTTGACACATAGGAGTAATTACATCACACCATGAAAATACATGCAAATGCCACTCCTTTTAGCATGTGAGAAGGAGTACTGTACAATATTACTGGGAACAATGGATTCAATATTTGAAAATTAAGATCTAAATCATAAATTTCTGAAGATAAAATTCTATAAAATTCTGTAGACTATGTAGGCTACGTGACTGGAGATCATTTTAATGAAATAAAAAGCAGTCATGAATAAACCTAGCCTTCCATCTCATTTGTTGTACAGTAGTTAATAAAAAGAATTGCTTTTGGCCACTCTCAATAAATATCATCGCTAAATTGTATCACCTTCACGTTTATAGCGTCTTCAAATGAAATTCCTTTTATGAAATTGTTCATAAAATGAGGAAAAACAGATTGAAGCTTTAAGGCTGAAAGAAATGTAATAAGAATAATGCGATAAAATTACATTTGGCTGATGATATTGAAGAACACTGATTAATGAAAAAACGCTAGTCTACAAAAAGATACAAGAGCTAGATTTCTTTTGAAATTTTAGATTAACATCAAGCCTTGTCAGTCCCTTCAAGTATATTACGGTATGTATGAATCGAAATTTAGAGTTTTGTGTCCTTATTGTTGCATATGTTTGGGCTAATGAGGACAGGCAAACACCATGCATTGTGCAATGAAGGAAATTAAGATTAACCTGTTTTATTACGATTTCTTCTGTTTTTGTTCCATCCCAATGATTAGACTCGTTTTTCATGTCAGTCCCCCAGAACTTGATTGATCCCTAGACCCTCAAGTTAACAAGCAAATGTCTGATTCAGCTATCCACCAGCAAAAAGTTATCAAAATACCTTTATCAATATTTCAACTTAAAGGATAAGAACTAACAAATCTAAATAAATCATGTATAATTTTTTTTCTACTGAACTGGAACCTTCTTAAAATAAGTGCTCAACAGAAATTTTGCCCAGATTGTGGTGAATTTATTTACAGGGATACATTCATTGAAAATCTTTTTCCCAGTTGGTAAAGATCTATCTGTCCTTCAGACTATCCAGAGGGTAAATCTGACATCTACATTGACTGTTATATAATAAAAACATAACCAACTACAATATTACTAGTTACTCAAATGACAGATGAAGCAGACGTCAAGACTTTTGCTTCTGAAAAGTGACATGGACAGATAAATTGATCTTCAATCTTTATTCACAGAGAAAGCAAATATTTAGATGAAATAAGGCCAATATCTCTGTTCCAATTAATAAGAACAAGCATTTAAAGAGAATTTTCACCATCCGTTGGACAAATCATACCTTATTATACTCTTAGAAAACATAAATTTTTAGCCAAGGTCATCAGAAATAGTGTTCACAGCTCATACTTAAGTCTTTAGTTCAATGAGCATCCATGATTATCTGCTTATCTGGTTTGAGGTATATTTGGAGAGTTTATGCAATTTTCTTGCAATTTCAGTGCTTCTGAAGACTATTTACATATCTAAAACTCAAATCTACACTTAAAAATGCCAACCGTTTCCCTTCTATATCATAACAGAAAATCTACTAGGACAGTTAAAATGAAACTTCAATCCATCAAGACAGAATAGAAAGTCTATTGTAGAGTTTAGTTGATTTATTTACTTATTCAGGTAGAGTAGACAGTAAAATAAATAATAAGACAAAGAATGTTGATTTGAAACTGTCAAATACATATATAACAGAAACAGGTCAGTAGACTAAACCCATCATCTAAATTGTAAATCTGATGAATGAGCATATAAAGGGATTATGAAAATAGTCAGACATTATCCTACATTGATTGTACTTTATAAAGATTTAGTCTTAGTTCAATTATTGGGTACAAAGAATCAAAGTGCACCATTCAAATTGTAAGTCAAACATGTCGATTCTTGCTACACCATTAAAACTAACCTTTTTATAACAGCACAAGAGCAAAACCTTAGATACTATTAGCAACTACTGCGAAAGTGATAGCCCGTCGCCAGGAAATTTCAAGTCAGCTTCGTCAATATCTGGGTGGAACCACTGCCCCTGTCAATGACGTCATAGTTAAAGCAGGTCCCTAATCTAGTTTTTACATGAAAGAATGTAAATAATTCCCCACATGTCACCATGTGACAGCAGTCTTAAATGCCAATTTTTTTTTATTGTAGGGGAACTGAGTGCTTGATTTTAATCTAGTTAAGAGATAAAAAATAGCCTCAGCTCACATTGACATGCTATCCAGCTGGAAAAGCGAATAGACTTTATCATGGTATTTTTTTCAATAACAAAAATCTCAGATCTCCATCTTGGAAAGTACTCTTAAATACATGTTAGTAAATAATAGAAATCAATATATAAACTAAAGTAGTACATAGAAACAACTTGTTAAAGATTTCAGCTGTTGTAATGTACTGAGAAGAGATCTATCGATATATGAACATACCTTCTTATGGTGATTTTTCCTCTGATGTTTATCATGGTTTCTCTTACCAAAACACACATTCGTAACGATTAATATACACAATAAAATGCCTAAAACCCTCATTTTAATTGACATAAATGAGTTATCAACAAATAATTTCCTGACCACAGTTTACATCCACTAGTAAAGTTGTCTTTAGAATGATACAATGAAATACATTGAAGTTGAGTCCATTTCATTCGTAGGGATATTGCTTTAGGATTAGTCCATTTTGAGGACATACATGAATTATGTGTAGTCTGAAAAAAGTCAATAGTAGAGTTACCTCCCATCATATCAAGCATAGACCATAGTCCGAAACCTACCGTTCCTAATAATTTGTGCGTGTGCTCAAACAGAATAATGCTTGATGCATTTCAATTTCGAATATCTCAATAATAAACTATTTCAATGAGTTCTTTTTTAAATCTGTACGTTAGTTGCAACATAACAGAACGTTTTTCCTTCTGTATGTACACAGATTTTCGATTCCTGTTCACATCGTAAAATCAATTTTTGATTGTCTAATTAATGTCAAAAAGGGAAGGTTTTCATTGTTTTATGAACTCCATTTTTGCCCTCTAAAACATCGGTAGACTGGGAAGGAACAATGGTGACTTCAAACTCACATCTTTGACTCTTCCCAACTTCTGTATGATATGCTACAATTTAAAATGCAACCAGAATGTTCTCAGTTACATGCTTAGTCATACAAGGTAGTACCCCTGGTTGGAAACCAAGATAATAACAAATAAAGGTCTGGGTTAATAAGTAATTGTGACGTAGACTCGCTTCTGACAATAGAAATGCGTATGATTTTAGAAATATAATTTTTCGTCATTCTTCTATGATTTCACTCATTTTATCACCCTTCTAGTCACCGATTGAGTTCAATATAAATAAAGGATGTAATTTTACATTGAAATTATAAACTAAGTTTAACAACAATATTTTGTTGTTTGTTGAATAATCAACTATACTGTATTTGAAGCAAAAGGTATGATATTCCTTTGATATTAATGATGCATCTTTTAAAATTCTCTATCCACAAATCTCAATTGACAAGAGTCATTATCAGACCAATAAGGGATACTTTCTAAAAGACATGCTAGTCTTTAAACACAATATCGGAACTAACTAAAGCACAGTCTGGTCTGGTCTGGATATTTTTTTCATTTAAAAGTACCACTGAAATGTAATATTAAATATCTTTAACTATAATGACATCATGTCTGTAACACAGCCTCGTCCAAACCCTAGCTAAAAACAAAGTAAAAACAAGGCTGCTTAGACATAGGCGTATCAGGTGACGATTTTTTTCGCTTAAAGCGAGAGATGTTTTCTTTCGATAAGAAAAAATCTCAGCGAAAAATTATGCTAAGATATTTTAATCGTAATACCAGTAGAATTCTATTTTAAATATAAGCAGCAGTTCATGACTTTTTAGGGATAGCGATGTGCTGAACTTGAATCAGTCCCGCTCCTCAGAAAGCTAACTTTTTCATTACTTCGTTGGTATTTAGGGGATTTGATGTTGGTAGGATTAAAAAATACAATTGTACGAATAATGTTATCCTTTAAAAGAAAGAGTTCAATAATTTTGCCATGCATTGTGTTAACTCTTACACGCCCTTGAATAATATGCCAATATCATAATGCTAGATCTAGAGTGGAAAATTAAGAGTGTCAATGTTTTAGCAATCGTCTCAGCAATTCTTGAATGGCCATTTATGATTAACATTATTTTCCATGCGATTTACTCAATAATCGTTACGAAACCCCTCGATATCATCCCTCTTTTTCACTTTAACAACAGGAAAGAACCATGGTTTTAATAAGAGTAATGCAAATAGGAATGTCATCCTCTTTAACTTATTAATAAATTTAAAAGGTATCATTGGTACTTCTTTCAAATTGTAAAACTTGTCGTTTACTCAGGTTATCTATTCATACAAATTCTCATTATAAATACAGCACGTAAAGTTTTTGGGTAGGCTATAAACATACAAAACTCTTATTGTACCGGTATACATTTTTGTTAAATTACCCATCACCGAATACAGTAAGCTTATTGCATGATTCATGTTATTCTAACCATAGCGCACTATGCCCTTTCTACAGTTTAACTTTAAATCTTCTCTCAAAAGTTACAACGAATGGTTGTTTGGATGGATATTAACGAACTGTAATTGGAAACAAATAACAATCTTTCCATGAACCTATTGAAAACAAATGACAATCTTTCCATGAACCTATTGAAAACAAATGACAATCTTTCCATGAACCTATTGAAAACAAATGGCAATCTTTCCATGAACCTATTGAAAACAAATGACAATCTTTCCATGAACCTATTGAAAACAAATGACAATCTTTTCATGAACCTATTGAAAACAAATGGCAATCTTTTCATGAACATATTGAAAACAAATGACAATCTTTCCATGAACCTATTGAAAACAAATGACAATCTTTTCATGAACCTATTGAAAACAAATGACAATCTTTCCATGAACCTATTGAAAACAAATGACAATCTTTTCATGAACCTATTGAAAACAAATGACAATCTTTCCATGAACCTACTGAAAAAAAACGACAATCATTTCATGAACCTATTGAAAACAAATGACAATCATTTCATGAACCTATTGAAAACAAATGACAATCTTTCCATGAACCTATTGAAAACAAATGACAATCTTTTCATGAACCTATTGAAAACAAATGACAATCTTTTCATGAACATATTGAAAACAAATGGCAATCTTTCCATGAACTTATTGAAAACAAATGCCATGGTTATAGTTTTACTTCCAGACTGAAAATCATGGAATACGAAGATGCAGTGCTACGAGAAGTTATGAAGATCATATTGGATGGAATGGATGATTGTATGTATTTTTCTGAGATTAGAGAGAATCAATACAGTCCATTAAAACTGTATAATATTCAGTCAAATCCGTTTTTATTTGATATTTCTCAAGATGAAGGTGGTCATATGGTAACCATTGTTGCTCCTACTAAAATATGCCCAGATCATTTAACACCATCAGGTTGTCCGTATAACAATTGTTGGATGTTTCATTTATGTAAATACTACATTCTGTCGAATTCATGCTTTCACAAATCATGTCGTTTTGGTCACTCGCTAAATACCAAACATAACAAGCAGTTGTTAAGATTAATGTATTTAGACCATCCTGACATCACTACAGATCAACTCAGAATTTTGTTTCGGCGTCTACCAAATCGAACGAAAGGATCAGTACCATTGCCGTGTAATCACTATAATTGGAAAAAATCGTGTAAATATGGTACTACTTGCAATTATCTTCATATCTGTAAATATTTACTTTTGGGTGGTTGTGAATATGGAAATAGGTGCAGCAGAAATCATAGTCTCTCATCCGAAAATGTGGAAAAAGTATTGAATCGATATGGAATTACAAATTATAGTGAATACGCTGCTGATGAAGATGATGATGATTATGGTGATGAGGATGAATACGATTATAATGATGAGGATGAGGATGAATACTATTATACCGCTGAGGATGAATACGATTATAATGAAGAATATGGTGAAGATGATGAGGATGATGAGGATGATGAGGATGATGAGGATGAGGATGACTCTGGTGATTATTATGATGAAGAAGATGAAGATGAAGATGTTGTTGAAGAAATAGAAGAAGAAAAAATAGAAGAAGAAATAGAAGAAGAAGAAGAAAAGGAAAAAGAAAATGATCATGATGATGATGATGCTGATGGTGAAGAAGAAGAAGATGATGATGATGATGTTGAAGAAGAAGGAGATTCTTTGCTAAATGATTTAATCAATATTTACACTGATAACAACATAACACTAGAAAGTTTGAGAGCGGACAGTTTTAATGAATCAAAGCTGATCAATAATAATCCTGAACCTTTTTGTGCAACACCAGTAGATGATGATGGAAATTTCGATAAAAATAACAAACGATTTCAATCAGTTTCCTCAATTGAAAAACAACCTTCTTATAACATTTGTATTTTCTACTTGAGGGGGTCTTGTCGTTTCAATGAACGGTGTAGAAATCTTCACGTGGAATCAACGTACCAATGGCAATGGATTACTGATACAAGTTATAGAGATGAAGAGTGGGAAAATCTGCCTCCAGAAACTAATATTGAGTTCGAGAAATGTTATTGTAATCTTCAGGAACTAATTAGTTTTACGTCTCCGGATACGTGAGTTCTTTCAAAATTTGCTTCGTCCAAAGTAAACATTTTTAATGATGAAATAGGTATGCTTGATTCCAAAAATTTGTTACGATTTAATAAATCTATTCCTCAGTCAAAATGAACTTATGACAAGGCAGTTTACAGGTGAACGTTCTCCAACCGTTCGACCAATCGTACTTTGGTATTTGAGATGGACACAATACAAGATACAATTGATCGAACGAATGATGAACATGTTTCGTTTACTTTACAGAAAATACAGAGCACATTTCTTCTTAAAACCCTTTCGTTTTCTTATGAGCCACGATCGTTTGTTTCTTTTTTTCTCTTTAGGGGCAATACATATTACATTCATTTAGACTATTTAGAAGAAAATGATATCAGCTTTCGCCGTCTTACAACAGTTGATCTAACACCACGAACAAGTTTGTATAGTAAACCATGGGCTACTAAATGGATTTGGTACTGGTTGGATTACGATGGAAAATGGATAGAATATGGACAAAGGGTAATAATGTACACACTTTCATTTGAGGGATATCATGTATCTGGTGTTCCAATAAAAACGTCCCCAACTTTGTTCGGAAAAACCGATCCTGCTCAAAATTCCCACATACTTCAACATGTCCTTGTCCAATATGAAAATATGCTGGTCTTCGAAAGAAAATTGTACAAGTAGCCTACTGCCCCGAACATAATAGCATGTCACAAAAATAAATATCAGAGCAAAATACTTTTTTCAACCTGTGTTCAATGTGCCCTCGGCCATTTCGACCACCAATATCAACAGTTTTTCATCCTGAATTGCGGTCACGTATCTCATTTTAAGGTACCATCTCCCATCTCAAATGTTGACAAGCCATTAATAAGCATTGATATTGTCTGCGTATCTTATCGTGCCTTACATGCTACTTTACTAGGGTTCTACAGAGCGTATCGCAACTGTCCAATCACAGGATATAGAAGTAGCCTATCAAGAAAATGTAGCTGGTGAATTTAGTTTTGTATCACTAGATACAGAAAGCAGAAACGTAGAACATCAAATGTACAAATTAGATTTCGCTGAAATGAGGCAAATTAATGTTAACTCGGGAACAAAGCGAAAGATAAAGAGAAGACCCGAATTTGTTGACGATTCTGTTATACAGCAACGGTAAATATAATTATGTCCATCTAAAGTTGTTTTCCAATGATTGTGTTCCAAATGTCACGTCTTATAAACTCGCGCGTGGACCTTGATCTTAGATTTGGATAAAATTGTGCAAATTAATATAATTAAGAAATTAGATACAGAAATGTCTTTTAACAACGGAAATATTTAACCCGAAAAAACATGCTGCTTTAAATGCCTTTTATCCATACTCTGGAAATGAAATGAAATGAATGGAGTTTTACGTCCTACTTTTCTGCACCTATATGGGCTAATTGAGGACGGGCAAACGCCATGCAGTGTGCAATGAGGGAAATTTTGCCAGGACAGCGGCATTAGCCTGCTCTTATTTTCGATTTCCAACTGTCGAGGGATCTTTAACGTGCACAGCCAATAGCACACGGGGCCTCGGTTTATTGTCCCATCCGAACGACTAGACGATTTTCCATGTCAGCCCCTCCGACCTGCATCACTGACAGGTGGAAACCGGGTTGAAAAATCCGAAGGTATCATCTCGACCCATGCCGGGATTGAACCCTGGACCTTCAGGTTAGCGAGCAAGCGTCTAACTCGCTGAGCCACTATCCATACTCTGGACACATGCATACGTATTACTTACGCACTTATTCACAATTTGTTTTAAGATTTTACCAAATGCTGTTGCCTTTGATTGTACTTCGATTTGACTAACAATCCGAGTGATTTTGCTATAAAATTTGAAATATGCGACCTGTTGAAATCTATTGCAGTAAAGATGAATGTGAAGGGAGAAAAAAGTCAGAGAAGTTAAACATACCTTCAAATTGGAATTATTCACCACATGATGATATTTATTCTCATTGTCAGGTAGTAGAGGTAGGTTCCAGACGTATTCCAGAAGACGTTTACCCTAGAGCTCTGAATCTCCAGCTTCGTGAATTTGGTCCACAGCTTGAAAAAGGTTGGGAACCACTGTTCTTAAGTTAATTAGCATATGTAATGGACTGTTCGATATCCAATACGATGAATAAGCCATTGAACATATTTTTCTGCAGTGATTAGTTTGGGAACGATATTGTAATATCCATGCCCTAATCAGTTACTGATGAGTCAAAGACGGTATTCTAAACAGCTTTGAAGATCTTGTTTAGTATTTAAGATTGTTGATGACTTATGCATTGAATTAAATTATGTCTGGTTTGCTCTTTCATTTGTTTCAGCTAAACCCAGCAAGTGAAGAATATTTATCTATTAAGGAAAGTATTGTCAATAATTCTCACGTTGTAAGAGATATATCAAGCATAAAGAGAATAGAAAATGTAGAATTATGGACAGCTTTTTGCGTGTAAGTATCAAAGATTCAATTGAATTTTTAAACCAGATATTTTTTGTGGTTAATTTCTTTGTAAAATGCAGAAATCAACAAATTTGAATAATATACTTTGAATATGCATTCTATGAATATGCATAACTGGAAATTGGGATACATAAACTTGATTTAATTTATTATTCTTTTTTAAATACTAATTAAGTCCAATTTTGGTGCAATTTGAATAGAAGTAAGTCCATGTCAACGATATCAAAAGCTTTGGCAAAATCAATGAAAGCAACATATAATTTGTTAGGTAGAAATCAAAATGAAAGACAGACAACGTTTTGTCAAAACACACTATAGAATTTAAATAAATGCACACGGACTGACATAAAATGTCAATATTAAATTTAATGACCTCTAGAGTCATCAATTAGCGGAAGAAACTGCATTCTAAATGTTATAAATAATTCTTCTTGTAATCCAGAAAAAGGATTGTCATTTTGCAACGTGATTTGATAAATAAAATATGACTCCAGCTGGAGAAACACAATGGGTAAGGTCAAATCTCGTGTAAGCGTTCCGTGTAAGTGTTAACATAAATTAAACACAACATTTGAACTCCTTTTTCGTGTTAATATAGTACTTTTAGGGAGTGAACACGCGAAAGCAGTATATCTTTTACATAATTAAGTGTTTCAATATCAATCAAATAAGGAAATAATTTTATTTGACCCAGTCTAAATTCTGTACTTACACCAGTGTTAACACTTACACGGAATTTGACCTCACTCAATGTTGCACATTGAACCCCGCATGGTGTTGCACGTGGACAATATTCAGTGACTGATTTGTAGAATGATATAAATCATTTAATATTGATTTATGTTTCTATGTTTCAGTGAGAAAACGATAATGGATAGAAAGTTAAAAAGAGATGTTCCCATAAAAAGGTTATATCATGGTACAGAGAACGGTATCATAGAAGCTATTTGCAGACAAGGTTTTGATTGTAGGTTGTCTGGAAGTAGAATCGGTCATCTTTTTGGCAAGGGAGGTTACTTTGGTATAAATATTGATGTTGCTTGTAACTACTGTGATAATAATAATTTGTTGTTTATTGTTAAGGCTTTGATAGGTGATTATACAGTAGGATCTGAAGAATATCTTCGACCACCTTTAACAAATCCCAATGATCCCTCTAGTGCTCTGTATGATTCTTGTGTAGACAATATGAATTCACCGTCTATGTTCGTATTATTCAACAACAGACAAGTCTATCCTGAATATCTTGTCAGATTCATTTCGCAATTTCCAAAATCAGTTACTGAATATAAATAAAAATTATAATAATATATTATGATAAAAGATTTAAGAAGAAACAATTGTAAGAGTGACTTAAGTATCTTATTAGCTCGTATTTAGTCAATCTGAAAGGGATTGATGCACATACAAAGTTTAGAAAACCTCTTTACAATCCCTTCTTACTTCTTTTATCATACAACAACAAAAAGTAATATACGGCGTTACTTTCGACAACAATTAATATTGTTTGAATTATTCGTCCACGATATTCATAAGACTATTGGTCTCTGTTTAAATCTTTATGTTATATATTTTTCTAATGTTAACATTATCATCTTGATAAAACAAAATACGATAAAACGATTTTAATTTTCACCTTTTTTCACAAGATGGCCTTGTCATCTTCGTTAGTCCAATCAATAGCTTTACAGAAGGTCGCAGCGGTCCATTGTGACATATAAAGATACATTTATCATATCGGAATTTAATCTTTGATTATAGATTGTGAAGACAAATTTTCATTGCCTTTAAAATGGCTTTTCTTCTTGAAAAAAGGCTGACAATACCTGAAAGATTTTTAACATATTATGCAATTTACTTCCATGTATCTTCTTAACAAACATGATTTTTACTTTTAAAGTTTGTTGGCATAACTATGCAATACATTTATATTACGTATATTCTTAGTAAATTCGAATGCCTAGATCAAAACGTTTCTTGAAATTATCCTAAAGATACACATGTATACCAAGTCTGTAGCTTCTTTCCTGTTTTGCTAATAAATTAAGCATGATTCTACATAAATAATTGTTTCTTGGCGAATTATACATTATGTTTATAGTTATTTTACATAAGCTGACAGTGTCGTCGTTTCATTTATAGCTCATCTTAAAGTTTGAAATTGTCAACCTATTTTAATACATTATTTGTTTACTCTTCGTATCAACTACATACAAAGGCTATTATAATATCTCTACCAAGCTAAAATATCAACACTCGGTGTAACACCAGCCTTGTGACCGCCGCACTAAATTACCTGCACGTTTTACTACTTGAGGCTGGAGCCAATTGAAATTCATACTCAGAAGATTCGTGGAATTTAAATATAATTTTGGAGCGATATTATATTTCTATTGTGATTCTGGGAGAGGAAGGATTGAACAATAACTTGAATTTGGAAAACGTACTTTGAAATTTTAACAAAGTCGTCACTATGGAATTTCGAGACAAAACCAAAATGCGAATTAACAAAAGGATTGTTTATTTATTCGTGTTTTTGTTCATTGCTGTGCCAGTGATAGTAGGTGTTTCAGTGTGGCATTTGACTAAACAATCCTACAGTTCGTCGTCACCAACCACAGACAGCATACATGGAGAAGATATCGGCACCACACACATGATGTCAACAACTCCGGGATATTATCCTGATGAACCGTGGAGAAACCTACGTCTACGAAGAACTATACTCCCTATACACTATGATATAACATTGTATCCAGATTTTTATGAAAATAACGGTTGGTTTTATGGTAATGAAACTATTACGATTCGTGTAGATGAAGCATCGAAATACATATTAGTTCATTTCAATCTTATGAATATTACTAAAACAGAATTAAGAGAATCGGGAACAAACAACCAAATTGATATTGCTCGAATATTTACCAATGAAGAGAACCAGTTTTGGGTCGTTGAAACATCTACAGAAATCGCCAGTGGATCTATTGTTGATTTATATTTGGAATTTGATGGATCGTTGACTAGTGCTATAGTTGGTTTTTATAAGAGTACATACGTCAACTCTATTACTAATGAAACCAGGTAAGATGATTATTTTGAGATACAGGCAACCAGATCATCAATGGTTCAACTACCATAAATCTGATTGAACCATGTTCACAGTAAATTTTCACCGAAATCATTCACAACTGTGACTTTTATTGTGCCAGCAACCACATTTTGATGACATTTTACAAAATCAAGGGCAATAACCTAAAAACCGTTCTTCGAAAAATCATCAAATTCAAACCTGACCGAGATTCAATCAATTTCAATGGTCACACCAAGTTTCATCAAAATTCGTTGAATACTGTAGCTTCTATTGTATCCACAAACATGTTTTGACGAGAGTAAGGGCACTAACGTAAAATCTGATCTTCGAAAAATCGTCAAATTCAAACTTGACCGAGATCCAATCAATTTCAATGGTTACACCAAATTTCATTGAAAAATGTAGCTTCTATTGTGCCCACAATATAGAGACGGACGGACAGTCGACCACATTTTATGTGAGCGTAGAAACGTGCTGTCTACACCTTGAAATAATCTTCATTAAGAACGATTAACGATATAGCACGAAATTCATTGTCGAATAATTTACATAGTGCTAAATTATCCGTAGCAATATACATAAACTGTTTCTTAGATTAGACGGTTAATGGTCTTAAAAGTGATAAACTTATTTTCAAATTAAGACATTCTTTAAATTACTTTACATTTACATATTTTCCATTTTGATAGTATGTCAAGAAAACAACACCCAAATTTAAAGAGTTTATTTCACAAAAGGAATGTTTTTTTTTTAAATATTCAAATACAATATGCACGACTGCATCAACAAAATAATAAATAACTTGACACAATTTCATTCAAACATCTTACTTATACAGTTGCCATTACTTAAAGATGGATACCGACCACAATATGCACTTCATAGTCGGCTAACGTGAGAAACAGTTTCATCCCAAATAACCATTTTAAAATACTACTAAACTTTCATGTATGTTACCTTGAAACAACCCTAGAGTACTGAATGAACCTATTGTCAGAATGGTTTCAATTTAAATATTGGGTTTCTGTAATGGCTTTAATAAATTGGAACCATCCATAAAAACTAGAACAAATACATTATTAGAAAGTGTATGAATGAATGGCAACTGAAATCATGTTCACTAAGAAGACGCCGTAATGGAATGCCTCAAATAGCTGAAAAACACAAAGAACCTATAGAATATATCAAAATGAAAACTGAATTTCGTTCGACAATTTTGCCTTGACCATCAAAGATTTAGTTTTTACAACATTTTGAGGATTCAGAAAAGTATAAAGTTAAGAAAAACAATAGAATAAGTACATTGACTAATTACTTTTGATAGGCTATAGAAAATACTCGAAAATCTCAGAAAACAAGGTTAAATCTGGCAAACTGACAGTGAGCAGAATTATGTTACCGTGTCGAACAAGACTATTTCTATTTGAAATAAGGATAAAGTTGAATTAGTCAGTTGACTTTCTCATAAAACAACTCTTTAACAACAAAACATATTTTCAAAAATAACTATTAATATCTGTATTTAAAAATATTTAAAATAAACCGTTGACTAAAGTATTTAAGAAATATAGTTTGTTCAACTATTGTCACATGTTATATCTTTATAAAGTCAATACTGTTTGAACTATCTGACCACAAACAGTATGTGTTCAATTTCTTACGGTGTGTTTGACCACACAATCTATCGCGTAGACATGTTTCACTCTTTTGATGTCATCTTTGATCTTTAACATAAGTTACAGATAATAATTGCCCAATGGAAACCTTCAAGGTCCAGGGTTCAATCCAAGCACAAGCATGGAGTCACTGATGCAGGAGGTCTGAAAGACTGACATGGAAAAATCGTCGTTTGGTTGGGACGTTAAACCGAGGTCCAATGGTTGTGCACGTCAACGATTCCTCGACAATTAGAACAAAGAGAAGCCGGAAATATTTTGGGGAGTTAAGCGCTGTCAAGAAACTTTGGTACGAAAACCCATCTCCCATTCAAGTTTTAATTCTTTTCCAAACTTCTTTGATTTTGTAGTAATTTAGCCACATCGAAATTCGAACCTGTTGATGCTAGAAGAGCATTCCCTTGTTTTGATGAACCTAATATAAAAGCTGAGTATACGATAAGATTAGTTCACAGACCAGATTATACACCATTATCTAATATGCCAGTGGTAAGATCTTTATCAAACTTAGGATTGGCTCAAATCGATCTTGGTAGTCTGGACACGCAACAACTTTTGGCAACTGATGTTCAATCGCTGGATCACGGAACTGACCAGTAACAATAGCCACCAGTTGCTTGTGTTTTACCTTGTAGCAAAATGCAGATCTGTGTCCATTAAAGTGATGGCAGTTTTTAGTCTGTGAGAAAGTTTCGTCTAGTCATTAACATCAGCTTCGACAGATCCGATAAGTTGCTTTGAGCCCACCTTTACTTTTACTACAGTGCTTTTGATTTGTACTGTTCGTGTTATTCGTTGATTACACTTGATGTCGAGGTGTGCCATTTTCTGATGAACATTGAATGAATGCACTGGCAAAAGAAAAAGAAACTGAATGAAGTGTTGTTGCAATAATCTGAACAATAATAAGAATATCCAAGAAGAACAATCAAAACTTTTCTGATCCGACAATTTTTCTTTTCTTGGCGGATTAAAGCGTCCGGAAGTAGAGCTTGGACGAAGAATTTCACATTCTTTTGACATGCTATAAAACATTCGATTTGAATGATAGAATATAATAAATATTAGATAAATTTTTATTGTAGGATACTTCCGATGATTGGGCGACGAATTTGGTTCGGACGTCGTTTAAAAGATCTGTGAAAATGAGCACCTATTTGGTTTGTTTTATTGTTTGTGATTTTAAATATATAGAAGTTAACACGACAACAAACAGAACGGTATGTTCTCTCTTCATATTTTGTTTAAACAAGAATATTGTTAAAATCAGATAACCATTTATCTGCAAAGACCATTCTTGATTCCCACATTGACCCTGTCTGTTTCAAGCTGGATTGACCAAGATCAATTGAAAGGATGTCTTCTTCATGGTCACTAATGTTGTTGAAACAGATCTTGGTGGAAATGTAAGCGAAGTTTTTCTGAAATGGCCTTCGACTATTTTTTGTAACTTAGATTCTTTTTTTCTGCTGATATAATCGTGACTTGATGACCTAACACAGACCTCCACTAGGTATGTTTATAGGATTATAAATCCTGCTGTATGTGATGGAGAAGTATAGTTATGAGTAATGCATATAGCCTAAGATCTTACAATCCTTATAAATTCGTTGATAATGAACAATATTTGTTCTAATGGTGATCATGATCATGATGTCATTAATGATAAATAATAAACACGATCTCAGCGTAATCAGGGTTCAAAGATGCCAAAGAAAGTCTAGATTGATGTTCCTTCCATACTTGAAACAGGACACTTCTAAAATTTGGTCGTCGTACTATACCTCTTAGAAGGATCAAAAACATTAAGTTCTCAAACTTGGTCAATAAGAGTATATATTCATCAACGGTGTCCAAAGTATACAAACAGAATCAAATACATTTCAACCCATAAAACTATGTAATTTTCCATACAGTTACAGGTTAATATTGAAAAACGCTTATAATTTGAGTAAGCATTTTCCAGTTATTGCATATAAACATAGTTTTCTGGATTTATCAGAATATGAAGTAATCGGTTGTATAGTTATGCCACCAGGTAAGTCTCTTGATGAATATATACTTCTTTTGACCAAGTTTGAAAATTTAGATTTTTTTTGTTCATTCTAAGAGGTTGTATTCCTTTAAAAGTTGCATTTGATTTCATTACCCTATTTTATGTGAGACATTTGCCTCCATTACGCTATGCTACGGCCTTAATGAATATTTTGTATATGTCAATGATATCCTGCTCATGATACACTCCAGGTCCAATAAAAGTCAGTAGTAGAGTGGCCATATATTCTACTTTTGTATTTCATGGTTACTCATCATTATGATTAATAATTTTACTGATACACTTTGTCTTTGATATATCAATTGTATCTACTTAACATGTATTAAAAAAGTCTCGAGTTGACATTATTTCTACCATATTTTATAGTTGAGAGTTTACGCCACCCCTGATAAAATAGACCAAGCTCAATATGCGCTCGATGTAGGTAAACACACTATGGAATATTATGAGAGGATATTTGATCTGCCTTATCCACTCCCTAAACAAGGTATGTTATATGGGACGTGTCGTATATCAACATTATTTATATCTCCTTAAAGATGGCTTCCCTCTTATATTTAACGCATATATCGCGAGAAACGTCCCCAAGTTTGACTGCAAGTATCTCAGCTGTTGGTGAACCGATCTCTTTCAAAATTACAACATATTTACTTCAACATGTCCTTGTCAGACCCTCAAAATATGAGAGTCGTCTAATAAAAATTGTACAAGTACTGCTCCGAACAAAATAACATTTAAAAAAAAATTCAATATCAGAACAAATTACACATTTCAACCTGTGTCTATTGTATCGACCACCAATATCAACCATACAATGTTTTGTTTTTAAAGATATGATTGCTATTCCTGATTTCGTATCTGGTGCAATGGAACATTGGGGCTTGATAACATACAGAGAGACAAATTTACTCTATGATGAAAGCAGTGCTTCTTCTGCTAACAAACAACGTGTGGCGGTAGTTATAGCTCATGAAATAGCTCATCAGGTAAGGTCTGGTGTGGTTCACAACTTTCAATTAACTGTGCTCTAATATTGCAATTTTGTAATAAAATTCCGCGAACCAAGATATAAGTTGATCTGTAAAGCATTTCAACGTATCTAAATTATGTTTTAAACTAAAAGTACTAGTTATTACTCCTTTTATTCTTCATGCTCTGGAATCATAATGTGAAGATTTCACCTCTGACATAAACATGCAATCCAAAGAACTGTATTGTTGCCAATATCATTAGTCAATCTATTGAGTATTCATGTACAAGTTTATTATAATTATGACTGCAAACAGTACTGTTTTGGTCTTCTGTTTTGGTCAGTTCAAAACAGCAATTATTTCATATTGTGCAAAACTCAATCTCAAGGGTGGTTTTTCGGAATTTAAGGCACTGTACAGGGTATGACTGCCGTAATCATTTGGGGAAGGGGGCGGGGGGCAACTACCCCCCCCCCCCCCCCCCCCTGCTCATACGGGCCTGTAATAGCAGCAGCTCAGATGATCAAACATAATATTTATGTGATATCATCATGCTGCGCCATTGGTGCTCAAACTATCAAACTAGCTATGGACAATGAGCATATCTTTGCAGTACTGTTTCGGTCTTCTGGGTCAGAAATTATTATGATGTGAAGGTTCGCCCAATATATGGTTATCTTTTCTGAGTGTAATAAAGCATTATTATGTTACAGTGGTTTGGTAATATAGTAACGATGGACTGGTGGGATGATCTCTGGTTAAATGAAGGTTTTGCTAGTTTTATGGAATATATTGGGGCTTCTACGTTTGAAACTGATTGGGATATGGTAAGTTCTATCATTGGAAAAGTTGATCACTAGCAGTGGCAGTACAAACATTTCGGCAGACTGGTCAATGGGGAGACACTTGTCGGGGTTGAAATTCCAAATACGTAAAGGCTAGAGAAGCAAACGGTCAGCATGGAGGTTTTGAGGATTTCTTCCCAAGAAAACTTTTGAAAAAGACAGTTGATGTGGTGCTTTCTTATAAATTTTAGGACAAAAACGTATACAAACCAGACTTTGAAATAGTTTAGCAATAAAGTAGGGGTTTAATATGAAAAATGAATGATCATATATTTTCAATTACAGATGGACCAATTTATAACAACAGATCTACAGCCCGTGATGAAAACTGATGCCGGTCTGGAATCACATCCTATCGTAGTAGCAGTTCAAAAACCCACTGAAATAAACGAAGTTTTCGATGCCATTTCATACCAAAAGGTACTGACCATTAACATTTAAATTCCGAACCAGTCTCCTTCGTGGCAATTATTGCGCTAATCAGGAGAACGTCGGCCAAAATCGAAAGCTCATGGATATAACTTATAGATGTATTTGCTGTATTGTAATTGTATATATTATTTAGCCTTTATTTTGTTAATTCTAGGGTTCCTCTGTAATAAGAATGATGGAATCTATTATGGGAGAGGATAAATTTTTCCAGGGTGTTGCGGTAAGTAAATCTTTATTGATACAAGAAAGCATTTCAGTAACTTTGAAGGCGGAGCACTACATAATCAAGCCATTAATTGAATATTAAGAACAATCAATTGTCAAATTGTCACTCCAACACGTCTTTTAAGTGTTCGCAAAGAATCTGTAGTTATGTATTTTTTACTCTTTTTTAGAAATATCTGAAACAATATGAATGGGGTAACGCAAAAACAGACAACTTATGGCAGTCTTTGAGTGAGGTAAGTAAAATCTTTGGGTTTTTTTTCACTCTAGAAAAGGTGAATTTTCTGTGATATGCAGTTGATCCATATGTGTCTTTTACGTGCTGCTTTAGGTAAAATGTTCAAGTGCAGTTCCACGTATATGATACAGAAATATGTAGTCCTGTTATGTATTAACTATGATTTTATAGGTTGAAGGAGCACCAGACGTAAAACATATCATGGATACATGGACAAGACAGATGGGATTTCCTTATATAAGTGTATCTTATTCACCAGCCGCTACAGCAGGACAAACAACAGTAACAGCAAAACAAGCAAGATTTCTGAGTGATTCCAATACAACGTTTGATCCCAGTGAATCTGAATTCGGGTAATATTATAATCCATGCATATACTGTATGTCAGTGGTGCCCCTACCCTTAGGAAAGTTATCAGACCCTTAAGCAAGGTTTCTCAACCCTCGGTCCCCCACAAATCTATATATAGTTAAGACACTGCTGTAAGTATGTTAAAAACAATTCAATTGGCAACACTAACAAACCCAAACATACAAAGGGCACTCATTCCGATATTTACATACGACATGCATGAGGCCAATAAATAATACAAGTGTATGGTCACATTATCATTGAGCCAAGTCTTTACAAAATATTATACACAATGGGAGATAACTGTGCCGATAACAAAATGTTTCTTTACCTTGCAGCAGGGTTAAGTTGAAGTTATATGTCTACTCCTTAACAAGTTACAATGCTTAGAACAAAACGAGAAATAATGAATTCCAGTGACTACAGAATTTAAACCTACTTTAGGCATCTTATCTATCCAATTGTTGTAAGAATAGGTGTCACACAAAGATAATTACTAAGGACCCCATTGACTTTATTATATAGAATCTATATCAATTTAATACAGGTATAAATGGTACGTAAATCTAGATTACATGACTTCCGATGGTAAAAATGGAAGCTACATTCTAGATTTAAATGATGGTAGGTGGATATTGAAATATTTTGAACATTCAAAGAAATGAAATTTTTTAAATAAATTTTATGATTGTAGAAGCAATTCAATTTTCGAACCTTACGCTTCTTCAATAAAAAAAAGGTTCCTATTTGCGTTTCCTGGTCTGTCGCGAACAATTCTTTTAATTAAAATGTTAAATAATTCATTATCTTAGGATCTTTTAACGTTGAAATTGACATGACCGTCCCTAATAATTGGATTAAATTCAACATTGGTCAAACTGGATTCTATAAAGTTAACTATCCAGATGATATGTGGAAAAGGTTTGGTGCACTGCTAACTAATGGTCTGAAAGGGGTAAGTTGGATTTAAATTTTGACACGAATCACCTCTAGTGCAAGAGTACGTTCAACAATAAAGGTTGGTCTTTGACAAATATCTGTTCACTGCAAGGTGTCAACCAGTAATCTCATCGAGAGATGATGATGTAAGGAGAAAGTTCCCGGAAGTCAGCTTAGAAATTGCCCTCAACCAACTTATTACTTAAAGTTCCTTTCTATATTGGATCGTATGATTTAGCCAGATTTGTCAATTCGACAACACCATTGGACTCAACTTCAGCAGGTTAATGATGTTGTCCCGTTTCAGTCTTTGCCAATTCGTGCGGTAGACCGATCCTCGTTAGTTGATGATGCATTCAGTTTAGCAGCTGGTGGATATTTAACTTATGATGTTATGTTGGATATGACTTTGTACTTGGATAAAGAAGATCACTATCTGCCTTGGGATTCAGCTTCATCCGGAATAGACTATATCACTACCATGTTAGAATCTTCTGGTAATTTTGGTCCTTGGAGGGTAAGAAAACTTTTCTGATAAACTGTCTCATAAGATCGAAATTGTTCGGTAAGATAAGATATGCATGTACATTCATAACTTTTAGAAACCATCGCCTACTAAACATGCAACATGCGGTTGCCCGCCCTATATGCCAATACACGTATAATTGTTTTATTCAGGAATATGTTTTGAGTAAAGTGAAACCTGCTCTTCAAGATATTGGATGGACTGACACGGGGTCACATCTTGAGAAGTAAGTACTGATTGTCCGACAGTAGGACATCTTTTTTTATATTTATGAATAAACTTAAAACAATTTGTCTATTTAAGGGAGATAACTGCTTAAACGCTTTTAACCATAACTTCCTCATCACCATAGAGAACAATACGCGAATGTTTCAATTACATGGTTATTTTTTTTAGATTATTACGGGTAAAATTAATTGGTCTAGCGTGCCATCATGGTGATGAAGATTGTTTAAATTTTGCTAGTACAACATTCCGAGAATGGTTGGATAATGGAACCCCGTGAGTAAAAAGTTTACGACAATCAGTCTGAAAATGGTTCCTGGAATTGTTCCACATCAGGACTTCTACAGTATCTTCGAAACCGCAAATTGGTGTTAATCGCCGAGGCCAAACGTCGATTCGCGAAAAGGTTTAATTAAGACGTTGAGCAGTGTTACAATTAATTAAGATATATTCAGTTTTGATCACCGCAATCTGCCTGATTCAGATTCATATCCACACATAGCCTGCCACTACATTTTTGTGATTTTTTTTAATATCATAGAAAATTTACCTGTAAACTTAACTGCATTGTTAATGAAATGGAACGAAATAAAAGGTGATGACCAAATGACTTACCGTGGCTTATCATGATATATTGACTTGATCATGAATATTCTGTGTGTGTCCAAACATTTGATCTTTTTTTGCGCCGTTTTCAGGAATTTTATAATTAGCACTATGCCTGTACTTTTTCAGAGTGAGTCCAAATCTACGAAATATAGTGTATACATATGGTATGGCTCAAGTTGGTACTTCAGCTGACTGGGATAAAATCTGGTTGAAATATAAACAAGAAACAGTACCACAAGAACAAATAAAATTATTATATGCATTATCTCGAACTAAAACTGTTTGGCTTCTTACAAGGTTTGTTTCATATTATGTTTTGTTTTTGTGAACGATTTGTGAGCTACGTCCAAGCTTGTTATATTGATAGAGTAGAGATGCCACGATGCTGGAGATTCCACATACGGAAACGTCAAGGCGCAGGGTCAGACTGTCAGTACCAGAATGTTTTTCACATTTTTGCCAAAATAGAACAATGGACCAACAACTTTGAGCTAATTGCAAGAAAAGCAATCTCATAGAAAAAAAAGTTTTTGCTTTTACTACAGATATTTAGAATATGCTAATGACGAAGACAAAGTCCGATCACAAGATTTCTTCACAGTGGTAAACTACATCAGTAGTAATCCAATTGGAAAAGATATCACTTGGAATTGGGTTCGTCAAAACTGGCCAAAGCTTGTTGATAGGTAAGTGTGGTTTAACTCTTAATATTTTTCCAAATATTTCTGTGTTCCGTTTGTATAATTTGGTCTCCGATAAAAGGGTTAACAAATCTGTTCTATATTTCTAAATGAATAATTGGTGGTCCATATGACCTTTAAGACCCCATTTTTTACGTTCATAGTTAACTACAGTATTTATATCGTCCGATCATTAAAATTGTGTAACTATAGGCCTATGAATCGTGTACCTCCAAAAACAATTGTGATAGTAACGATCATGGTGTATTTTCATAAGCACAGGCACAATTGGTTATGGGCAGATCGATTGACAATAATACTGTACATGTTTACAATGTAAACTTTATATTTTCAGATTTACTTTATACTCTCGTTCACTAGGAAGACTAGTCCCTTATATAGTCAGTGATTTCAATTCAGAATTCAGACTTAAAGAGGTAAGTTCCTTTCTCTTCTTTTCTTATATCTTTACAATCTTAGGTTATGGCATGGGCATTCTGGACATGAATGATATTCAAAAATAACTTAAGAATATTCAGTAAGCAGTGGACACTTGGCTTCAGAGGACTTGAAACTTGTATTTATCACTTAAATCGATCTAAAAGCGGACATAGTGGATTGTTGCTCGGTTATCAAAAAGGAGTCAGCGAATCTGATCACGTTGTACACTTTATGATTACTTTTAATCTACAGTGTAGATATCTTATAAAAATTCAGAGAAGATTTTGACCAAAATCTTTTAGGTTTCTCCCAAAAACGTCAAATTCGTTTAACCATTATAGAAAATATGTATCGCATATAAAACGTATACACATCAATACTTTAGTATACATGTATGTATAGTTAGTTAGTTATATGTTGTCTATATTTTATAGGTGGAAACATTTTTTGAACAATATCCTGATGCTGGTTCTGGTGACAGAGGTAGAAAACAGGCGTTGGAGTCTATTCAAGTTAATATAAATTGGATGAATAAATACAACTCCATCATTATGCAATGGTTACAGGACAATGCCTAATAATTGTATGTATGTTGAAGGGCCATTAACAACAATATCTTATCGTTTTTGTGTAAGATAATATAACAGAAGAAAACTTAAGTTGCTTCAAATTAATCTGAGAAAAATAGTTACGCTGTATAATTACCGGGTCTTTTAAATTTTAATACTATTCTAGACAGTTCTTAATAAACAAGACAAGATTGGACAATTTCTTTTTTAGAATTTTTTTTTTCGCATGTTACAAAACTATAATAGATCAATACTAACTATGACACAAAAAATTCCGAAAGAAATTTCTTTTAAAGCTAATTTCTCTTGATTATTTTATAAATTTGCTCAGAAATGACTATCTATTCAAATTGTATAAACTAAAAAGAGAACTCTTGAAGCATTATGAAATATGAACTGTCATGATCAGCATAATCCAAGAATCATTTTGTAAAATTGTTGTAAAAGTGTTGTGTATCGTAACAATAATATCGTTGTATATAATTTTTGTAACTTCTTTGCCTTTCTTACTTCTTCAGGGATGATTTCATTTGTTGTTCCAATATATTGTACATATTCACGATTGTTTCCAAATATATAATATTGACAATAACCATTTGCTTTTATATTTTTTTTTATAAAATATAATGATAATTTAATAGTTCACGATTCGGCTGGAAGTGGTTTGTATATGTTACCATTTCGTGAAAAAGTTCCTGAATGTGCCAAAATTCTATGTTTTGTGGTCGAAATGAAGCCATTGCCGTTAAACCTCCATTGATCACTATGATTCTTCCAGAAGGCAAGGTGTCCAATGTGCAGAAAACAGTGTACACAGGTTTGGGAATCCAAAAGGTTGGGAGCCCTTGTAAAAGGGTGATGACGATAAAGTTTAACTATATGGTTTTGATATTTATTTTGCCCATTATTATTTATAGATTTTGCTGAGCATGACATTCCCACTATCTAAGAAAATCAGTTGTCCTGAATGATAATGTGTAAGTTCCAAAATAAATTATGATGTACATTCCAATGTTTAACACTCTAAAAGCATGTTTGCTTCTTGTTTTAACCTGAACAGAACATGAAAAATTAAAGGGTTACAAATGAAATAATTACAGACAATTTGCTGTTTCTCATTGTACAACCCTTTGAATAACTACGAAAAAAAACCAAAACATGTTTCATGTTTTCACGAACATTTATTCAATATAGGGTTGAAAGAGGAAATATGAGTATAGTTCAATCAAGGCTTAAGACAATAATAATAATACAAGCAATATATATATATAAGTATTATTATTATTAATCAGCTCATTCTACTTACATACACCCAGATTAAGATGAAAAAATAACATGTCATAAACTCAATTCTTTAGCTAACCAATACTATAGATCATATCTGATTTCAATTAAAAACCACTTTCAAAGGCTGTCAGACCTTGTTGACATGTATGGCGTTTTATTTCTCACACGAATTCACCGTCGTTGCCAAAGCAAGAAAGGATTTTGTGTTGGCGTGCATGGTAGTGCTACTGAAATGTTCTTACGATTAGATCAATATCTCGAGTTAAATACAATCCAGCCTTTCATACTGTCCGTATCACTTTACATGTTGGTCAACATATCAAGATGGTTTAATACTTTAGTCGTATTCAATTTGCCGTGTATTGAAATAAATGAATTAAACTTTATGATATTGTCCCGGATTATCAACTCAAGGTGCAATGGAGACTTTAAGTGCTTGACAAGGCTGTGCTTGGTGTGTGTGGTCTTCAATACGCGATTGCATTTCTAGACTAGAGAGATTTAGGTGCATATTACACAAAGAAATGCGAAATATTCAGATGGATGTATTAAATATTTCAATTGATATATATATAAAATTTGTTGATAATATCATACAATATTTAAAATAAACATGTTAGTATTCATAGAATCGATCACAAATACATTTTTACCATTTTTTTTTTTTTTGATAGTTATGTTTCAATAGCGGGTGGAGTTTGGTTCCATCTCCCCAAAATCAAAAGACAACGATACAATCATGTACGGGAATAAGGGTGATTTGCGACGTCATCATCCCTAGGGTACATGTAAAGTTTGGGATAACTGGTTCTGCATTTTAATACTTACGTTTGGAAATCGTGTTCTATTTAGAATTTATTCTAGTCCTATATCCACAATGACATAAGATAATGCATCATTTTTGCTTATTAAAGGTCGTTCCAGGATCTGCTCTTGGCTATAATGGCTCGATAGTGCCGAAAGAAAAAAATATGAAATTAAATAACGGTGTCAACAATTCTACACTCTGAAAAATGAAATATTAACCATTCTGTGACACCATGCAAGAAGTCCACAAAATGTTCATGTTGTTGAACAAATATTGATCTGAACATTTTACTAAATTACTATGATACCTTATACCAAGTGGTTTATGTGGTTCTTGCATTCTGTCACAGATTTCAGAAAGCTATAGATAATATCTTGATCTTTACCTTTATCAAAAGACAATTTTAATGCAATCTTTATATCATAAAATCAAAATATACATGAATTCATAACTTGTAATAATTATTCTGTATTTTGAAATTGAAAAGAAATTGTAAAATTTTCCAGTCATTTGTTATTGCGATGATATGATCCCGAGAAGACATATTGAGGTGAAAACGATCAGGCACTATCTGGCACGTGTCCGTTTGTTAGACAATAACATAATTTTGCTTTTCAATTTATAGTACCAGAATAACATTATGTACTACATGACCCTAAGAATAAGAGACGTGTTGTCTATAGGACGACAGTGCCAAATCTGACAAGGTTCTTCATAATACAACATTACAATACCAAACAGTTGGTAAAAGTTTATCTTTAATAAAGTCTATTCAGCTTTTTATCGATTACTATTCAAATCTTAAAGAACTCGACAAGCTTAAATTACAATATGACGACCAATTAGAGCCCTGGGTACACATCAAGGGTGACGAATGCACTGATTCTACCCTGTCGAGTGAAAAGAAGAAGTATTCAATCGTTTTGCTCCTTTCTGAATATAAATAATGTTAAGTTACGACAGGCGTATGTGGATTGGTTAAAAGTTGAAGAAGGATCAATATAATTGAATAGAAGGGCGAGATAGACAGGTACGACAACTGTTGTGATATGATGAAAACTCAATTCTCGGTGGTTTAAACACGATTTACTTCTCTACACCATTAGATCTACAGTCTAATCCAGTACATTACTTTGTTCTCTTCATAATACATCGTCTAGTATTACTAACCACTGTTTAATAAGAGCCATTTGTAAAAAGGGTGATATCAGATTTTAGAAGAAGGGTACTTGTAGGAATACAAAAGATTATGAGGAATCAGTTATCATTTAAATAAACTAGAAACTAAACTAATATCAATTGATATAAACTCAAATATACCCAATTTTGTGTATTTTAGGTATGACACGAGGGGTGTTTGAGGGCATTCTCAATTCAGAACATATATTATACTTACCCATAAATCGGAATTTAGAATATTGTTAGTATATATATATAAGCAAGTTACCCCTTTCAATATTGAAATATTGAAGAGGATTGGACGTGTCTTTGTTAATGTTCCATTTAAAAATATACAAAGCACACTACATGTATACACTTTATCAATCAATAAATTTGTTCGTTTAATTGGCAACGATTATTTGTATAAATTTCTCTAATGAAACCCGAAATATATCCATCGTTTACAAGATTCAAAATCAGGGAAAAGATTCAAAATATTCAGTAACTATTTCATTTAACCTTTCAGATGATTGTGAGGGCAGGTGATCTAGAATTCAAAATCACACCTTGTAAATCTAGAATTCAAAATCACACCTTGTAAATCTAATTTTCAAAATCACACCTTGTAAATCTAGAATTGTAAATCACACCTCGTAAATCTAGCATTGCAAATCACACCTTGTAAATCTAAAATTCAAAATCACACCTTGTAAATCTAGAATTGTAAATCACACCTTGTAAATCTAGAATTGTAAATCACACCTCGTAAATCTAGAATTGTAAATCTAGAATTCAAAATCACATCTTGTAAATCTAGAATTGAAAATCACACCTTGTAACACTTTTTTGGACTCCATATTTTATAATAAACAGCAACATTGATTAAAATGCGGAATATTATTTTAAAATTATGTTAGTTCTGTATAATTATCTTAACGAGCAGTTATCATCATTTTCTGTGTAGAAGCTATAGAATATTATTGAAGTGTAGGCATAACTTTAAAACATTTCAACTGAATTTGTTTGATTATGCTATTGGAAAAATTCCATGATTAAACATCAACATTATTACGGTATAAGTCGAAAGTTGAACTGTTTAAATTAGGGATAAGTGGTCAGAGAAATCGAGAAATCAAGATTGGAGTGGAAAGTAAAGATTGCTTCAATTTAATGAAGTGTTATCTATATAGTAATTAGCTAGTAATTAATAATACTGATACGTGAAAGAATAAAAGACATTGGTTATTTATTTTATAGAGAGGAAATTATCCACATCTTAAGATGAACGCTTGAAATGTTATGGGAGAGACAAAGCAGAGAATAAGCTGTTTATTTTGTGTTAATTCTGTCCGAATGGTCATGCTGAAACATGTTTTTATAGCCTTCTCATCCAGATTTACTCAAATAATTCACCGTCATTTCATTTGCCTTTAACAGCTAGTTTAGCGTTCATTTCGTTCAACAAAAATCTAAAAACCGGATATAAGAATGTGATGAGTTCCTGTGCTAGGCTTTAGTTATCAGGCTTGAGAAATATTGTTATCGTTCGAGTACTGTTTTCGTATAGCACAACATAACCTGTTTCTGTCAGACTTAAAGCTGAATTTTTTCTACCACCGTCTTAAATTTCACCAACAAATGCACATTGTTAGTTTTTTGTTTTTTTCAATATTTTAGCTCCGAATGTTGAATTAATGGAGAATCAGGAGAAATCTAGTTATGTTGTGATTTGACGAGAGAACTAAAGTACAGTATACACTGAAAACATTTTCGACAACATGTTGGACAACAAATCTTGGCAACAAAATATTGATTTCAGAATACACACGACAACAGTTCGACCATATGTTGCGCAAATTGTTATCATTTATTGGCGGTGACTCCTTTTTTAGTTTTTGTATTTATTCAGCAAAATTTTGGCCAACAAATTGGACAACATGTTGCCGAATGTTTCCAAACTGTACACTGTTGTCAGTGTGTACAGTACTTTATATGCCAACTTTGCAATATACGAAAGCTTGAACAACTTATAATGACTTAGTACCCACACTGTAACGGTCAAATATTGTTGTCTTATTAATTTATTCCCGGACGAGTTATGTCTCTTTAGTTTTAGTTCAAATTTCGTATTTTGATAATCGAGTCTACAGACTAGTTGATCATAGTTTATTAGTACGTCATTTGTAAACAGACAGATAGAAGTTAGAGGAGATATTTTGTTAAATTAGACATAGAAAGGCCTATAATTCGGTATGATTAAATCTTTTATTGTATCAAAGTAACTTTCTAGTATCTTTTTGAAGCTTTACACGTTTCTGAAAGCGTATAAATTTTGTAAAATCTTAATTTTTTGGCAAAGTCCTCTTCGTCTCAAAAATAACTACTTCCGGTTGAATTGCGCATGTGCAAAGCTGAATTAATGGCCAAATGTCTATTTTAATTATATGTTTTTTGTTTTGTTTTAGTCAATCTACTATTACTACTAGCAAGTACAGCTTTATTGCTACTGAATAGATGTTAGATGTAGAGTGGAACTGGTTTTGTTATGTTTAAGTCTCAACAGAGAAAGTTAGATTAGATATAGATAGAGGTTTAGAGAAAGTTTAGAATAGATTGGTTTGTCAGCTAGAAAAATAAAGACACTTATATATAACAAATCCATGAATTGATGATGGCCCCAACTTTAGATAGAATAGAATAGAACACCCTGTGCTGTTTGGTCCTTTAGTAAACCTGACAGGCACATGAAATTGACGAATTTTGAGCAACTTAGACATCAAGTCCTTAACAGTTCAAATTGGATAGAAATTTAGAAGTTAATATAGATATTCGTTACGTTTATTGACTCTTGGTAGATTATGGAAAACATGGCAACTGTTGTCTCTCTGAAGAGAGTCAAGTCAGCATTTGATAAACTTAACAGAAGAGAATCTGAAATCAAAGAAATAATATCAAAACATGGCTCAGTACAAGATGTGCAACCCCTATATAAACAATGGCTGGATCTGTATGAGGATTTTCTTGAGAAACATGAGTCACATACAGAAAGGTTGTCAGAAAAAGAGAGAGATGAGTACATTGTAGATTTCTTTAACACAGCAAGTGCATATTTGCAAAATGCAAAAACAGACTTTGAAAAATGGTTTAGCATCTCATTTAGAGAATCTCAGTCCTCAAGACACCCACGTTATTCACACTCCAGACATAGTTCCAGGCATTCCCTTAGACAGCAAGACACATCTAGACATTCACACTCCTCTAGACACTCAGATGATTCACGCTCTAAGCATTCCTCTAGACACTCCTCAAAACATTCCGATGATTCACACTCAACCCATTCTTCAAGACATACATCAAGACATTCCTCTATACAGTCAATCAGCTCATCAATGAAACTAAAAGAAATCGAATTAGAAGTTAAAGCTCGGACATTAGATCAGAGACAGAAAATAGAAGAGGAAAAGTTGAGACTGAAGCAAGAAAAGTTACGATTAAAGCATGAGAAAGAGAAACTTGATGTACATACAAAATTAGAAATTGTTGGAAACCAAAGAAGAGTATTGGAAAAAGATATGTTATATGAAAGACCCGATTCTCCAATCCTAGCTGGTCCTCAACAGACAAATATAACAAGTCAGCCACGTCAGTCTACAGCCCAAGAAAATATAGCCCTTCCCAGAAATATAAAAAGGCAGTCACCTATTTATCCAGTTATTCAGGGAGATAACTCCGTCGAAACTACATGCTTGCAAGAAATAGTTAAGCAATTAAAACGTCCAGTATGCGACATACAAACGTTTGAGGGTGATGTACTCACATTTAGAAAATTTATTAGACAATTTAATAATTTAGTTTTACACAATACAACATCTGATGAAGAAAAAATCACATACCTAGAACAATACACAAAAGGTGAAGCGAACAGTATCGTTCTAAGTTTTATAAATTTGAGTGCTGACGTAGCGTATAGAAAAACTATGGAAGAATTGGAAAAGCGTTACGGTGACAGTGAATTCATTGCAAATTCATGTCTTAATAAACTTTTTGATAGACCCATTATCCGATCGGATGACCCTAAAGCACTAGACTCTTATTCGATTGACTTGACACAGTGTTTATATGCAGTACGTCAGGTAGAAAGGGAATCCATTCTGAACTACCCTGAAAATATAAAGCGAATCGTACAAAAGTTACCATTTTATATCCATGACAAATGGAGAAATATAGTACAGAAAGCTAAAGACGAAAACCAATCGGCTAATTTTGAAGGTTTGGTAAAGTTAGTAAATAGTGAGTCGAAGAAGGCGAACGATCCTGTTTATGGTCGTAGAGCATTAGTCAACGACAAACCAGATAAATTTAAGTCAAGTCATACATCCAAGAGTAAAAGTTTAACACGACGACCAAAAGCCAGCTTTTCGACTGGAATGACAAGAAGTAGTAGTCAATCAACAAGTAATAGAAATAGTAATTTAAGTAATTCATCACATGCAGACACAGTAACATACGCATGCAAATATTGTAGCACAAATCAACATAAACTAAATGCATGTAACAAATTCAAAGCTTTAACACATGAAGAAAAAGTTAAATTTATTAGAGACAATAGAATATGCTTTGGTTGTTTGACAGAAGGTCATATGAAACGTTACTGCGTCAAAAGAGAAACATGTTCGATCTGCAATCAACAACACCCAACACTATTACATTATGAAACTGAAAAGAAAGATAAAGTTGAAACCAAACAGAAAACCGTAGCCAGTACAAGTACGAGTAGTCATAAGGAGGCTGGTGAAGGACAATGTACATTTGTTATTGTTCCAGTAAGGGTAAAAATGAAAGACGGCTGTAAATGTATTTATACTTATGCATTCCTCGATTCAGGAAGCAGTTGTTGCTTCTGTACCAATGACATCATGAAAGAAATATGTGGAGAAGGTAAAAGACGAAAGATTACAGTCCATACAATGGGAAAATCACATAGTTACTATACACATGAAATAGAAGGCATCGAGATATATGGTTTAGACAACGATGAAGGTATTAGCCTACCTACTGTATACACTACAGATGAAATACCAGTGTCAAAACAGTTTATACCAACCAATAAAGATATTTCTAACTGGAAACATTTTGATGGTATCACCTTACCAGACCTTGATTGCGATATTGGACTATTGATAGGGAACAACGTTCCAAACGCTTTCTCACCAATAGACATTAGAAGAGGTCCTCCTAGCTCTCCTCACGCTACCAAATCGAGAATAGGTTGGCTAATTTGGAATCTGGTCAGAGATAAAACAGATTTACCAAGTTCACCCATAGATTCTGTTAACAATACTACAGAAGTTGTACTTAGAGAAGAAATTGAGCAGAAAAGTGAACTTGAAAATTTAGTACGAAAGTCTATGCAACTCGACTTTCCAGAAAGAATAATAAATGACAGACGAGAGAATTCGCAAGAAGACAAATTATTTCTGAAAAAGGTTCAAGATTCGATTGAATATCAAGACGGTCATTACGTCATCAGCTTGCCATTTAGAAATAATACCAAGTTACCAGATAACCTGATACAAGCAGAGAACCGTCTAAAGACACTGAAAAGAAAACTTGAGAACAATGAAGATTTTAGAATTGAATATAACCAGTTTATGGAAAACCTAATAGCTAAAGGCTTCGCAGAAATAGTTCCAGAAGAAGAAATTGATAGAAATGACTCTCAAGTATGGTATTTACCCCATTTTGCAGCCTTTCATCCCAGAAAGAAATCCATACGCATTGTATTCGACTGCGCAGCGAAGTTTGGTGGTATTAGTCTCAACGACATGATATTACAGGGCCCAGATCTAACCAACACCCTGATCGGAGTACTCATTAGATTTAGACAAGGGCGAATAGCAGTCATTAGTGATATTGAAAGTATGTTCCATCAGGTAGTTGTACCTAAGCAAGACAGAGACTACTTGAGATTTTTATGGTGGTCTGATGGAGACTTAAATCAACAACCTAGTACTTATAGAATGGTTCGTCATTTATTTGGATCAACGTCAAGTCCATCGTGTGCTAATATGGCACTGAGAAGAACAGCGCACGATAATGCTACCGAATTTGATAGTGAAGTTATACAAACTTTACTTCGTTCATTTTATGTGGATGATTGTTTAAAGTCTCTGGATGATACAACGCAAATGATCCAATTGGTGAAAGACCTTATCCTTTTATGTCAAAAAGGTGGATTCAGATTAACCAAATGGTTAAGCAATAGTATAGAAGTTTTAAACAGCATTCCTGAAACAGAAAGATCTAAAGGCGTTAAAAACTTGAATCTCGGCACAGACACCTTACCTGATGAAAGGGCTTTAGGAGTGTTTTGGTCGGTTGAAAGCGACACATTAGAATATAGAATAAATCTGAAAGACAAACCAGCAACAAGACGTGGTATTTTATCAACTGTAGCCTCAATATATGACCCATTAGGCCTAGCCTCGCCTTTCATACTTCAAGCCAAACTGATTCTACAAGCTATGTGTCAGAAAGGTCAAGGATGGGACGATGAGATATCAGGAATTGATATGAAGAAATGGACTTCTTGGTTAAATAATCTCCCAGATCTTGAACATTTAGCGATACCGAGATGTTACAAAGTCGGAATAAATTCTACAATATCAGAATATTCACTGCACTGTTTCAGTGACGCCAGTGACTTAGCATATGGTGTGATAATTTACCTACGTATAACTGATGAACTCGGAAACATTAAATGCACACCTGTAATTGCAAAATCTAGAGTCGCGCCATTAAAAAAGATATCGATACCGCGCATGGAATTAACTGCGGCGATGGTTGCAGTAAAACTTTGTTCGAAAGTGAAGGAAGAACTCGACATCGAGATAGAAAGTGAACATTTTTGGACAGACAGTATGTCAGTGTTAAGATATGTGAGAAATGAAAGCGCACGTTTTAAAACATTTGTTGCAAATAGGATACAAGTTATTCGAGATGGTTCGGACGTTAGTCAATGGAAGTACGTAGAGACAAAACTAAATCCAGCTGACTACGCTTCTAGAACATTGAGTATGCAAGAAACTGAAAAAGTTAACACTTGGCTAAATGGTCCCCAGTTCTTGCGAAAACCTGAACAATATTGGCCCACAGAACCGTCATGTAATCAACAAAACTATCTTGAAGACATTGAAATCAAGAAAACGGTGTCAACAATTAGCGCTAACGCCAATGTGGAATTTAAAACCCTCGACAACATTATAGATCATTATTCGCAATGGTACAGATTGAAAAAAGCGATAGCGTATTTAACTTTATTCGTGGAATTCTTGAAACAAAAGCGCGAGAAACAGAAGCCTGAAAAACAAAATTTTCAAATAAATTGTGATTTACTGCAAAAGGCAGAAACGTGTATTATCAAGTATGTGCAAAAATGTAGTTACAATGACGAAATTGTAGCTTTATCTAAAGATCAGTCTGTGAAGAAATCCAGTAGTTTGATAAAATTGGATCCGATATTAGTGGATGGTGTACTTAGAGTCGGTGGAAGGCTTTCGCGATCCAACCTTCCTTTTAGTGCGAAACATCAAGCAATTATGCCGAAGCAAAGTAACGCGACAAAACTCATCATCAGAGAAATTCACGCTCGAACTGGTCATTCGGGAAAGAATATGTTACTCGCGGAATCTAGAGAGAAGTTTTGGATTCCTAGTGCCTCGTCATTATTACGTGAAATAACGCGAAATTGTGTATCGTGTAGAAAATATAAGGCCAAAGTGTGTGAACAGAAAATGGCCGATTTGCCGTTCAATCGAGTGGTTACTGGTGAAGCCCCATTCACACAAGTTGGAGTAGACTTTTTTGGACCGTTTATGGTATCACGCGGTCGAAGTGAAGTGAAAAGATACGGGGTAGTGTTTACGTGTTTAGTTATCAGAGCGGTGCATATAGAGGTTGCGGCCTCATTATCCACGGATTCGTGTGTAAACGCGATCAGACGCTTTATTGCGCGCAGAGGTCCAGTCAAGCTTATACAGTCGGACAATGGTACGAACTTAGTAGGCGCGAATCGTGAGATGAAAGAAGAGATTCAACGGTGGAATGAAAATCAAATTAAGAATAAACTCTTACAGCATGGCATCGATTGGCGATTCAACCCTCCCTCTGGTAGTCATTTCGGTGGTGTTTGGGAGAGATTAATTCGTAGCATACGTAAAATCTTGTATTCTCTTTTGCATGAGCGATTGGTAAAACTAGACGATGAATCTCTCTCAACACTATTTTGCGAGGTAGAGGCGGTGTTGAATAGTCGACCGTTGACAGCTGTTTCGTCAGATAAAGACGATTTGCAACCTCTGACACCTAACAGTTTGTTATTATGTAAAGATAGTAAGCATTTTCCTCCGGGATTATTTTGTAAAAATGATAATTTTGCTACCAGAAGATGGAGACAGGTGCAGTATCTCGCCGACATCTTCTGGAAACGTTTTGTCAAGGAATATCTACCTCTTATGCAAATTAGATCTAAGTGGAACACACCACGTAGAAATGTTGCTATCAATGATATAGTTGTTGTTCTAGATTCTGCTATTAGAAGCTCTTACATTTTAGGAAGAGTCATTAATGTTATACCTGATAAGAAAGGTTTTGTCAGGATTGTCGATATCCGCACCAAAACAACAACTTTGCAACGCCCTGTTGATAAAATTTGTGTTATTTTAGAGTCAGATGCATAAGATGTTTGGTAGTGTTCACATGCAAATTTGAAAATTATTAGTAGGCTATTAATTATCATATACATTGATATGTATTCTTCATGTTTAGTTTATTATTTACAAGTTTTAGTATTATATTATTGATATTTGACCTTTGAGTAGTATAGTTTGGAAATCGTTACTAGATATACGATTTGGAGGCTGGAATGTAACGGTCAAATATTGTTGTCTTATTAATTTATTCCCGGACGAGTTATGTCTCTTTAGTTTTAGTTCAAATTTCGTATTTTGATAATCGAGTCTACAGACTAGTTGATCATAGTTTATTAGTACGTCATTTGTAAACAGACAGATAGAAGTTAGAGGAGATATTTTGTTAAATTAGACATAGAAAGGCCTATAATTCGGTATGATTAAATCTTTTATTGTATCAAAGTAACTTTCTAGTATCTTTTTGAAGCTTTACACGTTTCTGAAAGCGTATAAATTTTGTAAAATCTTAATTTTTTGGCAAAGTCCTCTTCGTCTCAAAAATAACTACTTCCGGTTGAATTGCGCATGTGCAAAGCTGAATTAATGGCCAAATGTCTATTTTAATTATATGTTTTTTGTTTTGTTTTAGTCAATCTACTATTACTACTAGCAAGTACAGCTTTATTGCTACTGAATAGATGTTAGATGTAGAGTGGAACTGGTTTTGTTATGTTTAAGTCTCAACAGAGAAAGTTAGATTAGATATAGATAGAGGTTTAGAGAAAGTTTAGAATAGATTGGTTTGTCAGCTAGAAAAATAAAGACACTTATATATAACAAATCCATGAATTGATGATGGCCCCAACTTTAGATAGAATAGAATAGAACACCCTGTGCTGTTTGGTCCTTTAGTAAACCTGACAGGCACACACACCAAAAGATAAGAATAAAATGGTTGATATTTCATTGCTATATAATTATTGCACACAATTTTATCATGCTCTGGACGAGTTTTTGATTAACGGAGTTGTTTTGCTCGTACACGGATTTTTATTATCTATAAGAATAATTTTTTTTTTTGGTGATTTTAATACACGATGGCTGTCAATGTCAAGGCCTTGGTAAAGACTGACAAATCCATGATACTATTTAGGTAACATTGACACAAGTTTTAACTTTCAAAACAAGAAAGGTACATACAGATATATGTGTGATTTCCGTTGTTTAAAAAAGAAAGAAAATAGATAACCCTTGCAAGCTTAAACGTGGTCTTAACCTCTTTTCACCCGAACTCTTATAAGTTTTTAACTAAATCAATCATACTTGAAGTCAAGAGATACATTCTGGCAAAGCCAATGCTGATTGGGATTTGCAACATCCAGATATGAACAAGACTTTCGTATGCAGTTTTTGGGGGAATACATACCAAAGACCGGTATCAACGTATCCGTCAGAACAAGCAGCTCAAACTCAAACTCGAAATATGTGTTGGCATTTGTCTGTACCTGAGTACAGCAAAATGTCAGCGTCATACCAGCACCCTACCTGAAATATCATACAGTTACTCTAAAAGGACATCCTTCAGCATCCCAACATCATGTCAGAAATATCCCTTCAACACCCAATTTTGTCAGTATTAGTTTATGTACACACGTACACACGGAAGCAGTTTGCATTAGACTTCTTGAGTTTTTGGTGCTGGTGGTGGCTAGATACTGTAGCTCATGGATCATTTCCAACAATTTACAGTGCAGATTGTACTATTACTGCCATACTAGTATTCATTCGTGATCATCTTTCAGAATTTTCTGCCTTTAATTTTCAACTTGCAACATAAAAAAATTGCGAAATAAAATGTTAAAAGAAATCAGAAGAATTTATTTTTTTCGAACAACTCGTGACGGTCGCGTTGAAGAGCTTTGTGTAGAATTGACACCTTTTAAACAGCTGATTGAAAGAGCAATTAAACGAGAAAGACGATTTGTTGATCGAATCGATTCCGTAAACTGAAATTTTCTTTTAGATCAACTGTCACATGTAAATGTATGCTAAGAATGAAGAACGCGTGCAGATCATTATTAAAATAGACGTCAACACAACATCGGAATGTTCTTTATCAATAAACAAATACTGAAAACCATGAGAACAAAAGTCACTTTGCAGAAAACGGTGTAAAACACAATTCGGTGTAAAGGTATTAACCGTTGGATTTCCTTTCCAGAATTTTCTCCCTTTCACAAATGCGTTATTGTGGGCTTTTCATTGATGTAAAAAATTTATCTACATCATTATTAATTCAGTGTACTTGTTTTCAAACCATATATTGTTTTATCGAACTGGAATTAAAAAATGTAAGGGTGATCACTCTTATTAAATGTTTTGTTAATGATCAGTCTCTCAAAGATTTTTTCAAAATAGTTTTCCAAGCAAGGTAACAAACAGCTTTGTTTAAAAAAAACATTTGGCAGAACAACCATCCATCACAACCACGAATTCGTTGCGAAGAATAAGGGCAATAACTCATACTAAATTTTTATGATTTTCAATAGGGTTTATCTTGGGTATATAATAAATAAAACAAGCTTATAATGAACATGTTTTGCAGAACAATTTCAATAATCCATCCAACAAAGTTGTGGACACGATAGAGAGCTGGCTTCTTGCTGGATTTTTATGAAACTTGTTGTGAGCGTTCATAATCACCCAAGGATGAAGCCTATCGAAAATCAGACTAATCAAAAAATATTTCATGGGTTATTGCCCTTGTTTTTGAAAATGTGTTGTGGACACGATAGAGAGCTGGTTTCTTGATGGATTTTGATGAAACTTGGTTTGAGTGTTTGTATTGACCTTGGGATAAACCCTATTGAAAATTAGTAACATCGACAAATAATTGAGTTATTGCCCTTGTTCTTTAAAACACGTTAATTGTTCAGCCCTTAACAAAAACTTAACAAAGTTGTGGACACGATAGAAAGCTGGTTTCTCAATGGATTTTAATGAAACTTGCTGTGAGTGTTCATAATCACCCAAGGATGAACCCTATCGAAAATCAGACTAATCGAAAAATATTTCATGGGTTATTGCCCTTGCTCTTTAAAACACGTTAATTTTTCAGTGCATAACTTTCTCAAAGAGAGCTTGATGAAACTTGTTGTGAGTGTTTTTAATCACCCAAGGATAAACCCTATTGAATACAGACAAATTGAAAAATATTTGATTGGTTATTGCCTTTGCTTTTGAAAATATGTTATGGACACAATATAGAGTTATTTTCTTGATGGATTTTGATAATCATCCATGGATAAACCCTTTTGAAAATCAGACAGATCAAAACATATTTGATAGGTTATTGCCCTTGATTTAGAAATATGTTGTGGACATGATAGAGAGCTGTTTTCTGGAAGGATTTTGATGAAACTTGATGTGTTTGGAATGACCTGTGGATCAACTTTATGGAAAATTAGAAACATTATTTCAATATTTTATGAGTTATTGCTCTTGTTCATTAAAACGTGTTAATTACCGTTACACTCTCAAATTACTCCTGTAATCAGAGAAAATGACATTCTTAGAATCTTTCATTTACTGACAACTGGCTGCCATTATAAACGTGGGCGTATTACGATGGCCATCGCTAATTTTTTTCATTTTCGATAGTTTTCATATTTGTATGATATTAAACAAGTCCGAATAGTTTCGGCAGAATTTGTGTTTTTAGGCTAAAAAAAAAACCTCAGAAAACCCAGATCAAATATTTTAATTTTTTAGATGTTCAACAGAGTTCATCAATACAGAATCAATTTCACCTGGTTTTTTGACCGGTGTATTTGCAGACCATATACCTACCACAAAATGTCTGTGAAGCAAATATCAAATATGGTTGCGCCAATTGTAGGTTACACTTATTCTTAAAAAGATAGCTTGCCAGTCAAGGTAACATACGCCCACCTGCAGCTTTGTTCGAAAAAGAATATACATGTATGGAATTTGGTCAACATCGTTTAAGAACTAAAGCTTTTACGAGCTAAAAATCAAACACAACAATACACACACATTTCTTTAAATTCTCAAAAAAATCAATAGGGTTGAACACTGCAAAAATTATTTATCAAATATTAATTATTAAATATTTTTCGATTTTACTGATTTAGAATTGGATTCTCAAACCAAGTTCCGTCAAAAACCATCAAGAATTTTATTGTGCCTTCTAGAGTGGTTACGTGCTAAAAATTGAACGTGTTTTTTTCAAGAACAAGGGCAATACTTCACAGTAAATTTTTTCCGATTGCTGATTTACAATAGGGTTTACCCTTGGGTGATAACAAACACTCACAACACGTTTCGTGAGTGAGAGCTTACGAGCAATATTGTGGACGGACGAACAGACGTGGGTGACGACGATATACACCCCCAATTTCATGTAGGGGTATAATAAAAACAATGACTGCAATTTATCGATTTGCTTTCTGTCAGGTGCAAGTTTTTTTTTCAGATCATAATATGTAGCCAGAATAGTAAGCCACCATGAAGCTTGGTGTTTGTTTGTTCTTATTGGTACCTTACCATGACCAGAAGAAGCAGTTTTATATTCTGTAGGGACGGTACCATGCCCGCATGACCTTCTGAGCTTTATTAAAGTCGATGATTGAAATTAAAAAAAATGTATTCTCAACGTCAAGTCACCTCTTTTCAGAAGTAGCGTTTTTCTTTGTAGCGAACAATTCACTCAGTCTCTCATTTACATTAAAACTCTGACACCGCTACAAACATAACACCACAAAAATAATTGTATCGAGAAAATAAAAAAAGAACGAGAATGGTCGGAATAGTTGGGGATTTTTCTCACGGTTCTCTAAAGCCTTGTTAAACGTAGGTAAACGTAGATGTAACATTATCTCGGGGTGTCCACACGTTTTGTATTATAATATATTGAATAGGAATATACATTGTCCATAGCGTATCATCTTAATGGTATATTTAAACAATATATTTATTGTATTGTCTCACTAGAACATACCATACCTCTTAACCAAGATTACCAAATAACCCGACATGGTGGGAACAACGCAAACGTCAAATGTAGCGTGCCTCAAGTTCGTTTTTCTGAGAACATTCCAGTCCTAACAAACATTTCATAATGTCGACTACATTTATTTAAACCTCTTTGAAACACCGGTTTTAAATGGGATAAACAAAGTCGAATTGACGAAAAGTGAGTTTTAACATGCCCAATGATGTAGCTAATCCCTAATTGAGAAATTTCTCCCAGAATATGTCAAGTATACTTGTGTGATAATATACCGTCAAGTTATGACAGGCGGGCAAACTAAAAACCCTTTACTGCCTGTCAAAGAATTGAAAATTAAACAAAGAATAAGATTGAGAAATGTTGAATGTGAATGAAACTTGATTCAATATTAGTAATGTAAACTAAAGTTGTCAAGCTAAAAGTTGTGTTGATAAAAGCTCTTGGTTCATGTTGACCATGTGAACAGGTTGAACACACAACACTACAATAATGCGATTTAGGAAGAGCAGTCTTTAGTAAGCAGATTAACATTAATAAAACATTCCATTTGACTAGGAAATCTAGATCGACTTTCAGACAACACTTCTAATGACCACAGAAACATTCCAATCAACAATTGTAAATCATGTCAGTATTTCCTTGACACCCTACGGACAAACCAATATGTGGGCGGAAATTTCCTTAACCGCTTACACAAATTTAATTTTTCGATGTTCCGTTAAACTCATATTTGATTAGCTTCAACTGAACTGAATGAGTCGGTTACAAGTCGTCTTCATATGACAGAATAAATTGTATGAGTACACAAACAGATATTGAAGTTTAGAAGGAGTCAACATTTGAAATTTTCTATCAAAGCTACACTTGTCTATTTCATCTGACAGCTACTTCTGAACTGCGCATGTCACTGAAACGTTGTATACATAGGTAACCAAAATGTCACATGTCACAATATTAAAAATCACGAGGCTGATTCAAGATTTTGTTGAATATTTTAATCTTTTATAGATTTTTCTTTCTTTTTGAAAGGTAAGTTTTAAATTTCCTAAAGTTATTTTAATTGTGGAAACCAATGTTTTAAATGCCCAATTTCCTTTTACAATTATTACTTTGCTTAGGAAATGGAATATCAGCTGCAATATTCCCAATGAACCCCATGTTATAATATTTAGTTATACTATTATAATGTTTTATGAAACCGAAAAGTGAAACGAATCGATTAATATTTATTTAAACAATCATACATTTTTCACATTATTTCGAAATTAGTAGCATTTACGTGAAATTTAGCATTACTTAGTTCCGTGTTGACTTAGTTCCATTTTGAATTTTGTTTCAGTCAGTATTTGCAAAATCAAATTATACTTTTAAATAACGGAAAATAAATTTTTGGCTTTTCTGAACACATCCAACCATTTACAGATATGTCCAAAATGTCTCATTAGAAATTGATTTAATGAGTATAAAAATTGACAACAAGATAACTTTATCCAAAAACTTAACTCGGACCTTTGTCACAATTTCAAGTATTATGTCTTTGGTAATAATTAAATAAATGTCATTCATGCAAGTACAGTTCAACATGTAACATGTAATCACATTGTCATCCGGAATATTAAATTGTTTCATATATTTGTTATTGAACTCTAATGAGTCCGGCACAGAATTACAGTATCTTTCATAAAGGCACGTCGGAATATATTTTTTATTATTATAAAAATTAACATAAAATTATGAATAATAACTATAAAAAGTAACATATCATTTAAAACTTTTTATGAAAAAAATATTAAATTTAGGAGCTACGTAATGGCAAAAACTGTGACAAATCAGATAAATCTCAAACCTTTCAGCAACATAACCATGTAAAATTGATCAAAATGGATACAATGTTTCATGTCTTTTCCGTATTTAGAATCCAATCCAACCCAAAGTATTAAAATATGTCTTGTACTATTTGAATCTTTTGATGAAAGAAACAAAAAAGCATAAAATTTGTGAATTTGTTTGTCAGTATTTTCTGAATATATCGAAAAGGATGTGTTCTGCCATGTTCTAATTAAGATGCAGAATATTATCGTTGAATTTTATTTCTTTTCAGCAGACAATGTTATCATGCATGTAAAATAATGTCATATAATATCAATATTTTCGATAAAGCGTATGGCACAATAATTATGAGAAAAATCATAAAATATAGAAATTATAGGCCTATATTTGAATTGAGTTGGAATTTTATGATAAACCATGCATTATCCTATCCATATATCATGATGAGAAACGATTTCTTATGTAAATTTTTTATGCTTTCGTCCATTAGTTCATGGATAATATATTTCTTGTTTGTCCAATATTGCTATTAAATAATACTTGAATAAACATTACGACTTAAAAAAATGCGAAACCGATTTGCCCCTTTATTCTTACGAAGTGCGTTATGTATAGAAATATCGACATTAATCTACTGATTTTTGTAAAATGTCTTTAACCTGTAGCATACGTAATTTCGAATTTTCGAATTTAGCCCTGCATCACAGCCAAGATGAAACTAGATTGAAAATCCAAGCCAGATAAATTCCTCCCTGCCATATCTTAAATGAAAGTAGCCTACTATAATAATCATCAGCTTGTGCAACAAGGTAACATACGCCAACTGGCAGATTTGATTTAATTCTTAAGTCATTGCAAACAACGACAGCAATCACCAGCATTAAAAGGAGTGTCCCACAGCAAATTATCCGAAAACATTTTTTTGCTCTAAAAACTCGTTCAAAAGAACACGGTCAGTGATCCGAAATACTCAAAGAAGTGTGTTAACGATTGTGGATGAGAACTGACGAACATAATTGCCTCACGTGGGCGTATAAAATTATGTTATATAAAACGAGTCTATGAAATTGTCATTTTTTAACAGTAAAGTTTTGATTTTAGTAGACTCATTACTAATACATGATGAAAGTGTGGCCAGAGACATAAATCTTGAGATATCCAAACCAATCCTAGCAGCGCAAATATTTCAAGTTACTTGTTGAAGTTAAGTCAGATTAAAGGTATTTGAATTGAAGTTAGTATTTAATATAAATACGATTAGAATATATTTGAAGCTGATTATTTGTCCATTATTGATAAACTTATGTTTTAATGTAACCGTGGCGTCAGTCAACAGTCTTGGCTATCTTATTTGATAGAAATTAACGATGTTTTAACTGAACGATTAAATACTATATCAATAGTCTACAACAAAAATATTATTATGCACCAATAAATAATTTAAGAGAAATATTATGAAGCAATTGTAATTTTCAGAGATAACGTCTTTCCCTTGTAAAATCTTGCATATCTTGCACTGGATGCCTAACAAAATGGAGTAGATAAAATTCTATTTAAATACGAAATGGCTTTTTGCACAGTCACGGATTTGAAAATTTCCTTAAAAAAGATTGTGTTCATTCCATTATGCCCCTTTTATAGCACATTTTAAAAAAAAATAATCATAAGACCTTCTGTGATACTAAAATATTTCAAGATTTAAAATCAAGCACTTAGTTTTTGTTAGAATCACAGAAATCTGATTGAAAATTGAATTGAAATGGTGCAAATTGATGCGATCGGTGTCCTTAATACACATAAAAAAATTCATAAAACCTCTTTGCAGTCCCTTTAAAATAAAATAAAAAGTTATAAGGACTGAGATATTATTGAAATATAAATAATGTATTGTATTTGTGGTATTATCATTTTAAATCTGTATATATTGTTCTCAAATATAAATATCAATATACTAATCCCTGGTGATTGATAATATGGGTGACGGGTACAAGTGAGCAATACCAGACAAATTTCGACAAAATGACCTTCTTAAGACCGTATTATTTACTTCTTTAATTTCATTGAGAGACGAAAAGTAGGCTTAAAACCTCTTCAGTATATCGGTAGTGTCCAAGTACTGACGAATTCGAGCAATATGACGCCATTTTGAAGGAGATGTGAGCCAAATCAAGTCGGATCAAGAGTTAAAATACTCTGATTTGAAGTATTCAATTTATCTAATCCTACTAAAGTGATCATATTACTGTATGAGGAGACAATATGGTATCTATCATTATCTCAATCAAAACAAATTTTACATTAATTTTATCTCCACTAATCCCTAATTCACTCTGTCATTTTTTAATATGATTATTAATTCTCTTTTAATTTCTAAATACATTCGTTACTAAGATATTTCCCAGAACCTCGAACAGTTGAGTTTAATAACTATTGCCGAGATTTTAACAATTTGCTGCATACTATTTTTCAAGTAACAATTTAACTGTACTCGGTTGTTTATATACAAACATAATAATTTATGTCTGTATATTTACGATATACATATCTATGAAACGTCGCCTATTTTTCTAATTTTCGAGTAAGCGTGCATGAGTTCTGTATAATTCTTAAGTCACAAATATTCAAAATATGGTTGTCAATTCCATTTGTCTAAGAATGCCTTTAGGTCCATGAACACAGGTTTTGAAGATTTTCCATTTCTAATTAAAATAATTTTCTCCCGAAAAATTTTGAATTAAAAATAACCCGCACATTTCGAACTGTAAATCAGGAAAATCACACTCTTCCCGGATCAAAACAGTGATCAAAATATTGACGAAATGACCAACGAAAGCTTTCAGTCAAGATTTTCAGATCAAAATTAGCTTTTCTCAAAATCTGACCAAACTCAGCACTGCAAAGTTTGATTGAAGCTTATGATTTTTTCTTGCTCGAAACATTTTGTGCCCTTTAACATTCAGTTATTTTCAATATTTCATCATTTTGATTTCACTTGCCAAAAGTTTAGCTTTTAGTTATAACAAACTGCGCTCGTGGTTCTCTTATCTGTTTATTATATAAGAGACAAATTCCAATAAAAAAAATACCTGTACGAATGATTAGAAATTTTTGTTTTATTCACGACATAAAAAAGTTTAATGTGGAAAGCATTCGAATTATATTCATAGCAATTTATTTTTTATTTAAAAAGACGTTTCAAGTGTTCTATTCCCAATTGCCTGTGATTAAAGTCGGACCTGACGATGAAAAAAATGTCAAATTACATCCTACCATCATGACTTTCTAGTGGACGCACAGAGTTTCCAGATTTTAAACTATCGGGAACATCATTTAAGTGTGGAACTCCTTTGCTCATGCAAAAAATATCCGAGGTGTGGAAGGAATGGGAGAGGTCAATTCTAGATTGATGTGTCATCCTTCAAATTTTTAAAATATTACTTTTTCAAACATCAGAAGTTAACTTAAATGATTTTGTAAACAAATTTTGTCATTCTATCAACAATTCTAATGTATATTGACTTTTCTCATTGTCCAACTTAACATTGTTTTACTATTTTTTAACTGTAAATTTACACATAATACCCGTTCACTAAACGACAAGCAGTAACAGGTTTCAAAACATCACGTGTATAAGATTTGTTGGAATTTACATAGCTTAGCAAGCACAAATTGTCGTCACTAGCCCAGTTCAACCCTTCCAACAATCTTTCAAACAATCTTAAACTTCTACCATCTTGGTGGAATAGAGTCATTTTGTTCGGATTACTAGTTTAAAAGCCCTGTCTGTCACATAGGGTTACTTTACAAGATGCAGGCAAGATACGGCCGATAGCTACAGTCAACAATTGATGTTTGCATGTCACTTATATGCTGTTTTCTCCTCGTGTCTTTCTCAATGTGTGATGGACTGACTGCCCTCACGGCGCCACCTAAACATGAATTAATATTTGGTTATGTTCGTGACACTTCGCATGCCTCTTTCACACCATTAAGTTATGATGTTGGAAGGCGGTTTAAGAATAGTTTGGGACACGCACAGGAAGAATATTGGGTGTTTAACGTTTATTGACCATTTGGTGTGAGAATCATTTTTCAAATTAAAAAACTAAATGAACTTCTTCTTACTCAAAGTCAATCTAAGTTCTGCCTAGATGTCATTTGCAATTCCGATCAAGGTTCCACGGTTCATCCCAACTTCATGTAATACATAATATTTTCAAAAATGCTAATCTGTTTATAAACGAGGTGAGCATTCGACTTATCTTTGTTCTGAAAAATCTTCGTGGTCAATAATTTATCACTTAGTTATAAAAGCCCACTCTTGATTGGGTCAGAATTTAAATTCAGTGTACCTTGAATCTTCATGTTACAAACAGTCATTTCAGATCGACAATTCTGTCATTACTTGATTCTGTTTTCTTTATATTAATGATCAGTCCATTGCAGTAGTCTTATTTGTACCTTTAAAAGAAAGAAATACCTCTTATTTTCAATTTTTCAAACATTCTGTGTACATTTTCAATGAATAAGTGTGTTTTGGCAGCGATACAAAGATCGTTTTTGTTTCAAAGTTAACAAGTCTGACAAATGTCGATAGTTGAATTGTGTTTTGAGTATTTTAAGATGGACACCCGTATATTTAGACAACCTGTATCGATTGTAACTCTTGTACAATAAATTAATCACAGCAGATGAAAAGGTTTGCGGGGGTTTGAAACCAAATCAAAATTCAGTGTGCGATGAGAATTCTTGCTTTGGGTTGAAATTAAATTCAGTTTGTTGTGAGAATTTGATTTGGGTTGAAATCAGATAAAATTCAGTTAACAAAGTGGAGAACATTCTTGGTTTTAAACCACGTTATGAGCAGACTGGGGATAGATTTTCAAGTTTGAAATCAGATAATATGAATTAAGATGATAAACAGTTTGCGTAGTGTCGCATTATGAGTACCTTTGGAAAATATTCTTAGTTTAATATCAGTTTATACGATGTCTTCACTGAGTATGCTTAGTTTGAAATCAGCGCACGGGAAGAATTATTGGTTTGAAATTAGTACATAAGTTTGCTGACATGATTCTTGGTTTGCAATCAGTTAATATACAGTTTTAGCAGTTTTTTTAGGGGATTGTACTTTGTTGAAATTAGATAAGTAGTGTGCTACAAGAATAATTGTTTTGCTTTCGTGAATTGAATATAAATATTTTAGATATATTGCCAAATTACATATCTGGTATCTGGAATGATGATCAATGCATGTATGGTGAATTCATAACTGGCATAAACATTGTTCCAACAAAACGAAATTAACTTTTGTCAATGTGAAAATTATGTCAGTATATATTGGCTAACTTTTAAACGTTATACAATGGAAAAAAATGAAATGAATGGAGTTTTACGTCCTACTTTTCTGCACCTATACGGGCTAATTGAGGACGGGCAAACGCCATGCAGTGTGCAATGAGGGAAATTTTGCCAGGAGAGCGGCATTAGCCTGCTCTTATTTTCGATTTCCAACTGTCGAGGTATCTTTTAACGTACACAGCCAATAGCACACGTGACCTCGGTTTATTGTCTCATCCGAACGTCTAGACGCTTTTTCCATGTCAGCCCCTCCGACCTGCATCACTGACAAGGGGGAAACCGGGTTGAAAAATCCGAAGGCATCATCTCGAACCATGCCGGGATTGAACCCTGGACCTTCAGGTTAGCGAGCAAGCGTCTAACTCACTGAGCCACCGCGGCTCCCGTTATACAATGGAGACAGGAGAAATGCTTAACACTGTCAAAAACAGGGTATAGTTCATGAAAGAGGATTTATGTTTGTGTATATAGATATGATATAGATTTAGAATACATGAATTCTTATCTGCTAATGGACTTACTAGGTAGTTTTAGAGAGGTATTACCATAGATTGGTTGATGAGTTTCAAAAGAACTTAAAACATATCTTTTACTTTTAAAGGTTATCAATTTCAGATAATCCACCAACAACCCCTTTCGACTGCAGTTGACTAACATTATATTTAAATAAATTAATGGGTTTAAAATAAACTTGACACAAAAAGCCTAATCCCCTTATTATAAAATCACGAAAGTAAATTAATGCAGTAAGTCAAGCAGCTAAATACTATTGCTGTTAGGATATTTTGGAGTTTCAACATAAGAGGCAATAATTTTTGTTTGATAACTTAATAAAACTACCCTTAACACAGCGCCTTGCTTTAATCCAGTGATAAGAAACCGTCTTAGATCTCCTGTCTGTCTAACTATTAGAATAATCCTCTTTAAGAGGATGAATATTATTATTTTATCAAGATAAGAAGACGATTAAAATATTTTCCACACGAATCTAATGGCAGCTACTTCTCAGTGGTGACAGTTAGTGATATTTCTAAATTGTTGCAAACCATATTTCCGTGTTAATTATTAATACATTAGTATTTTAACAGATGAGATATTACGAAACCTTGAAAACGTAATCTTTGATTATCCCAGCTTAATAGAAAGGTATTATTAAAAACTATGAACAGTCGCAGTAGTTATATAAATGGAGAATATTATTTTTTCTGTCCGATTTAATTGCTTACAGGACACATATAGACTACAATCACAGTTTAAAATACCATAATTCGATTTTCAATGCTAAAGGACAGTTTCGTCTACCAGTTGAGTCAAAATTAAGCAATAGAACCATTACTGAGAATCCAGGGCAAGGCATGGTTTTTTAGGTTTGTTCCCACTTTCCCGGCAGATTATCCAGATTAAATTTGTCTAATTCGGATTAGATGGGTTATACGGATTAGGGCAGATAAAATTCTACTAATGAGCTGATTCACCTCTGACTTAAAGTGAATATTAGTGATACAAGTTCACGTGTCAAAATAAAGAATAATATTTGAACATTGAATAAAGTGAGTGAACACAATAAATGCAGCATCTTATAACTATAAGTCGGATACCACCATAAATATTTCTTTGATTCATGGCCAATGTACAAGTGAATTTCGAATTGTGTCAAATAGACGTGGTGGTCGAAACCTCTGCTACCAGGGTCATAAATGCTACATAACAACTAGAAGAGCGGCGCATTGGAGATGTGGAACTATTTCCACCGAGCCACGAATCATGTTTAGGGGTGACACGCAAGAATGAATGACAAACAATCCTAACATCTTCCGATGCATCACCCTGATAACAGAACCTGAGCAAGGAATGACAGAAGTGTGATGTTCAGAAACGCACCAAAAAGAAACAGTATCAAAAATTGAAGCATGAACTTGGCTGCCTGAAATTCAGTCTTCAGAATAACAGAAAGACAATAAGGGGGCCTGGAGATGCTGTCTGGCATCTTGTCGGTTTGTAATGATTTTTACTGTTGTTTAATTGGTACATAAATTTAATAAAATGCAACGAAATAAAAAATATCAGCTCCTTAGTAGAATTTTATCGGCTTTAATTCCACTAATCTGTATAACCCAACTAATACGGATTAGAAATATTTAATCCAGATAATCTGCCGGGAAAGTGGGAACACCCCGTTTTTTAATGGCGATTGTTAATGCGATTAAAATAATACATGTACATGTATATACAAAGTAACATTAATAGCAGTCAAGGGCGCAGTTGCCGGATGATATCAGTTAAAAATGAGTCTGCATTACAAACGCCAACGCCAATACTCATCGAAGAGGTTTTGCGAGCGTCGTATCCATCCGGTAATCTGTTCATTGTTATGTTGTTCTTTCTTATAGTTTAACTGCATTAAAGACCCTTAAATATTCAAAACCAAACATAACTTTTATTGTTCCAATGATTTATTTGTAGTTCACACGACATTGTCAATGGTGAAATACATTAGGACCCTTCTGAGGGAACGCGTTGGAATGCAATTAAAACTGGCCGATCGGGACCTTCAAATAGTAGAAGGTATTCAGTTGTGTTGGCATGTTTTATTAAATGGAATTAGGAAACTGTAATAAGCATGGACTATCAACATATTATGACATTATCATTTAAAGAACAAGTTTACAATACAAATACTTGGATTTCGTGTTACATTGAAAGGTAACTTTACGGCCTCTTATGGGCTAGGGAGTTAAAGGGGTGTCTTCAGATTGATCTTTCAAATCAATGAGGGTGGGCCAAATGTCATAATTGGGATTTAGGCAATTAATTTGAAGATAATTTTACACCAATAATAGTGAACCGAAAAACCTCTTTTTCTGACCAGTCCTGCCACTTTTAATTGGGTATAAGTTGAACAGGGACGATGTTGCCAATTGTACTTTTGTATTATCCTGATTTGTACCTGATGGCATTAGATGAATTTTGTGAAAACACCCCAGTACACGCCTAACATTGAGGAGTTAAACGGGTGTCAGAAACCTGAGCGGGTCGTGTGTTACCATTAAGGTGTTTCTATAACTTGTAACGCTATGTAGTAAGGGCAGGTGAAGGGGCTACTATGTTGTTGACACAGACATACTGTCTAAAAGTAACCATCGTCAACAATATACCTTGTTTACAAACCAGTTCACAACACCATTCACCTCTACTGGCTTTAGTCTCTTAGTTTCGTGCTTTAACACGCTTTCTCAAACACCAACATTTAGGGAAATAAACTTTCGGCTTCAGAAAGCACAAACTAGGAACAACAAAACATGTCGTTTCGCCTCTGTTCACCAAACTAATGGAATTAAGATAAAGGTTTTGTGCAGTTCGGAATGTTAATGTATAAGGCTCAAGCGTGGTTCCCATACTAAAGCATACAGCATTAAAGGGCAAATCGGATGTTGTATTTTTATTGCAATTTACTTGTAATCATTAAGTATTAAATTAATGCATTATAGAGTAATAATTTACTTTATACAGATCACTTTAATAGACGTGTTGCATGTTTCAGACACTTAACGCATCTCTTTGACGGTGCTGTGACGAGCCATTCATTCCTTATGGGTTTTTTTGGCAACTGTTCCAAACGGGAAAGCAATTCTTTTTTTAAATGAGTGCGTTTACATTTGAAAATCTATCGAGTTGCCGTTGATTCCTAACAACAGCCTCACCAGGAACACAGATCTGGAATCTGGAAATGATTAATGTACTAGGCTTAACCAGGCTATTTTCCAATCCTCAATTGATCAGAATGGTATGGCACGAAATTTTAATTGAATTCATCGTCTTGTACACTGTATGGATGAGGTTAACACAGCCTATTAAAATCTGATTATGTTCAGGACTTAATCCTTACATATTTGTAATTCGCGCCTGTTACCTCTTTAGATGTGAATGCTTAACAAAGGCGTGATACTTATCCTCACTTAAGGCTTTTCTTTGTATAATATGATAACAATGCTAGATAATGAACATAGGTAACCCGAGACTTCTTCAAAGTACCGCAATTTAGACGGAGACGACTAGAGGGTGTCTAACCAGCAAAAAGGTGGTCAAATCTACTTCCTTAATCACTTCAACATAGATTTCGTCTCATACTTGGTGTAAGTGACGATCATAAGATTTACAAGAGCAAGTAGCTCATTATATTGTATTTATTATTCCCACCACAAACGTTCCACGATTCCTATTAAAAATTACATGTTCGTTGCGATATTTGATATGTGATTAAACATCATGGGTAGAAGCCGATTAGAAAGTGGGTGGAGTTGTATACTGCTGGTATGATAGCAACCCGAGATGGTTGTAGACGGAGTAAAGACCTTAGACTCCCTCTCAACAAAGCTGATTCTCAAATCAAATCCGATGTAATCGAGAAAAGTCTAAAAGTATCACGTAAGAAATCTATAGACTTAAAGCGATCAAGTTTTGGCGAGGTACTCGAGCTGATATGAACGCCGTTCTCTTGATACGTCTTCAATATAAGGTACGGATTAGATTTGTTGAATACAAGGCGAAAATTAACACCTATAGCAAATGGATTACACAAGTGAAATACCTTCTTGTACGTTGTTAACAGTTTTTAATGGGAGCACGTATCAGAGAGCAATCTTATTCTTTATTATATTGAATAGCGATATCTCCTAAGTTTCTGCTAGGCTAATAGTGTTGACATCGTAAAGTTAGTCCTATTCACACACCCAATTTAAAGAATCATATACCACGAAGATTAGAGAGAAAATATGAAACTGTATACTATCTAGCAATTGCTATAGTTTACACAAAATTACATGATATTATTTCATATTGCATGTATAGAGAAAGAATGTTGCTTTAGACGTATATAACAGTCATGTTATTCGGTGCTCTTGGTTTCAGAAAAAAAGGCTTACGAAATTGTGAAATTTCCCTTTTTGGAAAAAGAAAAAAACACCTGTTAATTTGGCGACTGTTTTTTGATGAAATTTCTCTAAAGATGCATGATTTTTGTCCTCATAATTCTAACAAGTGAACCTTACTCGGATACAAGTTCCGCTCAACTTAATTTGTCCACCGGTCTTTAAATAAGCTAAGCGTAATAAGGCCTGGTAACAGAAATATCTTAATTCTATCTTATAAATATCTTATATTTAAACTATTGGATCAACCAGAGTGCTTGATATTATATATTTACGATCATCATTAGGCCTATATTTACGTTACGTTCTTAAAACCAGTCCTAGCTTCTTTGTAACACTGCGGACGGCAAAGGAACAAGTATTCAAAATTTTTAATCTAGTCAAGAAATCGAGGACGGACAAAATATTGTACGTTTTAAAAAGTTTCTAAATGTTGCATATGGAATAAATAAAAGAATGTAAATCTTGGAATGTCAAAAGAAAAGTACTGCCGAATCAAATGAGTCGAGATGAATCAAGAACAGTTATTAAATTTCTGTTATTTACGAGCGGTCATTTTCTTGATCGTGTTCAAAAGAAAACTTTGGTAATTCTTGAAATCTGAACTTCCAGAAATATTAATAAACTATATCAACTATATGATGACATTGTTTGATGTTAATTACTGGATTAAGCGATTGGTTACAGTAATGATAATTCAGTAACAACTGAAATACAATAAATATTATTTACCGATGAGATCATTATTGATTAAGTAAACATGTTAACATTAAGATGTAACGAATTATCTTGTGATAAAATTTAGAACAAACAAAAAAACAACAGATATTATCACTTCTTAACATTCTTCGTCTTTTCTCTTTAGTAATTATTACAATACAATGTGTACAAAGACATTGGGGGACACAAAGTCGTCAGTGAATCCTCTCTCGTGAGGTATTCGACACGATAAGCAAGTTGTCAACCTTGGCTTTTGTTTAAAGAACGGTTATAAGACGTTCAAATAGAGCTTAAACATTTAACAACATATTAACATAGATTTAGTCTTATATCTATTATTTTATTCTAAGAAGCAACCTTGTATGTCAAGGCAATTTACAAAATAGTGTATTATGTTAGAAAGGAATTAGCCAAGATTTGTCTTAACTCTGGCGCATTAAATATCGTCAATTTTTAAATTGATAATTATTAAATGATGAAAAATGATATTTTATTGTTCTTAAATTGAAGTCCTTTGTGTTCTTTATGAAACAAATAAATAATATTTTTAAAATGTTGTTTGTTATAACGATTTTTATTTTTTGGTGAGCGCATTACGCTATTTTTCAATTTTCGAAAAAGTACCACTTGGTAATGCGAACATACGAAACGTCACTTAATCACAAAAATGGGGTATGGTTATTTAAATAAGATTTTTTTAAATAATCTAATAAGTATTTTTGTATTTTGATAAATAATTGAGACTTCGGAATATATTCATTATAAAGTTCAAGCTGGACGAAAAGTGTTTCCGTTCAGTTGGATTTCTTTAAGAATTATGCAATGAATAATATCCATTGCAGGTATGGACATGGTAGATAACTTTACATGATTATCAATATTTTTGTAAATCTCCGTATGCATTTTTTTTTCAAAACGTCTTTTTATACATGGATTTGTTTTCCTTATATTATAGCTTTTTAATTATTTCTATATTTTTCCATCAAATTCTACTATCTTTTAATTTTTTTTAGTTCAACTATAAATTAACCCGTTTTCTGTTCACAACTTTTATTTTACTGATTGGTGTTGTTGCAAAACAATATATTTAAAAAATATAATATATTATTTTTTTTTCATTAGAGCATTATAAATTTGTGAAATTCTTGTCTAGTTACATTAAAATTTTTGAAGCACATAATTATTTAGCTGGACATCCAGATAATTAAATATAAATTTTCAGTTTTGTTGACTTTTAAAAAAAAATATTAACACTTCGATCTTTGGTTAATAAACGGCAGACTATATTAATATTTGATGGGTTATTTACTGTAAACATTCCACAATTTTTAACGTTGATCATATGAAGTCACAAAGCAATAGATCATCGTTAGATCAAATACTTAACCTTTGCTGTCAGTAAGGTATCGAAAAAAAAATGCAATTGTGATTTGCGCCATTCTTTTCTGCAATAGATTGACAGGAAACTAAAAGATACAAACATGTTAGCATTTTATTTTATGGAGGACAATCTAAAAAAAATATATTATGGTCACATTCCCCCAAAAGACTTAACAAATATTGTAGCAATGAATTTAAATTAGAAACGAACAGATCAATGTCGTTTAAATTCGTAAGAAAAAATTGTCGTATTTGAACGATTGCAGTGCTGTATATTAGCAATAGAAATACATTTTCACTCCATAACTTTTTTGGGGAAAATTTAAAAAAAAAAATTCACCTCGAAGCAATTATGCATAGTTATGAATAAATACAAACTTTTGCCCATGAAAATAATACTTAAATTTTTTCCAAAAAAGTAACAATGCATTCTACAGATAAAAACATCTTTACATTATTGTATTATATCTTTACTTATCAATACGTCTATTTCTCTTACATGTACTACTTCTTATAATCTGATGAAGCACGTGCGTGTGACAAAGGAATAAATAAATATTATCTGGGGGTACTATGGTGGTGACATGTTGCAAACAATTTAAGCCAGTGTAATTCTCTCCTTCTATCTGTCAAATAGCAGAGAGGACATGCGCCGTGGCTAAATGACACTCTGGTGTTTCGACCAAAGTCAATCACTCATTACCACCGACGTTTAAAGCCTACTTCATTACTTGGACGTTCATTTGCTTCCACGACACGAGACAAGGCAGTCACGGAAACTCATCATTGGACATTATTGTAATCTGAATACATAAATTTATCTGAATTGTGAAACTGGAATAACTAACTTTGTGATTGACATATAACAGTTTATAATGGTATGTTATAAGCAATATCAGCACATCTAAACAATAATCTGGATATCTGAAATATTGTTACTGAACTGTTCATATTGGATTATAACGTCTTGGTGATCTCTTTCAGACAATGCAGAATTACGGAGGTTTTGGTTTACAAATTCCCCATCCTCAGACAATGTTTGGTTTATCTCATTCTCAACCTTCAATGAGTCAACCATTTTATTTGAGTGGTCAGTTTCCAGGTGGTCATCCAGGACTTCCACCAACAGTTCAAACATTTGGTTTGGCAGAAAGACTGGCTGGTAAGTTTTCTTTTTAATCATTGAACCATTTCGCTATAATATACCAGACAGACATCGATTACATATTTTTAGGTATTTGGGATGTCAAAAAAATTAAATTTGAGGTTGGCATTATCATTAATATTAAGTAAATTGGTGTAACCATTAGAATTTTGTTTTGAATTTTCATCAGCTTTGATCTCTATAAACCTGTATTACAAAACTATTGTAATAGTTTGTGCGTTTCAGAGGATGCGATTTGTTTTGAAAGATGTTCTATCAGCTTGATATAATATTAACATAAACAATTCAGATATGAATAATGTTTAGGACTTAAAACCGGAGAATGAATTAGAGTCCGTCATAGAAAACATTTTGGACTGAATCCTAAAACTATAATAGAAGCATTCTATAAAAATACTAAGTAGTAATAATAAAAATCCGTAATTCCGTCCATCCAAAGAATGACAGAATCAGGACAACCAAAGTAGCTTTTGTAGAACAAGTCTAAAAGAATCCTTATGGTGCTGATTGACAGGCTTATTTTTTAGTCAAATTTTATTATTTAGAATCAAATCGAAAGCAGGAGTACTTGATATGGTTCTATTGCAGGCCTTCTTGCCATTAATTTGTTTTTCATAGGATATTCAATTAATTAGGAAAATTTCTATTGAAATCTTCTAGGGATAGCGGGTTGTTCTGGAATATAAATGTAGGGTCTTTATATAACGCTATCAGAACTATTTTTTATTATTTCAATAATCAGGTAAAATTCTATCCATCGAATCAAGTGTGGGGGCAGTAAATATTATATATAATATTAAAAGACAAAGTGCAAACTTGTGAAAGAGTCTTTTTGAGAGAATCTAAGGATGATCAATCAGTTTTCTTTTCAAATATATTTCGTTAAAAAATAATAAATCAATTTTCAAGCGTCTGGGGGAAAATTATCGTTGGATTATTACGTTTATCAAATATTTTAAATATTAAAGAAATTTTTACTCATAACAATGGAACAATTATGTCATTGTGTCTATCAAATAAAATTTCTAATAAGGATGAATTTAAAATTTATTTTCTGTTTTAATTAATTAACAGTTCTGTTGACGTTATATCCTTTATTTATTTACATGAATATTACAATAATAACAAAATATTTTTACTGTTACAATAGTGCTCAATACATTAAATGTAGAGCGATATAGTAATCTGAATATGGAAATTTTTCTGAATTGTGTAACTAGAATAAATAACTTTGTGATTAAGATATATTATGATTCGATATGTTATGTTATTAACAACATATGAGCATCTGAAAAATAATCTGGATATCTGAAATACAATAACAAATATTTTTCCTGTTAATATTTCTATCTGAAATATATTTTTACTACACTGCTCGTATCAGCTTCAATTCAATAACAAAAGAAAAATGGAAAAAAATATGTAGGTTGCTTGTATAGTAATATTTTCTTGCGTGTAAATTGAATTCAAAATAAGCCTTGTCCTTCTTATCTTCTAAACTTATAGTTTAATTATTTCCAATCTCATGGTTATAATAATAATAGTAACTGTCCGACGATTTCATTGGATTCCTTGTGTTCAACACATGGCCAATCCCTCTGATTTATAAATAAAAACAGGTGATATAATGCCTGAGATTTGAGTGGAAATGAAAAACTGTCTTAGTATTTACCTGTAAATTTTAACAAGTTTGATCACCTGTAAGAGAGAAGTTTATAATCCCGAGTCTTATGTCTTTAACTCTTTAATACTTCATTCTCGCACACGACTAGACTTAGATACATCATAACAACAATTTCTTACCGTTTGTTTTCTTCATACATCGGATTCACTTTATTTAGTTAAGCGTATTTGGGGTTGTTCAAGTTAGTCGAACACTTTGTCAAAGAATCTAAACTTTGAAATTGATAGACTTACAGATTTACATAGCTCAGTGAAAATGAGAGTAAAAATTTGAAAGCCACCTGTAGTTGTTTGATTTGTTAATTTTTTTTCTGTTCTCCAGTAAAATGTGTTAAGATGTGTAAAGATTAACAAGTACAATCTATAAACTGACATCGACAAGTTGTTAGTTTGTTGACTTCAATCTCGTTCCTTTAAAAATAAATTATAAAAATAATTTGTGTGGATCGAAAGGTATAGCTAACGAAAATTTAGAAGTTTGTGTGGACAAAATATTTCATTTAGCCTAGAGTTGATATGCAGAGTTATATAAAACAATAAAATAAATCTTGGATCAAAATATTGTTTAACCTCAAGTCAACCATGATGTATGAATCTTAAAGTGCAACTAATTGGCGTCTAATTACTTTTATATAAATATTCATCAAATACTTGAAAAATACTTTTAGTACATTTCGAGCATTCCATTGACGAGGAAATTAATAGCGAAGTCATACACGAAATTCAGAATTTATTTAGAATTATTTATTATGAAATTGTGATTTCAGATATAATTCTGGAAGCTAGATATGGTGCTCATCGTAAACAAAGACGAAGCCGAACAGCCTTTACAAATCAACAGTTAGCTGCATTAGAAAAAACATTTGGAAAGACTCATTATCCTGATGTTGTTATGAGAGAAAGATTAGCAATGATGACCAATCTACCAGAAGCACGAATACAGGTATGTCAATGCTCATTTTTGTTTTCATGACAAAAAAAATATAAAAATAAAATGAATAATATTTTGTTGGGGTTAGATTAGATAAACACCTTTTGATTTAAGGCCTTAAGCCGTGGATTTTCATCCCTTCCTTTCCATTGCCCCTTTCAGAAATGATTGTAATTTATGGTTTTCTCTTTGGTTTTCCATTTTCATGTTGTGGAGCATAGACTCTTTATTTACAAAAATAATTCCATGGGGAGTAATGATTCACAGGTTGAAAACTTCAGTTTAGTTTTCATAAACTACTAATCCACACAAAAATACACCCTCAACCAAAAGGTAGCTTTAGTTATGAAATGTAAAGCAATAATTATGCATTCGTTGGTTACCAGTCATTCGTTGTTGATAAGATGATGATTGTTATAATAGGTATGGTTCAAAAATCGTCGAGCCAAGTTCCGAAAGAAACAGCGAGCAAGTAAGAAGAAGGATGGTGAAGAAGAAGAGGTAGGAGTAGATGAGGAAGATCATGATGACAATAAAGAAGATGTCAAGGAAAACGATACAAGTATTATAAGTGATAATGAAGAAATTGTAGATGAGAATACAGTAGATATAGAATCTGTTGATGGTAGTACAGATGACGTATCTCATTTAGATACGCTACAACCAGAAAAACCTGCAGGTAAACTCTTTTTAAATTTATGTTTGGCTTGACTCAAACCATTTGTCAAAACATGGTTGTCAAAGTCACTTTAGATACCCGAAATAGTTAACAAATCGGTACTAAACCTGTGCTAATGTTTCATTCGCAATATGATTTAATTATCCAATATTGGATAATTTGATTTACCAAATAAATAAAATTATTATGATGTTAAGAGCATCAAGGTTCAAATGGTAATTCCCGATATTTGAAGATGAGACTAATAAAATGCAAGCAAATGGTGAGACGGGGCACCAATTGATATAGATCGTACTTTTTGTTGTTTAGATTCTCCAAGAGCTGATGTTGGTGAGTCTCACATTAAAGATGACACAGTTGATGTCGATGATGGGAAACATCCGTTATCACCAACACCAACACCAAATTATTCCTGTTCTTCTCCAAATGTACCACACAAAGGTAAGTGTATAAGTTGTTTTTTTTTTTTAAAGAACAGTAATTATCCTCCGATACATCTCGTCAAACGTCAAATCTGTGTGGAGTGTTTGCGATGGCTAACATTAATTTAAACCCTATCGTGATATTTAGACGACCAATCGTAATGACGTACATGTATTGCTGTTACAAATATCGCAGATCATTTTGATTTGTGATTTTGGAGAGGTGGAAAACTTGAAGTATTTATTAAATATCAGTGCTTCAACCCTTGGATTGTTAAGACAGCAGACGCAAAATCGGTAACACTTAGTGAACCTCACGATTTAGAATTCGTGGCAAATTTACAGTATCCCTTTTTTATCCCAACATTAATGAGTTAATGATGACATTTCACATGAAATAATTTAAATTTCAGCTACAGAATCCAATGTTGAAAGAAATCCCGTGCAGTACCAGTATTCAGTTTCACAGTTGGGAATGTTTAATTTTCAACAGCAAGCATTAGCTAGTGCCATGTTACATAAACAGATGCAGTATCAACAATCAGGTTTACCGCAGATGTCAATGTTTCCATTTCCTCCCAATGGTGCCTCACATATGAACAACTGGCCAACGTATTATCCACAATCAACTCTACCAGAATCACAACAATCACCTACTTCTCGACCAGAACCATTGAGAGTACCACCACCATCATCATCACATTCATCATTAAATCAACCACTAGGATCACCATCTTCTACCACCAAAGACGCTATATTGAATTCAAGTATTGAAAATTTGAGATACCGTGCACGACAACATGCGGCATCGCTTGGTCTTTATGAACACTGATTTACAAAGAAAAAAATTCTATGGATTGCTCTGTTCTGTTAATTATAGGATTTTACTTCCAATCAAATGTTATCATACAAGATAGTGTTTTTGTAACATATTTTATGCTTACTTTCACCTAAAGTGTAAACAAACGGGTCACTTTTTGACGATTTTCAATTCATGATTTGTTTCGTAGTGCTATCTTTTTTAATTCAGCATCAACACTGTCTCTTTTCTTTTGTTTCTGTTTTCTGTCTTTGTCTCTTCTACTTCTTATTGTATCTGTTAGTATTTATTCATGTTTATTAATCTTGTTTGTTTATTGTTTATAAAATAATATCTATGTTTAATGCTCAGTCATATTATTTTTTGTACATTAAAATATGATTCAAACATAAAAGCCTTCGCTTCAAATTTTTAACTCAGATAATTCACCCATCGTGCCCAAACCACGCTCCCATTGTCATACGTTCTCGAGGAAGACCATATAAGACCATGTCAAAACCCGTATTCGTGATACGATGATAGTTCACCCTGATGTGATTTAAAAAAAAACCAATAGCGATAATATTAAATTCTGTATTATTCTTCCCACATGATCAAACGTCAGTGACCAGACCAGCCTCGGTGAAATAACAGGCTTTTATTTTGTTGAAACTTACATAAATAAAAACGGAAAAAAAATGCTCTTTTTTTTATTAACTAACCAAAAGGAGGGGAGACAACAAGAGGTTTTAGATATCAAATTAACCTAAAGAAAGGGAGACAACAAGATTTTAAGATATCAAATTAACCTAAAGAAAAGGAGACAACAAGATTTTAAGATATCAAATTAACCTAAAGAAAGGGAGACCGTAAAACGAAATCTATGTAAACACATGGGCAATACTTTGATAGCAGCTAATGAACTTTTCATTTGAGGAAGTTTATCAATAAATGAGAAAATATTCTATAATGAAAAGTGGTATTAGGTGTCTAGAAGAGTAAGCTTACGCTGTCTTGCGCTCTAACCATCACAGGCCACAGCTGCTCAGTGATATTCACTGATTCGGGGGGTTAATTTCATATTAATGAAATTCATAATTAAGGGAGAGAACTCTGTCTAACGACTTTCATTTAATGTAAAAAATTAGGTCATATATTACTTGAGGGTACTCTGTCAAAATTTTGCAAATGTAAACAGTATGTCTGAATTAAATGTAAAAAAAAAAACCCAGTTGAACCATCGAGTCATGCAGACCCTTAATATATTAGTGTCCATAGGAAGGGAGACAACAAGAGCTGTCATCAGACTAACTTTCCTAGGACTAGACTTTGGGGGCTCGGTCTATTACAGTGGTTCCCAACCCTTTTCAAGCTGTGGCCCAAATTCACGAATCTCCGAGACCCATGTCCCCATGGTTCTATTCCAAACTAGGGCAAACTAGGGAATATATCGCAAGGGTGGTTATCTAGTGCCTCCTCGTCATCAGGAGGTCAGATGCATTTGACCACAAGTAACTACATACCTTACACAGCAAAATATAGTTAAATAAAAGTTGGGCTAGAGAAAAATGATATACATCCTCATGCGCCATGGCCCCTGACAAACACCCCATGGCTTCCTAGAGGACCATGGTTCCCATGTTGCTGCCTTGTGTAATATATAAATAATCAGATTTCTGTGAACCACAGCGTTATGATTATCAGTTTTATATGTAAGCGCTAACTTTAAAAGAACAAATGTAGGGTATTTAAATAATATTTTACTTAATAACAAATCAACAACAATATCATTAACAATAAACAATATGATTAGGTCATCATCTCAACTGGGGATACATGTACGGGTTCACGTATGTTGGAAACGGCATAGTTCTTTGAAGTAATGTGTTATTGGATGAAGCTGGGATGGAAGATGGTATATGATTAACTGGTTGAGAAGCAACTGATGATGGTATTACTTGAGACATCAATGCTGAAGGAGACATCATACTATATTGTGGAATGTTTGCAGCAACTGGTGGCATGTAACTAGGATTCATTGGTGGAAAGGCTGGCTTGTTGTCACGAACTCGTTTCCTCCATCTGGCACGCTTGTTTTGAAACCAAATCTGAAATAAAATCAAACTCAAAATATCAAAACTGATTGAATTAAATCCTTAAAGTGTAAATATACTATTGTGGACGCCAGTAGAGAATATATCAAACTGAAAATACAATTTAGCTTAAATCAAAAGAACCTAAAAGAAACATACCGTCAGGTTTTTCTCTGGAATACACAGATCTCGAGATAACTGTTCCATTACTTCAGACTCTGGGTATGGTGTTTCGAGAAATATTTTCTCTAATGATCGGATTTGTTGAGGACTGTAATTTGTTCTGGTATTCTTCTTGCTTGAAACTTTTTCAGGATTAGATATTTGTTTACCATGGTCTGTGGTGGAGATGGGTGATTGAGCGTTAGGTGATGATGAGGTGACAGGTTGGGGAGTAGAGTCAGATATAAATCCAGAAGAATTTCCACTGTCGCTATCAGTAATTAGAGGTGGAGTTGTAGTAGGAAAAGTTGAACATCTTGAAGATGTTGGACTTGAATCCTGGTTAAAATGAGACTCAATGCTATCATCACTAGATGTTGGAGATTCGGCTATGATAGGAGATTGTCTGATGAAGCTGGTATTCAGTTGTGGTGAATTGTAAACGTCCCATGGTTGATAAAATGAAGAAGGGAATGTGGGTTGGTAAGAACTTGTATAGTCTGTTGTATACTGAAGTTGGTTCTGGTAGGGAATGAAACCAGTCTTCTGACTCACATTTTCAACTGGTCTGTCCGAGGAAGATATCTGAAAATATAAATAAAGTAATTAAAGTTTAAAGTTATTTCGGTTTTAAACTGATATGTTTCTCTGTAATATGAATATAAAATGTAACAATCAACGTCTTAAAATTGTCATTGAGAATTCCAACTGACTTACCGTATAATTTACTGGAGAAATCATTTTGAAACAATGTTATTATTTAAATGTGATTCTCAAGCAGTATAGTTCATTAACTTGTAATGTACCATTTCCAAAACAGGACAACATTAAATACATTTTTAGACAAATACAGAGCAACTCCTGTCTGTCTGTGCTGACATATTTAATTAGAGTTAATTGAATTAATACAATTCAATCATTGATCGAATTGACAGTTAATTAATGATTAAAAAATTGACGATCCCCCATCCACACACACAGTTAATTATTCTATGCTCGGGTAGTTTTTGATCGACAGCCTTCTAAAGTTTAAAATGCAAATAAATTAATATATCAGCTCATTAGTAGAATTTTATGGACCTTAATCAATATAACCTAATTAATATCAACGTTTTCGGAATGTTCCAAAATAACGTTTTTAAAGTTTCTTTCAATGTTCCAAATAAACGTTTCTTCAGATGGTTTTTATACGCCCACATTGAAATGTGGTCGTATATTGCCGTCGCCCCTGTCCGTCCGTCCGTCCGTCTGTCCACAATTGGCTTGTGAACGCAATAGAGACCACAGTTTTGGTTGGATTTGAATGAAATTTTGTATGTAGGATTATATTCATAAGATCTCGGACAAGTTCGATTTTGGGTTTGATTCGACTAAAATTCACAGAGTTTTACACCCAAAATATGTTAAAAATGGCTTGTGGACGCGATAGAGACCACAGTTTTGGTTGGATTTGAATGAAATTTTGTATGTAGGATTATATTCATAAGATCTTGGACAAGTTCGAATTTGAGTTTGATTCGACTAAAATTCACGGAGTTTTACACCCAAAATATGTTAAAAATGGCTTGTGAACGCGATAGAGACCACAGTTTTGGTTGGATTTGAATAAAATTATGTATGTAGGATTATATTCATAAGATCTCGGACAAGTACGAATTTGGGTTTGATTCGACAAAAATTCACGGAGTTTTACACCCAAAATGTGTTAAAAATGACGCAATTGAGATCACAGTTTTGCTTGAATTTGAATACAATTTTATGTGTAGGATTATATTCAAAAGATCTCGGACAAGTTCGAATTTGGGTTCGATTCGACAAAAATTTATGGAGTTTTACACCCAAAATACGTTAAAATGGCTTGTGAACGCAATAGAGCCCACAGTTTTGGTTGGATTTGAATAAAATTTTGTATGTAGGATAACATTCATAAGATCTCGGACAAGTTCGAATTTGGGTTCGATTCGACAAATATTTAAGGAGTTTTACACCTAAAATGTGTTAAAAATGACTTGTGAACATGATAGAGACCACAGTTTTGGTTGGATTTGAATAAAATTTTGTTTGTAGGATTATATTCATAAGATCTCGGACAATTTCGAATTTGGGTTTGATTCGACAAATATTTACGGAGTTTTACACCTAAAATGTGTTAAAAATGACTTGTGAACATGATAGAGACCACAGTTGTGGTAGGAATTTAATAAACTTTTGTGTGTAGGATAATATCCATAAAATCTTTGACAAGTTTGTATTCCGGATCGATTCAACAAATATTTACGGAGTTTTATTAGTTATGAAATTAGATGCTTTATATTAACAAGATATTGGATGAATTCAAATCTGAACACCATCCAAAAAAAATTAAGATAGTAACATTCCTTGATATATTGACAATTTATGTAGTGTAAGTGGGCGTATATTGCTAGGCAACCACTTGTTAAACATTTATAAGAGTCTACAAATTGAAGTTTTAAAAAGTTTTTAAATTTTTTTTTAGAAACAAAAACAAAACATTTATAAAACGTTATTAAAACGTTGAATTGTTTACTGGGGCAGGCTATTTTACTTTTGAGAGTTAGGGTTGGGGTGTGTGTGTGTGGGTGTGTGTGGATGGGTGATCGTCAATTTTTTAAGCACTAATTAATTCGATCAATGATTGAATTGTATTAATTCAATTAACTCTAATTAAATATGTCAGCATCGACAGAGCTGTCATATCACTGACAGACAGGAGTAGCTCTGTATTTGTCTAAAAATGTATTTAATATTGTCCTGTTTTGGAAATGGTACATTACAAGTTAATGAACTACTGTTTGAGAATCACATTTAAATTATAACATTGTTTCAAAATGATTTCTCCAGTAAATTATACGGTAAGTCAGTTGGAATTCTCAATGACAATTTTAAGACGTTGACTGTTAGATTTTATGTTCATATTAGAGAGAAACGTATCAATTTAATACTTAAAACTTAAAGCTTTAATTACTTCATTTATATTTTCAGGTTCCCTCCTTGAACGTACCAGCTGAAAATGTGAGTCAGAAGACTGGCTTCATTCCCTACCAGAACCAACTTCAGTATACAACAGACTCTACAAGTTCTTATCAACCCACATTCCCTTCTTCATTTTATCAACCATGGGACGTTTACAATTCACCACAACTGAATACCAGCTTCATCAGACAATCTCCTATCACAGCCGAATCTCCAATATCTAGTGATGATAGCATTGAGTCTCATTTAAACCAGGATTTAAGTCCGACATCTTCAAGATGTTCAACTTCTCCTACCACAACTCCACCTCTAATTACTGATAGCGACAGTGGAAATTCTTCTGGATTTGTATCTGACTCTAGTCCCCAATCTTCCACCTCGTCATCACCTAACGTTCAATCACCAATCACCACCACAGACCATGGTCAACAAATATCTAATCCTGAAAACGTTTCAAGCAAGAAGAATACCCGAACAAATTACAGTCCTCAACAAATCCGATCATTAGAAAAAATATTTATCGAAACACCATACCCAGAGTCTGAAGTAATGGAACAGTTGTCTAGAGATCTGTGTATTCCAGAGAAAAACCTGAAGGTATGTTTCTTTTTCGTTCCCAGATCGTAGTTTTATTCTGTTGTAGTTTAAGATCGACGTCCCCAACATAATATTTTAAACGTTTTCACAATTCAGATTAAATATCATTGAGATTTGATTTTAATGATTTTTATTTCATTTCAGATTTGGTTTCAAAACAAGCGTGCCAGATGGAGGAAACGAGTCCGTGACAACAAACCAGCCTTTCCACCAATGAATCCTAGCTACATGCCACCAGTTGCTGCAAACATTCCACAATATAGCATGATGTCTCCTTCAGCATTGATGTCTCAAGTAATACCACCATCAGTTGCTTCTCGACCAGTTTATCATATACCGTCTTCCATTCCAACTTCTTCCAACAATACCACATTTCAAAACACAATGCCGTTTCCAACATACGTCAACTCGTACATGTATCCCCAGTTCAGATGATGACCTAATTATATTGTTTATTGTTAATGATATTGTTGTTAAATTGTTATTTTAAGATTTTCTATTCATTTTTCAATAAATTGTTATTTAAATACCCTATATACACATTTTTTCTTTTTGCCATCTTTAAAGATAAAGGTTACATGTCAATATGATTATAGCTGTCACGAGCAACTTGCTTGAATAGCTTCCATTGCGGTAATCATCATGTCGCTATGACACACAGTTGTCTGTCTATTTCTTACACAGGGCTGACTTGTTGGTTGTCATAGAATTTGTTCGCACATTATCATCAAAATGACAGAAGATTTCTTTTTTTCCGACTGCCAAGATAGACAGAAGATGAAATTGCTAGTGATGTCAGAACATTGTTTCTGCATTTTATCCATTATCGTGATTAGACAATTATTGACCAATTAATCCTCAGTCTAAAGTGATGCTATGTGGCAGATATTTTGATAGAATCTGGAGAAATACAACCCCTCGGTTCCATCAGATCTGTAAATGTTGCCCAACAAAGCCATCAGAAATGTCAATATCGCAAAATTACTAAAATTATGTCATATTCAGGATTTGCTTAGTCAGACTTAAATTGATCCGACTGTATCTCGGGATGTTGACCTATATAATAATGGCTGGTGTCGAACGCGATGCAGTTTAGTCTTACTTGTACCCAATGGTACATCTCTTTGGAGGAGTCTACTTCTTTACAACTATTACTCTCGATATTGCCATGATTGGATGTGATTTTGACTGACAAAATTGTTTTACTTGTAAAAATGTTCACACGTTTTAAAACTTGGTCACAGTTATTTTTTAGATATTTTATGCAATTTTGAAACTATTATTTGATGCCATTGAGTTTCCATGCTGCCAATCAAACAAATTTAAGTGTATTGTGATGGACATTTTTCAAAAGTAATGACATTTTCACTTCGTACTTGCAACAGCCTAACTGTAAGTCCCATGAAAAACGCTAGATGACTTTGTAAATATTGAATCAACATCGCAAGATTAGTAAATCTTCATGACTAATTCATTAATAAAGAATTGAATGCGATGTCATTGTTAATTACATCACTAATCAACTGTCAATTCGATCAGTGATTGAATTGTATTAATCCAATTAACTCTAATTAAATATGTCAGCGTCGACAGAGCTGTTACATCACTGACAGACAGGAGTTGCTCTGTATTTGTCTAAAAATGTATTTAATGTTGTCCTGTTTTGGAAATGGTACATTACAAGTTAATGAACTACTGTTTGAGAATCACATTTAAATTATAACATTGTTTCAAAATGATTTCTCCAGTAAATTATACGGTAAGTCAGTTGGAATTCTCAATGACAATTTTAAGACGTTGACTGTTAGATTTTATGTTCATATTACAGAGAAACTTATCAGTTTAATACTTAAAACTTAAAGCTTTAATTACTTCATTTATTTTTTCAGGTTTCCTCATTAAACGCATCAGCGGAAAATGTGAGTCAGAAGACTGGCTTTATTCCCTACCAGAACCAACTTCAGTATACAACAGACTCTACAAGTTCTTACCAACCCACATTCCCTTCTTCATTTTATCAACCATGGGACGTTTACAATTCATCACAACTGAATACCAGCTTCATCAGACAATCTCCTATCACAGCCGAATCTCCAGCATCTAGTGATGATAGCATTGAGTCTCATTTCAACCAGGATTCAAGTCCAACATCTTCAAGATGTTCAACTACTCCTACCACAACTCCAACTCTAATTACTGATAGTGACAGTGGAAATTCTTCAGGATTTATATCTGACTCTAGTCCCCAACCTGCTACCTCGTCATCACCTAACGTTCAATCACCAATCTCCACCACAGACCAGTATAGTAAAGTATCTCACACTGAAAAGAAGAATACAAGAACAAATTACAGTCATCAACAAATCCGATCATTAGAAAAAATATTTCTTGAAACACCATACCCAGATTCTGAAGTAATGGAACAGTTGTCTCGAGATCTGTGTATTCCAGAGAAAAATCTGAAGGTATGTTACGATTTTGTTCTTTTAGCCTAAGCAAAATTGTGTTTTCAGTTTAATATATTCTAAATTGACGTCCTCAGTAAAATGATTTACACCTTTTTACATTAAGGATTGATTCAGTTATGATAATTTTTAGTTTGATTTTATTTCAGATTTGGTTTCAAAACAAGCGTGCCAGATGGAGGAAACGAGTTCGTGACAACAAACCAGCCTTTCCACCAATGAATCCTAGCTACATGCCACCAGTTGCTGCAAACATTCAACAATATAGCATGATGTCTCCTTCAGCATTGATGTCTCAAGTAATACCATCATCAGTTGCTTCTCGACCAGTTTATCATATACCGTCTTTCAACCCAGCTTCATCTTATAATACATCACTTCAAAGAACTATGCCGTTTCCAACATACGCGAACCCGTACATGTATCCCCAGTTCAGATGATGACCTAATCATATTGTTTATTGTTAATGATATTGTTTTAACATTGTTGTTGTTTTGTTATTTTGTTATTGTTCCTATTCATTGACAAATAAAATATTATTTTTATATCCTTCACATCTTTTCTTGTTTTACTATTTTCAAAGTTAACTGTCAATTGAAAATTTAATTATAGAGACAAGAAAAAAAGTGAAACTTTATTACTTTTTGATTGAAGTGTTCCATAGTCTTCAGGTGACTCAAGCTGTAAAATAAACACTCAAAGTTTTGTAACACAAGTGTGGCATTGGCTTATTAACTTTGAAAACATAATTTCGTGAATTTTATCTCTCCAAAACTGGGTGGAGCTTCAAACTCGATCTTCTTGAAAGTTTACATATTAGGCAAGGTTGAATTGTGTACTACATGTGCAGACCACGCTTTTTTCCACGCTTCTGGTTACTACCGTGAAGGGTCAGGATACAAGATCACCTTTAGTGTCACCGCCTTCATGAAAACGCCATTTTGTTAACTTTCTCTCTTCATAACTGGCTGAAACTTAAAGTGAATATTAGTGATACAAGTTCACGTGTCAAAATGATGAATAATATAACACTCTAAGTACAGCATTTTATAAGTCTGATACCATCATTAATATTTCTTTGATTCATGTCTAATGTACAAGTGAACTTTCGATTTGTTTCAATTCATGGTGAGAACCTCTGCTACTAGGGTAATAAATGCGGCATAAAAAGTAGTCCAGGTGAAAAAGTGCATTGGAGAACGAATGAAATGACCCCCAACCAACCTAACATCTTCCGATGCCAATCTGAGCAAGCAATGACGTAAGTGACCATCAGTCAGCTCCAGTCTGATGGTAAGAAACGCCCCCCCCCCCCAAAAAAAAACAGTATCGCCAATTGGTGCATCAACCGCCTGAAAGTCTGTCTTCAGAATAACAGCAAGACAATGATGGGGTCCGAAAATGCTGTCTCACATCTTGTCGGTTGGTAAATTCTTGTACTGTTGTGTAATTGTATTAAAATTAATAAAATAAGTAATATATCAGCTCATTAGTAGAATTTTATCGACCTTAATCAATATAACCCAATTAATATCAACGTTTTCTGAATGTTCCAAAATAACGTTTCTTTAAATTTTTCTCAAGGTTCAAAATAGACGTTTCTTCAGATGGTTTTTGAAACATTTAAAAGATTCTACAAATTGAAGTTTTAAAAAATAATTTTACAAAAGAAGACAAAACATATATAAAACGTTATTAAAATGTTAAATTGTTTGCAAGAGGGAGGCTATTTACCCTTGAGAGTGTTGGGGTTAAAGCCTAAACTGTGGAAGGCAGTCGATCAAAAACAACCCGGGCATAGAATAGTTAAGTGTGTGTGTGTGTGTGGATGGTCAATTTTTTAATCACTAATTAACATTCAATTCGATCAGTGATTGAATTGTATTAATCCAATTAACTATAATTAAATATGTCAGCATCGACAGAGCTGTCACATCACTGACAGACAGGAGTTGCTCTGTATTTGTCTAGAAATGTATTTAATGTTGTCCTGTTTTGGAAATGGTACATTACAAATTAATGAACTACTGCTTGAGAATCACATTTAAATTATAACATTGTTTAAAAATGATTTCTCCAGTAAATTATACGGTAAGTCAGTTGGAATTCTCAATGACAATTTAAGACGTTGACTGTTATATTTTATGTTCATATTAGAGAGAAACATATAAGTTTAATACTTAAAACTTAAAGATTTAATTACTTCATTTATTTTTTCAGGTTTCCTTCTTGAACGCATCAGCTGAAAATGTGAGTCAGAAGACTGGCTTTATTCCCTACCAGAACCAACTTCAGTATACAACAGACTCTACAAGTTCTTACCAACCCACATTCCCTTCTTCATTTTATCAACCATGGGACGTTAACAATTCATCACAACTGAATACCAGCTTCACCAGACAATCTCCTATCACAGCCGAATCTCCAACATCTAGTGATGATAGCATTGAGTCTCATTTCAACCAGGATTCAAGTCCAACATCTTCAAGATGTTCAACTACTCCTACCACAACTCCACCTCTAATTACTGATAGTGACAGTGGAAATTCTTCAGGATTTATATCTGACTCTAGTCCCCAACCTGCTACCTCGTCATCACCTAACGTTCAATCACCAATCTCCACCACAGACCATGGTCAACAAATATCTAATCCTGAAAACGTTTCAAGCAAGAAGAATACCAGAACAAATTACAGTCCTCAACAAATACGATCATTAGAGAAAATATTTCTCGAAACACCATACCCAGAGTCTGAAGTAATGGAACAGTTGTCTCGAGATATGTGTATTCCAGAGAAAAACCTGAAGGTATGTTACAATTTTATTCTTTCAGCCTAAGCAAAATTGTGTTTTCAGTTTAATATATTCTATATCGACGTCCTCAGTAAAATGATTTACACCTTTCTACATTAAAGTATTGATTCAGTTATGATAATTTTTAGTTTGATTTCATTTCAGATTTGGTTTCAAAACAAGCGTGCCAGATGGAGGAAACGAGTTCGTGACAACAAATCAGCCTTTCCTCCAATGAATCCTAGCTACATGCCACCAGTTGCTGCAAACATTCCACAATATAGCATGATGTCTCCTTCAGCATTGATGTCTCAAGTAATACCATCATCAGTTGCTTCTCGACCAGTTTATAATATACCGTCTTCCATCCCAGCTTCATCTAATAATACATCACTTCAAAGAACTATGCCATTTCCTACATACGTCAACTCGTACATGTATCCCCAGTTCAGATGATGACCTAATCATATTGATATTGTTAATGATATTGTTTTAACATTGTTATTGTTTTGTTAATTTAAGATTTCCCTTTCATTCATTGACAAATAAAATATTATTTTTATATCCTACACACCTTTTCTTGTTTTACTATCTTTAATTTAATTATAGATAAAAGAAAAAAAGTGAAACTTCATTACGTTTTGATTGAAGTATTCCATAATCTTCAGGTGACTCGAACTGTAAAATAAGCACTCAAAGTTTTGTAACACAGCTGTGGCATTGACTTTATTAACTTGGAAAACATAATTTCGTGTATTTTATCTCTCCAAAACTGGGTAAAGCTTCAAACTCGATCTTCTGGAAAGTTTACACATTAGGAAAGGTTGCATTGTGTACTGCATGTGCAGACGCAGCGGAAAATGTATTTTCCAAGCTTCTGGTTACTACCATGAACGGTCAGGATACAAGATCACTTTTAGTATAAGATCACAACAAGAATTGAACAAGATCACTTTTCATGTATTTGATCTCTAAATCATCAAATTCTGTACAATAATCGCTTGAGGATAATATGTCCATTTAATACACATGTACTTGTGTATATTGCTATATTGTATATCTTAAAAAAAATATCCAGTAGTCTGTGGTCATGTACTTGATCTCTAAATCATCAAACTTTGTACATTGATTTTTTTTTTTTTTTTTTTTTTTTTTTTTTTTTTTGGTGTCTTTATGTTGTATATTGTATCTATGTTTGTCCCCATGGGCTGGGTGTGAGACAGGACCGTTACCACTCGTGGTATAGGGCCTAATTCTGACCCATGTAAAATAAAGAGTTTATTATTATTATTATTATTTAGTGTCGCCGTCTGCCTGAAAACGCCATTTCGTTAACTTTCTCTTTCTCACTAAAGTGAATATTAGTGATACAAGTTCACGTGTCAAAATGATGAATAATATTTTAACATTGAATAAAGTGAGAGAACACTCTAAGTGCAGCATATTATAAGTCTGATACCATCATAAATATTTCTTTGATTCATGGTTAATGTACAGGTGTACTTTCTATTTGTTTCAAATAGTGGTCAGAACCTCTGCTACCAGGGTTATAAATGCCGCATAAAAAGTAAAAGAGTAGAAAAAGTGCATTGGAGATGTGGAACCATATCCATACGAGCCACGATTCATGACTTAACCTCAATAGAGCGACACGCAATTCATCCCATTCATCATAACATCTTCCGATGCCGATCTGAGCAAGCAATGACGTAAGTGGCCATCAGGCAGCCCCAGTCTGACTACAAGTCCTGTAGCACCCAGACCGTTCACGGTAGGAAGTTGAAATTTGGCACAAAATAACTTTATATCGATGTGCACACGCAGTACAAATTCCATCTCTGATAGTTTTCGAACAGCAGCCTGTCAAAGTTTTCGATTTTTTCCTACCGATGCTTCAAAAACGTGAAATAGGCCACCCAAAACTAAAATGGCCATCACGTCGCCAATTTTTACCCTAGAAGTATAATTTTTTGCGCAGGATACAAATAATTTAATATCCCCTACGTCTATAATAAAAATCCGTACAAGCAAAACAATTCCGTTAATCAAAAATCTCGTCCAGAGCATGACAAAATCGAGTGAAATAATTATATAGTAGTGGACTTCCCATACGAGAAGTACCATCAGGTGTTTCGAAAAGAGTAAGCATGGTCTGTTTCGCGCGCGACACCCGCCACTACTATATAGGTCAAAATCATGAGGTGCAACGAGATCAATTCATGTCTGACTAAACAAATCTGCCAAAATGCAAGTAACAGATTTGTCGTATTTGATAAGGAGTTCTCCATAACGACCATAAAATTTTCTAAAAGAAATTTTAAGTTTGTGTGTCAAGTAACCTTGTTTCAGTAATTTCACGGTTAATATTCGACCCCTTGCAAGAAAGTCCTTATAAAAAGAACAAGCTCTAGCATAGCGGATCAGTTGTGAAATGTACGTGCCATAAGCAGGCGATTGTGGTATGTTACTGCACATGAATGGAAAATTAACAATAGGAAAATCAAAGTCGTCACGTTTGTCATACAATCTGACACAAAGATCATGGTTGTTTTCAATTTCGAGAAGCAAATCCAAATAGGATGCTTTAGTCTTAGAATCAGTAGTGTCTTTAATTTCCAACTCACCTGGGTAGATTATATCTACGTAGTCTCCAAAAGCGGAGTTATTCAGTGACAATACGTCATCTATGTATCGGAAAGTGGAATTGAAAGAACGAGCTAGTTGTTTATTGCCCTTGCTTTGGAGGCCTTGAATAAATTCTGCCTCATAAGAATAGAGAAATATGTCAGCAAGCAAAGGAGCACAATTAGTACCCATAGGAATACCAATAACTTGCTGAAATATTTCTCCGCCAAATTCGACAAATTTCAGGCGAAAACAGAAAAAGGTTATTTTTTCAAACCTTCGAGAAAATCGATTTTAAAGTTTCAGCAAAGTTTGGAGAGGAAAACTGCACTAAATGGCGTTTTCAGGTGTTCAGGAAGTTACCGACACTAAAGGTGCTCTATAGGAAGTTGAAACTTTGACCCTAGGGGTATAATTTTAGCGCAGAATACAAATTAAACATTCCCTACGTCTATTTCAGGCGGAAACAGAAAAAGTTTATTTTGTCAAACTTTAGAGAAAATCGACTTTAAAGTTTCACCAAGTTTTGGAGAGGAAAACTGCACTAAATGGCATTTGCAGGAAGTTGCCGACAGTAAAAGTGCTCTAGCACCCAGACCGTTCACGGTAAGAAGTTGACATTTGGCACAAAATAACTTCATATCGATGTGCACACACAGTACAAATTGCAGCATGTCATCTCTGATAGTTTTCGAACAGCAGTCTGTCAAAGTTTTGGCTTTTTTCTACCGCTGCTTCAAAAACGTGAAATAGGTCACCCAAAACTAAAATGGCCATATCGTCGCCAATTTTGACCCTAGAGATATAATTTTTGCGCAGAATACAAATTCAACATTCCCTACGTCTATTGCAGGCGGAAACAGAAAAAGTTTATTTTGTCAAACTTTAGAGAAAATCGACGTTAAAGTTTCACCAAGTTTTGGAGAGGAAAACTGCATTAAACGGCGTTTGCAGGAAGTTGCCGACAGTAAAAGTGCTCTAGCACCCAGACCGTTCACGGTAAGAAGTTGACATTTGGCACAAAATAACTTCATATCGATGTGCACACACAGTACAAATTGCAGCATGTCATCTCTGATAATTTTCGAACAGCAGTCTGTCAAAGTTTTGGCTTTTTTCTACCGCTGCTTTAAAAACGTGAAATAGGTCACCCAAAACTAAAATGGCCATAGCGTCGCCAATTTTGACCCTAGAGATATAATTTTTGGGCAGAATACAAATTTAACATTCCCTACGTCTATTTCAGGCAAAAACAGAAAAAGTTTACTTTTTCAAACTTTCGAGAAAATCGACTTTAAAGTTTTGGAGAGGAAAACTGCATTAAACGGTGTTTGCAGGAAGTTGCCGACACTAAAAGTGCTCTAGCACGGTAGGAAGTTTAAATTTGGCACAAAATAACTTCATATCGATGTGCACAAGCAGTACAAATTGCAGTATTCCATCTCTAATAGTTTTCGAACAGAAGCCTGTCAAAGTTTTGGCTTTTTCCTACCGCTGCATCAAAACGTGAAATAGGTCACCCAAAACTAAAATGGCCATAGCGTCGCCAATTTGGACCCTAGAGATATAATTTTTGCGCAGAATACAAATTTAACATTCCCTACGTCTATTGCAGGCGGAAACAGAAAAAGTTTATTTTGTCAAACTTTAGAGAAAATCGACTTTAAAGTTTCACCAAGTTTTGGAGAGGAAAACTGCACTAAATGGCGTTTGCAGGAAGTTGCCGACACTAAAAGTGCTCTAGCACCCAGACCGTGCACGGTAGGAAGTTTAAATTTGGCACAAAATAACTTCATATCGATGTGCACACGCAGTACAAATCGCAGCATTCCATCTCTAATAGGTTTCGAACAGAAGCCTGTCAAAGTTTTGACTTTTTCCTACCGCTGCATCAAAAACGTGAAATAGGTCACCCAAAACTAAATTGGCCATAGCGTCGTTAATTTTGACCCTAGAGATATAATTTTTGCGCAGAATACAAATTTAACATTCCCTACGTCTATTTCATGCGAAAACAGAAAAAGTTTATTTTTTCAAACTTTCGAGAAAATCGACTTTAAAGTTTCACCAAGTTTTGGAGAGGAAAACTGCACTTAATGGCGTTTGCAGGAAGTTGCCGACACTAAAAGTCCTATAGCACCAAGACCGTTCACGGTAGAAAGTTTAAATTTGGCACAAAATAACTTCATATCGATGTGCACACGCAGTACAAATCGCAGCATTCCATCTCTAATAGTTTTCGAACAGAAGCCTATCAAAGTTTTGGATTTTTCCTACCGCTGCTTCAAAAACGTGAAATAGGTCACCCAAAACTAAAATGGCCATAGAGTTGCCAATTTTGACCCTAGAGATATAATTTTTGCGCAGAATACAAATTTAACATTCCCTACGTTTATTTCTTGCGAAAACAGAAAAAGTTTATTTTTTCAAACTTTCGAGGAAATCGACTTTAAAGTTTCACTAAGTTTTAAAGAGAAAAACTGCACTTAATGGCGTTTGCAGGAAGTTACCGACACTAAAAGTGCTCTAACACCCAGACCGTTCACGATCGGAAGTTGAGATTTGGAACAAAATAACTTCATATCGATGTGCACACACAGTACAAATTGCAGCATTCCATCTCTAATAGTTTTCGAACAGAAGCCTGTCAAAGTTTTGGCTTTTTTCTAACGCTGCTTCAAAAACGTGAAATAGGTCACCCAAAACTAAAATGGCCATAACGTCGCCAATTTTGACCCTAGAGATATAATTTTTGCGCAGAATACAAATTCAACATTCCCTACGTCTATTGCAGGCGGAAACAGAAAAAGTTTATTTTGTCAAACTTTAGAGAAAATCGACGTTAAAGTTTCACCAAGTTTTGGAGAGGAAAACTGCATTAAACGGCGTTTGCAGGAAGTTGCCGACAGTAAAAGTGCTCTAGCACCCATACCGTGCACGGTAGGAAGTTGACATTTGGCACAAAATAACTTCATATCGATATGCACACGCAGTACACATTGCAGCATTCCATCTCTAATAGTTTTCAAACAGAAGCCTGTCAAAGTTTTGGCTTTTTCCTACCGCTGCTTCAAAAACGTGAAATAGGTCACCCAAAACTAAAATGGCCATAGCGTCGCCAATTTTGACCCTAGAAATATAATTTTTGCGCAGAATACAAATTTAACATTCCCTACGTCTATTTCATGCGAAAACAGAAAAAGTTTATTTTTTCAAACTTTCGAGAAAATCGACTTTAAAGTTTCACCAAGTTTTGGAGAGGAAAACTGCACTTAATGGCGTTTGCAGGAAGTTGCCGACACTAAAAGTGCTATAGCACCCAGACCGTTCACGGTAAGAAGTTGACATTTGGCACAAAATAACTTCATATCGATGTGCACACACAGTACAAATTGCAGCATATCATCTCTGATAATTTTCGAACAGCAGTCTGTCAAAGTTTTGGCTTTTTTCTACCGCTGCTTTAAAAACGTGAAATAGGTCACCCAAAACTAAAATGGCCATAGCGTCGCCAATTTTGACCCTAGAGATATAATTTTTGGGCAGAATACAAATTTAACATTCCCTACGTCTATTTCAGGCAAAAACAGAAAAAGTTTACTTTTTCAAACTTTCGAGAAAATCGACTTTAAAGTTTTGGAGAGGAAAACTGCATTAAACGGTGTTTGCAGGAAGTTGCCGACACTAAAAGTGCTCTAGCACGGTAGGAAGTTTAAATTTGGCACAAAATAACTATCGATGTGCACAAGCAGTACAAATTGCAGTATTCCATCTCTAATAGTTTTCGAACAGAAGCCTGTCAAAGTTTTGGCTTTTTCCTACCGCTGCATCAAAACGTGAAATAGGTCACCCAAAACTAAAATGGCCATAGCGCCGCCAATTGGGACCCTAGAGATATAATTTTTGCGCAGAATACAAATTTAACATTCCCTACGTCTATTTCATGCGAAAACAGAAAAAGTTTATTTTTTCAATCTTTCGAGAAAATCGACTTTAAAGTTTCACCAAGTTTTGGAGAGGAAAACTGCACTAAATGGCGTTTGCAGGAAGTTGCCGACACTAAAAGTGCTCTAGCACCCAGACCGTTCACGGTAGGAAGTTTAAATTTGGCACAAAATAACTTCATATCGATGTGCACACGCAGTACAAATCGCAGCATTCCATCTCTAATAGTTTTCGAACAGAAGCCTGTCAAAGTTTTGACTTTTCCCTACCGCTGCATCAAAAACGTGAAATAGGTCACCCAAAACTAAATTGGCCATAGCGTCGTTAATTTTGACCCTAGAGATATAATTTTTGCGCAGAATACAAATTTAACATTCCCTACGTCTATTTCATGCGAAAACAGAAAAAGTTTATTTTTTCAAACTTTCGAGAAAATCGACTTTAAAGTTTCACCAAGTTTTGGAGAGGAAAACTGCACTTAATGGCGTTTGCAGGAAGTTACCGACACTAAAAGTGCTCTAACACCCAGACCGTTCACGATCGGAAGTTGAGATTTGGAACAAAAAAACTTCATATCGATGTGCACACGCAGTACAAATCGCAGCATTCCATCTCTAATAGTTTTCGAACAGCAGCCTATCAAAGTTTTGGATTTTTCCTACCGCTGCTTCAAAAACGTGAAATAGGTCACCCAAAACTAAAATGGCCATAGCGTTGCCAATTGTGACCCTAGAGATATAATTTTTGCGCAGAATACAAATTTAACATTCCCTACGTCTATTTCATGCGAAAACAGAAAAAGTTTATTTTTTCAAACTTTCGTGAAAATCGACTTTAAAGTTTCACCAAGTTTTAGAGAGGAAAACTGCATTAAACGGCGTTTGCAGGAAGTTGCCGACACTAAAAGTGCTCTAGCACCCATACCGTTCACGGTAGGAAGTTGACATTTGGCACAAAATAATTTCATATCGATATGCACACGCAGTACACATTGCAGCATTCCATCTCTAATAGTTTTCGAACAGAAGCCTGTCAAAGTTTTGGCTTTTTCCTACCGCTGCTTCAAAAACGTGAAATAGGTCACCCAAAACTAAAATGGCCATAGCGTCGCCAATTTTGACCCTAGAGATATAATTTTTGAGCAGAATACAAATTTAACATTCCCTACGTCTATTTCATGCGAAAACAGAAAAAGTATATTTTTTCAAACTTTCGAGAAAATCGACTTTAAAGTTTCACCAAGTTTTGGAGAGGAAAACTGCACTAAATGGCGTTTGCAGGAAGTTGCCGACACTAAAAGTGCTCTAACACCCAGACCGTTCACGGTAGGAAGTGTAAATTTGGCACAAAATAACTTCATATCGATGTGCACACGCAGTACAAATCGCAGCATTCCATCTCTAATAGTTTTCGAACAGAAGCCTGTCAAAGTTTTGACTTTTTCCTACCGCTGCATCAAAAACGTGAAATAGGTCACCCAAAACTAAATTGGCCATAGCGTCGTTAATTTTGACCCTAGAGATATAATTTTTGCGCAGAATACAAATTTAACATTCGCTACGTCTATTTCATGCGAAAACAGAAAAAGTTTATTTTTTCAAACTTTCGAGAAAATCGACTTTAAAGTTTCACCAAGTTTTGGAGAGGAAAACTGCACTTAATGGCGTTTGCAGGAAGTTGCCGACACTAAAAGTCCTATAGCACCAAGACCGTTCACGGTAGGAAGTTTAAATTTGACACAAAATAACTTCATATCGATGTGCACACGCAGTACAAATCGCAGCATTCCATCTCTAATAGTTTTCGAACAGAAGCCTATCAAAGTTTTGGCTTTTTTCTAACGCTGCTTCAAAAACGTGAAATAGGTCACCTAAAACTAAAATGGCCATAGCGTCGCCAATTTTGACCCTACAGATATAATTTTTGCGCAGAATACAAATTCAACATTCCTTACGTCTATTTCATGCGAAAACAGAAAAAGTTTATTTTTTCAAACTTTCGAGAAAATCGACTTTAAAGTTTCACCAAGTTTTGGAGAGGAAAACTGCACTAAATGGCGTTTGCAGGAAGTTGCCGACACTAAAAGTGCTCTAGCACCCAGACCGTTCACTGTAGGAAGTTGAAATTTGGAACAAAATAACTTCATATCGATGTGCATAAGCAGTACAAATTGCAGCATTCCATTTTTAATAGTTTTCGAACAGAAGCCTGTCAAAGTTTTGACTTTTTCCTACCGCTGCTTCAAAAACGTGAAATAGGTCACCCAAAACTAAAATGGCCATAGCGTCGCCAATTTTGACCCTAGAGATATAATTTTTGCGCAGAATACAAATTTAACATTCCCTACGTCTATTTCATGCGAAAACAGAAAAAGTTTATTTTTTCAAACTTTCGAGAAAATCGACTTTAAAGTTTTGGAGAGGAAAACTGCATTAAACGGTGTTTACAGAAAGTTGCCGACACTAAAAGTGCTCTAGCACCCAGACCGTTCACGGTAGGAAGTTGCAATTTGGCACAAAAAAACTTCATATCGATGTGCACACGCAGTACAAATCGCAGCATTCCATCTCTAATAGTTTTCGAACAGCAGCCTATCAAAGTTTTGGATTTTTCCTACCGCTGCTTCAAAAACGTGAAATAGGTCACCCAAAACTAAAATGGCCATAGCGTTGCCAATTGTGACCCTAGAGATATAATTTTTGCGCAGAATACAAATTTAACATTCCCTACGTCTATTTCATGCGAAAACAGAAAAAGTTTATTTTTTCAAACTTTCGTGAAAATCGACTTTAAAGTTTCACCAAGTTTTGGAGAGGAAAACTGCATTAAACGGCGTTTGCAGGAAGTTGCCGACACTAAAAGTGCTCTAGCACCCAGACCGTTCACGGTAGGAAGTTGACATTTGGCACAAAATAATTTCATATCGATATGCACACGCAGTACACATTGCAGCATTCCATCTCTAATAGTTTTCGAACAGAAGCCTGTCAAAGTTTTGGCTTTTTCCTACCGCTGCTTCAAAAACGTGAAATAGGTCACCCAAAACTAAAATGGCCATAGCGTCGCCAATTTTGACCCTAAAGATATAATTTTTGAGCAGAATACAAATTTAATATTCCCTACGTCTATTTCATGCGAAAACAGAAAAAGTATATTTTTTCAAACTTTCGAGAAAATCGACTTTAAAGTTTCACCAAGTTTTGGAGAGGAAAACTGCACTAAATGGCGTTTGCAGGAAGTTGCCGACACTAAAAGTGCTCTAACACCCAGACCGTTCACGGTAGGAAGTGTAAATTTGGCACAAAATAACTTCATATCGATGTGCACACGCAGTACAAATCGCAGCATTCCATCTCTAATAGTTTTCGAACAGAAGCCTGTCAAAGTTTTGACTTTTTCCTACCGCTGCATCAAAAACGTGAAATAGGTCACCCAAAACTAAATTGGCCATAGCGTCGTTAATTTTGACCCTAGAGATATAATTTTTGCGCAGAATACAAATTTAACATTCGCTACGTCTATTTCATGCGAAAACAGAAAAAGTTTATTTTTTCAAACTTTCGAGAAAATCGGCTTTAAAGTTTCACCAAGTTTTGGAGAGGAAAACTGCACTTAATGGCGTTTGCAGGAAGTTGCCGACACTAAAAGTCCTATAGCACCAAGACCGTTCACGGTAGGAAGTTTAAATTTGGCACAAAATAACTTCATATCGATGTGCACACGCAGTACAAATCGCAGCATTCCATCTCTAATAGTTTTCGAACAGAAGCCTATCAAAGTTTTGGATTTTTCCTACCGCTGCTTCAAAAACGTGAAATAGGTCACCTAAAACTAAAATGGCCATAGAGTTGCCAATTTTGACCCTAGAGATATAATTTTTGCGCAGAATACAAATTTAACATTCCCTACGTCTATTTCTTGCGAAAACAGAAAAAGTTTATTTTTTCAAACTTTCGAGAAAATCGACTTTAAAGTTTCACCAAGTTTTAAAGAGAAAAACTGCACTTAATGGCGTTTGCAGGAAGTTACCGACACTAAAAGTGCTCTAACACCCAGACCGTTCACGATCGGAAGTTGAGATTTGGAACAAAATAACTTCATATCGATGTGCACACACAGTACAAATTGCAGCATTCCATGTCTAATAGTTTTGGAACAGAAGCCTGTCAAAGTTTTGGCTTTTTTCTAACGCTGCTTCAAAAACGTGAAATAGGTCACCCAAAACTAAAATGGCCATAGCGTCGCGAATTTTGACCCTAGAGATATAATTTTTGCGCAGAATACAAATTCAACATTCCTTACGTCTATTTCATGCGAAAACAGAAAAAGTTTATTTTTTCAAACTTTCGAGAAAATCGACTTTAAAGTTTCACCAAGTTTTAAAGAGAAAAACTGCACTTAATGGCGTTTGCAGGAAGTTACCGACACTAAAAGTGCTCTAACACCCAGACCGTTCACGATCGGAAGTTGAGATTTGGAACAAAATAACTTCATATCGATGTGCACACACAGTACAAATTGCAGCATTCCATCTCTAATAGTTTTGGAACAGAAGCCTGTCAAAGTTTTGGCTTTTTTCTAACGCTGCTTCAAAAACATGAAATAGGTCACCCAAAACTAAAATGGCCATAGCGTCGCCAATTTTGACCCTAGAGATATAATTTTTGCGCAGAATACAAATTCAACATTCCTTACGTCTATTTCATGCGAAAACAGAAAAAGTTTATTTTTTCAAACTTTCGAGAAAATCGACTTTAAAGTTTCACCAAGTTTTGGAGAGGAAAACTGCACTAAATGGCGTTTGCAGGAAGTTGCCGACACTAAAAGTGCTCTAGACCGTTCACTGTAGGAAGTTGAAATTTGGAACAAAATAACTTCATATCGATGTGCATAAGCAGTACAAATTGCAGCATTCCATTTTTAATAGTTTTCGAACAGAAGCCTGTCAAAGTTTTGACTTTTTCCTACCGCTGCTTCAAAAACGTGAAATAGGTCACCCAAAACTAAAATGGCCATAGCGTCGCCAATTTTGACCCTAGAGATATAATTTTTGCGCAGAATACAAATTTAACATTCCCTACGTCTATTTCATGCGAAAACAGAAAAAGTTTATTTTTTCAAACTTTCGAGAAAATCGACTTTAAAGTTTTGGAGAGGAAAACTGCATTAAACGGTGTTTGCAGAAAGTTGCCGACACTAAAAGTGCTCTAGCACCCAGACCGTTCACGGTAGGAAGTTGCAATTTGGCACAAAAAAACTTCATATCGATGTGCACACGCAGTACAAATCGCAGCATTCCATCTCTAATAGTTTTCGAACAGAAGCCTATCAAAGTTTTGGATTTTTCCTACCGCTGCTTCAAAAACGTGAAATAGGTCACCCAAAACTAAAATGGCCATAGCGTTGCCAATTGTGACCCTAGAGATATAATTTTTGCGCAGAATACAAATTTAACATTCCCTACGTCTATTTCATGCGAAAACAGAAAAAGTTTATTTTTTCAAACTTTCGTGAAAATCGACTTTAAAGTATCACCAAGTTTTAGAGAGGAAAACTGCATTAAACGGCGTTTGCAGGAAGTTGCCGACACTAAAAGTGCTCTAGCACCCATACCTACCGTTCACGGTAGGAAGTTGACATTTGGCACAAAATAACTTCATATCGATATGCACACGCAGTACACATTGCAGCATTCCATCTCTAATAGTTTTCGAACAGAAGCCTGTCAAAGTTTTGGCTTTTTCCTACCGCTGCTTCAAAAACGTGAAATTGGTCACCCAAAACTAAAATGGCCATAGCGTCGCCAATTTTGACCCTAGAGATATAATTTTTGAGCAGAATACAAATTTAACATTCCCTACGTCTATTTCATGCGAAAACAGAAAAAGTATATTTTTTCAAACTTTCGAGAAAATCGACTTTAAAGTTTTACCAAGTTTTGGAGAGGAAAACTGCACTAAATGGCGTTTGCAGGAAGTTGTCGACACTAAAAGTGCTCTAACACCCAGACCGTTCACGGTAGGAAGTTTAAATTTGGCACAAAATAACTTCATATCGATGTGCACACGCAGTACAAATCGCAGCATTCCATCTCTAATAGTTTTCGAACAGAAGCCTGTCAAAGTTTTGACTTTTTCCTACCGCTGCATCAAAAACGTGAAATAGGTCACCCAAAACTAAATTGGCCATAGCGTCGTTAATTTTGACCCTAGAGATATAATTTTTGCGCAGAATACAAATTTAACATTCCCTACGTCTATTTCATGCGAAAACAGAAAAAGTTTATTTTTTCAAACTTTCGAGAAAATCGACTTTAAAGTTTCACCAAGTTTTGGAGAGGAAAACTGCACTTAATGGCGTTTGCAGGAAGTTGCCGACACTCAAAGTCCTATAGCACCAAGACCGTTCACGGTAGGAAGTTTAAATTTGGCACAAAATAACTTCATATCGATGTGCACACGCAGTACAAATCGCAGCATTCCATCTCTAATAGTTTTCGAACAGAAGCCTATCAAAGTTTTGGATTTTTCCTACCGCTGCTTCAAAAACGTGAAATAGGTCACCCAAAACTAAAATGGCCATAGAGTTGACAATTTTGACCCTAGAGATATAATTTTTGCGCAGAATACAAATTCAACATTCCTTACGTCTATTTCATGCGAAAACAGAAAAAGTTTATTTTTTCAAACTTTCGAGAAAATCGACTTTAAAGTTTCACCAAGTTTTGGAGAGGAAAACTGCACTAAATGGCGTTTGCAGGAAGTTGCCGACACTAAAAGTGCTCTAGCACCCAGACCGTTCACTGTAGGAAGTTGAAATTTGGAACAAAATCACTTCATATCGATGTGCATAAGCAGTACAAATTGCAGCATTCCATTTTTAATAGTTTTCGAACAGAAGCCTGTCAAAGTTTTGGCTTTTTTCTAACGCTGCTTCAAAAACGTGAAATAGGTCACCCAAAACTAAAATGGCCATAGCGTCGCGAATTTTGACCCTAGAGATATAATTTTTGCGCAGAATACAAATTCAACATTCCTTACGTCTATTTCATGCGAAAACAGAAAAAGTTTATTTTTTCAAACTTTCGAGAAAATCGACTTTAAAGTTTCACCAAGTTTTAAAGAGAAAAACTGCACTTAATGGCGTTTGCAGGAAGTTACCGACACTAAAAGTGCTCTAACACCCAGACCGTTCACGATCGGAAGTTGAGATTTGGAACAAAATAACTTCATATCGATGTGCACACACAGTACAAATTGCAGCATTCCATCTCTAATAGTTTTGGAACAGAAGCCTGTCAAAGTTTTGGCTTTTTTCTAACGCTGCTTCAAAAACATGAAATAGGTCACCCAAAACTAAAATGGCCATAGCGTCGCCAATTTTGACCCTAGAGATATAATTTTTGCGCAGAATACAAATTCAACATTCCTTACGTCTATTTCATGCGAAAACAGAAAAAGTTTATTTTTTCAAACTTTCGAGAAAATCGACTTTAAAGTTTCACCAAGTTTTGGAGAGGAAAACTGCACTAAATGGCGTTTGCAGGAAGTTGCCGACACTAAAAGTGCTCTAGACCGTTCACTGTAGGAAGTTGAAATTTGGAACAAAATAACTTCATATCGATGTGCATAAGCAGTACAAATTGCAGCATTCCATTTTTAATAGTTTTCGAACAGAAGCCTGTCAAAGTTTTGACTTTTTCCTACCGCTGCTTCAAAAACGTGAAATAGGTCACCCAAAACTAAAATGGCCATAGCGTCGCCAATTTTGACCCTAGAGATATAATTTTTGCGCAGAATACAAATTTAACATTCCCTACGTCTATTTCATGCGAAAACAGAAAAAGTTTATTTTTTCAAACTTTCGAGAAAATCGACTTTAAAGTTTTGGAGAGGAAAACTGCATTAAACGGTGTTTGCAGAAAGTTGCCGACACTAAAAGTGCTCTAGCACCCAGACCGTTCACGGTAGGAAGTTGCAATTTGGCACAAAAAAACTTCATATCGATGTGCACACGCAGTACAAATCGCAGCATTCCATCTCTAATAGTTTTCGAACAGAAGCCTATCAAAGTTTTGGATTTTTCCTACCGCTGCTTCAAAAACGTGAAATAGGTCACCCAAAACTAAAATGGCCATAGCGTTGCCAATTGTGACCCTAGAGATATAATTTTTGCGCAGAATACAAATTTAACATTCCCTACGTCTATTTCATGCGAAAACAGAAAAAGTTTATTTTTTCAAACTTTCGTGAAAATCGACTTTAAAGTATCACCAAGTTTTAGAGAGGAAAACTGCATTAAACGGCGTTTGCAGGAAGTTGCCGACACTAAAAGTGCTCTAGCACCCATACCTACCGTTCACGGTAGGAAGTTGACATTTGGCACAAAATAACTTCATATCGATATGCACACGCAGTACACATTGCAGCATTCCATCTCTAATAGTTTTCGAACAGAAGCCTGTCAAAGTTTTGGCTTTTTCCTACCGCTGCTTCAAAAACGTGAAATTGGTCACCCAAAACTAAAATGGCCATAGCGTCGCCAATTTTGACCCTAGAGATATAATTTTTGAGCAGAATACAAATTTAACATTCCCTACGTCTATTTCATGCGAAAACAGAAAAAGTATATTTTTTCAAACTTTCGAGAAAATCGACTTTAAAGTTTTACCAAGTTTTGGAGAGGAAAACTGCACTAAATGGCGTTTGCAGGAAGTTGTCGACACTAAAAGTGCTCTAACACCCAGACCGTTCACGGTAGGAAGTTTAAATTTGGCACAAAATAACTTCATATCGATGTGCACACGCAGTACAAATCGCAGCATTCCATCTCTAATAGTTTTCGAACAGAAGCCTGTCAAAGTTTTGACTTTTTCCTACCGCTGCATCAAAAACGTGAAATAGGTCACCCAAAACTAAATTGGCCATAGCGTCGTTAATTTTGACCCTAGAGATATAATTTTTGCGCAGAATACAAATTTAACATTCCCTACGTCTATTTCATGCGAAAACAGAAAAAGTTTATTTTTTCAAACTTTCGAGAAAATCGACTTTAAAGTTTCACCAAGTTTTGGAGAGGAAAACTGCACTTAATGGCGTTTGCAGGAAGTTGCCGACACTCAAAGTCCTATAGCACCAAGACCGTTCACGGTAGGAAGTTTAAATTTGGCACAAAATAACTTCATATCGATGTGCACACGCAGTACAAATCGCAGCATTCCATCTCTAATAGTTTTCGAACAGAAGCCTATCAAAGTTTTGGATTTTTCCTACCGCTGCTTCAAAAACGTGAAATAGGTCACCCAAAACTAAAATGGCCATAGAGTTGACAATTTTGACCCTAGAGATATAATTTTTGCGCAGAATACAAATTCAACATTCCTTACGTCTATTTCATGCGAAAACAGAAAAAGTTTATTTTTTCAAACTTTCGAGAAAATCGACTTTAAAGTTTCACCAAGTTTTGGAGAGGAAAACTGCACTAAATGGCGTTTGCAGGAAGTTGCCGACACTAAAAGTGCTCTAGCACCCAGACCGTTCACTGTAGGAAGTTGAAATTTGGAACAAAATCACTTCATATCGATGTGCATAAGCAGTACAAATTGCAGCATTCCATTTTTAATAGTTTTCGAACAGAAGCCTGTCAAAGTTTTGGCTTTTTTCTAACGCTGCTTCAAAAACGTGAAATAGGTCACCCAAAACTAAAATGGCCATAGCGTCGCCAATTTTGACCCTAGAGATATAATGTTTGCGCAGAATACAAATTCAACATTCCTTACGTCTATTTCATGCGAAAACAGAAAAAGTTTATTTTTTCAAACTTTCGAGAAAATCGACTTTAAAGTTTCACCAAGTTTTGGAGAGGAAAACTGCACTAAATGGCGTTTGCAGGAAGTTGCCGACACTAAAAGTGCTCTAACACCCAGACCGTTCACGGTAGGAAGTGTAAATTTGGCACAAAATAACTTCATATCGATGTGCACACGCAGTACAAATCGCAGCATTCCATCTCTAATAGTTTTCGAACAGAAGCCTGTCAAAGTTTTGACTTTTTCCTACCGCTGCATCAAAAACGTGAAATAGGTCACCCAAAACTAAATTGGCCATAGCGTCGTTAATTTTGACCCTAGAGATATAATTTTTGCGCAGAATACAAATTTAACATTCGCTACGTCTATTTCATGCGAAAACAGAAAAAGTTTATTTTTTCAAACTTTCGAGAAAATCGGCTTTAAAGTTTCACCAAGTTTTGGAGAGGAAAACTGCACTTAATGGCGTTTGCAGGAAGTTGCCGACACTAAAAGTCCTATAGCACCAAGACCGTTCACGGTAGGAAGTTTAAATTTGGCACAAAATAACTTCATATCGATGTGCACACGCAGTACAAATCGCAGCATTCCATCTCTAATAGTTTTCGAACAGAAGCCTATCAAAGTTTTGGATTTTTCCTACCGCTGCTTCAAAAACGTGAAATAGGTCACCTAAAACTAAAATGGCCATAGAGTTGCCAATTTTGACCCTAGAGATATAATTTTTGCGCAGAATACAAATTTAACATTCCCTACGTCTATTTCTTGCGAAAACAGAAAAAGTTTATTTTTTCAAACTTTCGAGAAAATCGACTTTAAAGTTTCACCAAGTTTTAAAGAGAAAAACTGCACTTAATGGCGTTTGCAGGAAGTTACCGACACTAAAAGTGCTCTAACACCCAGACCGTTCACGATCGGAAGTTGAGATTTGGAACAAAATAACTTCATATCGATGTGCACACACAGTACAAATTGCAGCATTCCATGTCTAATAGTTTTGGAACAGAAGCCTGTCAAAGTTTTGGCTTTTTTCTAACGCTGCTTCAAAAACGTGAAATAGGTCACCCAAAACTAAAATGGCCATAGCGTCGCGAATTTTGACCCTAGAGATATAATTTTTGCGCAGAATACAAATTCAACATTCCTTACGTCTATTTCATGCGAAAACAGAAAAAGTTTATTTTTTCAAACTTTCGAGAAAATCGACTTTAAAGTTTCACCAAGTTTTAAAGAGAAAAACTGCACTTAATGGCGTTTGCAGGAAGTTACCGACACTAAAAGTGCTCTAACACCCAGACCGTTCACGATCGGAAGTTGAGATTTGGAACAAAATAACTTCATATCGATGTGCACACACAGTACAAATTGCAGCATTCCATCTCTAATAGTTTTGGAACAGAAGCCTGTCAAAGTTTTGGCTTTTTTCTAACGCTGCTTCAAAAACATGAAATAGGTCACCCAAAACTAAAATGGCCATAGCGTCGCCAATTTTGACCCTAGAGATATAATTTTTGCGCAGAATACAAATTCAACATTCCTTACGTCTATTTCATGCGAAAACAGAAAAAGTTTATTTTTTCAAACTTTCGAGAAAATCGACTTTAAAGTTTCACCAAGTTTTGGAGAGGAAAACTGCACTAAATGGCGTTTGCAGGAAGTTGCCGACACTAAAAGTGCTCTAGACCGTTCACTGTAGGAAGTTGAAATTTGGAACAAAATAACTTCATATCGATGTGCATAAGCAGTACAAATTGCAGCATTCCATTTTTAATAGTTTTCGAACAGAAGCCTGTCAAAGTTTTGACTTTTTCCTACCGCTGCTTCAAAAACGTGAAATAGGTCACCCAAAACTAAAATGGCCATAGCGTCGCCAATTTTGACCCTAGAGATATAATTTTTGCGCAGAATACAAATTTAACATTCCCTACGTCTATTTCATGCGAAAACAGAAAAAGTTTATTTTTTCAAACTTTCGAGAAAATCGACTTTAAAGTTTTGGAGAGGAAAACTGCATTAAACGGTGTTTGCAGAAAGTTGCCGACACTAAAAGTGCTCTAGCACCCAGACCGTTCACGGTAGGAAGTTGCAATTTGGCACAAAAAAACTTCATATCGATGTGCACACGCAGTACAAATCGCAGCATTCCATCTCTAATAGTTTTCGAACAGAAGCCTATCAAAGTTTTGGATTTTTCCTACCGCTGCTTCAAAAACGTGAAATAGGTCACCCAAAACTAAAATGGCCATAGCGTTGCCAATTGTGACCCTAGAGATATAATTTTTGCGCAGAATACAAATTTAACATTCCCTACGTCTATTTCATGCGAAAACAGAAAAAGTTTATTTTTTCAAACTTTCGTGAAAATCGACTTTAAAGTATCACCAAGTTTTAGAGAGGAAAACTGCATTAAACGGCGTTTGCAGGAAGTTGCCGACACTAAAAGTGCTCTAGCACCCATACCTACCGTTCACGGTAGGAAGTTGACATTTGGCACAAAATAACTTCATATCGATATGCACACGCAGTACACATTGCAGCATTCCATCTCTAATAGTTTTCGAACAGAAGCCTGTCAAAGTTTTGGCTTTTTCCTACCGCTGCTTCAAAAACGTGAAATTGGTCACCCAAAACTAAAATGGCCATAGCGTCGCCAATTTTGACCCTAGAGATATAATTTTTGAGCAGAATACAAATTTAACATTCCCTACGTCTATTTCATGCGAAAACAGAAAAAGTATATTTTTTCAAACTTTCGAGAAAATCGACTTTAAAGTTTTACCAAGTTTTGGAGAGGAAAACTGCACTAAATGGCGTTTGCAGGAAGTTGTCGACACTAAAAGTGCTCTAACACCCAGACCGTTCACGGTAGGAAGTTTAAATTTGGCACAAAATAACTTCATATCGATGTGCACACGCAGTACAAATCGCAGCATTCCATCTCTAATAGTTTTCGAACAGAAGCCTGTCAAAGTTTTGACTTTTTCCTACCGCTGCATCAAAAACGTGAAATAGGTCACCCAAAACTAAATTGGCCATAGCGTCGTTAATTTTGACCCTAGAGATATAATTTTTGCGCAGAATACAAATTTAACATTCCCTACGTCTATTTCATGCGAAAACAGAAAAAGTTTATTTTTTCAAACTTTCGAGAAAATCGACTTTAAAGTTTCACCAAGTTTTGGAGAGGAAAACTGCACTTAATGGCGTTTGCAGGAAGTTGCCGACACTCAAAGTCCTATAGCACCAAGACCGTTCACGGTAGGAAGTTTAAATTTGGCACAAAATAACTTCATATCGATGTGCACACGCAGTACAAATCGCAGCATTCCATCTCTAATAGTTTTCGAACAGAAGCCTATCAAAGTTTTGGATTTTTCCTACCGCTGCTTCAAAAACGTGAAATAGGTCACCCAAAACTAAAATGGCCATAGAGTTGACAATTTTGACCCTAGAGATATAATTTTTGCGCAGAATACAAATTCAACATTCCTTACGTCTATTTCATGCGAAAACAGAAAAAGTTTATTTTTTCAAACTTTCGAGAAAATCGACTTTAAAGTTTCACCAAGTTTTGGAGAGGAAAACTGCACTAAATGGCGTTTGCAGGAAGTTGCCGACACTAAAAGTGCTCTAGCACCCAGACCGTTCACTGTAGGAAGTTGAAATTTGGAACAAAATCACTTCATATCGATGTGCATAAGCAGTACAAATTGCAGCATTCCATTTTTAATAGTTTTCGAACAGAAGCCTGTCAAAGTTTTGGCTTTTTTCTAACGCTGCTTCAAAAACGTGAAATAGGTCACCCAAAACTAAAATGGCCATAGCGTCGCCAATTTTGACCCTAGAGATATAATGTTTGCGCAGAATACAAATTCAACATTCCTTACGTCTATTTCATGCGAAAACAGAAAAAGTTTATTTTTTCAAACTTTCGAGAAAATCGACTTTAAAGTTTCACCAAGTTTTGGAGAGGAAAACTGCACTAAATGGCGTTTGCAGGAAGTTGCCGACACTAAAAGTGCTCTAACACCCAGACCGTTCACGGTAGGACGTTTAAATTTGGCACAAAGTAACTTCATATCGATGTGCACACGCAGTACAAATCGCAGCATTCCATCTCTAATAGTTTTCGAACAGAAGCCTGTCAAAGTTTTGACTTTTTCCTACCGCTGCATCAAAAACGTGAAATAGGTCACCCAAAACTAAATTGGCCATAGCGTCGTTAATTTTGACCCTAGAGATATAATTTTTGCGCAGAATACAAATTTAACATTCCCTACGTCTATTTCATGCGAAAACAGAAAAAGTTTATTTTTTCAAACTTTCGAGAAAATCGACTTTAAAGTTTCACCAAGTTTTGGAGAGGAAAACTGCACTTAATGGCGTTTGTAGGAAGTTGCCGACACTAAAAGTCCTATAGCACCAAGACCGTTTACGGTAGGAAGTTTAAATTTGGCACAAAATAACTTCATATCGATGTGCACACGCAGTACAAACCGCAGCATTCCATCTCTAATAGTTTTCGAACAGAAGCCTGTCAAAGTTTTGACTTTTTCCTACCGCTGCTTCAAAAACGTGAAATAGGTCACCCAAAACTAAAATGGCCATAGCGTCGTTAATTTTGACCCTAGAGATATAATTTTTGCGCAGAATACAAATTTAACATTCCCTACGTCTATTTCATGCGAAAACAGAAAAAGTTTATTTTTTCAAACTTTCGAGAAAATCGACTTTAAAGTTTTGGAGAGGAAAACTGCATTAAACGGTGTTTGCAGAAAGTTGCCGACACTAATAGTGCTCTAGCACCCAGACCGTTCACGGTAGGAAGTTGCAATTTGGCACAAAATAACTTCATATCGATGTGCACACACAGTACAAATTGCAGCATTCCATCTCTAATAGTTTTCGAACAGAAGCCTGTCAAAGTTTTGACTTTTTCCTACCGCTGCATCAAAAACGTGAAATAGGTCACCCAAAACTAAATTGGCCATAGCGTCGTTAATTTTGACCCTAGAGATATAATTTTTGCGCAGAATACAAATTTAACATTCCCTACGTCTATTTCTTGCGAAAACAGAAAAAGTTTATTTTTTCAAACTTTCGAGAAAATTGACTTTAAAGTTTCACCAAGTTTTGGAGAGGAAAACTGCACTTAATGGCGTTTGCAGGAAGTTGCCGACACTAAAAGTCCTATAGCACCAAGACCGTTCACGGTAGGAAGTTTAAATTTGGCACAAAATAACTTCATATCGATGTGCACACGCAGTACAAATCGCAGCATTCCATCTCTAATAGTTTTCGAACAGAAGCCTATCAAAGTTTTGGATTTTTCCTACCGCTGCTTCAAAAACGTGAAATAGGTCACCCAAAACTAAAATGGCCATAGAGTTGACAATTTTGACCCTAGAGATATAATTTTTGCGCAGAATACAAATTCAACATTCCTTACGTCTATTTCATGCGAAAACAGAAAAAGTTTATTTTTTCAAACTTTCGAGAAAATCGACTTTAAAGTTTCACCAAGTTTTGGAGAGGAAAACTGCACTAAATGGCGTTTGCAGGAAGTTGCCGACACTAAAAGTGCTCTAGCACCCAGACCGTTCACTGTAGGAAGTTGAAATTTGGAACAAAATCACTTCATATCGATGTGCATAAGCAGTACAAATTGCAGCATTCCATTTTTAATAGTTTTCGAACAGAAGCCTGTCAAAGTTTTGGCTTTTTTCTAACGCTGCTTCAAAAACGTGAAATAGGTCACCCAAAACTAAAATGGCCATAGCGTCGCCAATTTTGACCCTAGAGATATAATGTTTGCGCAGAATACAAATTCAACATTCCTTACGTCTATTTCATGCGAAAACAGAAAAAGTTTATTTTTTCAAACTTTCGAGAAAATCGACTTTAAAGTTTCACCAAGTTTTGGAGAGGAAAACTGCACTAAATGGCGTTTGCAGGAAGTTGCCGACACTAAAAGTGCTCTAACACCCAGACCGTTCACGGTAGGAAGTTTAAATTTGGCACAAAGTAACTTCATATCGATGTGCACACGCAGTACAAATCGCAGCATTCCATCTCTAATAGTTTTCGAACAGAAGCCTGTCAAAGTTTTGACTTTTTCCTACCGCTGCATCAAAAACGTGAAATAGGTCACCCAAAACTAAATTGGCCATAGCGTCGTTAATTTTGACCCTAGAGATATAATTTTTGCGCAGAATACAAATTTAACATTCCCTACGTCTATTTCATGCGAAAACAGAAAAAGTTTATTTTTTCAAACTTTCGAGAAAATCGACTTTAAAGTTTCACCAAGTTTTGGAGAGGAAAACTGCACTTAATGGCGTTTGTAGGAAGTTGCCGACACTAAAAGTCCTATAGCACCAAGACCGTTCACGGTAGGAAGTTTAAATTTGGCACAAAATAACTTCATATCGATGTGCACACGCAGTACAAACCGCAGCATTCCATCTCTAATAGTTTTCGAACAGAAGCCTGTCAAAGTTTTGACTTTTTCCTACCGCTGCTTCAAAAACGTGAAATAGGTCACCCAAAACTAAAATGGCCATAGCGTCGTTAATTTTGACCCTAGAGATATAATTTTTGCGCAGAATACAAATTTAACATTCCCTACGTCTATTTCATGCGAAAACAGAAAAAGTTTATTTTTTCAAACTTTCGAGAAAATCGACTTTAAAGTTTTGGAGAGGAAAACTGCATTAAACGGTGTTTGCAGAAAGTTGCCGACACTAATAGTGCTCTAGCACCCAGACCGTTCACGGTAGGAAGTTGCAATTTGGCACAAAATAACTTCATATCGATGTGCACACACAGTACAAATTGCAGCATTCCATCTCTAATAGTTTTCGAACAGAAGCCTGTCAAAGTTTTGACTTTTTCCTACCGCTGCATCAAAAACGTGAAATAGGTCACCCAAAACTAAATTGGCCATAGCGTCGTTAATTTTGACCCTAGAGATATAATTTTTGCGCAGAATACAAATTTAACATTCCCTACGTCTATTTCTTGCGAAAACAGAAAAAGTTTATTTTTTCAAACTTTCGAGAAAATTGACTTTAAAGTTTCACCAAGTTTTGGAGAGGAAAACTGCACTTAATGGCGTTTGCAGGAAGTTGCCGACACTAAAAGTCCTATAGCACCAAGACCGTTCACGGTAGGAAGTTTAAATTTGGCACAAAATAACTTCATATCGATGTGCACACGCAGTACAAATCGCAGCATTCCATCTCTAATAGTTTTCGAACAGAAGCCTATCAAAGTTTTGGATTTTTCCTACCGCTGCTTCAAAAACGTGAAATAGGTCACCCAAAACTAAAATGGCCATAGCGTTGCCAATTGTGACCCTAGAGATATAATTTTTGCGCAGAATACAAATTTAACATTCCCTACGTCTATTTCATGCGAAAACAGAAAAAGTTTATTTTTTCAAACTTTCGAGAAAATCGACTTTAAAGTTTCACCAAGTTTTGGAGAGGAAAACTGCACTAAATGGCGTTTGCAGGAAGTTGCCGACACTAAAAGTGCTCTAACACCCAGACCGTTCACGGTAGGAAGTTTAAATTTGGCACAAAATAACTTCATATCGATGTGCACACGCAGTACAAATCGCAGCATTCCATCTCTAATAATTTTCGAACAGAAGCCTGTCAAAGTTTTGACTTTTTCCTACCGCTGCATCAAAAACCTGAAATAGGTCACCCAAAACTAAATTGGCCATAGCGTCGTTAATTTTGACCCTAGAGATATAATTTTTGCGCAGAATACAAATTTAACATTCCCTACGTCTATTTCATGCGAAAACAGAAAAAGTTTATTTTTTCAAACTTTCGAGAAAATTGACTTTAAAGTTTCACCAAGTTTTGGAGAGGAAAACTGCACTTAATGGCGTTTGCAGGAAGTTGCCGACACTAAAAGTGCTCTAACACCCAGACCGTTCACGATCGGAAGTTGAGATTTGGAACAAAATAACTTCATATCGATGTGCACACACAGTACAAATTGCAGCATTCCATCTCTAATAGTTTTCGAACAGAAGCCTGTCAAAGTTTTGGCTTTTTTCTAACGCTGCTTCAAAAACGTGAAATAGGTCACCCAAAACTAAAATGGCCATAGCGTCGCCAATTTTGACCCTAGAGATATAATTTTTGCGCAGAATACAAATTCAACATTCCTTACGTCTATTTCATGCGAAAACAGAAAAAGTTTATTTTTTCAAACTTTCGAGAAAATCGACTTTAAAGTTTCACCAAGTTTTGGAGAGGAAAACTGCACTAAATGGCGTTTGCAGGAAGTTGCCGACACTAAAAGTGCTCTAACACCCAGACCGTTCACGGTAGGAAGTTTAAATTTGGCACAAAATAACTTCATATCGATGTGCACACGCAGTACAAATCGCAGCATTCCATCTCTAATAGTTTTCGAACAGAAGCCTGTCAAAGTTTGACTTTTTCCTACCGCTGCATCAAAAACGTGAAATAGGTCACCCAAAACTAAATTGGCCATAGCGTCGTTAATTTTGACCCTAGAGATAAAATTTTTGCGCAGAATACAAATTTAACATTCCCTACGTCTATTTCATGCGAAAACAGAAAAAGTTTATTTTTTCAAACTTTCGAGAAAATTGACTTTAAAGTTTCACCAAGTTTTGGAGAGGAAAACTGCACTTAATGGCGTTTGCAGGAAGTTGCCGACACTAAAAGTCCTATAGCACCAAGACCGTTCACGGTAGGAAGTTTAAATTTGGCACAAAATAACTTCATATCGATGTGCACACGCAGTACAAATTGCATCATTCCATCTCTAATAGTTTTCGAACAGAAGCCTATCAAAGTTTTGGATTTTTCCTACCGCTGCTTCAAAAACGTGAAATAGGTCACCCAAAACTAAAATGGCCATAGCGTTGCCAATTGTGACCCTAGAGATATAATTTTTGCGCAGAATACAAATTTAACATTCCCTACGTCTATTTCATGCGAAAACAGAAAAAGTTTATTTTTTCAAACTTTCGAGAAAATTGACTTTAAAGTTTCACCAAGTTTTGGAGAGGAAAACTGCACTTAATGGCGTTTGCAGGAAGTTGCCGACACTAAAAGTCTTATAGCACCAAGACCGTTCACGGTAGGAAGTTTAAATTTGGCACAAAATAACTTCATATCGATGTGCACACGCAGTACAAATCGCAGCATTCCATCTCTAATAGTTTTCGAACAGAAGCCTATCAAAGTTTTGGATTTTTCCTACCGCTGCTTCAAAAACGTGAAATAGGTCACCCAAAACTAAAATGGCCATAGAGTTGCCAATTTTGACCCTAGAGATATAATTTTTGCGCAGAATACAAATTTAACATTCCCTACGTCTATTTCTTGCGAAAACAGAAAAAGTTTATTTTTTCAAACTTTCGAGAAAATCGACTTTAAAGTTTCACCAAGTTTTAAAGAGAAAAACTGCACTTAATGGCGTTTGCAGGAAGTTACCGACACTAAAAGTGCTCTAACACCCAGACCGTTCACGATCGGAAGTTGAGATTTGGAACAAAATAACTTCATATCGATGTGCACACACAGTACAAATTGCAGCATTCCATCTCTAATAGTTTTCGAACAGAAGCCTGTCAAAGTTTTGGCTTTTTCCTACCGCTGCTTCAAAAACGTGAAATAGGTCACCCAAAACTAAAATGGCCATAGCGTCGCCAATTTTGACCCTAGAGATATAATTTTTGAGCAGAATACAAATTTAACATTCCCTACGTCTATTTCATGCGAAAACAGAAAAAGTATATTTTTTCAAACTTTCGAGAAAATCGACTTTAAAGTTTCACCAAGTTTTGGAGAGGAAAACTGCACTAAATGGCGTTTGCAGGAAGTTGCCGACACTAAAAGTGCTCTAACACCCAGACCGTTCACGGTAGGAAGTTTAAATTTGGCACAAAATAACTTCATATCGATGTGCACACGCAGTACAAATCGCAGCATTCCATCTCTAATAGTTTTCGAACAGAAGCCTGTCAAAGTTTTGACTTTTTCCTACCGCTGCATCAAAAACGTGAAATAGGTCACCCAAAACTAAATTGGCCATAGCGCCGTTAATTTTGACCCTAGAGATATAATTTTTGCGCAGAATACAAATTTAACATTCCCTACGTCTATTTCATGCGAAAACAGAAAAAGTTTATTTTTTCAAACTTTCGAGAAAATTGACTTTAAAGTTTCACCAAGTTTTGGAGAGGAAAACTGCACTTAATGGCGTTTGCAGGAAGTTGCCGACACTAAAAGTCCTATAGCACCAAGACCGTTCACGGTAGGAAGTTTAAATTTGGCACAAAATAACTTCATATCGATGTGCACACGCAGTACAAATCGCAGCATTCCATCTCTAATAGTTTTCGAACAGAAGCCTATCAAAGTTTTGGATTTTTCCTACCGCTGCTTCAAAAACGTGAAATAGGTCACCCAAAACTAAAATGGCCATAGAGTTGCCAATTTTGACCCTAGAGATATAATTTTTGCGCAGAATACAAATTTAACATTCCCTACGTCTATTTCATGCGAAAACAGAAAAAGTTTATTTTTTCAAACTTTCGAGAAAATCGACTTTAAAGTTTCACCAAGTTTTGGAGAGGAAAACTGCACTAAATGGCGTTTGCAGGAAGTTGCCGACACTAAAAGTGCTCTAACACCCAGACCGTTCACGGTAGGAAGTTTAAATTTGGCACAAAATAACTTCATATCGATGTGCACACGCAGTACAAATCGCAGCATTCCATCTCTAATAGTTTTCGAACAGAAGCCTGTCAAAGTTTGACTTTTTCCTACCGCTGCATCAAAAACGTGAAATAGGTCACCCAAAACTAAATTGGCCATAGCGTCGTTAATTTTGACCCTAGAGATAAAATTTTTGCGCAGAATACAAATTTAACATTCCCTACGTCTATTTCATGCGAAAACAGAAAAAGTTTATTTTTTCAAACTTTCGAGAAAATTGACTTTAAAGTTTCACCAAGTTTTGGAGAGGAAAACTGCACTTAATGGCGTTTGCAGGAAGTTGCCGACACTAAAAGTCCTATAGCACCAAGACCGTTCACGGTAGGAAGTTTAAATTTGGCACAAAATAACTTCATATCGATGTGCACACGCAGTACAAATTGCATCATTCCATCTCTAATAGTTTTCGAACAGAAGCCTATCAAAGTTTTGGATTTTTCCTACCGCTGCTTCAAAAACGTGAAATAGGTCACCCAAAACTAAAATGGCCATAGCGTTGCCAATTGTGACCCTAGAGATATAATTTTTGCGCAGAATACAAATTTAACATTCCCTACGTCTATTTCATGCGAAAACAGAAAAAGTTTATTTTTTCAAACTTTCGAGAAAATTGACTTTAAAGTTTCACCAAGTTTTGGAGAGGAAAACTGCACTTAATGGCGTTTGCAGGAAGTTGCCGACACTAAAAGTCTTATAGCACCAAGACCGTTCACGGTAGGAAGTTTAAATTTGGCACAAAATAACTTCATTTCGATGTGCACACGCAGTACAAATCGCAGCATTCCATCTCTAATAGTTTTCGAACAGAAGCCTATCAAAGTTTTGGATTTTTCCTACCGCTGCTTCAAAAACGTGAAATAGGTCACCCAAAACTAAAATGGCCATAGCGTTGCCAATTGTGACCCTAGAGATATAATTTTTGCGCAGAATACAAATTTAACATTCCCTACGTCTATTTCATGCGAAAACAGAAAAAGTTTATTTTTTCAAACTTTCGAGAAAATCGACTTTAAAGTTTCACCAAGTTTTGGAGAGGAAAACTGCACTAAATGGCGTTTGCAGGAAGTTGCCGACACTAAAAGTGCTCTAACACCCAGACCGTTCACGGTAGGAAGTTTAAATTTGGCACAAAATAACTTCATATCGATGTGCACACGCAGTACAAATCGCAGCATTCCATCTCTAATAGTTTTCGAACAGAAGCCTGTCAAAGTTTTGACTTTTTCCTACCGCTGCATCAAAAACGTGAAATAGGTCACCCAAAACTAAATTGGCCATAGCGTCGTTAATTTTGACCCTAGAGATATAATTTTTGCGCAGAATACAAATTTAACATTCCCTACGTCTATTTCATGCGAAAACAGAAAAAGTTTATTTTTTCAAACTTTCGAGAAAATTGACTTTAAAGTTTCACCAAGTTTTGGAGAGGAAAACTGCACTTAATGGCGTTTGCAGGAAGTTGCCGACACTAAAAGTGCTCTAACACCCAGACCGTTCACGATCGGAAGTTGAGATTTGGAACAAAATAACTTCATATCGATGTGCACACACAGTACAAATTGCAGCATTCCATCTCTAATAGTTTTCGAACAGAAGCCTGTCAAAGTTTTGGCTTTTTTCTAACGCTGCTTCAAAAACGTGAAATAGGTCACCCAAAACTAAAATGGCCATAGCGTCGCCAATTTTGACCCTAGAGATATAATTTTTGCGCAGAATACAAATTCAACATTCCTTACGTCTATTTCATGCGAAAACAGAAAAAGTTTATTTTTTCAAACTTTCGAGAAAATCGACTTTAAAGTTTCACCAAGTTTTGGAGAGGAAAACTGCACTAAATGGCGTTTGCAGGAAGTTGCCGACACTAAAAGTGCTCTAACACCCAGACCGTTCACGGTAGGAAGTTTAAATTTGGCACAAAATAACTTCATATCGATGTGCACACGCAGTACAAATCGCAGCATTCCATCTCTAATAGTTTTCGAACAGAAGCCTGTCAAAGTTTGACTTTTTCCTACCGCTGCATCAAAAACGTGAAATAGGTCACCCAAAACTAAATTGGCCATAGCGTCGTTAATTTTGACCCTAGAGATAAAATTTTTGCGCAGAATACAAATTTAACATTCCCTACGTCTATTTCATGCGAAAACAGAAAAAGTTTATTTTTTCAAACTTTCGAGAAAATTGACTTTAAAGTTTCACCAAGTTTTGGAGAGGAAAACTGCACTTAATGGCGTTTGCAGGAAGTTGCCGACACTAAAAGTCCTATAGCACCAAGACCGTTCACGGTAGGAAGTTTAAATTTGGCACAAAATAACTTCATATCGATGTGCACACGCAGTACAAATTGCATCATTCCATCTCTAATAGTTTTCGAACAGAAGCCTATCAAAGTTTTGGATTTTTCCTACCGCTGCTTCAAAAACGTGAAATAGGTCACCCAAAACTAAAATGGCCATAGCGTTGCCAATTGTGACCCTAGAGATATAATTTTTGCGCAGAATACAAATTTAACATTCCCTACGTCTATTTCATGCGAAAACAGAAAAAGTTTATTTTTTCAAACTTTCGAGAAAATTGACTTTAAAGTTTCACCAAGTTTTGGAGAGGAAAACTGCACTTAATGGCGTTTGCAGGAAGTTGCCGACACTAAAAGTCTTATAGCACCAAGACCGTTCACGGTAGGAAGTTTAAATTTGGCACAAAATAACTTCATATCGATGTGCACACGCAGTACAAATCGCAGCATTCCATCTCTAATAGTTTTCGAACAGAAGCCTATCAAAGTTTTGGATTTTTCCTACCGCTGCTTCAAAAACGTGAAATAGGTCACCCAAAACTAAAATGGCCATAGAGTTGCCAATTTTGACCCTAGAGATATAATTTTTGCGCAGAATACAAATTTAACATTCCCTACGTCTATTTCTTGCGAAAACAGAAAAAGTTTATTTTTTCAAACTTTCGAGAAAATCGACTTTAAAGTTTCACCAAGTTTTAAAGAGAAAAACTGCACTTAATGGCGTTTGCAGGAAGTTACCGACACTAAAAGTGCTCTAACACCCAGACCGTTCACGATCGGAAGTTGAGATTTGGAACAAAATAACTTCATATCGATGTGCACACACAGTACAAATTGCAGCATTCCATCTCTAATAGTTTTCGAACAGAAGCCTGTCAAAGTTTTGGCTTTTTCCTACCGCTGCTTCAAAAACGTGAAATAGGTCACCCAAAACTAAAATGGCCATAGCGTCGCCAATTTTGACCCTAGAGATATAATTTTTGAGCAGAATACAAATTTAACATTCCCTACGTCTATTTCATGCGAAAACAGAAAAAGTATATTTTTTCAAACTTTCGAGAAAATCGACTTTAAAGTTTCACCAAGTTTTGGAGAGGAAAACTGCACTAAATGGCGTTTGCAGGAAGTTGCCGACACTAAAAGTGCTCTAACACCCAGACCGTTCACGGTAGGAAGTTTAAATTTGGCACAAAATAACTTCATATCGATGTGCACACGCAGTACAAATCGCAGCATTCCATCTCTAATAGTTTTCGAACAGAAGCCTGTCAAAGTTTTGACTTTTTCCTACCGCTGCATCAAAAACGTGAAATAGGTCACCCAAAACTAAATTGGCCATAGCGCCGTTAATTTTGACCCTAGAGATATAATTTTTGCGCAGAATACAAATTTAACATTCCCTACGTCTATTTCATGCGAAAACAGAAAAAGTATATTTTTTCAAACTTTCGAGAAAATTGACTTTAAAGTTTCACCAAGTTTTGGAGAGGAAAACTGCACTTAATGGCGTTTGCAGGAAGTTGCCGACACTAAAAGTCCTATAGCACCAAGACCGTTCACGGTAGGAAGTTTAAATTTGGCACAAAATAACTTCATATCGATGTGCACACGCAGTACAAATCGCAGCATTCCATCTCTAATAGTTTTCGAACAGAAGCCTATCAAAGTTTTGGATTTTTCCTACCTCTGCTTCAAAAACGTGAAATAGGTCACCCAAAACTAAAATGGCCATAGAGTTGCCAATTTTGACCCTAGAGATATAATTTTTGCGCAGAATACAAATTTAACATTCCCTACGTCTATTTCATGCGAAAACAGAAAAAGTTTATTTTTTCAAACTTTCGTGAAAATCGACTTTAAAGTTTCACCAAGTTTTAGAGAGGAAAACTGCATTAAACGGCGTTTGCAGGAAGTTGCCGACACTAAAAGTGCTCTAGCACCCATACCGTTCACGGTAGGAAGTTGACATTTGGCACAAAATAACTTCATATCGATATGCACACGCAGTACACATTGCAGCATTCCATCTCTAATAGTTTTCGAACAGAAGCCTATCAAAGTTTTGGATTTTTCCTACCGCTGCTTCAAAAACGTGAAATAGGTCACCCAAAACTAAAATGGCCATAGAGTTGCCAATTTTGACCCTAGAGATATAATTTTTGCGCAGAATACAAATTTAACATTCCCTACGTCTATTTCTTGCGAAAACAGAAAAAGTTTATTTTTTCAAACTTTCGAGAAAATCGACTTTAAAGTTTCACCAAGTTTTAAAGAGAAAAACTGCACTTAATGGCGTTTGCAGGAAGTTACCGACACTAAAAGTGCTCTAACACCCAGACCGTTCATGATCGGAAGTTGAGATTTGGAACAAAATAACTTCATATCGATGTGCACACACAGTACAAATTGCAGCATTCCATCTCTAATAGTTTTCGAACAGAAGCCTGTCAAAGTTTTGGCTTTTTTCTAACGCTGCTTCAAAAACGTGAAATAGGTCACCCAAAACTAAAATGGCCATAACGTCGCCAATTTTGACCCTAGAGATATAATTTTTGCGCAGAATACAAATTCAACATTCCTTACGTCTATTTCATGCGAAAACAGAAAAAGTTTATTTTTTCAAACTTTCGAGAAAATCGACTTTAAAGTTTCACCAAGTTTTGGAGAGGAAAACTGCACTAAATGGCGTTTGCAGGAAGTTGCCGACACTAAAAGTGCTCTAGCACCCAGACCGTTCACTGTAGGAAGTTGAAATTTGGAACGAAATAACTTCATATCGATGTGCATAAGCAGTACAAAATGCAGCATTCCATTTTTAATAGTTTTCGAACAGAAGCCTGTCAAAGTTTTGACTTTTTCCTACCGCTGCTTCAAAAACGTGAAATAGGTCACCCAAAACTAAAATGGCCATAGCGTCGCCAATTTTGACCCTAGAGATATAATTTTTGCGCAGAATACAAATTTAATATTCCCTACGTCTATTTCATGCGAAAACAGAAAAAGTTTATTTTTTCAAACTTTCGAGAAAATCGACTTTAAAGTTTTGGAGAGGAAAACTGCATTAAACGGTGTTTGCAGAAAGTTGCCGACACTAAAAGTGCTCTAGCACCCAGACCGTTCACGGTAGGAAGTTGCAATTTGGCACAAAATAACTTCATATCGATGTGCACACGCAGTACAAATCGCAGCATTCCATCTCTAATAGTTTTCGAACAGAAGCCTATCAAAGTTTTGGATTTTTCCTACCGCTGCTTCAAAAACGTGAAATAGGTCACCCAAAACTAAAATGGCCATAGCGTTGCCAATTGTGACCCTAGAGATATAATTTTTGCTCAGAATACAAATTTAACATTCCCTACGTCTATTTCATGCGAAAACAGAAAAAGTTTATTTTTTGAAACTTTCGAGAAAATTGACTTTAAAGTTTCACCAAGTTTTGGAGAGGAAAACTGCACTTAATGGCGTTTGCAGGAAGTTGCCGACACTAAAAGTCCTATAGCACCAAGACCGTTCACGGTAGGAAGTTTAAATTTGGCACAAAATAACTTCATATCGATGTGCACACGCAGTACAAATCGCAGCATCCCATCTCTAATAGTTTTCGAACAGAAGCCTATCAAAGTTTTGGATTTTGAAGTTTTGTATTCTGCGCAAAAATTATATCTCTAGGGTCAAAATTGGCGACGCTATGGCCATTTTAGTTTTGGGTGACCTATTTCACGTTTTTGAAGCAGCGGTAGGAAAAATCCAAAACTTTGACAGGCTTCTGTTCCAAAACTATTAGAGATGGAATGCTGCAATTTGTACTGTGTGTGCACATCGATATGAAGTTATTTTGTTCCAAATCTCAACTTCCGATCGTGAACGGTCTGGGTGTTAGAGCACTTTTAGTGTCGGTAACTTCCTGCAAACGCCATTAAGTGCAGTTTTTCTCTTTAAAACTTGGTGAAACTTTAAAGTCGATTTTCTCGAAAGTTTGAAAAAATAAACTTTTTCTGTTTTCGCAAGAAATAGACGTAGGGAATGTTAAATTTGTATTCTGCGCAAAAATTATATCTCTAGGGTCAAAATTGGCAACTCTATGGCCATTTTAGTTTTAGGTGACCTATTTCACGTTTTTGAAGCAGCGGTAGGAAAAATCCAAAACTTTGATAGGCTTCTGTTCGAAAACTATTAGAGATGGAATGCTGCGATTTGTACTGCGTGTGCACATCGATATGAAGTTATTTTGTGCCAAATTTAAACTTCCTACCGTGAACGGTCTTTGTGCTATAGGACTTTTAGTGTCGGAAACTTCCTGCAAACGCCATTAAGTGCAGTTTTCCTCTCCAAAACTTGGTGAAACTTTAAAGTCGATTTTCTCGAAAGTTTGAAAAAATAAACTTTTTCTGTTTTCGCATGAAATAGACGTAGGGAATGTTAAATTTGTATTCTGCGCAAAAATTATATCTCTAGGGTCAAAATTAACGACGCTATGGCCAATTTAGTTTTGGGTGACCTATTTCACGTTTTTGATGCAGCGGTAGGAAAAAGTCAAAACTTTGACAGGCTTCTGTTCGAAAACTATTAGAGATGGAATGCTGCGATTTGTACTGCGTGTGCACATCGATATGAAGTTATTTTGTGCCAAATTTAAACTTCCTACCGTGAACGGTCTGGGTGTTAGAGCACTTTTAGTGTCGGCAACTTCCTGCAAACGCCATTTAGTGCAGTTTTCCTCTCCAAAACTTGGTGAAACTTTAAAGTCGATTTTCTCGAAAGTTTGAAAAAATATACTTTTTCTGTTTTCGCATGAAATAGACGTAGGGAATGTTAAATTTGTATTCTGCTCAAAAATTATATACTAAAATGGCCATAGCGTCGCCAATTTTGACCCTAGAGATATAATTTTTGCGCAGAATACAAATTCAACATTCCTTACGTCTATTTCTTGCGAAAACAGAAAAAGTTTATTTTTTCAAACTTTCGAGAAAATCGACTTTAAAGTTTCAGCAAGTTTTAAAGAGAAAAACTGCACTTAATGGCGTTTGCAGGAAGTTGCCGACACTAAAAGTCCTATAGCACGAAGACCGTTCACGGTAGGAAGTTTAAATTTGGCACAAAATAACTTCATATCGATGTGCTTAAGCAGTACAAATTGCAGCATTCCATTTTTAATAGTTTTCGAACAGAAGCCTGTCAAAGTTTTGACTTTTTCCTACCGCTTCTTCAAAAACGTGAAATAGGTCACCCAAAACTAAAATGGCCATAGCGTCGCCAATTTTGACCCTAGAGATATAATTTTTGCGCAGAATACAAATTTAACATTCCCTACGTCTATTTCATGCGAAAACAGAAAAAGTTTATTTTTTCAAACTTTCGAGAAAATCGACTTTAAAGTTTTGGAGAGGAAAACTGCATTAAACGGTGTTTACAGAAAGTTGCCGACACTAAAAGTGCTCTAGCACCAGACCGTTCACGGTAGGAAGTTGCAATTTGGCACAAAAAAACTTCATATCGATGTGCACACGCAGTACAAATCGCAGCATTCCATCTCTAATAGTTTTCGAACAGAAGCCTGTCAAGGTTTTGACTTTTTCCTACCGCTGCATCAAAAACGTGAAATAGGTAACCCAAAACTAAATTGGCCATAGCGTCGTTAATTTTGACCCTAGAGATATAATTTTTGCGCAGAATACAAATTTAACATTCCCTACGTCTATTTCATGCGAAAACAGAAAAAGTTTATTTTTTCAAACTTTCGAGAAAATTGACTTTAAAGTTTCACCAAGTTTTGGAGAGGAAAACTGCACTTAATGGCGTTTGCAGGAAGTTGCCGACACTAAAAGTCCTATAGCACCAAGACCGTTCACGGTAGGAAGTTTAAATTTGGCACAAAATAACTTCATATCGATGTGCACACGCAGTACAAATCGCAGCATTCCATCTCTAATAGTTTTCGAACAGAAGCCTATCAAAGTTTTGGATTTTTCCTACCGCTGCTTCAAAAACGTGAAATAGGTCACCCAAAACTAAAATGGCCATAGCGTCGCCAATTTTGACCCTAGAGATATAATTTTTGCGCAGAATACAAATTTAACATTCCCTACGTCTATTTCATGCGAAAACAGAAAAAGTTTATTTTTTCAAACTTTCGAGAAAATCGACTTTTAAGTTTCACCAAGTTTTGGAGAGGAAAACTGCACTAAATGGCGTTTGCAGGAAGTTGCCGACACTAAAAGTGCTCTAGCACCCAGACCGTTCACTGTAGGAAGTTGAAATTTGGAACGAAATAACTTCATATCGATGTGCATAAGCAGTACAAATTGCAGCATTCCATTTTTAATAGTTTTCGAACAGAAGCCTGTCAAAGTTTTGACTTTTTCCTACCGCTGCTTCAAAAACGTGAAATAGGTCACCCAAAACTAAAATGGCCATAGCGTCGCCAATTTTGACCCTAGAGATATAATTTTTGCGCAGAATACAAATTTAATATTCCCTACGTCTATTTCATGCGAAAACAGAAAAAGTTTATTTTTTCAAACTTTCGAGAAAATCGACTTTAAAGTTTTGGAGAGGAAAACTGCATTAAACGGTGTTTGCAGAAAGTTGCCGACACTAAAAGTGCTCTAGCACCCAGACCGTTCACGGTAGGAAGTTGCAATTTGGCACAAAATAACTTCATATCGATGTGCACACGCAGTACAAATCGCAGCATTCCATCTCTAATAGTTTTCGAACAGAAGCCTATCAAAGTTTTGGATTTTTCCTACCGCTGCTTCAAAAACGTGAAATAGGTCACCCAAAACTAAAATGGCCATAGCGTTGCCAATTGTGACCCTAGAGATATAATTTTTGCTCAGAATACAAATTTAACATTCCCTACGTCTATTTCATGCGAAAACAGAAAAAGTTTATTTTTTGAAACTTTCGTGAAAATCGACTTTAAAGTTTTGGAGAGGAAAACTGCATTAAACGGTGTTTGCAGAAAGTTGCCGACACTAAAAGTGCTCTAGCACCCAGACCGTTCACGGTAGGAAGTTGAAATTTGGCACAAAATAACTTCATATCGATGTGCATACGCAGTACAAATTGCAGCATTCCATTTTTAATAGTTTTCGAACAGAAGCCTGTCAAAGTTTTGACTTTTTCCTACCGCTGCTTCAAAAACGTGAAATAGGTCACCCAAAACTAAAATGGCCATAGCGTCGCCAATTTTGACCCTAGAGAAATAATTTTTGCGCAGAATACAAATTTAACATTCCCTACGTCTATTTCATGCGAAAACCGAAAAAGTTTATTTTTTCAAACTTTCGAGAAAATCGACTTTAAAGTTTCACCAAGTTTTGGAGAGGAAAACTGCACTAAATGGCGTTTGCAGGAAGTTGCCGACACTAAAAGTGCTCTAGCACCCAGACCGTTCACGATCGGAAGTTGAGATTTGGAACAAAATAACTTCATATCGATGTGCACACACAGTACAAATTGCAGCATTCCATCTCTAATAGTTTTCGAACAGAAGCCTGTCAAAGTTTTGACTTTTTTCTAACGCTGCTTCAAAAACGTGAAATAGGTCACCCAAAACTAAAATGGCCATATCGTCGCCAATTTTGACCCTAGAGATATAATTTTTGCGCAGAATACAAATTTAACATTCCCTACGTCTATTTCAGGCGGAAACAGAAAAAGTTTATTTTGTCAAACTTTAGAGAAAATCGACGTTAAAGTTTCACCAAGTTTTGGAGAGGAAAACTGCATTAAACGGCGTTTGCAGGAAGTTGCCGACAGTAAAAGTGCTCTAGCACCCAGACCGTTCACGGTAGGAAGTTGACATTTGGCACAAAATAACTTCATATCGATATGCACACGCAGTACACATTGCAGCATTCCATCTCTAATAGTTTTCGAACAGAAGCCTGTCAAAGTTTTGGCTTTTTCCTACCGCTGCATCAAAAACGTGAAATAGGTCACCCAAAACTAAAATGGCCATAGCGTCGCCAATTTTGACCCTAGAAATATAATTTTTCCGCAGAATACAAATTTAACATTCCCTACGTCTATTTCATGCGAAAACAGAAAAAGTTTATTTTTTCAAACTTTCGAGAAAATCGACTTTAAAGTTTCACCAAGTTTTGGAGAGGAAAACTGCACTAAATGGCGTTTGCAGGAAGTTGCCGACACTAAAAGTGCTCTAGCACCCATACCGTTCACGGTCGGAAGTTTAAATTTGGCACAAAATAACTTGATATCGATGTGCACACGCAGTACAAATCGCAGCATTCCATCTCTAATAATTGTCAAACAGAAGCCTGTCAAAGTTTTGGCTTTTCCTACCGCTGCTTCAAAAACGTGAAATAGGTCACCCAAAACTAAAAATGGCCATAGCGTCGCCAATTTTGACCCTAGAGATATAATTTTTGAGCAGAATACAAATTAAACATTCCCTACGTCTATTTCATGCGAAAACAGAAAAAGTTTATTTTTTCAAACTTTCGAGAAAATCGACTTTAAAATTTCACCAAGTTTTAGAGAGGAAAACTGCATTAAACGGCGTTTGCAGGAAGTTGCCGACACTAAAAGTGCTCTAGCACCCATACCGTTCATGGTCGGAAGTTGAAATGTGGCACAAAATAACTTCATATCGATGTGTACACGCAGTACAAATTGCAGCATTCCATCTCTGATAGTTTTTGAACAGAAGCCTGTCAAAGTTTTGGCTTTTTCCTACCGCTGCTTCAAAAACGAGAAATAGGTCACCCAAAACTAAAATGGCCATAGCGTCGCCAATTTTGACCCTAGAGATATAATTTTTGCGCAGAATACAAATTTAACATCCCCTACGTCTATTTCATGCGAAAAGAGAAAAAGTTTATTTTTCAAACTTTCGAGAAAATCGACTTTAAAGTTTCACCACGTTTTAGAGAGGAAAACTGCATTAAACGACGTTTGCAGGAAGTTGCCGACACTAAAAGTGCTCTAGCACCCATACCGTTCACGGTCGGAAGTTGAAATTTGGCACAAAATAACTTCATATCGATGTGCACACGCAGTACAAATTGCAGCATTCCATCTCTGATAGTTTTTTAACAGAAGCCTGTCAAAGTTTTGGCTTTTTCCTACCGCTGCTTCAAAAACGTGAAATAGGTCACCCAAAACTAAAATGGCCATAGCGTCGCCAATTTTGACCCTAGAGATATAATTTTTGCGCAGAATACAAATTTAACATTCCCTACGTCTATTTCATGCGAAAACAGAAAAAGTTTATTTTTTCAAACTTTCGAGAAAATCGACTTTAAAGTTTCCCCACGTTTTAGAGAGGAAAACTGCATTAAACGACGTTTGCAGGAAGTTGCCGACACTAAAAGTGCTCATGGTCGGAAGTTGAAATTTGGCACAAAATAACTAAAGTTTTGGCTTTTTCCTACCGCTGCTTCAAAAACGTGAAATAGGTCACCCAAAACTAAAATGGCCATAGCGTCGCCAATTTTGACCCTAGAGATATAATATTTGCGCAGAATACAAATTTAACATTCCCTACGTCTATTTCATGCGAAAACAGAAAACAGTTCACGTTGTTTATTAAATTTGATGCATACTTTATCGATCAACCAATATCGTTGGTGTCATGGTCGGTGATTAGGTTTTGTGTCTTTATCTGTTTTGTGTCTTTATCTGCGACACATACGGAGCTAGGCAAGATGCGAAGTTTCGTATGCGTTTAATGCAATCTCTACTGTACATTTAAGATGTATAATCTTTTCTACTCAAGAGTATTATCTTTATACAAAAATAAAAGATAAATCATGTACTTATATGCATAATGTAACCCTGTTGTCATATGTATAATTATATGTTGTATGGACCCACCCCACTAATTAATTTTATGCAAATGATTGTATTAGTCCATGCTATTTTTAGAAATCCTCTTTCTCCTTTCCTTTTTGGGTTTTTGCATGCCCATTTTTGATTAATTTTTGGTCTAGATTTGGAATTTGATGTCTTAAATTGCATTTTCTTTCAGATTTAGTGAGATAATGAGACATCTATAGGCGGAAGGCTATTTCTAAAAATAGTCGATATGTGAGCAGTCCAAGTCAACTTGTTGTTGATATCCGGTAGAGGTCTACTTTCATTTTGACTAGTTCAAAATTTACATGGTCATCATATATTGAATTTTTGTCGAGAAATCAAGTATTGGTCAGGCTTTCATTAGACATATTGGAAAGTTTTCAACGAGATTTCTGGAAAAAGTTACAGAAGATTGAATTTGGTGATTTAACATTGAAGCGGATGGCAAAAGAATTGGTGGTGTGAGTTCGTATGCAGTCTGGAGCCAACACAAAAGAACTGAGTTATCTCCCCTTCATTATTTAATTTACTGAAATTGTACTATAAGATCTCCTGTAAGCTGAAAATCGAAAAAGAGTAGGTTGATGAGATGCCACGGATAAATTAATTGTTTTCCTTTATACCCAGTACATGACGTTGTCCGTCTTTATTTTATCCAGCGGATGTGTTAGCTTCCCTAACACATCGAAAAATATATAATTAGTTCACTCGTAAAGTAGAATGGCCAAGTATTCCGAAATTGGTGCCTTGTTTTAGTGATAGGTGTTATACATATAGTGTTATAGTTAATGGAATCGGTTTAAGGATGGTGAAAGGAGTTATCTCCCATTATTACTTAATGTCAAGAAACTTGTTTGTTCCCATTTCGCAACGTTTCACTTAAAATATCTTACAAATTTTAAGGTTGTTCAATTCTGTTTGATTATTGGTTGAAGTGTGAGCATCCAATATGATCATGATTATTTCCATTTTAAGTCCAGATAATTAAGTCCAGAAGTAAAGTCAGTAAGGGTATGACACGAGGCCCTATAAAGTAAAGGTTCTCAGTCTTGGAGACAGTAGGCCTATTAAGACGTGAACTTTTTTCTCTAGTTATAAATCTTCTTTCATCATATAGTTCTCTGTATAAGGGTAAGTGGTTTTCTCACGTGCTGACACTGAGAACTGAATTCATAAATTGTATGTTCATCTTTTTAGTGTATCTTTAAAATGAGATTTGGACATTGAATTCTTAGTTTGGAAGCTTTTGAGGATCTGATACAAACGTTGATCCCAAGCAGCAACTATTTTGCGTTTCAGTTCCTGTTCAGTCAGTTTGTCCCATGAATCTCTACTGCCATCATCCATTGAATTACAGTCTTCGGATTGAGGCAGCTTTCTTGTGAATAAGGGTTTGGTAGGGCTTTCCTGGGTGTGAATCGTCCTGGTGTGATGTACCCGGGTGTGAAATGTCTCGGGTGGTAGTTTTCCTAGGTGGAATTTGTCCTGGGTACAAAGTGAAAGGTAGTGAAATGTCGCGGTGGGAAATTTTCATGGGTGGAATTTGCCCTGGGTGCAAAGTGCCCGGGTGGATATTGTCCTGAAACAAATCATCCTGGTGCGAAATGTCCTGATAGGAATTGGTCGGGCGGGAATTATCTGGGTGTGAAACTCCCTACTACCTTGACGTACTTATCTTCCAATGGTATTAATTAGTCTTGACGACAGACTTTCTAGAAACTAGTTTAAGAATTTAACTTTTATCATTGCTGCTCCAATAATGGAACATTTTTTAAAAAATATATTTTTATAATGATTTTTATTTAAATGCGAACATAAATGTGTATGTGGTAAATGACAGTCAAGGAATTTTATAATCAAAATTATCATTGCAGTTCGGTTCCTGATTTTTAAGATTTTTCTACTATATAAATTCTTTCCCTGGTGCAATAATATTGTTGTAACGGTTGTTAGTATTCCAGACCGGTTACAACTAACAGTTAATCAAGCTGTTAATAGCTCATTAAATAAATCTTACCATGGAAATGAATACCGTTATTCTTTTATCTTGATACTAGGGTCACCATGCTTTATTATGCCCAAGTTGAAACTAATGAAAACGATATTACTTCAGCAACGAGACACATGTGTCGAATTAGAAAATGAAGCGAAATTTATCCTATTGTTTGTTCATTACAAACTCAAATACAAACATCCATATCACTAAAGCGTGACATAATGACAGAATGAGATGCTCTCGTGGGATTTCTAAGACTTGCGATTTTCACCAGGGTCGAGATTTGACCACTAAGGACACACCAGATGGCCTATCGCCAATAACCTCGGACAAATGGTCACTCAAGAGAATGTATCAACTCAACATTACATTTGTATCATTTTTCAAGTTCTTCATGTTTAGCACTCATTTGCGGTTTCCTTCAAAGAGCATACACTTCAAATCTTGTTCCAGTGTACGTTAGTGGTCAAGTACACTCGAGATGTTCCAAGAAATTTTTACAAGTAGCCAAAACTATCAAAAACCAAATTTTATAGGAAACGTGGTGATCGAACAAAACATTTTTTAAATTTTTCGTTGTGGCTACTGCGAGAATATTTGTTGAAAACAGGTTCACATGTAATAATCCTCTTAAAAACAACCAGCTTGGAATTGAAGAAAATACAATACTTCTTAGATGGGTCCCTTTCTAGAATGTTTGGAGACAGGCTTCCCCTGGAATTATTTTTAATCCATTCTCTAAAATAAGAACATAATATTACCCCTAGTAGAGCCCCATAATAAAGTTGTTAACCATTTTATGTTGTGTTTCTTCTAGATTCTTAAATACTCTTGACAAATTAAAAAAAAAAAAATTGTATCTGTTTACGAGGTAAATTAAGTAATTGGAATCCGTGGACCCGATTCAACCAGCCCCTGTTGTAGTTGAGCCATTGAGCTTAATCTTTTAACGAAACGGACAGATAGCAGATATTCTCGTAGGAAAGTTCTATAATTGGTTAACATTATGACTTGGCACAGGAAGTTGAACCATTTATATACAGATTTCAAACTGTTAAATCAAAACTATTTTAACAATTTTTCTCGGATCCTTTTAAAGTCGAAACATACAGAAATAGTCATTAAAGAGGTTAAAAGTTCACGTTTTTGTCTCAAAGATCTTCCAAGTTGATCAACTTTCTCCCTAAGATACACAAAAACCAAAACAATTCTTCAAAAAGAGGGGGGTGTTTCAAGGCCTTGGCATGTTAAACTGTTACAAAGAAGATAGCAACAACTAAATCGTATACCTTAGTATTAGTGAGAATTAACGGTGTGTCTGTTTGCCAAACTAACGACTTGTAGAAAGCTAAGAGTTCTTGACTATGTCAATACATCTTATTATCATGTAGCAGTGGTATCAATAGACATAAGAGGTGTTCAAGAATTATTAGGTAACACGTTTAGTAGTCTTTCCCTGTGTAGTATTTCTCAAATATTTTTCTCTGGGAACTTGACTCAATCATACTAACTACCGTAAGTTTTTTTCTTTCGTTTTCTTACAGAACCATTGAAATTCGATTTATGGTATATTTCTCTAAATTCTTTCTGGTGGATATTGAAATCCGAAGCTCCAATCAAAGTTTTAGAATTTTATTTAATATTAAGGTTTTTTTTTGACGGTTTCAGAATAGATTGTTCATATATACTTGATAAATCTCAAAATTTCGGATTGACAATACTAAGAATTTGTGAGAAGTACCATCATTGGTGTAGAGAAAGTAAAAATATTGGTAAAGTGCGACATATAAGTGATAGCTAGAACCAAATTGAGATCGTGGCTCATTTGAGAGCAATAATTTATATAGAAAGTTTGATAGCCACCCAAATTGTTCAAAATTGCGTTTTATTTTCAAAATGGCCTTCATTTAAATAATTACGTCCGTTTGAAGTGGTCAATGAAACGAAATGAAAATTATCAATTCTTTTGCAGATCACTTGTCACATGAATAGGTCTTTTTTGTTTACGAACTCTTTGAATTATACTGAAAACAAATGAGCTGTTTTATCAACGTATGTTTTGTATCTCCCTTTTTTTGGTTGCAGAAATTCCATCTGGTTGTCCAGAATCTGCAACCATTTGGTTGACTGCAATAGTCGGTCAATTATTCTTCGATGCGACCGATCCTATATCGGGCAAATTGTGCTAAACTCATTTTCAAGGGTGGTGCTGAATTCAAGGCCTTGGTCAGGGGTTGGCTGATTCTGCCAACAGTTTAGATTTAACTGGCCCCAACAACATTCCAGTAATTTCTTGTTACAATTTAAAAATAACAAATATCATTGCTTCAGCCATAAATTGGAAAGTCAGAAATATACCCCCTCCCCCACTCATACGCGTCTGTATATGAACCTTTGCATCGTTGGTCACTTCCTAAAACAAGCTTTCCCGATGGAATATTGCGTATCTGAAAAACGTGTCTGTACCATTTGATGACCAAAGACTTACTGCTACTTGCTCTTCAGACATATATATTTAATCAAATATACTTTACATCAAAAAGGGTTTTCTATGGTGTAAAATTATGACATTCAGTATGAACAGCAATGACTTATTACTTGTAGCCTTCACAGCCTTCACAAACTAGATATGCACTTATGTGAATATAAATAAATGAATTGATGATAACAATTCGATCATGAGAATTCCACAATATATCATAATAAATATTTATACATAGATTATAATGTCTAGATATTGTAGTGAGTTTCTAATATTACGTGTAATTCATCCACATTGTTTCACGTTCAATACTAATTTTAACCAACCGTTGTCGTTTTCATCATGAATCTTCCTTCCATTGAGTTTATTACCTATCGTACTAATGATGCAGGCAAGTAATTAACAAAGTGCAATAAGGGACACCAAATTCAGAAGCTTCAATGTCTTTCCTTATTACACTTTAAAGGACGTGGATTATGCTGTATCAGTTTCTTTGACAAGCTCTTTCTGACAAAGTACAGTGAATCTAGCAATATTTTATTGTAGCTCGCAGAAAAAAAACCATTCAGATACAACAATAAGAACAACTGCTACTATTGAAGATTTATATACTCCAGTACAAAAAGTATGCATTATCTGACAAAATAACACTGATGTGGTGGGCATAGGCACCTCTAAAAAATCAAATATACGATGAATATTAACAAAGGTTTGTGGATGCGATTTTGATTAACGGAATTGTTTTGCTTGTACGGATTTGATATATATAGAAACAAACATTTGATGGATTGACTCATAAGATGTCTGAATGACTTTTGTTTGTAGTATTCAATATCATTTTCAGGCCGTCCTAACTGCGTTTTCAAGAAAATCTGGACTAAATAATGATGACATAATCGCAACTAGTCGGATGTTTTGGTCAAAGCGAAATGTTAATGATTTTTGTTAATTCAAGAGGGATAATACCTCAGATTAAGAAAATTATATATTGCCGAACACTTGAGATAAGAGTATTTTAAATCATCATGAAGAAAATAATAATTTCACATTTAAGTTATGCAGTGGGTACATTAAAATGCTTTTTCCATTTAAACTGTCGAAGGTTCATATTGTCACATCAGTTTCAAGATGACCAGATCTGGTAACACTATGTTCCTTTCCATTTTCTAATCTTTTAATATGTTTCTCGGTTTCCCTTGTGTTCAGTTTAACTGTATTTTTTTCAAATAATATGAAAAAGAACCAAATATGCTTATATTTAATTTTTGGCGTATAAAATATTGTTTATCAGTTTCATGCTTTTCGAATTGCCGTGATCTGTGACAGCAAAGTGTCATTGGTCAAATAACTTTTTTTTTTTAAATCTGATTAGGGTCAAATCTTGAGGACACAGCACATCTTTAAATATTTGGTGACTTTCAATAGAGAAATGGTGTAAATTTCATTATTTTGCATAGTTTCAGGGTAAATTCTTTGAATGAATAACAACGTCCTGTAGTCGTTTTTTCAAAATTGCAATAAATACGCGATTCTCTCATTTGTCTCGTCTTTTTGCTTTGATCGGAAAATCAGAAACCACCCCTTTGATGATATTTTTGTAACCTTTGAGCATATAGAATGTATTGAAGCTTAATCTATTTTGCAATGTTTGGCTTAACAGACAACTTTGTTTCTTTGACTTTGTTAACAGTCTGTTAGACAAACTATCATTCTGTAATCAGACTTGATTTAATAGAGATTATTTGAATGAAGGAGACTATCATAACACTAGTAATTTAATCAGCTACTCAATAATTATATTGAGTGTCTTTTTCATTATCAAATGCTATCATACGTGCCATCTTGCTCTTGTAAATTCAACGAGAATAAATTTGGATTTCCTTAATGAAATGAATGAGTTTGGGAAACCTTGTTTTTCTACGTTTTGAGTCTAGTGATTTTCAGAGGTCCTTAAAGCTAAATTTAAAATCTGTTTCATGTTCGATAATACGTACAAATATTACTGATAAGACTTCCTCGACTTAAAAGCATATTCAGATGCAAGCCTAATATTTCCAGCAAATTTATCTCCCGGTTTTTCATTGTTTTGTTCATCCGATAATATAAAAGAAATGGTTATTGTTCATTTGAAGGGCTTTAAAGGAAACACCATTATTCTCACCGAAACCTCTTTTACTTGTATGAAGACGCGACTAATTTTCATCTAAATAGCAATTGAATGGCCATTTAATGAGAATTCGGAGCTAGAAGAGTGATAAATGGTTGGAATGATTTATGTTTCTTCTAATCCCCCTTCTTCCTCTACCAAATTTACATTGACTTGACAATATCATGTTATATGGAAGCAAAACGACAGTTCACAACATGTACATTTCAGTGGAAATTGACAAAAATTAAGTTAGCAGGAAAAATAAAACAAAAACTTGTGAGAAATGAGAAAAGTTTGTGCATTAATCTTTTGTGTTTAATCTTGGTTGGTGAAAGACGACAGATTGAAGTGTCTAGGGAATTCCTCACAGATCGTTTGTTATAAACGAAGCGTTCTGATTTCTCTTCACTTTCTATCAAGACGGAACACAATCAAAATTTGTGATCGACATTCAGTAATTAGGCTGAAGCGATCCAATAAAGATATAGTGAGAATAGGCTGCACTAAATGGCTAGCTCCTATTTCATAACGACTCATAACGTTTCTTAATAACTTCTTCTATCATCTAGAGTCTTATTTGTATGATAATTTTACCTCTCATGGGAACGACTTCTGGGTCACATGTCAAATATGGAGTCATATGCAATATGATTCATTTCGATAATATGCCATAGAAGATAAAATAGGAAATTCAGTCACGTGGATAGAATTTGAACTGAAGTTTATTATATCAGAAGAAAATCCCGTTACTCAACTGTCTTTTGATTAATCTCTGCTCTATTTACAAAATTTCATGGCTGATTAGCCGATTGATTAACCTTAGCAAATCGATGTCATCTCTTATTACTGAACAACTACTGCTTCCTATTCTTCAATTGCTTCTTGATCAAATTTAGAAAGCAAAGATAAGGGAGACGGCATATTGATGGGAAAGGAAATGTCGAAGTGTTCTGTACACTAGTATAGGAAAGAGGCATTATTTCCATAATAAAATTATAACACATCTTGTAGAAGTCGGCTTTAGAACAGATCGACAATAATCACAGGACTTTAGAAAGAATTTCACTTCAATCTTCCTATTACTGATTAATATACTGATAAAAGTAAACAGTGGATTTCTCTACAAAACTCACTTAACATCGTTCATTTTTACCACAATCAACTTTGATACGATTAATACGAGTAGAGCCTTATTCAATCCAAGATTTAATTCTACTCTAAGAGAGATTTTCGGGATTTAAGACTTGGTTTGAAATGTTCTTCATATAACTTAGTGGGTATCATTTCAGTCGGTATTTTATCAGAGACAGACGTGCTTTTGTAAGAACCGAATGAACGACAGCGCAATTTCACTCTTACTTAAACAGGTTAGCAAACTGATACATGACACAATACTTAACAATATTTTAAGGTATTTGTCATAATTCAATATAAATAATAACGTCTTTTTTATTTCAGTATTACGAAAAGTGGACTTCAAATATGCAGTCTTACTCGGCTCTGGAACTTGGAAGGAGTTCTTTACAAGGTTCATCTACATCTAAACATTCGAGTACTGTGTCATCAACTATAGGTACCAGTTTATCATCAACAACGCATCCTAAATTATCATCATCGCATCACCATTCACACGATTCTTTATCACAGTTTGCTGAAATTAAAACAGAAAAACTTTCATTTGAAGAAAGTATGAACTTACCAGGTAAGTTTTTTTTTTAAATTATGATAAAATTATATAATTTAATTTATTTCTTAATATAATAATTCAAAATATTAACTTAGATTTTTGATATTTATTTTATGCTTATTTAATTTTTTATTAGATAAATTCGTCGACATATATAATCTTATATTTATGACATACGATTTATGTAATCAAAAAATGGATTAAGAATTAGTATGAATATAAATAATTTCTGTCACATTTTTTAAGACCGTAAAATATGAAGATGGTTCAAGCAAATGCGTCAAAGTATATTTGCACCCGTCACCCGATCATTTTTACTTATAGAATATAGAATATATAGAATCATTTTTTTTTAAATATTAACTGGAATACCTACAGTTGTGAATTTTAAGGTCATACTTAAATTTTGCAATTTTAAATTAAGTAAAACACTGATGAAATTTAATATGAAATTGATGATTTATTTTTAAAAATAAATCAAACTGTATTAATCGAGGTATATCAAAAGAAAACGTCAAAAGATAAAGTATATAAAACAATTTTGTTTTTGTTATCTTGTGCTTATAAATTAATTATCGTAAGGTATATTTTGAAAAAGAATTTTTTTTTTTTTAAATATATGTTAAAAAATCTGTTCTTTGCAGTGCATCTCAAACTATAATTATAATAGTTTACGTTATCATCAGACCCGATGCCAACTAAAGGAATGATATTAATAATGACCTGTATAAATATGGATTTAGATAAAGACAATAACAAAACTATAATTTATTTTTTTGATATATTTTGGTGTAAAATTGTACAGCTTCAGTAATGAGTTTAGCACAGGAGAAGTGATTGCCGTTGTTACTTGCACAATTTAAAAATATATTCAGAATACGGAAATATTCTGTTCTTTGATGTTGTTACATAAAGGGAAGGAACAGATTTTCACCAAAGTGTTTATATTTTTGAAATTCAACCATTGTATAATCCTTTTACAAAATCAACAACATTTAAAATTTAGTTTTTTGCGTGTTCAAAAGCGTAGTATTTGCTGCTAACAAACTTTGAATTGGCCATGAAAGATAAAGTTTAATACAGCTGCAACCTACCATCAAACTATTTTATAATTTTACCTTATTCATAGAATAGTTTATTTCTAGAATAACTACAAAATAGCTCTGAAAGGTTGAAATATTCATCAAAATATCATGGAAAATCTTAAATCTTGTATTAAACAAACTGCGAAATTCCATGAATATTATTTATTTCATTAACAATTTGAAATATTTATCTAGAATTTATATTGGAATTAATTTGAAAATCATCGTAACATTTGAAAGAAAATAGTAATATATTGATTGCATCAAAAAAATCAAAATCAAGGTCTTAATTGAAACACTCCACTTTAAATTTGAAATATTTTATTATAACAATTAAAAGAAATATCAGAACTAACTGGTGTACTTTTTGAAAACAAATAAGATTTATGATATAAAGTCGGGGTGAATCATGCGAACAAATGGAATCGTAATTGTTGTGCAAGTGTTTATTATTCCGAATCAACGCTGAATTTGATGTCTTTAGAAAATTTCAAGTGGGTACCCATCAAGTTAGGAACCAGGCATTGAGATGATGAGTGGATGTTTGAATAAAACATTTAGACAGGACACCTGCCTGCACTATCAATATTCTAACCTTGATTGTTAGTATTCAAGTTGTGTATTGTAAATGATATTGAGTAAAAGAAATACATGTTGATAGAGATTTGAAGTATCTATTGTTAACTTTCAGCCACCACAAACTGAAAGTAGTGAATGAGAGATTAGACTGTATAATACAACATATGGCCTTAAATTCTTTACTTGATCCTTCATTACTATTCTCTAATATTGATCCAGACATTATTTACATCTTTAACTTAACTTGAAATAATCATAAGTCAATATTTAAATTATGTAATATCGGATTGTAATTGCCATCTAATTTAGATCAGCATTCTTTATGTAATATCAGCGTATTTTGAATACGTATTCATTGTTATACATTACATTACAATTATTGTATTACCATAATTTGATATGATGGATATGACCTTCGTTTTTATAAATTAATACAACTTAATCTATTAAAAAATGTTGAAATATCAGAGCAACAAAAACCAACGATACGGTTCATATTTTTGTTTGGTCTTGGTGTAATAATTTTTCAGATGTTGAAATCATTGCATAATTTACTCTTCGAAGTAAAAAACATATTTTTATAATTCCAGCTAAGTATATTCAGATAACCATAGAAATGACGATCTAAATTAACAAATTGCAAAGTTGTTGAATAAATTAAATTAGTAATAGACATATATTGGTGCTTTTATTATGAGATATTGGCCAACACAGATGTTTTTTTAGAAAAAAATAACTAAGTTGTCCATTTTTTTAAGATACGAAATAAAATTGTGTTCTACGTTCCACGTTTGTGTAGGAGACAAAACGCAACAAAAATCAAAACTCTTACCATTTTAAATCACGTGTGACAGATTGTAAAATATGTAATATGAATGTTTTCATCAACCAGTGTAAATTATGGTTCAATTTCCCATTCTTTCCCGATGTTTACAAAATTTGTTTCAAAATATTCAAGTTAATGTATCAGCACAGTTGAATTGGATGAAGAAATTATTGTAACAGGCTTTCTTCCAGATGGCCGTCTCTATTCATCCTATGGAAATAAGAAAAGACGAACGTGAGAAGAGTAAAATACGTGAGCAATAACCTCAGAGTTCGTCTTTTATTATCCCGTTGTTACTCTTACAATACACGTTACAAGTCCATTGTAATGGCACCGTGGCGACCTCTTGTCTAATCTGCATATAAGATAATAAGAAGATTAATGTATCGAGATTTCTAAGATAAGATAGTCTTGTAAATTGATACTGATGAGTTCAGCATCGTCCTTTAAGATGTTATAAAGATGATGTCTTGTTAAAGTAGCCTCTGTTTAACTTTCGGTGCTATTATTGTAATTTTTGATAGTCCTATTATACCGTTATCAAGATTAAAGTTGCTGAAGAAGTAATAAAATAATTATTATTTATTAGTAATATTGAGAATGTTGTCACTCTTGTACAGTTCTATTTATTATATTACATCTGATTAGTCTTAGATCAAAGAAGGTCACCAGCAACTTGGTGAATCGGAAAAATCAGCTACCATTTACTTGCTACTGGTCTGTACTCTTGTACGAACAACTACCATGCTCTGAAAGCATGCAAGAACAGCTAACCTTCTCTGAAAACATGCAAGAACAGCTAACCTATTCTTAACCATGTATGAACCACTAACATGCTCTGAAAGCATGCAAGAACAATTAAGCAATTCTTAATCATGTATGAACAACCTTCTTTGAAAGCATGCAAGAACAATTAAGCAATTCTTAACCATGTATGAACAACTAACATGCTCTTAAAGCATGCAAGAACAACTTAACAATTCTTAATCATGTATGAACAACTGATCTTTTACAGAAATATACAATTAACCGATGTAAACAAAACAGAAAAACGAATATTCTGAAGCTAAAGGCAAAATCTTTGAGAAATGATACGAACTCTTTTGTATCACCATTAATTAATATATGCAATTATTTTATTAACTTGAATAGAATGGCATCCATTACTTCATCCGGTCATTTATTTAAACCTATGATACTCTGTTAAAGTTGTAGAAAACTGTTCTAGGAACCTTTCACACAACATCGTATCATATTTGCTGCTGAAGTTTTCTAAAACTGTAAAAAAACAGAAAAGAATACAATATGTTATCGAAGTTCTATGTCATGGCGCCAAGCAGGGTATGCAAACTCTTCTAGAAACCTGCTAACGTTTTGTATTTTGAAATATTTACTCATTTATTGATAGACTTCCTTAAATGAAAAGTTCATTAGCTGCTACCAATATATTTCCGATGTGTTAACATGGATATCGATTTGTTTTGCGGTCGAGCTCTTTCGTTTGGGTTTTATTATAACCGCATCAATTCTCGCAACCGGAAGTACAAAATAGTGCGAATAAAAGATCTCCATTCAATGGATATAAATTAGAAGATAAACTTCATAATTATTTGTTCAGTTGTATTATGATAAAAGAAATCTCTGATTCAATTAAAAATATCATAATTTCTAGAATATGCAATGTCTCCGATCTGTGTTAAGGTCAAAGTTTTGTCGAATGTCGGATTTAGAATATCCTCTTACTTGCAATGTGCATCAGAGACAATATTGTATTTAATGGTAAAATATTATAATCTTTCATCAGATCATCATTCCAGGATTTGTTAATATCAATTTCTGTTAAGACTACTATAATTGGTATTCAAAAGACTGTTGTTTCTACGGAAATGGTCAACAGGAATCAATTGAATTAACGATTTTAATAATAGAGATTCGTAAATTAACGAATGCATTACGGAAGTTGGACCAAACATCAACGTTCCACCTTTAAACTCTCTATTGACCAGAAAAAAATATCTCTCATAATCTTACCCGACATACGGATGTAAACATTGGTAATGAATTGAAAAAAATTATTATAAAAAGTTGATACCACATTGCTTTGAGTTATATTTCAAGTACTTACAGCAGTGCCTCGTCTAATTACAGATTCATCTTATGCATCAGGCTCTGAGAGTATATAACATCAAATATACCAATTTATCAAGTTATAGGTGTTCCTTATAAATATTCTCTTATTTGCATTTTTGTTTTTATGAATTTTTACAGTGATCAGTGTGTTTAGATATAATACAAATATCAATTCCCATAAATTAAAACCATTGAACCTAATATTCCAATACGTGTACACAAATTTGCGATTGTTTTTTGGGGTGGGGGTGATTAAAATATAAATGTTATAAAATTGCATTAATCTTGTAATGTAATGTCTCGTCTCTCTATACATTGTGTTGCGGCATTTGATTTTCAATTTAATTGAAACAAATTATCTGTTTCACATCTAAATGAAATTAAATGAATGGAGTTTTACGTCCTGCTTTTCAATTTCACATCTAAGTTATTTACAATATTTAATATAGTCAACGTTGCATGAATAAATTTGGATCTTAGAATATCTAAACTCAAAAATACAAAGTACCGTATGTTGTAAGAGAAGACGATCAAAAGTGACGTTGTTTGGTTGCTTATTAATCTTAATCGTTCATTTTTGTCCAAAATCAAAGTTTTCTTTCGTGGTATCATCAGGCTGATGCCTGCAGTTGACGTAATTGTTGGCTCGGTATTATATCAGTATCTATTTGAGGATCTAGAATCGTTTAGTTACGAGCTCAGAGTTATGAGCAACATTTTGGTGATAACTAGAAATAGAAGCAGTTCCCATCGAGCTAATGAAGGGTCGAAATGAGAAATCCATAAATTGTGAGCGAGGATATGAGACATCAATTTCGTCACGGGAGATTTTAAAGTGTAAACGCCATGAAATTTGTGGTCTCCAGAGAGCTCTAGCGTTATTTGACGACCAATTAATTATCATCTACCCAACATTTGCGTCACAGAAAACAACTGGTAGCCACAGTCGTCAGTTCATCACAATATGTCAATCTTATTGCGGATGGTTGGCTGGGAGAAATCTGTCGCTTGCTTCATTTGTTCGCCTGTCATTGTAAATTGAAATAAAGTTCCATGTCCATTTTATGTCTAAAAAGGTTAACGACGCTGTGACAGAACGTCTAACCTTACGACATCTCAATTCCACTTCTCACTGTGGATTACTACAGTCAAATAACAATACTTCATTTGCATCTAAATTCACTTCCAGTTTGCTAAAGCTGAGCTTTGTATTAACTGTTGTTTTTATTCATTATACGCCACCTGATCACTCTACTTCAAATATAAAATAACTTTTTAATTGTACTCGTGTAAAGAAAAAGAATGAAAAGCGATCATATAAAAGGTATTTGATGTTTTATTGCTCTCTTGTTTTATCAGTTTTATGTGATTAGATTCAAATTGTTTATTCAGATTAGTAGAAGAATTTAGATATAAATCTATAAAATCACTTAATGTTATATCATTAAATAAGATACAAATTTCTATAACAATATCCTGTCATCTGACCAACTTGTCTAGACGACCAACATGGGAAATATGTCGGTTGCATATATTCACACATTTTTGTGTCATTTACGATTTTCTCAAGTACAACCTGGACATCATATCCACAAAGTAAAATGTATAGAAACTAAGGCAGGATTCTGCACTCTTAAAACACATTTAACTGTCTATGACCATTAACACTTGACTATCTTTGAAGACTTTACTTGGGTTTTTTTCATAATGGGTTCAAAACCTGGATACAAGTCTAAGAAGCTCAAAGCACCAAATTGCGAATTACTGATATTGACAATCAGGATGGCTCTTAACACTATACTAGATGAATGTAAGAAATTGTCCGATTATGATTTTGTAATGTAAATCGTTTATTTATGTTACTAATCGAAACTATTGAATTTGGAAAAATAATCAATATTATGAAATAAACTTTCCAAAATTTGAGAAAACACATAGATATACAGTTCCCCTGTTTTTAAATACATTGTAGTATTATTAGGATCATATAAAATTCAAGCACTTTTTATCTTGAAAACCTTTGATCGATATATCAGCATGCTTATTTTCGAGCTAAAGCCTAACTTCCGGTTGGTGCAGTTGGACTCTTTTAGTCTCTCACCAATTATGAAATTGTGATACATAAGCTTATAAAACCACAATAAATATGATGCCATGATGCCATGAAACTAGAAATCTTGGTCCAAAAGAAATAATGTAATAACGGTGATATTTACCAATTCTATAAGTCAGCCATCTCCAGCCGGGTTAACGGAAACACAAACTATTACGCCCTCTTGTGCTCAAAATTATATCCGGTCGAGAGCAATTCATCACCTAATCTTTTGACACGTTTTGGACTTTAATGACTATGTTTGGTAAATAATTTCCAATCCCTGTTGCGTAGTAAAGATTTAATATCAAAGTTTAAGGAAAGCCAAATTAATCTGTGGACAGAAGTACTTTATATTAATGAAGAAGTTCATTTCAGACCTTCAATTCATTAGCAGCTGGAATTACCCTAACTTCCGGGTCAGATTGCTTTGTAAATCTTGTTCACTTTTTCTTTTAAGATATGATGCGGTTTGTAGTGAGAACTGAAAATAGAAACCTTTTCGATTCATCGGCTTTATTGTTAATAGTTTCCGTATACGTTGCTTAATTTTAAGTCAGTTTTCGAGGACCTAATGCTTTGCTCATATACACTCGCAGTGTAGGAAACCAAATTTTCTTTTTTTTCTTATGATTTTTTATTTTGAAAGAACTTAGTGAAATTTTGAAATCAGCGATCAAGGATTATCCATAAATAAGATTAAAAATCTAATTTGTGTTACTGCCCACGTGTTCCTCACAAAATGATGATATTGTTATTTTATCTCAGTGAACGCTATCAACAAAAAAAAGGAAATATTTTATTACTAGTTATGCCCAATTTTCTTACTGGTAGAAGGAATAAATCTTTGTCAATTCTTGATGAATTCTATCATTAAGTGGAAAATAATTAATTCTAGGCATGGCATTGGTTCTGTGAAACACGTTCAAAATATCGTAAAAGATATAAACGAGAAATTTATGGAGGTTGAATATGTTGATATCGGTTGCCCTTCTGGCCATATGTTCTTCTAACAAAGGCCTGAGTAGGTGTATGTTGTCTTTTCTGACATGTTTTTTGGCCGGAAGTGGTCTGATTTTATTCTAACTGTAACAAAAACCACATTTAAAATGTAGCTTGTAAAATATTCAAGTCTACAAGGATTTTGATAAACGCTAAATGTTTAGAGGTTGAACATGTTGATGATGGTTGCTCTTCTGACCATATGTTCTTCAAACCAACCTGATGTATGTTATTTTGCCTGGCAGGTTTATGTAAAGTTGGCCGGAAGTGGTCTGATATCAGGGATGGATCCAGGATTTAGAAAAAGGGGAGGGGGGAGCTCTGAAATATAACATGCTTCAAATTCAACGGTACCGCGAGCGTCAAAGGCGCGATCGGCAAATTTTTAGAGGGTTCTGGCACCAGTCGGCCAAAAAAATAAATAAGGGGGTTGGGGGGATATTATTCTAATTGCAGGTAACACTGTATTGAGATGCTTAATATCATCGTTATGGGACTGACCCATTTCTAAAATCGAAAAACATGTTAAAAAAACTTCTTTTCTTTTCATCGATTGAAAATCCAACAAAATGTAATTTAATTATGTTAATAGAGATTACATCTAAATACTCACTATTACTGTAATGTAACATTCTCGAGAACGTTTGACGTTCATACTTGATAGTGTACATAACGTGAACGTTATAAGGAAAGTTCATTGATCTGTTATACCGTTCAAACGACAAACCGACTGAACAAATATGATTTGTATCCGCCGCGTATGCACCACGCATGGGGGAAATAACGCATCCCAACTAAAAGGAACTTTCCTCGCGAGTTTCAAAGCGAAAAACTTCTAATCTTCAAATGGTATATTTAGATCTCACATTCTTTTTATGTCTAGTTAAGCCGTGGTTAAATAAAGTTGTTAGAGACAAACATTCAGATGACTACATTACAGAGTAAGAGAAGAGGACAGACCATTCGTTCAACTCACTATTTCCTTTTACATCGCTAACTATTTCACGGAAGCTGGAGTAGTGTCAAAAATTTCATAATTTCTTTTGTTTGAGTTTCTGTTATTTCAGGTATTCTTTTTTACCTTTTTAGACTTAGGTCATGTGACTCTGGAAACGTCGTATAAGAACTTTGGAAAATTTCGTGCAACATAGTTGTATTTCAAATATTTAAAAAATATATGTATACCTTATTTTATTATGTCAAAAATTTATCATCCACTATAGTATTTATTCGTATATTAAGTAAGTTTGTAGCATAATTGTGTTGGTATATCATAGCAAAATAAATTGGAATATATAAATATCAAAATTAATTGTAAATATCAAAATAAATTGGAATATGTAAATATCAAAATAAATTGGAATATGTAAATATAAGAAATTTTCGTTTAATATTATTATTTCTAAAAAGTTTTCGATTACATCAAGTATAGAGTTGGAATGAAACATTCAGCTACCGTCAAAACAGTCAAGACATTTTCCGAAAGGCAAAAATGTTATTTAAAGAATTTGTCTTCCTGTGCCAAAAACCGTCATCAAAGTCTCTTCATTGTCTTTGATATGCACGGATCGTCCCGACTTTCCCATAGTTTGACATCATTCATTGGTCCATAACGTCAAATACCCCACATCTTCATCATACCGTATAACATTCTTGGATTTAACCCAATAGCTATACACATCAAACCTCTTTGAACAAAACTAAACTGCAGCATCTTTTTTCTTTTTATAGTGTATTCTATTGTTTGTGTGTTATAATGTTGGAATGGATATGTTTTGCATTTTAAGTCGTGATTTTGATTCCAGCGCAGCAAAAATATATGTCGCTACACTCTTACTGGATGACATCAAGAGATGCTGTCTTCAAATTGTTTCTGTAACGTCTTATGAATAGATAACTGGAGCGCTCAGAAATAAAACTCGATTTTAAGATTCATTTAATATCAAAAATCGAAAATGGTTCGATTTGATTATGCATGTGATATTAAGTTTTTCAATCGGTTGAGTAACATTACACAAGATTAGTATCCTTGGTATCTGAATTTCCCCAAAAATTACTAATAACACCAGAAAGAGTATGATTTCTTAGAATTTATAAGCGCGATACACAATTGACATTGCCCTACACAACTTTGCAAAGAAATTAGCGATAGATTAAAAATATACAACAAGTTTTAAGGAAATTATACTATTAAAGTCACTATATTCAATTAGTCATGCTGCTTTCTGGAAGATTACAATCGACTAGACGCTAATCTGAGAAACTTGAAAACAATCTAAATGTAATTGAATTAATTGATGCAGTACATCGAGTATTTAGAAGAAAAGTTCTACACCTGTAGAGTAGGGATTTGGAGTAGAGAAGAAAACAAATCCCAGTTCTATTACTAGAATAGAAATAAAAGATTTCACGTTGTTAATTTCTCAATGTATAATGATAGAAGGATAACTTGTTAAGATCCTTTCTTATCTGGAAATCTACGACTTTAGCTAAAATACTCAAACCAATAGAATTACCTCATTTATATAGACTTACTATAGGCTTGTTACTATTGTTATATTAGTAACAGTTTATCAACAATCTTCTACATATCCTTCTTCTTAGACATTATATCCCACTCTTTCTTATCTACCTTTTAAGAGATTCCCAGGAATTTGGCCAAAGACTCCAGAAGACGATTAACTAGCTCTGATGTCATTAATTTCAATTATAATTATGGACGCATTGGTTTTCGATTGAAGGACTTAGTTCTGGAAAACTGACTTAATCCCCAGGGAGATTTACAAAGAACCTGTCCGCGTTCGATACCATTGTATGCATACGGAATAGGGCGCAAGTGATAGTTTCCTTTACGTTGTCATTATATTTGTCACAAGAGATATAAACTAATCCCCCAGAAGATAGGCAAGCATGCTTAGACGGGTGAAATGAATGTTGTGTGATTACCGAAGGAAATTGGCTTCGAACTCTTGGGGGAATCATTCGACGATAAGGATTACTTGATGGCTGTTTTTTCCATTTGCATAAGCCCTCACGACGAGCACGCGCCATTAACTCTTGTTTGATAGCAAACATGCGCAGAGAAAATGTTGATTTTCTACAAAGTGTATAAAGAGGCAATTCTCGATTCGATACTTAAGTTTACTTTAGTAAAGATATTTCTCTTTATTTTGACTTGTTACAAATATTTTACCATTTAACTGATTGATTTATATAGCTTTAATTTACACAATATGACGTCAAACATTTCGTTCACAGTCATCATGTACAGAGATCATAGCAATCTTATTATACTACTACATTATCAAAATAACATTATCAAAAAATGTTTACGATATGTGGACTATTTGAACTAGATTCCTATGCATTTCCTATACAAAATGTGCATGCATTAGATCTGGAACAGACCTCGACATTGTCACATATCATATTATGAAGTTGGGATAGGTGCTGATCTAAATCGGAAATTTTAACAAAATGTATATATCTACATGCCAATGGGAGACACAATTTTTGTGTTCATTCAGATAGACAGTGTGGAAAAGAATCTCCAGAATCAGCGTCTATCACCAAACACGGCGCTTCCTCAAGAATCTGTGCAGTTGCTTTGTAACATGTTAGTAACATGACCAGACCAGACTTGATAAATCTCTGAATCCCGGAACGAATCACGTTAATTTCGGCTGTTTATATGTACAAAAATGTACGTAGTTTTGTGTAAAAATATAATGATCTCTTATTATTAATAGTCAACTGTTAAAAGTGTATATTATTATTGCTGTAAATGTCTTTGGTAAGCAAATGTCTGTACCCTTTTGTACAATATTCGATCACTTACCTAGAATTAATGAAATTTATTTAACCAGACAAGTCGTAAAACAATAGCAGGCAGAGGCGAAAGTTAACTTCCGCCATATTTTCATGGTGCTTGGTCAGAAAATTGTATACAAAATGTTACAATGTTCTAGAATGTTACTGGAATATATTAACTTTCCTTAATCATTTCTGAAAAATTCATTTCTTTTGATGTATAAAAAGAGAGAATTTCGTCTTTGAAATATTTGTTTAGAAGTACAGAAAGAGCGTGTCAGATGGTAATACGTATTATCAATGACAGATCGGTGATAATTACAAACAAATCTAATTCTTTCACAAAGTAGATTTACTTTCTCGGTGATAAAAAATAACAGAGGTGAAAATTGGTCGTTTTGTTTGAATTTAAATAGCTATATTTCTACATTATGTTAGATGTTATTAAATTAATAATAGAGCTGTAGTCAGACAGTGAAATATGGTTATAATCTAGAAGAGGATTTAACCACTAGGAAATAAAATCCAGTGATTCCTTCCTATTGACAGTGATGATATTTACAAGATCAGTGAAAACTAATTAGCACCATATTTATCATTTTTCATACCATTACTTGCTAACGACCACTGCTTCACTGTCATATAAATTTCAATTCCCCCGTATTGACACAACTAGTCCCCATTGACTTATTAAATTCCTATCATAACAGTATTTGATTAAGTGCCAGATTTTATATGCCACTCGAGCCCTTTATGATTAAAATTAATCTCGATGAGTTTTCTTCTTTCTTAAAGGATAAAATAAATGTTACATATACTTGTTTGATTTCATTTGATTCGATTTCGTTTTGAATAATATATGTGAATAGTGCAAAAATGTGAAAAATGACATGATGATTATGCTCTGGTAGTCTTGTAACGTTAATTTCGACCAATCCAATAATACATATATTCAATGCTTCGACTTCAGGCCGAATACAACCAAACAGATTTGTCTAAAATATCAATATCAATGGGATATTTTGAATATATTATTTTCATAAGAAGGCTAACTATGGAAAAATGATTATAATAACGGGTTCCGATACATTTTCTTTGGCAAATAAGCAACTTACACAAATCACAAAATCAAGGAATTCTGCTAAAGGTTGCTGCAGCTAGATCTGGTACAGAAATGGCAACAATTGTAACAATTTTCTGGACCGATTGTGTTTGATAAAATACACATCTATAAAATAGCAGAATAATGCTTTTCAAAGAGTGTACTTAATTGTTGGTAAAATTTATTATACGGTGAAACTGAAATTGACCGATTTAAAAACATATCTATGAAGTTTTTCAGCCTAAAACTGAAACGCCAAATCTTAGAATTGCTACTCTTTCTAATAATAAAAATCCGTAGGCTACAAGCAAAACAATTCCGTCTGTAAATAAAAAATCTCGCCCAGAGCATAGTTTGTTTGGAATAAAGTTCGGTATATCAACGAATTGGATATAGTTCAAAATCAACTCAATATATTGGAAATAACATCTTTCAAAATACTTCAATTTAGTAATAAATTTTATACAATAATAATACAACGAGAATACTGTTATATTTGTGGTCAAAATATTTGCGTCTAGAAAATTCCTTCAATTAAATGTAAAATTATTATTCAAGAAGTGGTTTCATGTTGAAGAACGCGATTCTTCATCTTCCAGATTCCACTTAAATAAATACATATCGTCTCATCTGTAATCTAACTAAAGCTCTCGGATTTTAAGTGAAAGGTTGCCTGGTTTTTGGTTAATCAGAAAGTTTTAATGCTATTGTGGTTTCATTACATTAACAAAGATTCATTCCATTATATTAGACCCACGAAACACCCCTTCCGTGCATACATGGATAAGAGAGAAAGTTTAGTCTTTGATAAACTGTCGGCCAGATCCGAAAAATCCAGCATGTCGATTCCACTCAGGCCTTTTGTGACTTTAGATCACGTTGAATGAAGCGCTAGCATCGATATTGGGGATTTCAGGATCTTGAGGCTTTTAGATATGATTACTTGATTTCTTTAGTCTTCATTTTCTCGATAGCTAGTTGGTCTAACTAGGGTTAATTGAGAGCAGGAAAGATTAACAAAGATAGAGGAATCTGACCTATTCTCATGTACAAAATTAATAAGGTGTTTTCGAATTTGTCTTCGACTGAAATGTAAAATCTCTGTCTTTTGAGTTAATGAAAGATTCTGATTGGTGCCAACTTTTACAAAATCGATTTTATTTTATAAAATTCATAGCACGATTGGCCATTATTGGAATAGATTTGTATCTCTTGTAGACCCTGGAATTGCTATCTATATACATGTATTATTCTTTCTAGAAAAAAACAATGTGTAGCATCTAATAAATGAAAAAGAATTGTTAAAAAATGTTTATAATAAACCACGTCCATCTTTTGCTATTGTAAGAACATTATCTACAAAATCATTCGCGTTTGGCCGTCCTCATAAGCCCGAACAGGTGTAGAAAGTGGGATGTTTTATTTCATTTCAAAAATAATTCGCCTGGTATTTTTTGTGGAAGAAGATTGTTGATGGCCATATTCGAGATCATCTGGTGACCACAAAAAATATCTTCAATTGAGAGCAACAGCTTTAACCACTCTATGTGGCTTATTCCAATGAACGGGCACCAGAAATATGAAACCGGAAATAGATACTTTTGATCTTGAAGAAGATTTCACTAATATGTGACAAGACGAAAATTATTACGCAAAGTTCCAAAAAGCTTTGCTATAAATGAAATATCATATAGTCTATTGTTACAATAGAGATTTATGAGATTAGAAATTTAAGAACGTTGAAAATACAATCATTCTTGATTAAATCGTCAAATATTATAAAATATCCATTTTTATATCTTACAATTCATCAGCAATATTTTACTTTTTTCATATGGGTCACGCGTGTACATTCAAACTGAAAGTAAAGTAGTCTAAAATACGTGACGGCGATATACAACATTTAAATCCCCCTTCCTAGATGAAAAGTGATGGAAAATTGTTAAAGATGGTGAAAAAAGAATAGAACGACGACAGAAGGTCAAAACTTGACTTAGAATGGAGGTATTTGTATTAAGTTAATTTTTCTCAATTATAAAGAAACGTTTGGAATCCGGCGAGACCTTTCAGACGCGAGTTGAATGTTCAACTTAACACAGCTGAAGTTATTTCTATTCTATTCTAACAACAACGTGATCTGAACGTTTGTACACGTTTTCACAATAACAGTGTAACGGGTGTTCGATTTGATTGCATTAGTAAATTAATCTTTTTAACTCCAGTCAATAATCTTCCTGAAAATGGTCCTTTTTCATCACTCATGCTGCCTCTATCTTAGAGACTCTTTGAAATAAGTCATGCGTCTTTACAAGCTAGATCGTGGTCTTTAACAAGCAAAGCAACGCCTTACCATCAGTGAATAAAGGTAATCAGTTCTCACTAATGGCACCAATTTGAGCTGATCTCACGCACTGGTTATCATTGTTCAACAAACCTTTTCATACGTTTCCTTCTCTTCTGTTTGATTAAGATGACCATCTAGCGCAATGTCCGTATTTTGAAACTCTTCCAGCAACTTATATTATGATATGTAATTTAGATCGAATCTCTTGTTATATCTTTCCATGAATGTATGTATCGCGTCACTGAAATTATCATCGGAATATCTCGTTGTTATTCACACTCTCATCTATTAATTGCAAAACAGAGAGTGAAAATATTATCAATTGTAAGTGGTTGTAAGCAATATTAAGTTCTAGAATGCTTCAAGTAGTTAAAAATACTTATGAATATATGAAAACAGTAGCAATGTATTAAAATTAAGAGGTGTTTCATTTCCTCTGTAGCTTTGAACAAATACAAATTTGATTTAAGATAGTTTTCTTAATCTTTTGAAAATCACGTATTGGTTGTATTAAGTCGTGTGACTACAGTCAATATACGAGAAAGTTGAGTGAAATAAAGAAGGGTCAAAAATGAAATATAAGACGCAGATAAGTAACAATTATTATCGGTTATTTTCATTGCTGTATTCACAATTAGATACACCCTTCTTGTTACTCCAAATTCCCTTTGAAGTTTGTTTTATAGTCACCGCCAATACATCTCATTGTAGTGGTTTCAAATTATATATATGCCCAGTCATGAACGTAAGAAAGTGATTGTACTCTATAAGAATCAGTAGTTTAAGAAAGTTGTATCTAGAGTATTGGAAGGGTTTGACCCCAATAGTCCATCATGTTAAGAATCAGTGAGTAAATCCAGTTAGTCCGTGATGGTGTGAAAAGGGTTTTTACGAATTGTCAACTCTGAATATACGACACACAATTATAGAGTTTAGCCTTCATCTAGCACTATTCTAACCAACCATTATACACTCCCCGTACATATCTTGTTTACTTGATGATCGGCCACTGTTTGATCGACAAGGTAAATTTGTTTTAGCGAGGCTCACCTGTGATTAGGAGACATTTTTTGAGAGCTTCAATCCCTTTGATCTATCCGACAATCTGTTTACTGCTAATGCCTCTTTGAACCCAGAAACGTCTCTATTTGAGATATTTCTCTCGCTACATACTCTTTTTTCTTTATGTTTGCCCATGTGCAATTGTCAACAATATGGTCTTGTAATCGTCAAGTCTTCGCCCCAGTGTGTAACGTCTGTTTTGCTTTGAAGATATCATTTTTAAGGTTAGTTTAACCAGGTGTATCTGGAACTCGACATTGACAATTATTCCTCGAGAACAACTTGAAGGCTAGTTTAACTTGGCATCGTTCCTGTCATTTATTTGAAGACGGAATCGTTTTCAAAAGGAAACAAGTTTGTCAAAGAGGATTGACATTCTCGACCCCCGCATCAATTTATATATTCTCACGAAAAAGGGTGTCGTAAGACCGAGTACCATATTTACATTTCAACATCAAACGTGAATTGTTGTCTCTTCTCTTAGATCTTTGCTTCCACAAATTTCAATAATTTCAAAAGTTTTTGGGTGATAAAAAATTATATTCATTGATGTTGCTGTCTCAATGACCTGAACGAGAAAACAAATAGTTTAAAAAAAAAAGTACTGTTTAACAAAATAAAGTTACGTTCATGACCTAATAATGTTATGAGTGAAATTGGGTTAGAAAACGAAGAGTATAAGTAATAAATATGTTCCGATTATATAGATAGTATCTGCTTTATCAGGGTGTAACCTCGTTTATCCGTACATTTCCCTTTCCCGAAAAATATTATTTTATTGGAACTTGGGGACATTATATGGAACTTTGAGGTCAATAACCTCATGTTAGTAGCATTGAGTCACCGACCGGAAGTGGACGGTAAAATAATTGTTGTTAACCTAAAATCCAAGAATTCCTTGAACTACCAGGATTACATTAATTACGAAATAAAAAAAAATGATTTCATAGGAATATTTGATATAAGGAATAATAAAAAAAACAATACACAAGTCTAAACCATTAGCCAAAATAAAAGTCGCACGTCACTATCCATAGTACTTGAAGCTACTACTACAGATTTTATATTGAGCTCCATCACCAAGTAACGACCATCAAATGACTATATTCTTATAAAGTTACAATCTCATTGTATAAACAAATTTACTATGACTACTAATCTAATGGGATATTAGTGATTGTAATACTAACGTATATGGTGGAAATCAGAAAATCTAAAAACTAACAAACTATTGATGACAATGTGTAAGGAGATTTAAGTTAAGGCGTGGGTGTATGTGTGATTTTATATCTCGTATTAGGCTCCCTTCACTCTACTTGAGCTTCAACATGATGTCATCAAAATATTGGTGAATGGCATTTTTTCTCTGCTTGTTCAAACTTTGAATATTTACTTCAGATGAGATCAACCTACATCTCTTTAAATCCCCAAATAAACAACCTTTTCTTTGAAGTCAAAAATCAGTAAAATTTCTAAATAACGACCCAAGAAAGAAACCGGACAAGGTCGCCATGCTGTTGGCAATTGACATCCGTTCTAATTCTCTTCATTGAATTTGTCGAAACAAATTAGAAGATCCTTACTGCTTTACTGGTTTGTTGAACTAGGATTTTTTAGAGGTGTCTCATTTAAGATTTTCAAAAAAAATAGTACGCAAATGCACATTATGAAGATAACCTAGATAATTTTTTTCACATACAGCTAAAGGTGTCTGACTCAAATTTCTATAATAAATTTACTTCCATTTACTCTTTGTCCTCTAAAATTGACCAGCATTTCAAGAAACTCTTGTTTGGACTTGTGTGTGGTACATGCATATCACTGATTGTGTCTATTTAGTCACAGAGTGCATTGCTAACACTCAATTGCATGGTTAAAATGGAATACGTTATTTATCAATTTGTATACTTAAATTATGGTATAATCCATTTATATTGAAATGTGAACAACAGCATTATCAACATTGAGTATTGGGTACAAATGATATAATACCTGATAATACAGACCACCTAAACCATGTACTTGAAATAAAGACTGTGCTTAAATATGTATTAAATAAATAAGGCTGTATTATTTGGATTAAATTTTATAAATCTCTACTATTGAGTGGGTTGACTGAAAGTGAAACGAATTTCTCAATTCATGTGATCTTTAATATGGAATTACACCGAGCCACCTTTCGGTTTGATTGTTCGATGTAAACTGTGGAGTTAACCTTTGGTGTATTAGAGATTCCGTATATGTTAATGATAAGGCACATGTCTATTATCAAATGCACGTCCTGTTAAACAGTAGGGATGTAATAGCCACCCTTGTCGTAGTCCTTTCTACCTTGACAGTATGTTTTGTATATTGAATCAGCTGGCTAACCTATATATTCCAATCGATTGAACGCACTGCCCTATCTAATCCAATTAACATCTTCTCTTCAACTCATTCTTACATGCAGTCCATTAAATTTTAACTATGGTGTTATTGAGGAATTGTCACAATTTTGCGTGCGACAGGATTGTCTGCTTATTTGGCTATAAAGAAACCAAGTACTAAAGATCCGAACCGCAATACGAAACTCGAAATCCAAAAAGACATTTTGACGAAACATAGCTTATATTATGAACTTTTCTCATGAGGAATTATATCAATCATACATGAGTAAGTATTTCATAATCAGGTGTCTAGAAGGGTAAGCATCTTAATATATGTTACATGTACATGATTCGATGTTCTATGATGTACTGAAATTCCACGGAAATAAGAAGGTTGCCATGGCTAGTGCCAAAGGAAGTGCTTAACATGTTCATTCTTTCTAAATTTATATTGCTACATTGCAAATCGGTTGACAAATTGATCAAAATCAACACCACCTACGACACGCAGATCATATTTTTTTTTTTCAGTTTAAATTCGTCGATTGTGGCCATGTTAGAAGTACAAGATTGGAAGTCGTTCTGACCGGAAGTCAATGTTCTCAAGGCACAAGTCATTGTTGTAGTGTAAAGCAATTCAAGCTTTCAAACCGGTAAAGTGTTAAGCCTATTCAAAGTTTTAAATTTAAAAAAATCTGTTCGTGCAATGCGTCTTAATGCAAAAATTAACTGAACGGGCATACATTTATCGCCTCGTTGCTAGAAAAAGAAACTTCATACTTTTAAAGAATTGTAACATTTTCTCACATTCTGACAATCAAAAACAACAATTCACCCCAATGAATAAAATTTCCGTTTTCGGCTGTTGTAAGAATAACGTAGTAATGGATTGCCCCTTACAAACAATAGTTAGGTCAAACGATGTCTTTGATCTTACAGGTGTTTCCTACTCAATACAGGTGTATCGAGGAAAGAAACGAGTCTATCTTGATGTTCCTCAGAAAGTTAACATTCATCACATTTTAAATTCTTTTTCTGTACTGAGAGTCACAACTCTTTATTTCTGTTGACTTTCATTGAACTAACTATCTGTAAGTGTTATATCTAAGCGCACGTTGGCTTTGTGTACTCTCCATGCTCTCAAAATGCATGTCCGTTTACCCTTTCGTTTTTCACAGCTCTACGTTGTTATTTTACAAGGATTAGTCAAACCTTTAACCACGACTAACATGTATTGAAAATAAAATAATCTTTTGTGAACATATATCTTGACAACTCGTTATTGGTATATCTTATGGTGTCAACGGAACCGGAAGTCCAATGCCGATAGACAAAGACGCAGACTTGTCCCTTTTCTAACTGATCATATTTTAAACATTTAAACTTTCATTATTCTGGAAATCATATATTTTTTCTAGATGATTGCCTATGCAGAACAGCACGGAACAACTATATTTCACAATAATATTATAACAAAGATGCTTTTTTACCATCTGATCTCCGGTCAACCCTTTTGAAAATTTTGTGTTTAGTTTTCCCAGAGTATCCTTAGGCATATCCAGTAACAGTTCGATTGACTGGAAAAAAATCTTATTTTATTATTTAATGCAAATATCCTTCACAGAAAACAGTCTGACATCCCCAATCAATCAGTCACGAGCCAGAAGATGGCGCATTGTTGCTATGTGACCACAAGAGACATCCATGGAAAATGACCTGTTGGATTCGTGTTTTATATTATGATTATATATGGCGCCTCAAACTGAATAATTTAAAGTTTATATTGGGACAACTTAAAGGGATAGTAAAGATGTGTATCGGGGACACTGATAGCATCAATTAGCGCCATTCCCATTTCCATTCTGATGTCTGTGGTTCTTCCAGATCACTGTCAGTGACGTCATAAAACGAATTATTTTAGTGAAATTGCAAGAATGACGCAAATTCATGCTATCAGTGTCCCCGATACACAAGAAAAGTAATGAAAATCTCTTTACAATCCCTTTAATTTTCAACGTGCCTTTGGAACACTTTTAGCAATAGGTATTTTTGTTTAAAACAAATGTGATTTCTTTAAAAAAAATGATCTCGCCAGTGAATTAATTTTCTAAAAGAATAATTTTTAGTTACATATCGGTGTCATTTAAATCTTTTGCCTCCCAATTTCAATCATTCCGTGAATTATTATTTTCGATCAATCTTGCAAGGATTTCTATAGACAGATAAAAATATTTTCATTTATTTCAATCAATTGAAAAATTGGTAACAAAATATATACGCTGTTTTGAGTTTTTTTTTTTTCAAATATGTAATTGTGTGCTATACTACTTTTACTTAAGTGACGTCATCATCAAAAAATTTTTTTAAAAATTGATTTTCTATTAAATATAATTACATGGATATAATAAGCTTTACCGTGTCTATAAATCTTAGAATATTATTCCCACTCGTATATCTTCTTCCTCAAATTATATTCTTTCTATTTCGGTCACGATTGTTACTTATCACTAGGTTGTTGTAAGATCTTCATAAACCTGTCATATTTAACAAAATAGGCCGTCAACTAAAACACATCTTCTTTCTTTATACTGTTAATATAGACACCTTATAAATCATATTCTCATGTTCATAAAGGAGTATATCATACATTTTATCAGTAGAACATAATAAATCATCTCCAATCCACGCCTACTATTTATATACAATAACATAATAATTAAACATAAGAGATTGTAAGTTAGATTTTAACTTCTCATCGTGTTTCAAATCCCTCACTTTTATTGAAAGTCTAGTGAAATGGATATACAATACGACATTCCTTGACGTTATTAATGGATTTTAGTGGTAAATATTTTTAATTATTCAATTAATGGGTTTTTTAAATGACCTAAAAAGCACTATATTCCAGTGCTTAAAGGTATATTTGATTTTCAAAAGGTGTGAACCTCTACGTTGAACATTTTTAAACATTAAATTGTCCTAACTAAAAGATATTTTAGTCATATAGAAACGCCTAAATTACAAAGAATAATAATTATGAAGCATAATTCACACACTTTCAATTTTCCAAATTTATCGACATTTTTTTTCATAATTTTTGTATTTAATATAATTTTTTTCAAATATTTATTATTAAAGTTAAAAAGCGCATAATTATGAGAAATATCAACATTGACCTGTGTTTATGTACCTGTATATGCAGTGTGGTCTATTTAAATATGTGATTAGCATACCTGTACACTGTATTTACCTCCCCTACATAGGTAAACACACTTTTTAATATTTAACTCCGCCCACTCTATTTTAGTTGTCGCCCTTGTTTTTTTAATTTTTCATTAAATAAATGAGTGTAAATAATCTGAGGTAGACCTTGATTTTTCTCTTCAAGTTTGAAAAAGGGATTTTTTATTCAGTTTTGACACGCTTTGAGATGAAAGGGAATGTATTATATAATTTGGCGGTGTGTGTGCATCTGCTAAAGAAAATCTTCGATATACCAAAGGGATCTTAGAAGAAATTTTTGACCAACATTAATAGTTTTTCTTGCCCTTTCCGTGATTTAGCAAACTAAATAACAAGAGAGGATCTAATTTCAAACGATTTCCATTTCAACAGAGTTTCCTCTTTCACACAGTTTCATATCGTCGGTGCATGATTCACAAACATCTCTGAAAATCAAGTTTTATTAAAAACACACAGAATATTTTAAAAGAAAGACAGTTGTGATGATGTTATTAAGAAATGTTTCTATTTTAAGTTATTTATCACTTAAAGTTGTTTGATTATAGTGAGATGTCGATATGATGAATTATAGTTTCGTGTTTATTCTTTATAATAATTCTTCTTTTTTCTCTTTGTTTAGTAAACTTTTACTTTTCTACACGACAATCTTTTAGAACTTTTGTTCAAACAAACCGAGATGTAATTAAGAAAAGTGCGCTACTTGGTTACCGAAACACAAATTTCAGCACGAACCAAATTTCGGGTTGAATTCTTTATTCATAGAGCACGATCAGCGAGGAAAATAAAGACTTGAATGTAGTTGACACTAACTTTCTCTTATTCAAATCGACCTTGTTCATGTTACTGATGTTAGAAATTGACAAGCCGGTAATTGACTACAGGCCAACGTCGATATCTAATCCTTCTAACTGGAATAAAGGAAAGATCGTCGTCTTTATTAATGTATTGGCCAAATACAAATAAATTGTATTCACGCCCGACTCTAGCAATTGTATCATTCTTGTATTAAAATAAGTTGAACATGGCCACATTGTGTGTAAATTTGTTTACCTTCCTCATTAAGTCATTGAAATATTCTCACTGTTTCAACTTGAACCAACTGTCTGTATTTATTCTGTTATCAATATTACACAATTTATAACAATAACTATTTTCAGATAACAGAAAATAACAATATTGCTAGAATTATGAATGATTACAGAAAACATTAAACATGTGCTTGTTCTAAAAAGAGTAAAATTTAAATCGTAATTATAACTATTAAAATATAATATATTTATAAATCTGAATTATTTTATGAACGACAAACATTTAAAAAATATATAAATTATATAACATTATATAATGATAATTGTATAACGTATCCAAATACTTGTAATTAATTTAAATAAATAAAGTAATACTTAAAAAATAAATATTTTTGTTAGAAAAATGAGTTTTAAAACTTATGTTGTAGAAAACTTGTAACCCATCACCAAATTACATATCAGCGATTATTAACTTTCTTTCATAAAAAATTAATTTATAAATTATATTAATTATTTGACAAATGATTTTAGTTATTTTCGTGTTATTTATAACAGAAATAAAATATTCTCTATTAGTTACATAAATATTTGTAAATTTACCAAAGATATCGTATTAAATTACCACCCAGGGAATTATATATATTTTAATAATGACGTAATTATAATGTCAAGGTCATAATAATAATAAATAACAAACAGAAACTCTGGTGCAGGAAAATATTTTGACAGAATTGTGGTATGATAATTGCTGAGACAATATTTCTACCTTATGTTCATTAATGTTATTATCATAGAAAAAAATATTATAACTTAACATAATCACGAAAAATATAATGATAGAAAAAATAATTAGACGTGTACAGCTCTTAAAACCATAAGAGAAAAATAGAATGGAAAAAATAAAATATGGAAATTAAAATCAAAAATCAAAAAAGCATGATGTTGTTTTGATACGTTTTATAATATATTATTATGTGCTTATTTTATTTCCCATGTTAATTGTTTTTGGTCTTCATTTAATTCAACAGTTACATCCGATTTTGATTTTTGATAAATGAAGATTTTTATTCCATATTTGTCGCCATTCAGGGGTGGTTTTATCTGTATCTGTATCTTTTCTGCAGAAAACGAAAAAAAACAAAATTTATAACTCTTAATTGTGCTCCTTTTTAATTGCGATGTCATAATACTTATATACTTATACTATTACTTAATCAGAAGGATATATTAAGGCATAAAAATCATATGGAATCATTGATTTATTGTAACTATAGCGAGGTTTAAAAGGGAGAGTTAACATATTTAATATGATATTGTACACATACTCTCTATCGTTCAAACCACGTATTTCTTTAACATCAACGTAAAGACTATAGGCAGTTGTTGAGGAATGAAGGCACAAAGAAAAGAACAATTTACTTTAAGATTTTCATACCAACTAAAAGCTTTGTAAACGCGCCTTTTAAACATCATATTCCCTTTGGTGAAAATTGCTGCACATCGCGCAATGTATGCTTTTGAATGTAGTTTGGCGTTTCCTGTCTTCTAACGTTTTGTATCTTCAAAAGAGAAGAGTTTGTCAAACATTGTTTATAGTCGTTCACAATTTGTTTTCATTTGTCTACTTCTTGCATGATAATGAAACGTTGTGGGTTTTAAACGTAAATATCAATACATGTTCATGTAATACGGTCTATTAATATTTATGATGGGTTGTTTTTCTCACTTGAATCAAGGATGCACTCCAAAAGACGACTTTAGATGTATCATTTTATTGCATTTATACAGCATGCAATGCTTATTATTCGAATAACATGCATTGGTCTCCATCTTATTCAAAGCTGGATCATATCAAGTAAAGTTTTAATCGCATAAATAAATCTGTCAAATTCTAGCCACTGCTGATTGGATGAGTTAGTGGTTAGATTCTATAAATAGTAGATAATTTGTGCTCGTTATGAATAAGTGAACCACTTCACAGAAGATTTAGTCAATGATCATTGGTTGAACATTTTGGTTAGGTAATAAGAAACTGAAATCAAGTATGGCAATAGAGTTGCTATCTAACTTTAATTAACAGAATACTACTGAAATATCCAGGCATATAAGTTCAGATTTCGCTGCTACTTTTGGGCGAATATCATCTTGGAACTCCATAGTAAAATCCGGTCATCACCCTATTTGTAAAAACTATGTAAAGGCAATGAATCAGTTTCGTTTGAATGTTTGATAACCTGAAGTTAGACAAAGTTTAATGGAGTTTGATTTGACTAGGATTTAGCTATAAAACTAACTGGGAGATGAAAAGAGTAAAGCTGATGTCCCTTGAGTGAATCGTGCCCGTCCATCAGACAATATTCTTCACTCATTATCTCTCACTTACTATTCTTAATGATTTAATAAACGAGCTCGTATGTTGGGGTTATTGAGCAGTTGACAGCCTCTTGTTTTGTATTTGATACTCCCTTTTAAAATTATGCTAATGCAATGTACGACTTCCAGGATGATTTTGGCATTTTCAGCTCAAAGTCAAAACCGTCCCTTAGAAATATTAAGAAACATAACCATGAGTTCAGACAATTGATAAAGCCATTGCAAAAAGATATCTTCAGATCTGCCGAAAACATAATTTATTCAAATTATTGCTGATTACCGACATCAATGATTCATTTCACATATCTTCATGCACTGCGAGAATTTTAAATTGTCAATTTATACCGGAAGTAATCTTTTAAACCGGAAGTATACTCTAAATCAGTCTCTACCTTATCTGTTATGAACTAACATAAAACACTAAATTTCCAGAACAGCATCGGAACCAAACGATATACCAAAGTAAAGGTGGAGTGGTTTCTCGGATAAAAGAAGTATTAACGGCGTTCTGAAAGGTTTAGAGATCCTTATTCGGACAATTGTTACAAATAATATACTCATTTAAACATGTAAATTCACATTTGAAAATATCTATTACAATCTAACTGTTTGATATGTAAATAGAAACATGTTAATTTACAGTATTTACTATGAGGTTTTCCTACAGGTGTAAATGATAATACAACTATTCTTGGTTATAAATGATCTACTCCCTATAGGTTGCTACGTTCGTTTCAAGATGGGACCCCACTTAAGCAAAATTATCACTGTGCGTGAGTAGTCACTTTCTAACAATATGTAAGAATAATTTAATATACCAGGTGTATCCATAAACATTCATAAATGTATATCAGTTCTTGCCCAATTAACGTATTCTATGAATTATAATTTAGGGAAAGGAAGTCCTGAAGGCATGATAAACAAGTTTTTTGGTTAACTTGTCTTAAGAACATCCGCATGTGAAAATATAATGTGCAATTTCTAGACAAGAATTGTTGTCAGAACATAATGATATATGTGTATATTATATGCACCTGAATCATTGCCATGTAACTCCGTTATGATGCCTTTGACTGTTTCCCGATCATCGAAACAGGTCTGAGGTTCAGATGTCTAGATTGTTTCGCAAGTGACAAGGGGCAATATGTACACTTTAAAGATCCCTTACCGGTTGGAAATACAAAATGAGTTGCTAATACTGCTGTTGTAACAAAATTGCCCTCTCCTGAATGCACAAGTCAGGACGTTGCCCATCGCCGCCATAATGCCAAACAGGAGCAGCAATCGTCATTTAATATTTTCTACCATGTTAAATATCTGTCCCAATATAGTTTTTGATGTGCAGTGCATTTCAGTAGTTGATACTTTGCAATCTTTAATAAATCGTGGGGTATTCTGTTATCTTTGACTTATATTTTTAACTGTGTATTTTACATGTATTGACACCTGTGTGTCTGATAAGGGTGTGATATATTGCAATTTGAAGGATAAACCACAATGTTGGAGTTGGATATAGGTAATTATTTTCCTCGTTTATCATATTATTTTCAGGTATACGAGCTTTTTTATATTCAGAAACTTCGATACATTTGGAACTGAGAAGATAAACAAATTGTTATTGTTTATTCTACAAAATTTGTAACATTGCAGCAAACTCAGAATACCGATGTCCTGGATTAGTAAAGCAAAAATTGGCTAAGATTAGAATACAGTGTCATATGATAAGTCTTATTGGGGAGAAGAGGATCAGGATATTCAGAAAGTGATATTATGCTTCATCAGTTTGTTCAGTAGAATAACGGTTGCTTTAAGATTATGTATCGTAATAATGGTTGTTTACTGGGTGATCCTACAAAAGACCTTAGAAGCATAACGATTGTTAACATAACATTCAGAACACAACCCAAGGATATGGACCTTCCCTCCATGTTGGTTCCACTATAAATTTGTCCTTGGTGATACTATTACACCAATGTTTGCACGACCATGACGATTTCACTACTCTCAGTACCATTGCTATGTTTTACTTGGTCATCTTGATCCCACTACTTTAAGAACCATTATGTTCTACATCGTTACGATTTTTAAAAGTTCTTTATTGCTTGTACATGGGTGATCCACTACTCTAATCACCACAATTTCGTTATTTGTTGTACATAGGTGATCCTCAGCTGAGCACCATAAAGTTTTTATAGGTTGTACATCTTTACTACTCTTACTATTATGTCTTGTAATGTTGTACATAGGCGTTCGACAACTCTAAGCACCATAATGTCTTTAAAACCGTTACTTTCTTTAGTTCTGTAAAAAAAAATCCTCAGTACGCCATGAACCATTACGTTTTTGTGCTTTTGGCTATTCTTAAACAATAATTGACACATATTTCATTCCTTCAAAACCACATTATAAGTTACCTCCCTTAAATGTCAATATTAAAGATTTTTCAAATTATCTACCTTATCAACGTCTTGACTATTTGATAAGTTACCTTCTAATGACTTGTCCGCTATAGAATATTGTTGATCATGTTAACATGTTAGAACACAGTAAATGTTCTGAGATCACCTACTCGAGGTGGGCCAGAAAAGAAACAGTTCTCGAGACACGGATGCTTTATCGTAATGTAAACAGTAACTGTTCTTGGGATGATTAACTGCACATGCCTTCAAAGCTATATTTAATTTTTCCACTGAAATTTCTTCATTATTTGGTACCATTGTTAATTACATCCGAATGACTACATTGTTATTTTCCAATTTCAAGAAGGGTTCCACGGATTAGGGTCTATACCTAAGTTGAAAGTCACGCTAGGCCCATAGGCGTACGGGGTGTTAGTTGAGCGGGGGGGGGGGGGCAAAACCAATTTGCCCGACAACTAATGCTAATTTGCCCGACAACGAAATATATATGCCCGACAAGTCGACCCCTACCCAACCCCTAATTCCAAAAACTTTTCGCCATCTGCCTGATCTCATCATTTCCGAACGATTTTATTTTTTTAAATTTCCTTCATAAAAATCACTGGGGGGGCAATTGCCCCCCCTGCACTCCCAACTCGTACGCCTATGGCTAGGCCACTAGAATATTCTGTAATGTAAATGAACGTATTTTATCACTGCCTAATCTTGACCTTGAACAGAATGCGTTTAAGCAGTCTGGTGTATCTCTTTAGCTAAAAAAAAATACAGGAACAATTACCCAGGATATTTAAAAGAAATTGTGATAATTTTTGTTCCTTGAGTCACTATAATTTATGCTTTGCATGAAACTTCTGAATCTCCTAGGCATTTTCACAAAAAAAAAGGTACTGCAACAATTACCGTGGTCAACAAAATCTATCGTATTGACAATAAGGACAAGAAACCTTGAAACCGATTTGTACTGAAGAAAGGTTACTTCGTGCTCTAACCATGATTAGTTCTGAAAGGAAAGTATTTTATCAGATGAAGATGAATTGAAAAGAGAACCCAATCTCTTAGTGGTATTTTTTCTATATCAATATATCAAAAATATGAAAGAATTTTTTTTCAGAATTACTGCACCTGAAAAATTGTTAAACCTAAAAAAAAATATTTAGAAATGTACTAACTTTTATTAAAATTTGTTTTTAATTCAACATCATAACAACTTTTGTACCTTTGGCATGAAATTATTATTTTAATCATAATCGTCCTTACTTTTTAGGTAATTTGTTTTAGAGGATGAACTGTAGGCCTATCAATTTGAAATGCTTTACATTAATATAAATTTTCTTCATTTTAAGTAGGAATTGTAAGAAGACAGTTTTGTGTATATCGGTTTTATATTCCTTCCAGATAATTGTGACCAGTCGGTACCACCAGCTTTTTATGCAACTTTTTACTTATTTATTTATCTTAATATACTAATAAATTAACTGCACTTTAAAATATAGTTCTAGATTCATGACCTAGGCCAGTGCTTTTTTATGGGAATTTTATTCTCATATCACCTTAACACCAACATTCTAGATACTCTGGACGCAACGGTTTTAGTCACATTTTCTTACTAGATCGAAAATACTCATCAACAGACTTAGCGATAATCTCCCTGTAGTTGTATTTGAACAATTACATTGCCGATAACGTGCATAAAACTATTAAAAAAGAATTATATTTTTATTGACTGATTTTTCCAGTGCAGATTGAGTACGTTCACGGAAATAGTTAAATTTATATTTTTGATGAGAAAACGTCAAATGTGATGAATAGTATTTTTCATGATATCAGATAAATAATTGTGCTTTGTTTTGGTATATTATTTTCTACCCATAACCTTCAACTATAGTGGTTAAATAGTCAGTGTAACTATGACAACGAGTAAATGTTATGCCAATTGTTGTCATGTGAAATAGAAACTCAATGTAATAGATGTCAATAATCAATGCGATAAGATCGGAAATCGAGAAAAACGATGAGAACACAGACTGGTGACACCAATCTCGCTTTCATTAAAATTAACCCAAGAAATTGCACTGGTTTTATTTCAGATCCTGTAGTTTCCGTAGGCATTATTTTAAATTCTGTAAAATACTTTTATCGTCCTCATTACCCCATTCAGGTGCAGAAAAGCAGGACGTAAAACTCCATTTCGTGTCACTTTTAGTGTCTGATCTTGAGTTAATGAAATTATTTGATACTTAATAGATGAATTTTTTTTATGCTTTATAAAATAGTTGAAAATCATTTGATCATATTTTCCGATATATTTTATATCAATTATAGTTTCGTTTTTTTCTAATTTTTCCATTTTGCCTTTCGTTCAATTTTTTTTAAGAGTAACCTTGACCTTTTAAAAAGGTAAATTAAAATGAATGGACGATGATAGTAAATTGAGTCAGACATGAAACATTTATAACACATCTACTGTACTTTACCTTCATTCTATTCCATTCTTATTTAATAATTCTTTTAGATCACACTTACTCGTGGTAAAATTAATTGATTCGCTCATGAAATCTACTGTTTATTTGAACTGTCTGTTAAAAAAATCCTTCCTCATTGTTATCATTTAATTAGTATGTTTTAGCGTATGATGCTACATAATACACGGGATGCTCGGATACGTGCGAAATTTTATTCAAGTTCCTGTTGAATAAATGCTCTACTTTGATCGAGATATTTTCTATGTAGTGATTCAAATGCATGGAACCGAATTGAACTAATTGGAGTCGTGCTCTTGTAGTCTCGATTGTCAGATAAAAATATTAGCATATATTTGAAAACCATAGACTAAGTTTAATATTCGAGACTATATAATATGCATATTGTTTATAAGACATATAGCATATAATATGCATATTTTATGCTTTTGTCACATTTTTTACATTAATACATTTTTCATGAGTAAATTTAATAAATAACCCTAATTCACCTTTTCTCTGAATTTAAAATTAAATTTTCATACAATTTGGGCTGTCTATCAAATATTAAAAAATAGTTTAAAATATTATTTTCATGCATTTATTATAAATGATATTTTTTGTAAACTTGCTTTCGGTAATTTTGCTGTTTTCACAAAGAATATTGTTTGAGAAATTTTGGAGAAAAATCTGGACAGATTTCGAGATAATAAATTAATGTTAATTATAATTTATCCGTCTGTTACATTGATATCTAATATTAATATTTATTATAAAGATATCATAATAATAATTGTTTTCATCAATATTATTTTATATGATTTCATCTTGATAATCTCTGCTAATCCATTTGACCTAACGTCTTTAAATAATAATATCACTCTAATACAATACCAGGATGAAATTTAAGTCAATTTTAAATAATTGGTGCTTAGGAAACAAAAGTAGACGATATAAATTTAAGTTAAATTGACTTAAAAGATTTAATTGTTACCCCCGTCTTAAGACTTTGTTGGAGGTGATATGTTAAGTAGTTTATCACCATTTAATGTATACTTACAATATCTATCAGGTCTTTCAATGTATATATACATTACCTATCATAGGATTACTACACTAGACTAATATCTCACCCCCGTCAATATCAGCCCGGGCCCCCAACTGATTTGTTTAGGTAGTGATACAGTAGTATATGGGTGTTAATCGACGTTGATGAGTAGTGTACACCAAGCATACCGTTAATCAACAGTCAAGTGCAATTAACCCGGCGAGCGCAATCAGATTTTCAATTGGATTGTACAGGTAGTCGTTAATAAGCCCCGATCACATCAGTATGACAAAACTTTCTTTCACTCTATTATTGTTTGTAGTGTCAAAAGTTAATGGTCTGTGCTAACTGGTAGATATCCTTCTATGTGGGAAAGTCCGGATTCAAATTGGTTCGTCTGAACAACTATTTTCCATTACGTCTGATACTTGTCAATCTTAATGAAATCGATTTTGTTCGAAATCCATGCCATAATTTCAATTATAGAAGAAAAATATACGCCAAAAATATTTCACGATCCAGACTTGATTTCGGTTTCTCAGACGAATTCGTTGATTTTTTTATTACCAATCTAAAATATCATATTTACATTTTATTTATTTTTCCAATTTTTATACAGTACTTTTCCATTTCCATTTTAATTCGTTTTATTTAAATTTTTCATGAAAAAATCAGAATCTGCTATTTATATTTTTTAAGAAATGAATTTATTTAAATGAATAGAATATATTTTGAACTTTTGATTTTGTGGTTTACGTACTGAATTGCGAAGCAAACGTCATATGGATATATGAGGTTATTTCTGTGTTTTCAAATGCCTATAATGTTAAATTGACTCTCATGCTAAAAAAAAGAAGCAAAACCTTGAATGATATTATTGACCACAGAACATGTAACTGCCCTTGTGCAGATATTTCCAGAATTTGTATTGCCCTTCAGTATACAATTACAGAACGAACATGTAATATATTATGTTTTTATTTCACAGTGGAACACAATTTTTATTTTATTGTCGATATATAGAAAAATCTGCTGTTATTTGTATTCTTTTTTGCTGTAGAAAGAAAAAGACAAACATTGCTTCATGTGGAATTATTTTGAAATGTACGGTGACTAAAATAGATCAGTCACATTTTAACCTTACATTATGAATTTAAAGCATATCACAAATATTACAAAATGTTTTCTTAACGTAAAAGCTGACAAATACATTTTCAGACTATGCATGTATCGACTGTAGCAAAACGGGAAATCGTGGGTTTTGATGAAAAAGACCAACAAAGATGGCGATGTGCAAAGGTTTGGATTGTAAACAAGGGTTTTGATTATCTCCCTTTACCCGTACACTACAGAACGTGAGACTATGATACAAGGCTTGTTAATATATACACAACTACACAGTTTTGTTATTTTAGGTAGAATATGTTTAGAATGAACATAAAATCTGTTTTCTGAACTAATAAATATAGTTAACTATTTAATCAGTATTTGATAAGATTACACTTTAAAAGGATTTTAAGCCAATTTTTCTATTAAAGCTGACACGATGTGTTTAGAAGAATAAACTTTGCCATTTCGTCTTGTCTGTCTTGAAACCATTTTCTAAAAGGCATAGACTGCTTCTGTATGAAATTTGTTAAAAATACACTTTATTGAGGCCGATTTTCGCTATGAAGCTATAATTAAAAAAAGGAGTAAAGGATAGGTTGCAAACATTTTTGCAGGGCTTTTGACAGTGCTAAAAATAATCACCTCAAAAAAGTTTTCCTACATTATTATATCAACAGCAAAATAAAAGTTAGATTTAATCAGAATTGCTTCTATGGAACTGAGTTTTTTATGCATGTTTCGATGCTTCATGATCATGCATTGCATATTGTTGCAGCAAACATAATTTGCAAAAGTAATCGTGGAAATAGCATAGTCTCTATTGACCTTGATCGTTATAAAATAACTTTGCCTAATGTTTCATTCAGGCCAAGGCAATCTTTAAAAAATGCTGTGAGTCCATAACTGAATAAAACGCCACAATAGGATACATGTATTTACAGTATCAATTGTTTATTAGGCTAAATAGATCTGTAATGCCAGAGGATTTGATTAAGTATAGTTTTACTATCAGACCCAATGATTGTGGATCATAACAGTGAATGTTAGTCAAATTCCCCAGGTTTTATTCTAATCCAACAAATTGCTAGTCTGCTTATAACAATTTACACACAAATCTTCATTCATTTCTAGAATGCTGAAGATTTTCAGCCATCTTAAGGCGACTCAGAATCAAATCTTTATTCCAATAAAACGGGGTTTGAGGGATTCGTTTTGGTTATGTCTTGAATTCCTAACTTCACATTCAATGTCTTAAGTTCAAATCTGATGTTGTTAGTTAATTGTTTAAAATGGAAGGGGAGGGGCTGAAAAGTAATCTTCTTTATCTTTTGCTATGTTAGTAGCCCATGTCCAGCTCGAGGGCATTTCATTGGCTGACCAAAGCTTTAAAATTGTTATCGATATTAAAGCTACATGGAAAATGTATTGAATTTCTTATTAAATGTATTAAAACAACACCCATTCTCTACTGTCATGCAAATTTGATGGGAGATATTGGCAGCGTGAAATATGGCTTAGCCACCTCTCAGCCTATCGTAGAGCAGCATGGGTAGTTTGTATATAGTGGTATAGTGCGTGACGTCACGAGCTAGGCATGCTCAAATAGTTGTGTGTCTCTAGTCCGTCCTGTGTATTGTTGTATGAGTGATTGATGCAGTAGTGGTTAAAGCTAGCGTTAAACACGACGACAACATACAACGATAGTAACTCTTCTCTAGTACTATACAGTATTAACATAGTGACAACAACATAGTGAACACTTCGACGTTTTTTCTTCAACATTTTGTCATTGGCAGTATATGATATTGGACTATTTAAGAGAAATTGTGGTGTTTAAAAAAGTGTAGTTAGTATACGTGGATTTATATTTGAGCTATTGAAGCACTTTATCTACTAGCTCCTCCCATCTACCTACATTATACCGTGCTACTGTTTTCTACATTCTTCTACTGCCGTCCACTGATTCGGACCTCAGTAGCAAGTCTACAAGATTATAAATGGACTCTTTACACGATCCCTTGTGTTTGGATGAACTTGTTTCTAGTTGTGATACCGGTTCCCAATCAAATATGACCATGCACCATCTCTCAGAAAGTGGGTCCGCTTCGGCGACTAGTGACATTCAATTAATGAATCCTCACAGTTCTAGTCATAAAAATTTACATGGTGTGAGTTCGGTGGATGGCTCGGAAAAATCAGGTGAGATTACTAACCTTTACAACATCTGTCTATCTCGACCTCATGGTCAATTTACTTGAATTTGCATAATTGAATATATTGATACAGATTATTGATATAATATAACGGTCTGGGTTTATTTTGTATGTCATTGTCCACTGTCAGCTGTTTTTGCAGACGGGATTTGAATATACTGCTTCAGAAGTCTTCAGGGCTGATCGGTGCATAGATTGCAATTTACTAGGCAAATAAGCAATAGTAAAACCCGTTTGCATAGGTTGGAAGGTTTCTAATAAATCAGAATGGTACGGTACTGAAACTGAAAATAGGTGCTAGTATTGTTTTTAATACTAAAATAAATACTGTTGATGTACATAGTACTATTTGGTCAGTTAAGTTGTTAAACTAGATTATTAGTGGATTTAGTCTAATCGTATTAATCTTTATAAATATCCTTACTCAAACTCAATAGTCTGTATACCAGCGAACACTTTCTACTTGAAAATACACTTATATGGCTAGTCGTTGCCCAAGGTTAGTCAAGCGGATTTTGGCCACAGGGGATATCGGTTATAGCATTTCAGTTTTTCAATCGTTCAACTCATATTCAACTTTTACCTTCCAATGAAATATTTGGCTCTTTCTATGGGTTGTACAACATTTGAAAGGTGTTCATGATGACCTTAGTAAAACTGTTAACATGTTCCCAAACAGCTATCATAGTTTTTATTTCACAAAATAGTTGAAATTCAGTAGTCAGAGATGGAGTATTTAGGAAGGGTGTACTATCATACAATAGTTTGTGATGGTATGTGTTTATGTCTAGAATGCTTCATCATGCAAATATCAATGTATCGCTTCATTTGTGATGTGTAAACCATTGTCGATATGCATACTATTTAATTTAGAAATTACAGATATTAAAAATTACGCATATCTTAAATGATGCCAAGCATATCATGCAGATATCAATGGTTCGCTTCATTTGTAATGACACAAACCATATTTGATTTGAATATTGGACATAAATTACGCACAGCTTGATTGATGCCATGCTTATCATGCAAATATAAATATTATTTTTCTGGTTGCAAGTTGAGAGAAATAAAAGTATGTATACGAAGAATCAATCAGATCGCTTTACAGAAGCTGATAAATTCTAGAATTTCCTCTCAATAACGACCTCGGTTATTAATGAATATAATTATATTAGAAGTGTGGCTATACCAATACAAATGTAATTGACCTCGATGCTTAATTAGCTCCACTGATTGTTAGAAATTAACCTCAAGTTGTGATCCATTCAGTGTCTGCCATGTTGGTGTCGTCAAGCAGGGTGATGAGCGAGAAATTATTACATTATTAGCTGTGTATTGTTGTCCGACGAAGTAATTCATTTCTGCCCTGTTTCCGTTAGAAAATAGAATTATCTTCAATTCTGGACTAAGATGATTTATCTTTTAAAACGGATATGATAATTGTTGATTTTTATTATTTGATAGATAAATAAATTATCTTTTAAAATATTTTTAAATAAATATCAAGAATATATAAATATGAAAATGTTTTTAATTATTTGAAAACAAATGAAATTTTTTATCAATAATTTAAGCATAAAAGATAATAAAATTGAACTGAATTGCAGTAAATTTATTTTGAATTATATTAAATTTAAATGAAAAATAGTTAAGGTTTTCCATTATAATTTTCAGTAAATAGTTTAATATTATCAAAATATTAATCAAAGGTTCAAATAAATTTCCCTTTGGACTGCAATAGTGAATTCTTTTTTCTCCAAAATATCTATGAACAATATTTCTTTGATATGTTGAATTTCATTACGAAATCAAAATAATAATTTTGAAATAAACGCATTCAAATATTGACCCTTCTGAAGTGAATGTCTTGATAGAGGTGGATAAAGTGTCGTTGGGTAAATGAAGTGGTCATTTCATTATGTGTTAGTCAATTTAAAGGGTCCTTACAAAGGTCTTTGTGGCCGTATAATAACCGTCTGTAAACACACTCGAAGAAAAAATTGTTTGGTAAGAAAACAAATTAAGAAGAAACGTCAATATTGTAATATAATATAATTATTTATTTTTATTTCATTTTTTATATTTAAAAATTTCATTTAATTATGTTTCAAAAATAGAAATTCAATATCGCATGAAATATTATTTAAAAAATATATATCGATATGAAAATATTCAGGAAAAAATACCAACATTTAGGGAAGTCCCAATTCATCTTCGATTTAAATAATGGTAGAATGGAAGCGATCGCCGTTCGCCCCAATGATTACATTTTAAGGGTGAAATCGTCTACTGAATTGTAATTTGAAGAAAGCTTAAATAAGAAAGACTATGTGGTATTTTCCAGCCCTTCTTACAGCGAGTTTCTTTATATTTCTATCAAAATTTGTTTACACGCACAGCTAAGTAACTTGAGTAAATTTTTACACAGATTAAAGCTAAAATGACAACACTAATTCTTATTTTAAATAAATATTTTAATTCTATTTATCTCAAATGAACATTAAATTTTTTCCAGAATTTGAATTTTATTGTCATTGAAAAATCAGACTGAAATTGAAAGCTTTTATTCGAATACATGAATACAATGTAATTGCAAATTAAAATCAACAATATTAAATGATTTTATTTTTCATTTTCAGATTCAAATGATGGTTCAAAATCCAAAGATGATTCAATGTCTGAAGACGACAAAAAGAAAAAAAGACAACGTCGTCAAAGAACCCATTTTACTAGTCAACAACTGCAGGAATTAGAGGCAACTTTTGCCAGGAATCGTTATCCAGATATGGCAACACGTGAAGAAATATCGGCATGGACAAATCTTACAGAAGCAAGAGTACGGGTATGTACAAATTTATTATTTTCAATTACGACAATTCCGCCCTTGACACATATTCACCTACATGCATTTTTGCAACCAAATCATTTTTATAATTTTTCAGAGAAAAATAAGATTATTCATATTCAGCTGAATACGTCATCTTTTTTTGACACTTTTATTGGCTAATAAGTCACAAAGGTGTCTATTAATATACATATAACACCTTAATTGTGAAGTTATGAATATTAAAATGACTTTAGAATAACCTTTATTTTTAACATAATATAATAATTATTAAGGTCGCCATTTTGACAAATTATATAAAATATTTAAGTTTGTAGTGGTCAGAAAAATAAAGATATAAATTTAAGGCACTCGACTAAGATTATAAGAAATCATTTTAAGATTAAGTATTCAATATGTAAACATAATTTTAGTGACAGTTTGGGAATCGCAAATCGTGTTTAAGGCTTGTCCACTCCGTCTAAATTTACTAATATAGCCAAGAGTGAAAATCGGACAGATCAAGATTAATGTATTTTATTACTTATCTTTAAACATAAATCATTTAGACATCAAACTTGACCAAATCTATTTCTAATTTTATCGAACCTAGAAAATAAGTACTATTGCTCTAATGAAAGATTGAAATTTTAGGAAGCGTTACTAATGAAAAGTCTATTCTATTTGGTCCTTGAAGAAGAAATTTTCTTCCTTGTTTCTGTGCGTATATTATTTTACTTTACTTACAAAAAATTATACATGCAAAGTTTGAAATTAAATATTCGCTTGTTAATATCGTTTTTAAGAATATATTTTAACTGATGTATTTTATTATTTCTGGAATATATTAATGTTTGGAATATATTTATTTAAAAGATATAATATATTCCACTTTCTAGTTATAATTATAAGAAATTATATAATAATAGAATAACATACATTATAAAGAGTTGATTAGTATGGCTACAATAGATTATATAGAATGTTAATGTTTATTAAACAAGTTAATCTCGAGTTATATAATTACCATCATTATTATACTAGTCATTATAACAATGAATAATGTGTTAAGAATCTGCAGGAATCGTAGAACTCTCCAGGAATCTTTACCACTTGATGCTTACAGAATAATTAACAATTTGTTGACTCATTAGTTTTTCCCAAACACCAATATAACGTATTATGTTTTATCACTTTTGTATCAATAAGCTAACATTATTGCGTTTTATATATTCAAAATATATAAGTTTACGGTTTATATATTGGCAAAATAAGGGAACTACATTTGATGGAAATATATTACAGTAACGTTTATGTGAAATGAAATTTAAATCTAAAAATTCTCATCGCGTTTTCAAGAGACCTTGGAAAATGTAACAGTTTATATTTTCAAACTTGTGTTGGTAAATAAAGCCAATCACGTTGCCAAAGTAACAAAATTTTGGCACAGAAACGAACTTCAGTGAAATGTACTGGGAAAAGACAGTGGTAGTTATTAAACCCTAATTCACACGCCGTAAAACCCTATTCAACGTAAAATGGGTTTTGTACGAAATTGTGTACCACTTCTTGGAATAATGAAGGGAATATTCGACAGTTTAGAGCCTAATGCAAAATCACCATAGGTGTTGCATTTTTTTAACGGGGCGATAACGCGCGTCTAAAGTAATTAAAATGTAGAATAGTTATGTTAATATTTAGTTTAATAATTATAATAAATAAACTGTTGATTTTAGAGACTTGTGAAAATTTCTGAATTCCAGATTGACATGTTGAGATTGACATTACTGATTGTAAAACATAGAAAACATTACCTAGTCTGCGCATTTTACAGTCGCGAGAAATTCCTTTCTTGTTTAAATTTTACCACATTTTTTTACTGTTTCCATCCCATTTAATAGTTACGAGTCGTTTAAATAGAAGAGAAAGACAAATAACAACTTTGTTAGTAACATAAGTAAATTGTAAGTTTAAAAGTATGAACAACTGGTGTACGGGTTAAGAGGTTTAAGAGACAAGTGTATTGAATCGATGTAAAAGTAAAATTATGTAAATACAAGAAAGAAAAGAACAGTAAAATAACTCAGTACTTATTGTATGCATTTAACTTGTATAGACTCTTACATACTTGCCACATGAGTAGTGGGTCGTTAACTTAAGGGGTGGTAGATTTCGGTTTTGTTTACACCCCAAAATTACAAGAGCACGATTAGTTTGTTAAATGTGTAAAGAGAGAAAACGTGCAGGTGATTTAATGAACCGCTCCTGTTTAATATAAGTTGTTATATAGAACTACTGTGTGATTAAACTCAACTTTCACCGATTCTGGTGTGATTAATGTTCTTGATGACCTGTACCAATTGTCTCAGTTTATGGTACCGATGTTAACCACGTACCAACTACTTTAACGTGTCAACCAATCTGTTAACTTGTGTACTTGAGGTTTTTAAATTGAAACTGTTCGCTCTGTAAGATGGTTGATAGATGCTCAGTTAACGCCCGCAACCAACGGATGCTGATATCACAAATTAGGTAGTTGTAGAACACTGCTGGACAACGTTCGTGAAGCTTTCAATCATGGACCTCAACCTAATTGCATATTTCATCGGCAATGTTTTGGTCAAGATTGGCGTTTGTAATTTTGGTTTGATACCCTTACACACTTCCGCAAACATCGAGAACATACATAGTGTTAAAAATATCAGAATGTTAAGATTCCAGACCGAACACAACTGTTTTTGTATTGATCTGCTATCAATATCACGTTATGCATTCAAATTACACTTTAAACAGCGTCAACTTGATTGTGGTTAAAAATACATTGACTAAGTAATTACATTTGTACGTTAAACGATGTCCTACTGTTTTATTGTTAGCCATGAATATAAAACACGATCATTGAACCCAATGAGTCGTTGAAACGATTCTTATATTTTATATAAAGTAATGTCCACTCAAATCACCTGATTATATAAAGTAATGTCATCATATAGATAAAATAATTTCTGATTAGATTGACATTTTATCTTTGTCACGTGCCTGAAAAGCCTCTGTGGCTCAATTTTAGCGACCTCTTTGAAAATTAATAACCAAGATGTCAAAATAAGCAAAAAGTCAGAAATGTAAGGGCATTATTCGGATGGTTAAATTTACAGCAAATGCAAAAGATATAGAACACGCAATTTGTAAAAGTTACTTTTGGGCAGCTATATAACGTTTCCAAAGATCAAATTTCTGTCTGGGAACACCGATACTGCAGACCTAGCAAATATTTGTTGATTAAAACTCTTTTGAAAAATATTGAAAGAATTTTCAGATTAACATGTAAGGTATAATCTGTCACCACACCAAATTGGATTATATGGGGCTTACTTAATAGCAAATTTCTCAAAGAAGAAAAAAGTGCGGAAAAGGAAAGAATTTCTCGAATGAATCAACAGTAACTATTTAGAATAGAAATATATTGTCAGTAAGCAGCTGTAATTGATTTTTCACACCTTGGTGATAATGCCTGGTGACAAACGATCACTTTGATCAGCGATCGTGATTTTAACCCTACGTCATAACATACAATTTCACACTGTTATCATGTTGGTTTTCTTTATTTCTGGCCAATTTTATGAATGAATTAATAGTTGAACGTGAAAATAAACTGACATAGCTTACTGTCTAGATGAGTATATATTTGATAAGGGTAAAGCGGTGTTTGGTTAAAGGTAATAGGTTTTTAAAGGATGCCGATGCCAACATGTTTGTTTTTGTCTAGCCGTATATGATGAACGAGCCATACTTTATAAAATCAAGCAACGTGATAAAGTATCTTCTCATATGATCGTTTATTCCAGTTTCTATATTCCAGTTTCTATATGATATCAATATCTCAAAATCTGTTTATTTATAGCGCTTCAAACCTCATACTGGTTTGTTACAATTGGATGCAAAACTCAATTTCATTTCCCTATACCTAGTTTAAAATATGGCATTGCACACAACAACTCAAAAATGTTCTGTAATTTTAAAATCAATTTCAATGGTTTAGACAATCGATATTAAATTTACTTTCAATCTACGATCTTGAATTATATATTTTGTTTCTAAAAAATGTTATCATAACAACAAGGCAAATGAATAAGTTCCGTGCCAAACTTCTATAACTTCACAAATCAAGCCATGCTGTATACTCTTGTTCGTGCAACATAATTGGCGACATTCTGTCCAAGTTTAGAGTGAAATGCAAGTATTTATTTATGAAAGTTGTCTTTGTCGCTTTTTTCTAATTACTTGCCTACACGTAAATCCCTAATTGTAAATATATTTTTATTAGGTGTAATTTTTTAATCAATGAAATTTCAGTATGTTCCATCTAAAATGTGGTAGATTTAATTCAGATTTATAAAAGTGTTAATTTCGTAATTTCACATGTTGCATTTCAATATATTTGCATCCACGCACGAAATGGTTTCTAAGTCGGAACCCAACTGCCCTTTATTGACCCCTTCTAAGCGTCTCAAAAATATTAAAATTACATTTAGATATATAGGTTCTTTGGTATAAGCACATTTGAAAGAAAATCATATATAGAAGAAAACAATAGTTAAAAGACCCAGTTAAGATAAAAACAAATTATATATTTTTATAGTTTCTATGTCTGTGTCACATATAATATCTAAAAATATCATCCAAACGATAATATACTAATATAAGCTATAAAATCTTGGGTTTTCTTTTGTTTTTTTGAGGCTAGGTTACATGTTTCTGGGTTATTGCGTTTAATTCGTGGGTTAAAAACAGACAAAAGGTTAATGATACACAGATCGTTTGGATTGTCTCAAATTTCTTGGGTATATCTAGGACTTTTCTTTATATTTAAATCAAATTTATATAAATCATCTATTTGCTTGTCTATCTACACAAACTATGATAAAAATGTATATTTATACATAGATATTCCCCTCCGACACAAAAAAAATCATGAAATATCAATGGAAATCGTTGCAACGCTGGATAGTTTTATGATTTTTCCAGACAAAATTTAACTTCGATAATAAGAATCCATGCTTATATCGATCAATTGAAAACAGAAGTTATTTGATATTTTAATAGAACAATTAACTTTTGTCTATTATATTGATTATTGTGATGACATGCAATAACTGAAAGATATACTACTTTTATCATAGGTCATCTATAAAAATACGAAAATACATCAAATAACATTAAAAAACGCCATTTCTGTGTTTGTTGTTTTTTATTAACTTTTTACACTCAAACTGCAGTTTACAGAAATTAAACTTGGTAAATCTTTTGAATTTTTCGACCGATCATTAAAGCCTTTTCCTATGTTAGATGTTTTAGATGTTTTCTTTAAATTGCTCAAACAATAAGGATAAACAACTGGACCAAATCTTATTGATAAATGATCATGATACCTAAGGATTTTCGGGTATATCTCGCAATAATTAAAACTTCTATCCCTCTTTTTAAATGATTTGTATGTTGTGTGGTCTTTTGGTACCAAAATAAATGTTGACATGTTTGTATAAGTCATTTTACAGCTAATGTCTGTAATGTACCGTGATACCAACATGATATTGTAGGCACCAAAATGATTGACAGCACAACTGACTATTCAAAATATTGTATTCTAAAATAACGCTAAGGAATGGTCAAAACTCTCAATAATGAAGTCTCTTTTAGTCACTTTATTTAAGTTGTATTCAAGTTCATTATTAAGGGATTTTCGCCATCCCACAGGTATCTTCCATCAGCAAGGCATTTTGTAAGAAAATAGATTCATTATTAATAAGTAGCATATAAGTTATTAGAATAAAGATTGATATAAATCAAGATTACTATTACTAAAGATTATATTCAAGATATAAGATAAAAATCACTAGAATACTAAATAAGTTTATGGTCTATATAACCTAATTCTCAGTAGAAATAAAACAATCCTATATTTAACATCGTAATTTTTGTTTTCCTTAGACAACTGAGCTGAATTTTAAATTTCATCATCAATTCTAAATATAATGCGACCTTGACCTTCATTATATTTTATTTTTTTATACACTCGGTTGATTTTATTAGTTTAGATCGAAGACAAAGCTGCACGCTATTTAATTGTAGATTTTTACAGTCGAATATTAAAAGTCATTGACAACAATCTGTTTTGCTAGTATCTATAGATATTTCAAGGACTACAACATTGGTTAGGCCTACTCTCAAGCTTTATTAGGTTCATAACTCAAAACCGACGGTCGTCATTTTCATTATTTATTTATTTATTTACTCTCGACTTCACATAAACAAACACACTCTTTATATACAATACTCTGTATAAGATGATATCGATTGTAGTACGATGGACCCTACCATTCAATGATGTGTAATGTTTATTTTTACTAAAATCATTGCAATATTATATTATATTCATTGCCTTCTGAATGAATTGTCATTGTTCTATTTCCTTACCACATCATTTGTGTTGTTTGCAGACGACAATGATTGTGATGTGCAGCAGTCGTTAGTGACTAAGGGGAGATAATCAGAAAATCAGGATTTCGCTATGCTACAATTGCATCATGTCTAGAATGAATTGATTAGCATAACACGATGTCTTGACTGTCAGTTGTATTTATTTTTCTACTCTTTATCTTTTCAGGTTTGGTTTAAAAACCGACGAGCAAAATGGCGAAAACGAGAAAGAAACATCGAACCTTTCAAGAATGGATTCGGATCACAGTTCACTGGTTTCATGCAACCACCGTTTGATGATGGTTTATACACGGGTTACTCCTATAATAACTGGGCAGCCAAGGTACCCAGTCCATTAGGCTCGAAATCCTTTCCTTGGGGACTGAATATGAACTCACAAATGAATCCACATTTATCATCAGTAGTATCAACACAACCATTAGGATTCTCGTCTTCCCCTAGTAATATTTCTAGTATAAACTCTATGGTTGGTAGTGTACCTAGTGTATCTAATATGAACTCACCTACCCCACCGTGTCCATATGCACCACCAGCCCCACCGTATATCTATAATCGTGATCAATGTTCCAACAGTATCGCCGCTTTACGGCTCAAGGCTAAACAATATAGCCATTATCCATCAATGAGTCCCCGTCAACCAACGTTATCGGCTTGTCAGTATGCTACAGTAAATGGTGGACCAGTTTGATCCGGCTATTCACCAGTTGAATCCAGGTTTATCAAGTATTTATGGAAAGTTAAATAGGATCAGTTGGTTATTGTAGTACAACCAAGCCAAAAAGTGACTAAAACTTTTCCAAAGTCAAATCCGGAACGCTTACAGACTGGTTTACTGCCTGAGTTAGAGGTAGTGATCTTCGTGTTTCATCAACGAATTAGCGATCGAAACTACACAAAACGGGGAAACTTGTACATATGTGTACGTGTTTTTGTTATGTGATGAGAAACATTAGTGTTCGTTCTTGCCCAACATAGAGTAATTCTGTTGTGGTTCATTTTATTCTTCTTACTTTATTTTCAATATTATTAATAAGGTAGGGCGTTGAGGATGAGTTCTAGAATGTCAACTCCGTGTGATTGGTCAAGCCTGGACATAATCTAGAGCAGGATAGATAGGAGATGACCTTTCGTGAACAGCTTAGATTTTTCTGATACGGAGGGCTGGTAAATATCACCCTTATCGCTCTCGTTTTGAAAATACTTCCGCCGAAGGATAAAATTAGTAAGAAAAGCAGCTGTTGGCTTTTGCTAAATCTAAATCATAAATAATTGAAATTTTGTTGAAAAAATAACTCTTCTTCCACCACATTGTACCACATTTTTTTAATTTCACCTCCAAATTATCATGTTATTTTTACTAATATTACTTGTTTCGATTAGTACTTACAAATGTGTTACAAAAATTAAGCCAGAAGCCAAAAAGATGTTAATTACCTTGGAAGCTGACTTTATTTAAATGAATATATTATGTTGATTGTTAATATAAAGTGTACATCGTTTAAATGTGATGTTTGTTTATTTCATTCTACCTTTATGCCACTTGCTGCATGTATAATACCAAAGTATAGATTAATTTAATTTAAGACGGACATATCACAATTTTTAAAGGAGCATGATTTACGTAAATTATTAATGAATGAATTTAAAATTTGGATTTTGAATTCTCTGAATAAGAATATCAAAAAAAATATTTGAAACGTCATGCTCCTTTAAGATGTTAGTTTCTAAAATTAGAAATGAACAGTGCTATTATTACAGAAGTCCTAAGACCCTAGTGTAATGTTACTATGTAGGGATCATGATGACTTCTAATTGTATAGTAATAAACATATAGTTAATCATTTATAATGGTCATGAAATTTAGTAGATTAATTGTTTTTCTTAGAGAAATATGTTTAATAAATTATGATAAATATGTGTATATTTAACTGTGTTTATTTGTGTGTATAATAACTATAAATGATATTATAGTGAAGCTTATTTGAAGTGATGGCGAGATCTCAGTATGGGTCTACTATTGATCACTCAACTATGAACTGAAAAAAATATTTATTAGAACCCCTTTAAACACAGATGTTCACTTACTGCAGGCTGTACTCGTTAAAAATCCGCCGATGTCGCTAAAAAATGAATAAGAGAAGGCACATTGCATGGTGTTTGCCCGTCCTCATTAGTAGAAACAGGCGCAAAAAGGACTTCAAACCCCATTTCATTTCTATGCTTAAAAGGCCTTAAAATCTGACAGTTTTGTAACGGCTGAAATGCAGATGAAGAAAACCGCTTAACTGATACCGGTTGGATTCAATTTCAAAAAGATTTATCCGATTCAAAAGCCAGTTTCTTATTATGAAACAACAATAGCCTAAGTTGTTTGGAAGTACAAAAGTCCAAAGAGCCATTCTATGCACAAGCTCATCTGCATAAGCATACATTGAGTCAAGGCTGTATAAGTTTCGAAAAAAGACTACATCTACATCTGTCCACATTTTGCATCCAAGCTTTATTTCAACACGAGAATTCTCACCAGACTATCTGAAGACGAATACCAAAACATAGTTTCCTGTCTTAAGAGATGAAAATTCTCAGCGGTTACATACAATCCAATATGACTCAAATCAGATTAATCTATAACATATTTACTGACATTATAAAAACACAAAGACCCTGACATCAAACTCTTATAAAGTTGATGTAAATTTAACTTTTCTCAATAATTATGATGCAAATAGCATAACCCTGCCATAAACATTCTCGAGTCTCACATCAACAATTGCTGATAATTCTCTAATGGATATAAACAAAAAACATTAGCTGACTGCTATAAACACTGTCTGACTCTGATATAAAACTATAGCTGACTGATATAAACACTATCTGACTCTGACATAAAACTATAGCTGACTGATATAAACACTGTCTGACTCTGACATAAAACTATAACTGACTGATATAAACAGTGTCTGACTCTGACATAAAACTATAGCTGACTGATATAAACACTGTCTGACTGATATAAAACTATAGCTGACTGATATAAACACTGTCTGACTCTGATATAAAACTATAGCTTACTGATATAAACACTGTCTGACTCTGATATAAAACTATAGCTGAGTGATATAAACATTGTCTGACTCTGATATAAAACTATAGTTGACTGATATAAACACTATCTGACTCTAATATAAAACTATAGCTGATTGATATAAACATTGTCTGACTCTGATATAAAACTATAACTGACTGATATAAACACTATCTGACTCTGATATAATATTATAGCTGACTGATATAAACACTGTCTGACTCTGATATAAAACTATAGCTGACTGATATAAACACTGTCTGACTCTGATATAAAACTATAGCTGATTGATATAAACACTGTCTGACTCTGATATAAAACTATAACTGACTGATATAAACACTGTCTGACTCTGATATAAAACTATAGCTGATTGATATAAACACTGTCTGACTCTGATATAAAACTATAGTTGACTGATATAAACATTGTCTGACTCTGATATAAAACTATAGTTGACTGATATAAACACTATCTGACTCTGATATAAAACTATAGTTGACTGATATAAACACTGTCTGACTCTGATATAAAACTATAGTTGACTGATATAAACACTGTCTGACTCTAATATATAACTATAGTTGACTGATATAAACATTGTCTGTCACTGACATACAACTATATCTCAATGATATAACACTGTCTGACTGTGATATAAAACTATAGCTGACTGATATAAACACTGTCTGACTCTGATATAAAACTATAGCTGACTGATATAAACATTATCTGAACCTGACATAGAACTATAGCTTAAAGATATATACACTTTCTGACTCTGACATAAAACTATAGCTGACTGATATAAACACTGTCAGACATAAAACTTAAGCTGACTGATATAAACACTGTCTGACTCTGATATAAAACTATAGCTGACTGATATAAACATTGTCTGACTCTGATATAAAACTATAGCTGATTGATATAAACACTGTCTGACTCTGATATAAAACTATAACTGACTGATATAAACACTATCTGACTCTAATAAAAAACTATAGCTGATTGATATAAACATTGTCTGACTCTGATATAAAACTATAAATGACTGATATAAACACTATCTGACTCTGATATAATATTATAGCTGACTGATATAAACACTGTCTGGCTCTGATATAAAACTATAGCTTACTGATATAAACACTGTCTGACTCTGATATAAAACTATAACTGACTGATATAAACACTGTCTGACTCTGATATAAAACTATAGCTGACTGATATAAACACTGTCTGACTGTGATATAAAACTATAGCTGACTGTGATATAAAACTATCTGACTCTGACATAAAACTATAGCTGACTGTGATATAAAACTATCTGACTCTGACATAAAACTATAGCTGACTGATATAAACACTGTCTGACTCTGATATAAAACTATAGCTGACTGATATAAACATTATCTGAACCTGACATAGAACTATAGCTTAAAGATATATACACTTTCTGACTCTGACATAAAACTATAGCTGACTGATATAAACACTGTCAGACATAAAACTTAAGCTGACTGATATAAACACTGTCTGACTCTGATATAAAACTATAGCTGACTGATATAAACATTATCTGAATCTGACATAGAACTATAGCTTAAAGATATATACACTTTCTGACTCTGACATAAAACTATAGCTGACTGATATAAACACTGTCAGACATAAAACTTAAGCTGACTGATATAAACACTGTCTGACTCTGACCTAAAACTATAGCTGACTGATATAAAACTATAGTTGACTGATATAAACATTGTCTGACGCTGACATACAACTATAATTATCTGAATGATATAACACTGTCTGACTGTGATATAAAACTATAGCTGACTGATATAAACACTGTCTGACTGTGATATAAAACTATAACTGACTGATATAAACACTGTCTGACTCTGATATAAAACTATAGCTGACTGATATAAACATTATCTGAACCTGACATAGAACTATAGCTTAAAGATATAAACACTGTCAGACATAAAACTTAAGCTGACTGATATAAACACTGTCTGACTCTGACCTAAAACTATAGCTGACTGATACAAAACTATAGCTGACTGATACAAAACTATAGCTGACTGATGTAAACACTATCTGACTGATATAAAACTATAGCTGACTGATATAAAATTATAGCTGACTGATATGAACTTACAATTAACACTACACTAAAATACACTTAAAGCACATGTTGTTGACACTGAAGAAAACTTTTGACTGGCTCCCAAGTAAAAAAAAAATATTCTGTAATGATCAAAGATTTACACTTTTTGTGTAATCTTTATGAGCCCTTTACCAGTGCTTTTGTGTCATATATACAATCACTGTGTCTAAAGAGTCAATGGAAAATATGTTTGTGACATGCATAAGACAGAAAACATTTTATATCCACTAGTTTCATTGGCATGCGTCTTCAACGTATTGCATACATATTTGATTTACACAATTCATATGTGATACAGTGTATGTGGTATGTCAATTTGTTTCTATAACTTCTGAGGCCTGGAACTACTACTTCCAACAATATCGGCACACGCGGCGGCTTGACCCATACTCGCGACTTATGCTTAAGCATAATTGCATATCACGAATATTTCGCCTCGTTCGCTTCGATATCCTTTGAACCTCGAACAAAGTCACAACTTCTTGATTTGAATTAAATTTAAAAGTGTCATCAGCAGCAAATGTTCCCTAATAGCAATATTGGTTCACATAGTTCTATTGTCATAAACAGTATTTTCTTATTAATTTGAACAAAACATATTTACACTATAATAAAGAGTTTTGATTAAAATCTTAGTTAACAACATAAAAACTGTGTAACTAGGGTTATGACATCTATTAATAATCTTTTGAAATATATTACTATTATGACTTGATATTGCTCTGGGCAGTACGCTTGCAGGAACTTCGCCATAGACTGCCAAATCCAGATGTGATTTCCCATACAATACGCCTCACTGAAGTTATTTGTTTTCAGATAATACAGACAGAAATGGTATTTTACGCTGGTTAATTTCTAATTTATTGTTTAAATCAACAATTTCTTAACTTCTAATTACAATGATTATATAATTAAATGATTATTGATTATATCATAAACAAAAACAAGGAATATAAACTGCTAAATGTTGTGGATTTGTTTTTTATTCAAAATATTTTTTTTTTCAGGAAAAGCTGCAGAGCACTTGAAGCAAACCAATCCTTCTCTTCTTAAAGTTAATCCCCCATGCCTCAACTAATTAAGAACTCTTATGTTTCTGGACTAAGGTTGCTTTCCAAATTAATGTTCAGGAGTTTCTCTCCAAAGTTCACCAAACTGGTGTGTGCCTGTCCTTAGTAATGAAGCAAAATGAGCTTTAGAAGAGGTAAAGAGTGTGGAGGGTTCAATGAGGTATATGTTGATGCTCCTTCAATTTGCAAATTCCTTTTCTCCAACTCTCGGAGGACGAAAGACGTTCCTGTCACCCCCTATGTTTCCTCTGAGAAACCGGAGCTCTGATAACTCATTGTAATAAGTTATTGACATGGAATAACTACTTTCGCGATTTTCTTAAAAATAAATACTTACCGTTTCTTGATCATCCCTATGGATCATTTAATACCTTTCTAGTGCTATGCAGATCGATATTAACTATCTTGTCCAGCTATGTCCAATCCTTTGCCTATGTATTTTGGGATTGGCTTGACCATTCAAACGATGATGGTGGCAAAGGATATTCATCATAATAAATTTGCCTATATTTTATTGGGTTTTATTGTCGTAAATAAAGTTTGTTGACATGAAAATGCTTTATTACTGACCTACAACCTTTTTTCTTGAATATAAAACATGAAATTTTTGTCTAGCCACTAAAATGTGTCTTTTCTTTGTTTATCGGTAATATACTTTATAGTTTTAAAAAATACACTTCAAGATGGGATTTCTTTTTTCATTTCGGAAATTGGTAAGTATTCCTCGATTTTTTTTTACCAAAGTAGAAAGGATGTGTATTTCACAAGAAAAATGGTTCATATGATCTCAATATCCGTGTTTTATTATATATGGACAATGGTATAAAAGATGCCCTTTCTTTCACAACCGAGTGGTTTTAACTCAACCCAACAGTAAGAAAAAATAACATCAAACGCTATTTTATAACCATCATTAGAAAGATTTTAGCTGTAAATTTTGTGAGTAGATGTCAATATAAATAACATAAAATAACTGACTTTTATGATACCCATTGCTTACCAGTAGTTTTTATGCGTTTGTGTTTTTGTGTAAAATATGTCGGGGGTAAATTTGTTACCTATAAAATGCTAGCTACAATTAAGTATATGTAAGAATAAGTGTAATGTATTATGGGGGTGTTTTCACTGTGACTTATAACAAATAATAGTTAATTTTCTAGTATGTAATAAACATACAATAGTATACAATACAGTCTAACAATTTCACTGTATCAGTTAACAAATTTACTTTGTCACTGCTTCTTTCTGGTGTCAACGGGACATTTTTTAAATGTTTTTAACCAGAAGTATGCAGAGAATTCCATGCTCTGATATTACAGACAATGAGATTTATAAGAAATTAACAAAGTCTTGTGAAATGTCAATGATTTATTTAGTATTTAGAATAATTTCTCACTTCCGATGGCATGGAACGACCACAGATATTTGAAATATTTTGAGGCTCAACTGTTACAACTTTTTTGGATATCGCTTAGTAAACGGGATACCATTTCATGCCATTCTGAATCTTCCGGAAGTCCTTTCTGCACTGCATTCTTTTAATCGTCTTCAGTTTTTTTTTTTTAATAAATTGCATGTAAAAAGTAACAATAAGATCGTTTTAATTCCGTTTCTTGCCGTACTAGATGACCATACATTGAAAGAATGATGTCTATACTGGATCAGCGTTTTCATGAAACTCTGTTTGAAGTCTTGTGGTATATGGTAAAAGTCGTTATCCTTATTTAATTACCAATTTCTCAAATTTCAGCAGTTTTCGACAAAATTTGTTTTAATTTTCAGTAAACGCCAGACCCCAAAGGCGATTTTCATAGAATTAAAACAGTCAGTACCAATAAAATCTCTATTTTACAACATTTGACAACATGTTGACAATTCTAATCCTTCAACTTGCAAATTGCAACAAGATACGAGGTAAACAGCGTGATTCCGGAAACCCACTAAGACGCCAATCAAGATAAGATCATAGACAGAATTAATTTTTCAATATGATCAGTCTGTATTTAGTTAGTAGAGAAAACAGTTGTTAATCTTCAAGAGAAATTCTGCTACAGCGTATGTTGATAAATAAAAGCTTAAAGTTTCAACGTTTTCACCATTCATCCAATTGTATTTTGAAACATCTCGGGATTAAGGTATATTAAAAGTAATAAAATGGGGATTATGTTGAAAGCTCCCATCTATATTGCTATGACTAGATACCATCCAATAAGAGACTGTATTATTAACTCTATTGGCATGTGTCAGCAATAATTAGAGTCCCACTGTTTCAATACTTGATGAAAACAGATAGAAAATGCTTACCATATTTTGTTTCAATGTGATTCGAAAAGAGGTGCGTTTCTTTTACAAACCTTATTATTAAGAAAATAAGAGTAAGTCTAAAGTTTGTTTTTCTTGTCAAAATTAGACTAAGTAGCTTCCTGAAGGCTGATGTACTAACTGATCTCCTGAGAACTCTAGTCTATAGAAAAACAATGTTGATGGAATTATATAAAGTTATGGTTAGACTTGATTCAGCTTATTCAAAGCAATAATTATCTTCATCAATTTGTTTAAAAACAATAAACCATAACATAAGATTTATTTTAATTACAAAATGTTTCCACCCTGCAAAAAAAAGAAAAAGAAAAATGAATGTGGAATCATATAAAAGTATAGATCCTGCCTCCAAATTATTTAATTATTTAAATCCCTTAAGAATTGAAAATTGCTTTTGGACGTCAGCACTTTGAAGTAACAAGATTGGTTTAAAGTGTGCTCCTTGCAGCACACCATGATTAAAAATTGTATTGTTTCATTGTATTTTTATACCATACAAATCATATTAATATATTTAATTTTATTCAGAATTTTGGAGGTGTAAATCCATGGTATTAACATCATTCGAATCATTTCGTTTGTGATATACCAAAATCAATATTTCATCAGTCTCAACGCAAATTAAAACTCTATAAAAAATGTTTTATTCCTCTTGGAAATGGGTTGGGCTCTGATGATTTCTTTTTTAAATTCGTTAATTGTGACCTCAGCTTTCATTTGTTCAATAGGGTTCTTTTAAGGTTCGCTTACTTCAGACCTCAAAGGCCAAAGTTACAATAAACTTCTGTATCAACAGTGCTTAACTCTTATTTCAAAATGAAAAAAAATGTAAAAGAAAAGATTTAAAGTCAGCCACAGTTTCTTGTCAAATTCAACATGTAGATGATGAGATGTAGATAATATTACTGCACGAGACACCAATCCTACTAGAAAATATTATATCTACTTATATTATTACAGTATTTTCATCAGCCTACTTATATTATTACAGCATTTTTACCAGCTTACTTATAACCTACAGCCTTACTTATCTCGACTTTTTTTCTTGAGCGTTACGTCACCAATTGCTGTGATCTGTGTTTGAAAGAAGAAGTGTGACTGGATCATCGAGAGTTGTAGTATGTCCAATGGCTATTATGTGGCTATTATTTGATGACATAAGATGAGGTGTTGTTTAGCAATTAGTTTGTCTGGTCAATGTCTGGTTTTCTACTGGACAAATCAATCGAGTATAGTAGAAATGGTCAGTGGATGATGATGGACAGGTCAAGTAAGTTGTTTTGCTATCTTCAATTCAAAATCAACATGAAATTCTGTGACGTTATTTGATTGATTGATTTATACTTTGATAGATGACCCGCTTTTTGTTTATGAATTATTGCAGTAGTTGAATTGTAATTAATGAAATATAAGAATCTTTGAAATAAGTAAGAAATTTAGTCAGCACCACCAAGACTAGACAATTCATTATTTTATCATTTCATTTCCGTTATCAATGATTCCAGCGTCAAATTACTTTTCTTTTTAATTATAGTTTCTCTTTATAAAGAAATTTCACCTTCTGTTGGTACAAATTGATTCTGAAAATTGTAAGATCCTAGACTTATTCAAGACTATATTTGCAACTTTAAAAAAAATATCACAGATCTAAATGAACCTACACTAAAAAAAAAAAAATAAAAGCAGAAAACAACAAGTTTATGTGCATGACTTCAGAAAAACTAAAATTTTGTAAAATTAAATTATTTCTTTTGTAGATTATTTTCAGAAGCAGAAATTTAGGTATTGATTAAAACACATTTGTACCATTAATAAGCATTTGTTTTCAGATTTGAAACATGAAATAACAAGAAAAAAATTCAAATCTACATACATACAATTTAAGTAATTTTCAGAATGAGAAAAAATGTTTTACAGATAAACAAACTGTAACTAAGACATGCATTGATTTTCAGAGAAATTTGAACAAACCTTGTTTTAGGTTTTCATCCACAGAATCAAGTTTATTTTAAGCATTGGATCATCAAGTATCGAGTCAAAATTACTATGAAATATAGTAGTTATGATTTAATTCAGACTACAAGATACGATGATGTTTTTTATGTTAATTTGACTGACGACCAGACATTGAGTCATGAAAACTAATAAAAAGTAAAAAAACGTCGTCTATATGCCTAGTGGCATTTTTTGACCAACTAGATCAAAAAGATGAAAGTGGCTGGACGACAGACGACCTTAGTTTTATTATAGATATATTTTGTATTTAGAAACAAGGTACGTGGCCACCAGACAATTACAAATGATGCGTGTCAAAATACTTATTTATATTCTGACGTGTTGTCTGACTACTCTTCATTCACTACCAAACGACTTCCGGTATCAGACTATTTCTATTAAAATCGACTATTGAAAATTATTTAACAGTAATGGTAGAAATCAGATAGACATTGGGATGAGTTGTAGTTGTACTATCATCTATTTGATACATGATACCTATCTAACATTACATACCCTTACTATACACCGGGCAGACGACAGTTTTTCAAGGTTGTAAGCGACTTGTCCTATATACCAACACTTTCCAAACCAAACTGACGCCATTTATTGTCTATATCATATATTTGCGTATGATTTGAATATAAATTTAGGTAACAAATACCTCTTGAAATTGTGTAGAGAATATAGTCTCCTCACACTAAATGTAATCTTTCCTTCACCTAGTTAATAAAATAGTCTACCAACTTTTAAAATTATACTGTTGTCAGGAAAATCATTTCACATTTAAATTAGAATTTGGAAGTTAAATTTCAATGAAATAATTGTATCTGTAAATTTGAACTTCTGTGTATTGACTTAAGCAGTATATCTATCTAAAGAAACTGCTAAGTTTATTTTGAGTATTATAACCGGTCTAGTTGAGATCTAGACATACTAATTGCTATTAGAGGGTCTCGATAGTTAAAAAGTTGTGAGTACCTAGCCCTGGGGTGTCCTTATATACCTTCCTTCTTACACCCTCTACAATACACCAATACATTAATTGTTCTTAAAGTATTGTTCAATATGCTACGTCAAATGCTAAAGTACATCGTTGAGTATTTTTATACGTTTTTGTCAATGGTTCAAGTTAAAATTTAATCACTACACATCGGTCAATATGAAACGACTTTTCACCAAATATTCTTTACTTTTGGATTTTAGTCTTGGTTAACTAAATAATTGTAATAAGTCAGGGGTTTTATACATGGCGTGCAAAATATCCTCCATACAACATAGCCATAGTTGAAACTGCCGCTTTCAGTTAATCCCCTGTAGTCTTCAGCCGCCATCTTGAATAGTGGTTTACAGTACTAGAAGACACGTTGATGTTACAAGGCTGAATCGAGATGAGAGAAAGGTTGTTTTTCTGTTTTCTAGAAAATAAATCGGTGCTAAATGCTAAGAGAATGTCTGTTGATGTTTTTGTTCTGTGTATCATTGATAGATGAAGGTGTTAGTACGTAAATTGTACCTGTAACTCGGCACTTAAACAGTATAGTACAGTAAGTAAATAAATATATCTTTACTATTGCTACTTTACTTATATAGTAATTTCATTCTACTTTATTTATTACTTGCAGAACAAACACAAAATTCTTAATATTTTCGTATGACTTTCGAATAATTTTGCTGACAAATTACTAAGAATTCGTTAAATTTAAATTCCTTTGTTTGATGAATTTTTAAAATTATTCTGTCTCTTTTTGATGTTTTGAATGCAATTTTGCCACCTACTTTCAAATTTGAAAATTTAAATTTGTATTTCCAAACTTAGAGATTATGTTCTGATGATGCACTGTCTTTGGTAATGTTTTTTATTGTGATATAAACATTGATTTTTTAAATTGTCATTCTATTTTTGTCAACATGACCTAGCTGTTCGGATACCATAACCAAATTATTCATTAAGCTTGTAAAACGTTGTTTTTGTGTATATAATATATGTTTTATAATTATATTAATAAATTATTTATTTGATAGATGTCATGTTAAAGAAATAAGATAAGATAATCATTTCATATTTAAGATAACAATTTATTTTTCTCACCAATTCACACCTGGCCGCCATTTTACCCTTTTACTTGATAAACACTCTCCATTCATTGGTCTATCGATTTTCTTAATAATTCTCTCAAATCTGCTTTATTTATGCAAAATTTTCCTTTATATTCAAAATTTTTGCTCGAAAAATTTCATGATTGTTTAGACTAAAGCAAAATCTTGTGAAATTGACTTAACACCATTTTTAAATTTGAATATCCATCAATGGTAAGACCGCCATTTTGTTTTCATTATTGACCGCCATGGTACTGAGTGAATTTTTATGCAGTTGTTAAAAAAAACTCTCTTGCTCTTACAGCAAATTTAATTCATGAAACCATTTTGTGAGAAATATAAATTTTGGTAAATTTTTTTGAAAGAAATTCGTTGAAAATAGTGAAACAGTTTTCACACCTCTGTGTTAATTTTTTACCATTTAAATAATTTTTCACATGAATCTAAAAATTCGAATCAAATGATGAAATTTCGTACTCTTTCGTTAAAGATTAGCCTAATTGCAATTGAGCTGTCTCAAGGACCACTTATTATTGGTCTAGTTGAGGAAATACTTGAAACATTGGTTTGACCTGAGCTAGTTTAGTAAATACTTACTTCGTTATACCTTGTTACTTATTTGTAAAATAGAGTTCAAATTTATCTGGATCATTGAACAAAATCGATATAAAAATTTGTAGATAGTAATAATGACAATGTAGATTGGTTGGCCTAGATATAAAGAAAGCTAATTTATATTATTTCATTTAATTTATAATATGACTTATTCATAACATTTTATATAGTTTTATATAACATATAGCTGATGGACTGATTCGTTACAATTTTACCTAATGGTACATTTTATAAGAAATGATTCCTTACAATATGTTTTTAACTGATTCTTCACTTGTTATAATTTTATATGCAAAATGTTTCATAACATTTTATATAACATAAAGCTGATGCTACATTTTATATAATAATGTTGAGGACTGCTCATGCCTTTTATAAAGTTATATCCTTCTGGGGCCTGGTTTCCGAAAGTATCTTATGACTAAAACGTGTCTTACGATGGTCTTATGACAGGTCATAGTCGTAAGATATGTTTTCGAAAGTGTCTTAAGTTGCGATATATCATAACTTTTATCATAATCTTAAGACACCTCGCGACATGACTTAAGATGATCACAAAAGTTATGATGGTCTTTTAATTCGCAAAAAGTTTCGATATCACTTTAAAAAAAATATATGACTACTTTTTACATGTATATTCGACAACGAGTTGAAAACTTGCCTCGAAACAAAGTATTTTGATGCAGAAATAATTCACTAGAACAAATAGTATGTTGATAAAGACTTTCAAGTCCATTGATACTAGATTTAAGTAGAGTTCCTAACAGACAGCAAGGCCAAGATAAAACCTGCCGTTGAGTGTCAGGCCAACAGCAAGATCTCGTGCTTTTCCAGTACATTTCCATGTCATTATTGTATGAAGGTTTTATGCCACTGGTACTTTCAGATGGTCAATGCAGGTGTTCATAACCTATCCAGACCAAGTGTATTTAAAATAATACGTATTGTAACTGCATGTTTAAAGGGGTTTGTAATATTTAAATTTAGATGACAACTGAGCAGGCTGGAATTTTTTTTTTTTAAGAAAATATACACTATTTTTTAAGTGTAGTTGGTACCAATGACCATACACATATACGCTATAAATAAACAAATTTAATTCAAACAAATGATCCACTACGATTTTAAATTCATTTGATATATTCCCTTATATTTATGTTAATATAATAATAAAAAAAATATTATTTTCAATTGTTATATTTTTATATTAAATGTTACACTTTTATAATCATTTTTTAAAATTATTACAAATATCTTCACTTATGACAGTCTTAAGATCATCTTAGTTATGACCATCGTAAGACAGCTTTGATTTACACCCTATTACATATCGTAAGATGGTCATAAGATAGTCATAAAATGTGTCCTAAGATACATCTTAAGACATATCTTACGATAGTTTCGAAAACCAGGCCCCAGGTGTGTAAGCTTTAAGCAGTATCCATTCATAAATTTACAGATAATGTAAATTTAAATTGAATATTGAACACTAATTTAGTATATTTTTTTATATTTCAATATCATATCTTTTCGTATACACTTTTGTATTTGGAGGAGTTATCAAGTTGAATTCATAAATTTTAATTTAAGAAGTAACGTTAAGATTTAATTTTTTTAGTTCTTTTGTAATGTTTACATCTATATCAAAACACATAAATTTATGGTTGTAAAATTATGACAAATTTTCGGTAGTAATGTTAGTAGATTTAGTAGGTTACTGTCACCACCAATAGTTATTTATGGTGTTTAATAGTTTAACTACTCTCTAGGTGACTATATACTTCATACTTATCTTTTAAAATTATCAAAAATATATTCCTCTAGTGTATCATATATTATTAAAATTTGTCACCACCCTCTCACGCTAGGAGATTTAGGTCTCTATGCATCACTGACTCTTAACCTCAATTTCAAACTAGACTGATATGATAATTTCAAGTAAAAATAGACATTCACAAATTTTTCATGTTAAACATGTATGTACCTATCATAAAACATTAAACATATTCTCAGTTTTTCTTGTCGAGGTTTTAAGGTTATAAAAAATAGAACATAGTTTAATTATCATTTTTCTTGACTTAGTTAACGTATAGTTTATGTGAAATTATTCAAAATGTAAAGAGAAAACATTTAAATTTCATATCAATTTGATATATGCATTGGTGTTGACTTTGAAACAACTTTACACCATGTGCACCATGATCTCAGTGGTTTTTTGGCATCGACATTGACACAGCCAAATCTGATAATATTGGCAACATGAGCCTTGCTGTTATTGCATTGGTTTGACTTTTTTTCTGTTCGAAATACTATTGCTAAGATGCGAATATTATTCTTAAAAAGCACTTGCCCAGATCCTGAAGAAAGGAACAAAGATAAAGGATTTCGAATGATAAGTGTAAACATTATAGAAAGAAATAGCCATGAACTTGATTTTCGGTTTCAAGGTACTGGAGATTTCAATGATGATATAGTCAACTAGAAGATATCTATGAGAATTATTGTAAGATAACTAAATAAGTGAAACTAGGTCAGGTATAATTGTTGTAGGAGAACTAGAGAATAACTCATAAATTAAAAATCGATTCTGACCAATCAATGTAAATAAATATAGCTCTTGGATCTTATACCTAGTTGATAGAAAGATATTTCAGTGGTTTAAGAAGATGTTTTGGTTGTTTTTGAAAGATATTTTGGTGGTTTCAGAATGATATTTTGGTTGATGCAGGATGATATTTTGTAGTTTCAGAATGGTATAAATTTTGGTATTTTCAGATAGGTATTTTAGTAGTTTCACTTTGGTATTTTGGCGTTCTCAGAATGATGTTTTGGTAATTTAAAAATGATATTTTAGTTGTTTCAGAATATAAATTTGGTACAATGTAGTTTCGAAGTGGTGTTTTGATAGTTTCAAAATGATGTTTTGATAGGTTCAGAATGATAATTTTGTGGTTTCAGAATGATATTTTAGTAGTTTCAGAATGGTATTTTGGTAATTTATTTGAGAACACTTTAAGATTGTTCTGCACCTTTGAATGAATTTCATTTTCATACACTTTTTTCCTCTCTGAAGGACAATAAACTTCCCTGTTTAGACAATTTTACTCATTGTGCTGAAATTCGGTTGTAGATATAAAGCAAACGAAATATTGAATGATAATATATTGTAATCATTAGTAATAGTGTTAAAAATAGTGCTTTGTTTTCCTTTTAACAGTACCATTTATTTGAATCTAAATTATGCGTTTGAACAGCCTTTAATTTGCATATTACACATTTTAAAAATAACACATGTACACCATAGCAAATATTTATGCAAGTGCACTTGTTTAAAAGTGTTATTTTGTGTATGAGTTCACTAAATCTTATTCTAAATACAGATAAATTACAAACAATTAATTATGTGGTGAGAATTTACAACTAGATACAATTCGTTTGTAGGATTAACTGGGGATTAACGGGGGTCTAGTAACCAATGTTTAATACGCCTTCTCTTCATTTTACACAACACTATATTAAGTGCAGAACGTGTTTAGGTCTACTAATCTTTTCTCACTTCTTGACATTGTTACCTTTTCTTTGAAACTGGTATTTGTTGTCCTACCAAGTTAATTTTGCTGGTTAAAATAGACTATTATTTATTTTTTGGTTTAGAGTTTATTTTTATTTTAGATTTTTGCATTTTGAGAAAATAGGTTCAAGTAAATGATATGCACTTTGTGGGCTTATCACCTACAGCTAAGGTATCATGCCCCACCCCTGCATTACATTTACCCGCCCACTCTTTCCCTTTGGTCTCAATTTTATTCTAATTTTATAGGAAGTAATTGATACCATAAAAATTAAATTTGAACTTCCAATGGATGTGGCAAAAATATCATTTGCCGAAAATTACTACCTGCTACTCATTACAATTGGTTGACCTCGTACATGATGGAAATTCGCAGTTAACTCTGAAATTTTAGCCTGATTTCCGATAGTTTATCAGTTAGTAATGGCCACCCTATTGTGTTATATTACTATCATTCTATATCTCGTCCCCTCAAACTGCCCATCTAACTTGTAGGGCAAAGGTCATGTGACTAGATCTCGAAAGATAAATGGGGACATCATTTAAAATTCGAGTAGATAATATGGGTTTCATTTTCCAAATTAAAGATATTTTGAGAAATTTAACACTTTATTTGGTATTTTCTTAATTCCTATGCTCTGACCACCATTTTTATTTAACTCAACGTGTACTTTACTGTTATTTAAGCCAATGATTCATGGTTGTTATTTTTGCTTTATTTAATTCACATTTTCATATTTTTATTGAAAATAGTTTACTTGTTATTATTTTGCAGCATATTTTATCATGCATTCTAAAACGATTTCATTAGAATGTTCTTTTTCGTTAAGGCTAATTTAAAACATGAAAGAAATGTATTTGTCCAATCACAGTAGAGGATTTTGTAGGTCAACCATCATGGCCGCCAGCGCATGCTCTTACAACTAAAAATGGACCAATGGAAGATAGCGTTACATCTACCATGGCAATGATTGGTCAAATCATTTATTGAGCCTTGAGAAATGATTTTAACGAAAATATTCTTACTTATGACAACTTTTGAGAATCTATGAAATAATATTGTGATGTTTTGACAATATGTTCTTAATTTCGAAGTAAATTGAATTTAGGTCGCATGCCTTGGTTTAAACTTTGATATAAGCATGGCAATTTTTTGATTGGTCATGCAGCTCATAAGGCTTTTGATTGTGAAGAAAAGATCGAAAAAGTGATGTTTTGTGCAAAATTTCAACTATTTACAATTTCAAATGGATCATAATGTTTAGAAGAATATAGATGTCCCATTTGTCAATGATCCTAATTGAAATTTCCTTTCATTTTGAAGCATGAAACATCGATAAGAACTTTTTCGATCATTTCAGTTGTTATACAAAGGAATTATGTATTTATGTATTATTTGAGTCATATTTTAGTATTACAGACTTTACTTAATCATATATTCATGTCAAAGAGTCGAATAATGAAAGCATACACATGTTTGTATGATTGTTAGCTGTATCTTTTTTACTTTTCTAACGAGATATCATCTTTAAAACATTAACCAATCAAAATGGCCAAGTTTCTGTTGGCCTAGTTTATTTGTAACAGCTGTTTCAATTGGACAATAGATTATCATTATCAACCAATCATAAAGCTATAAAAGAGCAAACGTCTTTTATTTAAGATTTTGTGATAATTTTTAAAATAAATAGAGATTTGAATGAAATGTGTATTTTAGTGACAGAGTTTTTAGTAAGATATAACATAAATCTCTTTGAAATTTCAATCTTATCTTAATAGAATTCAAAATACGTGCTGATTTACCCTCATTATTGATCAGCTCAAGTGTTTGTTCATAAAATTATAGAATATCGGTATAATAATTTTCATAAACAACGAGAAAATGTCTTTGTGGTGTAATTTATCAAATCTTTAGCGATAAAAAGTCAATATACTGTCCAATTTGGTAGATTTCAGCTCACAAATATACGTCACAACTTAGGCTTGAGTGTTGGACATTATTTTAAGTTGCTTTTAATAGAAATTATAATGGTAAAACCATGTACAAATTCAGACTTTTTTTTTGCCAAATGTTTTATTCCACTTTTGGTAATTCAACTGTAACATACGACATGTTTAATGCGAACTGGTCACACCATAGTTTATTGTGGTAGAAATTCATTCATTTAACCTCGAATTGTAAAGCAAATAGTACATGTCGTTATGTCTTTAAATGGCATTTAGTAATTGTAAGCACAATATATAGGCACAGCTTTATGGAACAACAGTTACTGGTCAAAGTTTTATGCAACGTTTCGACGTGTTTCTCACATCGTCCTCAGGCACATACTGATAAAAATGATAGGCAAACTATAGAGACATTCAGCTATTATTATTGTCGTAATGTGTCTATGAGGTTAACATACATGCAACAGAAGATTTAGCAGCGACATCGTTCATTCAGTACCATGAAATCTCGGGTGTGAATGACGTTTGTTGGGTGTCAGTGGAAATAAAACATTGTTATCAACGTATAATGGTTGATATCAGAAATTTATCTCATAACTGAAGGCCTATTATCATACTAAAATAGTCGTATAATTTTCAAAACGTGACAATTTTCACTTTATCTTTGTGATCATCATTTGATACAATGAACATCCTTGGTGAAGATAAACTGTTATTGATTCAACATAACTTCAAACATGACATTTAGAAATGCATCATAGACTGCCGCCATGTTGCTTAGTCTTATCATGGATTATTTCCCTTTATTCAAGGGCAGATAATTGTCAGGAGGTGTGGCCTATTCCTTAAGAAAATAAATAATATTATTTTAATATAAATGTTTGATATTAACGAAATTTTGATTAATCTGAAGTCTATTTTGATATATATCAATGAAAAATGTTGCTTAATATTTAGTCTTTACATTGGAAAGTTTGACCTATTTCTGAGGTAGGTCATCTGACCTCAGAGCTTCTAAGAAACATTGCTTTTTATCAGTTCCTCTCGAAATTAATTTTCGGATATCCCTCATTTGAGATAAACGAAATATTGCAAATATACAAAGCAATATGTATATTCTTATACAAATATGAAAGATTGTTTATTCCTTCAAATATTCAGTGAAGGTGATGACATTAACTGTATGCATAATGTACAATATTACTGATTACTCTGGAAAGACAGTATGTGCCTTAACATGGTTCAAAGCCTTGTCTTAAAAGTCAAATTCTCATTCTCAATTCTAATGTTTTGTGTGTTTTTGTATGAAAATTGATTATCATTTTTATAAATTTCAGATGATGAGAAACTAACTGTTCACAAGAAGATAGAAATTAGTAATACAGTCTATTTAACATACAAGGTAAATAAGAGTTTTTGTATATAGATATATAGGTAATGTCACATGTCACTGCTTTCATCTATCTTATTCTAAACTAATATATTTCACTTTGTGTTTTCTGAGGGAAAAAATTGACCATGGTTGACCAAGACAAATCTACTGACTGTATCTAATGTATTTGTTCGAACTTTCCAGAATGCTAAATCTGCATAAATAGTTTGATTTTTTGCTTGTAAGTTTTTTTTCCTTTCCGGTATTCACTGTAGTCATTTTAAGTTTCAGATCTTTGCAAATATTTTTTAAACATGCTTAAGGACATAATACTAATAATAATAATAGTAAGCACAATTTTGGTGTAACAAATTAGGTCCAAACGCCTTTGATGCATCTCACAAAATTTGGTAGTTTTCTAAATGTTCTAAAGAGTTATGATTAACCATCTTGGAAATAAAAACTTAATCAGGATTACTGTTTTGGAGCAAAGTAACATACACCAATATACTGAAATTTTAAATTGAATTAAGCTATTTTGCTTTTTAGATTTATTTAAACAGCCTTATTTTCACATACAAATTTTTAAACTCATTTATTGGCTTAATTGAAGAGTAATGTGTATATAAAGTTGTGTTAAGTATACTCTATTAAAGTAAATATATCATGATAGATATCAAACAATCTGATAATATATATTCCATATAATGACTTATACGACTCATTAAATACAAACACTATCATATTTTTCTCAATTTATCTCTAATATTTCTATATTCAATGCTATTTTTCTTAACTAGTTCGGCTAGTTTGTTCTTAACTAAAAGGTCTCAAGGATGAATACAAGTCACAATAGAAGGCAATGTTGAACACAAAAACATTCTCGATTCAACAATGATACCAAACCAACCCTCTTTTATCAAAGTTGGCCCCAAGCGTTGGACGAAGCGTATAACATGACAGGACCGGCCCACGTGAATAATAGAAGCTCAGCGAAGCGTAGATTGTTTAAAACTAGGTCAGATAGAGAGCTGGGATTTGTTGAGAAGAAATATTATTGGTTAATTTAGTAAATATTTCCCAGCATGCTATCTATAGTTGTACTTATATTGTATATATAATTCTTTTTAACCACTCTAATGTAATTTTTATTAAACCTTATTATTATTTAACGTTCTATTAATCAAAATTTCTAGAGCATTTCTCACTAAATTAAAGAACTAAAAATTAGGTCATATAATATTGATTTGATTTGGCCTTATTTCATTCGGAATTTGCAAGAATTATTAAAGCTTTGAATTCCTGCATTTAAAACGCTCTCGTTAGCCTATATTTTTTGCCTCATTTTTAAAATTGTAAAACAAGTGATGCATTTTGCTTCTATTAACGTATACACAAAAAAATTTAGACACAGAAAATCGTAATTAAAAGCTTTCAAAACGAATTAACACGAATTTTTCAAAGTTCATTGGCTCTCAAATATACCAATTTGAAGAGCAAATATTTGTAGATACTTTTTTGCTAATAATCTATATTTGGATGAACAATATAGTAAAATTTTGTTATTTTTCAATATTGTTGTTTTGGTTTTTCCACATAGATAAACATTCAGAAAAGATGAATTTTCATCATAAAAACAATGTCTAAATAAACAAATTTGAGAAAATGTGCAGAAGGGTTATACTTCCGGGATTCTTGATGCATAAATTTGCAAAATATGCTTCAATTGTTGAATATTTCGTTGATATTACAATAGAAAAAGTCTATATTATTTATGAGACTATAAATATATTCAGACAAGTGTATATTATAATATTTAACCTTGCTTCAGGCAAAAAAAAACATTTCACCTCTGGTAATATTCACAACTCTGAACAAATTACCATTATCTATTTGTTTTATAAATAGATTTTTTGCTTATTTTTCATTTTTTAGTTATTAAACAAATTGTTTTGAGTGACATATTTCTATCATTATTTTTAATAGATCGGTACTTTTTATAATTGCTAAAATATATGACGTAAAACTCAATCTCAAGCTTGAACTAGAAAAAAAAGGTCGCAAATAATTGATTTAAAAAAGATCATTCAGTTTTTTAAGTATAACTGAACTTGAAGTTAAAAAGAAAGCCCCTTCTTTAATAAAGTAACCTTTGTTGACCTAGATGTAAAATTCGAATTCCTGTTGGTATCAATTTGAAGTAGGAGAATAAGCCTCATCCCCTCCTTTTGACCTAGTTGTTATGATATTTAAGGGAATTTACATAAATTAGACATAAATATGACATGCAAGATCAAATAATGATGTAGTGTTCATTTCACTCATACGTGGGTGTTCATAGAGTGTTCGTTTTACGTCGTATTTGCTATTTGTATAATGCTAAACTTTCCAACAACAACAAATGTAAAGCTAAATTCCCAATGGTCGATATTGCTGCTCTATTACAACCAAGGACCTTTGCAGATTTTAAAGAGGGTTCAAAGGCAATGAAAATGGTGAAAATTAAACCCGGAAATGGTGCTTTTTAAAGTATATCTAAAAAAAAAATATGCAAATTATTTTAACAAAAAAAATCTAAGCGGTTGTTTCAAAATTCTGATAACCAGAAGTTAGCATTTCTTGACTTCTTAAGTTCTTATCCAATAATAGTTTTGGTTTGGGTCAAGTGAACGAACTTGTCCCTGTGTGTGTGGCGTTCATGCTTATTACAGATCCTGTGTATAGTTAGGAGCATCTAACGTTCTGAAACAATCCCTGAAATTTAAAGGACGACACAGTTAACGTGGTCAGCCCATAATCTCTGTCCCAACTAGTTAGAGACCAACCAATAGCTAGCTCTGATAAACACATATCATGATAATATTACAAGACGTTATTTATCTAAGATATAATACAGTGTTTGTTAAGTATGTGACAAGAGTGATGTTCAGTCTACTTACATCCTAGCTTAAATAACTTTTATACAACTCGTCCAACCTCAATATGTATACACTTCAATTCTAACCCTTTAATATTCTATTCAAATACCCAATTGTTTTCTTTACTTTTGCCTTTTGAAAATTTCTATCAAGTTATCGCCCTTGACTTAGAAAATGGTATCATGGTACATGTATATGCAATTTTTTTTTTTTTTTTTTAAATTATATATGAATTGATAGACATAATTTCATTCCATTATCACAAATCATGAATTTCTGATTGTTTAAAATTATGGCAGGGAAGAATGTGTTTTCATTCAAAATTGAAAATGATTTTAAAGTCTTTGGGGCAATGGATGAATGATTAAAAATTCAAGAAAAACAAATGTCTTTGACCTGATAAGAGCCTATTTTGGCCTACCTCTCGATAATAGTCTGATTAAGGTCAAATGTTATCTTCTTATCAACAAACTTTCACGTAATGCTATTTTCACTCTTTTACCCTTTGTATAAATCATGTTATGTACCTTGCACAGCCTTGACCATTATTGTTGTTTTTGATTCAGTTGACCACATTTGAAGAGTTAGTCTGTATTTTGCCACAATTGAAAGTTAAGTGAAAATTTAAAGAAAATGAACCTTAAAAAAAATGTACAATGTACATGCATGAAATTTCTGTTTTTATGTTCATAATGCATAAAATTTTTGTAACCCCCAAAAATTGATTTTTATTACTAAAGAAGATGCCTTTACATCTTCTTAGAAAACCACAATTGAGCTCTTCAAACCACCCAAATTATTAATGAAGGAATTTTGAACTTATCAAAAGCAACATTTCAGTTTTAGTTTCTCTGATAAAATTCGTTCGTCCTGACAAGGTGACTGTATTTTCATGTAAGAAAAACATTTAAATATTGATATTGTAACATTGTTTAAGAATAAACACAAACTTTTCTTCTTGACCAGTATTGATAGAAAAACGATGACCACTGGTCAAATGTTATGTTGATATATGTCTACTGGAAGAATACTCATGATTTAAACATGATGGCCGAAATTTGACCTGTTGACCTCCTCTATTATCAGACAAGTGAACTATTTGTGTTGTTCATTCACTATGAGAAAAGACAGAAGATTGTATTTTTTCTTTAACGAATATTTGTCCTTTTCTCTCTCAAAATTAATTTTCATTTCAAAATGCAAATTAGCCTAATTAGATGTGTTTTATTTGCTAGTTGATTTAATTTTTGACCTTTAAAGAAAGCCATCGATCAGACATTTAAATTTGAAATATTATTAAGAAATATCAGAAATTTCATTTTGTAATTACTTAACAACGAAATTTCATCGAAAACTGCATAAAAACCAATATTTTATATCAAAGAATATATTTTGTACATTAAGTGCATGGCATTTTGATATATTTGAAAACATAGGTAAATGCCTACTTGTATATAACCTGATGGAGGCCTATATTTAAAATGCAGTAATAATTGTTTAAATGTATCATATCGCCAGGTACAACGTGCCTTGTAAAGGTCTCAAATGTTCACAACATGGTATTTTGATGACGATAGGTATTTTTAACTGAATATTGAAAAAACCCAACATGTTTATCCGATTTCGTTAATTTAATGTTTACAATTATAAGTTATTATTCTCTGTTGTGGGACCAACCTCGAATATTTTTTGTGATTGTAGTTAAAATAACGAAAAAACTTAAACTTTTTAATTGAAAATTCAAAATCTAAGATAATATTTCACAAAAATAATAATAAATTGCACAGTTTCAATGATATGCAAATTTTGAAAGATGTAATTAAGGAATTTGGTGACAAGTAAAGATATCTCTCTTATATGTGTTATTTATATGTGAAGGAATTGGAGCAGAATGTGTCAATGTTTATTATGGTTTATTACAATTCTATCACATTTTACATCATTTAACACAAACATATCGCATTATTATTTATGCACCATTGCATCATATTCCAACAAACCACGCCCACTTGTTTTAAATTACCATTAATAAGCCATTTAGCTCTGAACTTCACTGTATTTGATAGTCTACATGTAAAAATGGGCGGAGTTATCATTCAATGTGTTTTATAAATGGTTGTGTAATCTGGGTGGAATCAAGAACTGCTAATGATTGTTCCATGTCAATCATTCTGTTTGAATTTACTTATTCATTGAACACAATACCTAATGTGTAGTTAAATTGAACCAGTGATTTATGACCATAATAATAAACATTTTTATTGACATACAATATTTAAATAGAAGCTTTTAAAAAAGTTGATAAAATTGTGAAAAATAAATTTCATTACAACTTAGCAAAAATGTTTTTCAAAAGACGTTAAACAACTTAAGTGAAACTTTTAAAATAATTTCATTTATATCACTTTTTGTATTGATTTGCATTGCTTTCCTTACAACGAAATTCTAGGTCACAAATTGCAATATTTCAACGTATTGATATTCGATATCAGTTATGTCCCCTTTTCATCAATTATGAATAATGTAGACCTTTTTGAAACAATATCAACAATTTACATTCAGATGTGTGCGAAAGTCCGTATTTTTGCAAATAAATGTTTATGTGTTAAGGATGTATTTGTAAAGGGGACACTTTTAATCCCCGATGACTATTCAAATAAAGAGTTCCTCCCCTTGGTATGCTAAAATTACACCTTTCCTTCCATTTGTGAACCCCTTCACTGTGTCTGTACATTACTATAGCCTTCGTTTAGTGCAGAATTGAAAGTTCAATGTGCTTTACAATTACTGCCAAAATGTCTTTTAAACTATGGAATTTAGTTACGATATTTTTTTGACAACTGATGTTGCTGACATCATCCTAATGACCACCATCTTTCATGTGTAAGTTTCAAAGTTTAAAAATGTGCAGTGTCCCTCATTTTTCTTTCGTTACATTGGTGGTTCTCCCCCTTGTATGCATTTCACTGGTTTGAAATCAACCTTGAACATCAAAATCCACCTTTTTTCTGGTGAATATCTGCCAAAAACATGTTTCTTTAGCTTAAGGGTATTGATTGGGCTAGCGTTCGAGAAAAAAAACACGAGATGGAAGTTTTGCGAATTACTTATTATTTTTGGGCTCAGATTGTAGATAATTATTATTACTTTATTTGTAAACTATATAGAATAAAAAAAAACGAAAAGAAATTAGGTATTTCGTTAGTTTTTGCTAAAAAATTAGGAAAAAGTAGCAAAATGTGTTCCGGTTGATACAAGATTTCTCAGCCATTTTTTATTGGAAAATTACGATCTTGGTCTTGATTGAAAGCTTATCCAATAAGGATGAAACGTACAGAGAGTTTTTTCGAAAATTCTAATTAGTTTGGCCCCTGAAAAATGTTTGCCGTACCTACGTTTAAATTTTCGAAAATTTTCGTATTTCCATGGTAACCACCAAAATAATAATTTTTTTTGGAAAATCGCTCTGTACGTTTCTCGGCAATGTAATTGTCTGCATTTATGCCAAGTTTGATGTAGATTGATCCATTCACATTTTTTTAAACTTGTATCAAAGGTTTGAAATGTCCAATTTTTATGACATGTTTGAAAGGGCTGTCAACTCATTAAAAAAAATCTGATTGACATGAAATCAACCTTAAACTATCGAGAAGGACCCCAAATCATCAACAAATGCACAACAAGTCTCAAGAAATCATTATTTCATGTACTTATTCCATTTTTTCATAACGTGAAATAGCCCAATTAACACCCTTAACAATATCGATGGCTAAAAGAACGTTCAGCAAGACAAGGTTTTCAAGGTATCTGATACTGTAATAACTATATGGCGAGCCCAGGAACATGAAAAATATTGACACTTCACTCATTTACTGTCAACACTTGTTTATTTGTTTACATGTTTACTTTCCACCTTGTTAAAGGAAAAACAATTAAGTGAGAACATTTGTTTGATAGTGATCAAATACAACACACCACGTTCAATTTTGTTGTTTTAACTGTGTCCAATATAGTAACAATAACTATAAAAATAATACGTCTGATTGATTTCTCTATATTTTCATCAGTTATTCCCCTTTGCAATAGTGTATTGAAAACTGCAACTTGAATTAAGGCCAGTGATGAGCAATCTAAAGGAACTTCTTGGATAGATTGTTTGAACAGAAATTTAGTAAATCGACTGTAAGGCTCCCCTAGATGTAAGAAATGTCTGTATCTGAGCCACTTCCGGTTAGTCCAACAAAGCTATTGGAAGATTTAATATCGAATCATTTGTAATGTGACGTCAGGGAATTCTTACTTTTCATTATGATATATTTCTACATTTAGTGATAAACTTCATCATATGAAAATTTTGGTCCATGGAAACACTATAGCAGCATATTTGTTATAGCCACCATCCACTGAATAGTAGTGTCTCAGTTTTGCCGACTTTGCCAATCTACATGTTGCTTGAACTTTTCGAGTTTCGTTTTGCAATTCGGTTCACCAGTACTAGGATTTTACCTTTTCTAATAGATATTACTTAACCTGATGGTACCTTTTTTTTATCATCAATAGTGCCGCCAAACTTAGCGCCGCGTTTTTGATTGCAACACTCAACTCGAAAATAACATAGCACAACGAAGCTGGTACTTGTTAAAGTCAATACCGGCGTTGTTTTGATGTGAATCTAATATATTATATTTCACACTATAATTGATCTGATAATATCTCAATTAATAAATAATGGTCATATTTACATTGACTTTTTAACTTTGAATGTCAATCATTGTTCATGATACTAGAAACCATACGACTCAATATCGGTGTCTCAGTTTTGCCAAGTTTACCAATCATCATATTGCTTCTCAGATTGTGATTGTTTATTTGACCCATTTGCAATTTGGACGTGCTAATGATTTGTTACGTCTCGTAGGATTTCTTGGTCCTCGGAAAAACCAAAGCAGCATATTTAGTAAAGCCACCATCCACTGAATATATATACCAGTTTTACCTACTTCGTCGTTGCTTCTTAAAGAACTTGTTGTTATAGCTCTTTGAATTTAATGGTCTACGGAAACACCAAGACAACATGTTGATTAATATGGAGGTATAACGTTGCCAATATTGTCGATTGTGTTGCAATGTTAAAATACCAATGTCGTAATTACAAAATACATTTGTCAATGCTGCAAAGTACAATTGTCGATGTGTAAAAATGCAAAATGTATAAGTATACTCAACAATCCAATGAAATGCAGCTAACAATTTACTCTTTGCATTATGCATTTTGCATTAGGCACTTTTGCATTATACATTCTGCATTAGTCACTTTGCATTACGCACTCTGCATTATCAAACCTTGCAGAATAGACTTCTACATAATAGAACATATACCTTATATGGAATGATGACGTATATTCATTTGCATACGTAAAAAACGGCGGAAATGTACGGAAATTAATTAATATGCATGCGCATTGATACAAGTTCTTTTTGACATTGACAAGATGGGTTCCCCTTTAAAGATAAATATCTCTGTATTATTTCAAATTGAGTTATTGCTACCTGTATTGGTTCAAGGGTGCCCATTGGTAGTCTGGTTTCTATAGGGAGCCCCTCTAGAAAATTTAAAGAATTGACTCCGTGAAACGTCATTTCCTGACGAATTTTTATAGGGTACAAGAAAAAAATGTCGGGATTTAGACGTCTGAGGGACCTATATTATATAACCTTGACAATTTTGAGTACTAGACGCCCGCAAGCGCATTTTTTCTCCCACCCCCATTCTGATACTTAAATTCAACGGGACATGTCAAGAAATGTTTATGGGCATCTTATTTTCAAATTTTTTAAGCAACATACCCGAGACCCTATATACAAATAATTTTGAAACTTAAATTCGGTGGGAGATGTCAGGAATTTGAGTATCCAGGCGCCTAATTCTCAAAATTCTCCTTCGGTGATCCCACAACCTACACGTTCGTCAGGAAATTTCATATTTTGTGGGCGTTTATTTCTCAACTTTTTCTAGGCTAAATTCCTCAGACCCTATACAAATAATGTTGAACCTTAAATTCGGTGGAAAATGTCAGAAATTAGCGTTTCCATGCGTTCCTATACAAATATAATTATAATATCAGTTCGATTGCGTTTGATGGCGTCTAATTCTCAACATTGTCTAGTCTAGATCTCTCAGATATTTCAGAAATTTGCATTTCCAGGCGTCTTATTCCTGACATTTTCTTCTTGTGATCCTGCATTCCCTATACAAATAAACCTTAAATTCCTCAGGGAATAACGTTTCAGAGAATCATATTCTAGACTTCCAATGGGCACCCTTGAAGCAATACAGGTAACAATAACTCAATAGAGTTTGCACCACTGCAAAGCATAAAAATTCACAAAGTTTGGACGTTTGCACCCCCCCCCCTTTTTTTTTTAGAAGTACTTGGGCCTTATATTAACTAATAATTTGAAATAATTCCCAAGACTCAAAATTTGAATTAATACAGATAAATTTATATTTAAGGGAGAACCCATCTTTAAGTGTCAACAATGCGCATGCAAATTTATTAATTTCCGTACATCTCCGCCGTTTTTTACGTATGCAAATGAATATACGTCATCATTCCATATAAGGTATATGTTCTATTGTGTAAAAGTCTATTCTGCAAGGTTTGATAATACAAAGTGCGTAATGCAAAGTGACTAATGCAGAATGTATAATTCAATAGTGCCTAATACAAAATGCATAATGCAAAGAGTAAATTGTTAGCTGTATTTCATTGGATTTTTTAGTATATCTATACATTTTGCATTTTTACACTTGGACAATTGTACTTTGCAGCATTGACAAATGCATTTTGTAATTACGACATTGGTATTTTATCGTTGCGACACAATCGACAATAATGGCAACGTTATACCTCCATAGATTAAAGCCACCAACCGGTAGTTAGAACTGGCATCAATGTTTCTTCCTTCCTCTCTACTCTATTGATTTCTTGTTACCATCTAAAACACAGCCTCTAGTGTGTTTAACAATCACTTAAAGAAATGACAACAAATTAACTCCTTGACTCCCACCGTCGTCTTGATGTATTCATCTTTATCTTTGCCACGTGGCACCACAAATTGTTTTTTAAGACTCACACAATAGGACCAGAATCTTTTTTCGGTGGGGTTGGATGTTTTTATTCAGAAATGCACAGTCATTATACTTTCTAGCCAAACGGGAGTATTTTCGAAGATGGCTACTGATGCTTAAGATTGAACCATTTTCTCTATGAAGTTGAAACTACTATAGTTAGTATCAGAATATGGAGAGAGGTTCCAGATGTTGTGTGTAACCTAGTAATAAGTTCATTGATAACTTGGGGTCATTTTCTATCAAATCAACGTACATAATTTGATGTGATTATAAAATGGGGTCATTTTGGTCGTTGTGGCTATTTGATCGATAAATACAAGAAAATAGAGAACATGAATCATTAACATCACTATTGAGAAGTACTGGAGACCATCAGTATGGTTACTACATCAGGGTTCAGTCGCCTCAGAGAATGACCAATTACGTTCTTTATCATCTGACAGCACTACTCTTGCAGTGCCACTAAAATGTAATCTTGGTTTCTGTGTGTATGGGGGTTTTCGAATGTCTTATCATTAAGTGCTTCTGTCATTGCAGACACCCCCCCCCCCCCCCCCCTTTACCATTTCTGGTCCCTAATCTGCCCCTCCATCTAATAATCCCTAGAAACGCTAGGTTTGAGGCTATTTCTTCCGGGAGTAAAAATTCAAGACTCTTATTGGATCGGAAGTAAAATTGTATGCTTTTACTTCCAAAAAGTTAATTTGTCAATATTTTCAGTCAGAATGCGTTTTTGAAATATGTTCTATGTGATATTGTTTCGTTCCGTATAAATCGTCTTTAGAGACCTGTAATGTGTTTATGAAATACGTATTTTATTTGGATTTATTATAGAATGTTATGAAGATATTTATAATAAATTGTTTACAGATATTCTCGTGGGTCTGCTATAAAACCATTCCTTGTACAAGATACAGTTTCACGATGTATTGTAGAGATAAGCTACCAGTCATTGTTGGAATTACATTTTGTTTTATTTAAGCCTGACATTCAATTGCATCTATAATATATAATTATGTCATTAGAAGAATCAGGTCGAATGAGTAAGAACTGCACTGGTATCGATCAGTGTGAATTGTATACTGTCGGAAACAAAGCAGATAGATATGAATTATGGAACACAATGAACGAGGAAGTCAGGTTGATCTGTAAAGACTATGTTCACTAATTTCAGCGAATGTAGTTTGATGCTAGAAGTTGCTGAAAATTCAGCTATTTTCCGATTCTGTCAATCGCAAGGCCGACAGTAACCCCCTTTGCAATCACGTTGACCAATAGAGATTGTGCTTTGTGGTAGCAATATCAGCCAATTGGTATACGGTTTTTGGATTCTTTGATGAATTAGTGGTCCTTGGAACGGTAGTTCACTCTGCAACGTAGACGGAGGTATAACATAAAGTAAATGTTTGGTTTACCTATGTAGAAAAACATAACTTCATCTGACCTTCGACATCACCAAGTCTATACTTGTACTGTTATGTTCTTTTGTAATTTAACAAATTCACCAGTTTCTAAAGATATCAAACTCATTCATGTTCAAGTTCATTTTTCTATAATTAAAAGTTAATTTCATAGAAAATTGGAAAAATGAAAAGGATTATAAAATCACCTTGTTGACATCAAGTAGTCTTTAAACCTTGAAAATTAATAGAATAGCCAGTCAGATTATACTTAAGCTTTATAAACACCGAACAATGCCTAATATGTCCGTTTATACGCATCGATTCATCCCATGAGTAATGTTATTTTCTGCGTTTAAAGTTATTATAATGAAGGAATAATATTATATTTTGTACTAAGGCGTGAAAATGATCTTCTAATCGCTTTAATACGTCTCACTGAACTTGGACAAAATAGAAAAGAGAAAAATAAAAAAATGAGAAATCTGTACAGGGTTTTTTAAAGGGTATGTCAGTACCCTGGGAAGTGTGATATATATTATATACTGTCGTGGTATGTTTAAGTTCTAATTATTCTATTATTACACAATATCCAAACTTTCTTGCTACGTGACCAGGTTTCATTCTTTTCTTATAGACCTCCTGCTGTTTAACTATCATATTTTTTAATAAAATCTTCATAAAAAAACACCTTTTTGCAAAATAGCAATTACGTTTTTATGTAAAAACTGTCATTATGGATAAGGATGTTAATGTGACAAAGTGTGCCTTTGATGAGCGTGCATCGTCCTTCACTGGTAAAAGTACACCTTGAGGATGATGTTTAAAGAGTGATGATTTTGCTTGTTATTTCATACTCTACAAGAACTTTTAAAGGTGTCAAAGTCAGCATTTTTCTTCCCATCCATTTTATGGTACAATGCTGACTCAATACCATCAACTTTTAAGGTTTGGTGAATAAAATCCACTGATGAGTTCTGAATGTTTCCCATAGCTTTTAATTTTTTACCAGTCCTTTACTAGTTTTTGCATGAGCATTTGCTTAACTGCTGCTTGTGGTTACTGTCAGTGAAATGCAGATGATAGTGCCTTCCAGAAAATGCATCCAAAACTGCTGCTGGTAGTGTCATTCAGTGTATGCTTTTATAACTACAACTGGTAGTGTCCTGAGAGAAAAGAAAGGACTACACCTGTTAGTGCCAATCAGTGTATGCTTTCATAACTGCAGCTGGTGGTAGTGTAATTCAGTAAATGTCTCCAAAACTGCTGCTGGTAGTACCGTTCAGTACATGCTTTCAGAACTGCAGCGGGTAGTGGCATTCAGTATATGCTTTCAGTTCGTTGTACAAATAAGTAGTTAGTAATGCTTCTCGGAAATTACATCCAGAATAGCTGTTGGTAGTGCAATTCAGGAACTGCTGTTCAGAGCTGTAGTTGGAAGTGTCTCGTCAGAGACCGAAGTTTGTAGCAAACTACAGTCATTGTCCACTATTGCTGTGGGGTAACGTTTGATTTTGTACTCAATAGTAATATATATGATAAAGGCAGTGAGTTATTCAATATCATTATATATTATCTAACTAATATTGAACGTCTCGTCTTGTGAATTTATTAACATATAAGAGTTCTCTATCTTAACACCTAGACGATAATGAAATGTTGATGAGTTTTAGGTGTAAATTTTTCAATACTAAATGATTCGGTGTGAAATAAATCATTTTTAAATTTACCTTTAATCATATCAACTCAAACAAACCGAAATGACTGCTCCATTTATGAGCTAATTTGTCATAGTGAATATTTGCAACACCAAGTGGCTAGTTTAATAATTTGAAAGGAAGGGGATTAAAGGGTTTAATAATTATCAATATGTTTAGAATTGAGACTTGGTGATAAGTCGGTTTAATCTATTATATTTCTTTACTTGTTTTATCTAAATGTAAAGGAATGCCCCCTTCGTTTGGTTTTAACATTGAAATTATAGAGATACATTTGTAGTCACCTATGATAAGCTGAGGTGTGCATAATTTATGTGATAAATAACTCAGATATATTCGAGACGGCGACGATTGGCCCTTCAGTTTTTCAATATTGTCACTCCTTTTAACCCGACGTATAAATATTGAGGTGGATTATCTCCCCTCCAGTGTAAATCTCTTGATAACGGAAGCGAAACATCATATCGCCTTCCCCGGCTATGTGTCTGATGACGGAAAGTTGCTCACATTTTGTTGGTCACTGATGTAAATGAAAAGCTGGTTTGAATCTTCTTCCATATACCTTTCCGCATGCAAGCATATTTTAAAAAATTTCAGTGACATTTTCCAGTTGAAATACATGCCCAATGTATACGTATTGCGTGATTCAAAATATACAGAGCATACTACTATGTACAGACTTTTTGCATCCAGTAAATTGTAACCATGCAGTGACAGATACTTTTCTAAGCAACCGATTTTACTGGTTAAGAATAGAGTTTCACAGAAACATAATAACTCCAAGAATCAGAATTGCTTGTATAAGCGCAGCGTCATTGGACTAGAAACTGTTTTAAGACGTATTTTAATGATTTATTGTGAAGATTTGGTGGTTTTTCGTTGATTGGTATAGAATATCACCAAAACACCTACAAGACGCTAGTAATTCTCGACCTATTTTGGATTTGGTTACCTTTTTCCTTAACCATCATTAAATTTTATATTTCTTCCTATTATGTTTCTTTTTATGTGGTGTTTAGATTTCTTTGTTACCCCAACAAATGTTTAGGAGTGTACCATATAGGATCGAGTAATTGGTCAAAAGTCAAAAGGTTTTGCTTATACATGTATATTCAACAAATTCATTGTGGTTGCCCATCGCCTTTTTAAACGGTCTTCTTTATTGCCATTAACTCGTAAAAATGGTAAAATGTGGCATTTATTCACCACTTTGTTGAAGCATGCAGTGTTCACACGATGTTATGGAGCATTGAAATTTGGAAGAGATTTAGAGGGCAAAAGAACCACATGTTCCCAGAGCATCTTAATAACCTATTTATTAGACTCCATGCTTCGTTTAAGATATTCATAAAGCAATCAGCACTGTATATTATAGTGTATTATATGCAGTGAGATTTATGACCCCTATGTTCTCAAGTGGTATGTGTTTTGAAGAACATCTGTCGATAAATGATCAATAATCAAAATACATCAATCAGAATTCTTAATAAAGTTAAGATGCCGTGCAATACAACATAATGCAGTCTTAACTCAAAATAGTTTTATGTTTGGTCACAATAATTTGGCTACTGGGAACTGCTGGCTCGCTGCACGAACTGCAAAGTCCTTGATGACCATCGCGGATTCCATTACTCATTAAAGAAGCAACAAAACAGTCTTGGATTAAAATTGTATTGATCAAATCCAGTATTTCTGGAGCTGCTTTAAAGATGCATTTCTATTTGAAATTAAACTTAAACGAATTCAAGCAACGAATTTCTTCTTTGAAAATTTCATGATTGTCAGCAAATATTTAAAGTAAAGTTTTTACAGCTTTTTTTAAGACAATGTTACTATTTGAAACCTTTAATTTACCTACATGTTACAATCTATTAATTGTTCGTGTACTTGAAAACGCATTGAATTTTATGCTGGGTTCTTAAACTTAACCTTGGTATATGCGTGGAAAATCATTTTACAAGAATTTTCAGTCACAATGTCTTAGCGACAATAAAACTTTTTTTTGAAATTGACTGATAATGCTTGTTGAAAGGTAATTTTGCTCTTACATTGTTCACATGATTGGACTTGTAAGTTAAGATGATGCATAGAGTGAGTAGGGGTTCTAATTAAAGTCGTCATCATATAGGTAGTCATTATAATATATATATACTTCACTACTTTAATAGCATCATATTAAAAGATTAACGCGTCATAATACCCCAAATACTTCTAGCAATATATATCGTAGGCTCCATTGTTATCTCCCTTTATCTAGCCGTCTATCAGTATTTTTAAGGCAGAAAGAATCAATCAAAAAAGGTGCCTATGTAATTTCATATACTCAATGTTGATGATCAAATCTAGGTAATTTTCTATTTAATAGCTATATCACATTAATATAGGAACCTTGTATTAAATATGACGTGTCGTGCCAATCAAATTCATGTCATCCTCCAGCAGACGGTTTTAATGTTAGATGAAAGAAGACACTCGAATGAATTCGCCATTTACACTATTGTTAATAAGGGACGTCGGGTTGGTAGCATAGTGAACGGTTTTCAATGTGACATTAAATAAAGGCTATCACATTCGTTAGAATTACGTTGAAAAAAATATCTTTAATTCTTTTAGCACTAGCTCGTGACATGTGTAAGCCCAGTGTGTCTGGCGAGTTAAGATGTGTTTTGTTATAAACCTATGACTAGTCCGTATAAACAATTTACGTAGTACTGTAACATTATCTGTAATATACGACTGATTCAACAATAGAATCCAGATCCAGTTTCCTGTAAAGTTATCCTGAGCGCTTACACCCAATTCAAACAATCGAAAACTTCTGACATCTTGCTATCCCATAATATGATCAACGAACCCTTACTCTCCAATCCAAGAGGCTAAATATGGCACGTAATTAATCTCCGTGAAAACTGTTTTTACAGTTTTTAAATCTCTTTATAAACAATTAAATACCATCATACATAGCGTGAACACACGATATATCTGCAAATAAATATTTATATTTTTTAAATCAAGAATGTTTTTGAGTAAGATTTAAAGGGGTATGTAACTAATGCTGATCTCTAGGATTTAAGAGTTGAAAGAAGGGAGATAATCTATGTCAAGTGATTTGAACTTCTCACAGCAAGAGAGGGTCTTTCTGGTCAAAGTTTTATCCCACGTTCGTATTGATTTCACTAAAGGTTGATATTATGGCTAATACTCGGATGGATGCGGTCATTAAACGCCACATTTCAATGGCTTATGATTTATTGTTCTTTTTTACTAGATAGCATGCTGAGCTGTCATAATACATTTTCTTAGAAATATAACTAACTTTTTGTATGTTGGTTTTCTGAATGAGCACATCGATGTGAGGAATTCACGTATTCCCTTAACAAGGCAGTGTACGACATGGTATAAAGTTAATCGAAACATCATATGGTTGGATTACTGCATGTTTATTGAGTAGTATTATGCACCTAATGTTCGGGGTTAGGCTAATTTGTCATACATTAAATGTCAACTCACGGAACAATAGTAAGTAATAAAACACGTAAGGTAGAAATAATTTTTATAACATAAAACCGAAATAAAATATAGTAAATTGTGTAACAAATTAAATGAAAAAATGGAACAGGGTTAGCTCATAGCTGAATAGCTGTGCTTCGAAACACTAAATGAGTTGCTTTTCCAGGCACCAGGTTGCTCCTATCTCTTGACATCTGAAATGTATAAATGAAAAGGAAATGAGAGTTTTGCGTCCAATGTTTCTGCTCAATAAGACAAATCCAGGTCCGTTCGCCCTGTATGTTTTTCCTCTTGTTTCATGTTCGCCCTGGGTCGGTTATTTTTGATTTTTCAGTTATTTTTAATTTAAAATTTCTAAATTGTTTTAATAAAATATGCTTATGGTATTAAATAGGTGTATTAACTCTAATACTTTATAAACTGATTCAAAAAGCGAGAAATGTTTGGAAGCATACAGTTATGAACAACAATATCATTAGATATGGTCCACAAAAAAAGATTTTGAATTCACTCAGCGGTAAACGTACTTTTTAAAAACGCTAATAGATTCACAACGGGTCGTCTGATGATTCTCAAATTTGTAACACTTACTTACCAGACATACAAAATATGAACTTTAGGTAAATATACGAATTATGATTGTTCAGAATGAAGGTGGTTGCTTTAAAGATGCAAATAAGTACGCATCAATAATACTCATTACAATTTATATACCCGACGTTCATTTCATTTAAAGTCAATTCTTGATACACATTGAATGTATTTTCAAAGTCAATGATTTGCTGCACATTGCTGCACATTTTATTAGTTTCAATGTCAATGCTTTGCTGCACATTGCTGCACATTTTATGTAGTTTCAAAGTCAATGCTTTTCTGCACATTGCTGCACATTTTATATAGTTTCAAAGTCAATGCTTTTCTGCACATTGCTGCACATTTTATGTAGTTTCAATGTCAATGCTTTGCTGCACATTGCTGCACATTTTATGTAGTTTCAATGTCAATGATTTGCTGCACATTGTATGTATTTTCAATGTCAATACTTTGCTGAGACTGTTTGGTTTTTTTTCAAAGTCAGTGCTGTCCAGTATAATAGAGGCCTTGGTCTTAACGACTAAAAGTAACAACAATGGATTTTATTAATCGCCTACGATGTTCAAACAGTATTTATAAATTATAGAACCATTGGTTGAATTATTTTGAATATTCATCCCCTAAATCTAATTACTAAATGATATTCTAGTAGAACACGTGTCCTATTATCACTGTCCACTATACTTGAGATTCATCAAACATTGACCAGTCGCCGTTTGACATTTTTCATTTCTCTTCCATTGACTCGAAGGAAAGTGACACCTCTTTTCACTAGTTAAAAATTAAACAAGCACTACCTTGCGTCAAGGTGATAGCATCGATTTTCTATCAGCCAACATTTTAAACAATAACGATCAAATTTCATCTTTCACCTCTACTTGTTTCAGTCAAAAGAAAAAAAAATGTTCAGATAGTTGTTAAATCTTAAATAAATACTAAACTCAAGTGGTGATCGATACTAAAATAGTGAAGGTCAGTTTACTCGCCACCATCTGACTTTTTACATGTTTTGTTAACAGATGTAACATATTCAATTTTTACATTTAAAACACTTTATCTTGCAAACTATGTTGACTTTTATATGAGACTTGGACTATATGAACATCTTCGTAAAACAATTTAATGCAAAATGCTTAATAAACTAAAGTCTCACTTAAAGGGATTGTAAAGAGGTTTTCTAAACTGTGTATGTGTATCGGGGACACTGATAGCACTAATTTACGCCATTCAAATTTCCATTCCGACGTCTGTGGTTCTTGCAATTCCACTTAAACTAAAGCGTTTTATGACGTCACCCCAACTGATCTACCGGAAGCTACTATTGATGTCTATGCAGATCAGTGGAGATGACGTTTAACCAAAACTTTTATAATCAATTCCCTCCGTAACTTTCCGTCAAGGTATGTCCGAGTAATAAACGTAATGATATTATGCAATAACATTTCCGTGATGGATTTGGCCAATAATTTAGGCTCAAAAACTTCAATTTTAAAAACAATTGAGCTTAATATTTTTCATAATTCAAATCGGTGGAATGAATATTTTTGCCAGGGAAAACAGTTTTATTGACTTCCTCATTAAAAAAATGAAATAGCAGTCTATTTGTATTTTTCATAACGTTCTGTACTTTAATTTGAAATTAACGAAATTGCACAGAATTTCTATGAAAAAAATATTTGATAAAAATTTAACCAAATCAGAAGGCAGCTTAATATTTTACATATTCTACAATTCTCCCTTTCTGGTCTTAAATTTATTTTTCCCACGAATAAAACTCACTAAAATTCAAATAAGACAAGTCCTTAATCTTTCTAAGAGTTAAAATATTTTTCATTTTCGTCTTGTGGCATTTTAATAACCGTCTCTTAGTATGTGGTAATTCGTCTATCATTAGCATTTTGGTGTGAAAATATGAGAGAAAACTGTCAATTCCCATCTTGTGAATATTAAACACTAATTTATTCATAATTACTTCATTTATTATGAATATTAATTTATAAAAATATTAATTCAATTTATTAATCATTTAGTTAATATTATTTTCAATAATTCTAATCTTTTGTCACAAATTATCTTGAGTTTATTTTAATCTTTCAGATATGGTATGACCCTTGACCTGGTTAAATGATGGACAGTGTACTGACCTCTTGGAAGCTGGTATGTTAAATTTATTCATCCTATTTGCACTTTCATTAGCGTACAATTTTCTTTTTAACTTTTTCACTTTTATATAAAAGAAAGTATACATCGGTCTTGATCGTAAAAATGGTTTCAAGAATTAGGTCTAAGAATTAAAATAAGGGTCTTAAAAATGGTGTAAAATTTCTTTTTAAAGCATGAACAATTTGGGAGAGTTTCTTTAAAATTAGTCAAAATCAACTGAAAATTCAAGATGGTATAAATTTTCAATGCAATATTTTCAGGGTAATTTTCAATGAAAAATGAGAAATGCCATTAAGTTATCAAGAGTAATATCAATTGTAATTTTCATCAGCGATACTGATTGATTCCAACACTTAAATAAATACATAGTTAATATTTTACTAAAATCTGTCGTCAGTTAAACTGTTAGCTAAATAATTATTCTATCTAATATTGATTGTAGATTGCACGTAGACAGAAATAATCTATAGAAAGTCGTGAAGGGGTGGGGCTAGTGATTGTTTCACAGTTAAAGGCGGTACTAACAAGGTCGACAAGAGAATTGAATCTTTTCACCTCGTGTTTTTTTACTACATGATCAAGACAATAAATTATATCTTATCTTGGTTAACTGTCACATAGTTAGAATGTAATGGGCGGGATTGTAACTACGCCATTTTGCTTTTACTTCGTACTATGTAGTTTTCACATTTTTTTACAATAAAATAAATTCAATATTTTGACACTCAAATCTTCGAACAGCTATTTATGCTGAGATTTTGTAAAACTAATATTCATATATTTTCCATGAAGAAAATTTGCCATTTCACTTGCAAATTTTAAGTCTTTTTCAAAGATAATATTTTGTTGATCTTGCTTTTCAACATATCACATTTTGTCTCAAAGTAAACTGGATGTTTTGAAATTATTTGCTAAATTGCTAAAAATCTTTACTCTAAAGCAGGAAGTTAAGATCTATTTCCTTTTCCTGTATACTTCAAGGAAATATTGGCAAATAACTCTATGAAAAAAGTCTATGCCAGTAAAATATAATAACATTCAGTCGTTCGTAGGACTACACATGCCCAACAATAACGGCTGGTACACATAATTCTATATATTTGAATGTTATACATTAGTAAATATATTAAATATGAGAATATAATTAAAAACAAATCCAATCAGCAGACAGTTTTAATTAAAAAATCTACAGGTGCCAGGTTTTATTTAGAAATAAAATATTTCATCTGATAATAATTACTTATAATTTTCTTGGAGGCCACCAGCTTTCTGGCTAATTTATTACAATTTTTAAAGAATAAACATACAAATTCCCAGTTTCTTCGATCTAAAATTGCACATGAAAACTCAAAATAGCCTTACGTTTTAAATGTTTTTTAATTTTAAAAATGTTATAAGTAATCGCTCTGTGAAATAACCATATTCTTTTCAAATATGTCATGAAATATTTTTGAGTAATTTTTATCAACTACGTTCATTTATTATTCATAGAAATGATACTTTAATTATTAACTCGAAATACCTGATATGAAGTCCAAGTTTGTTGGAATTCAGATTTCATCTTCTATATAGTTCTATATTTAAGAGGTAACTCTGTTGTCATTAGCATAGCTAATAGGATTAAAAGGGATTATATCCCTTTAGTTGCTGTAGTTAATCATTTAAGTATAAAAATGGGCTTCTTGATGAGCACACGAGGACACAATATGCCATGAAATGTTCATTTACAAATACATGTATACAAGAGAAATGGCCTATTTGATATCTGTATATTGATAAATAACTTTAAAAATTGTGCTCAGAAATGATACCGCTATAGCACTCTATGTGCAATTTAAATTATGTATTTGATATGCACAAGAGTACATTATATGAAATTTTCTTGTCTTTCTAAAGCCTTTTTATTAAATTTCTTTTTCAGATATAACAGCCTGGATTGAAGTGTCTTTTGTGATGAGTCTTCTACGAGACAGGACCCTTCACCCACTAACTCCTTTTATTGACGAAGCTTATAATAAAAGGTCTCTTTATTTATTTCTAAATTGTATGTTATTTTGGAATATACAATTAAATAAATGATACAGATCATAGCTTAATCACTGGTGTAAACTGATACCTCATATCAAATAAAAAATATTTAAAATGTATTTAACCCTGTGTCTACGTTGTGAAAAGAGGGTATTAATGAAGTTGGGTATTGTTTCAGATGGGTTAAGTCCCCACGTCATATTATAGTCTAAATGGTCTATATGCCTGTGATTTATAAAACCTATGATATATCATTAGACTCGTTGTTTACTCCTAAACCAGACATTAAAACTTGACCTAGCTCAATTGACCACCAAGATCACATTTTAGAATTGTGCCTTCTGGAAAACACTGGATCTTTTCTTTCGCTTAGTATCTGAAACTCCATAGCTTACAGTTCACGATATCTTGGATATTTTAATATAAAACCCATGGTATATCATAAGACTAGTTGTTTACTCCTAAACCTGACATAGCCCCTCTGACCACCAAATTCAAATTTTAGAAATGTACCTTCTGCAAAACCCAATGGCCCCTTGCCTTCTGTAGTGAAGTACCCGAAACTCTATAGTTTACAGCCCACTATGTCTTGGATTAGCTCCCCCAGCTGATAGCATACTTTTTGGCTCTTCGGTCTACCTTCAAAGGAATATTCGGGCATTATTCATTTGGATACCCAAAACCAAAATCAACTGCTTAGCTGAGACAGCAAAACTCAACTTTCACATCTCAAGAAATCTAAACATTCATTTTATAAGAACAAATAAAATGCTTTACAATTACATTACCATAAGACAAGCATAATCCTTCATATTTCTAATGGCGCATTTGAAGTTTAACATTTACCTTCGGCAACTTAAGATCAGAGCCATCAAGGGTGCCGTGAAGACTTAAAACCGACGGAGTGAAATTGGTAATGTGCTTTAAGAGGAGGAGGATGCTCTGAATTTACCAGTCGATCATGGATCTCCATCAAAACGCTTGTTATTATTGCACAAAACCTGAAATAGCCTACTTTGGTCAGTTTCCACAGGATTCATTTACATACCTAATCCTAAAGAGAAGTTATATAATCAAACAAGGACATGATTTCTATAAAATAACTGATCCAAATAGAGCTGTTAAAATCTTTAACGATCTTGTAGGTTCCGCTTAGTTTTAGTACCTCTTCAAATCGGCTGAATAGCAACATTTTATTGTCGGTGTTAAAACACGGCAACTTATCCCATCAATCAAAGTTGCTTTGGTTAGCTGTGAGCGAGAGGAATGGAATGTTAAATATAGAGGTGCCGTCGAGAAAATTTGAATTTGTTTGAAGCTAGGAAGGTGACACGCGTTATCTAAACTGTATTATGCATACTGGGTTGTTTTCTGAAACAGCATGTGCAGCATGTGGTGTAGGTAACAGCCGTTTTGAAAAACGCAGTACAGATCATGCGTGTCACCTTTCTAGCTTTCCAGAACACACTTTGGTCTGTGTATTATGTTTTCTGCAACAGGAAACTCGGTAGTTGCTTCTTTGCTAGAACTAATATTGGGAAATGTGTACTCTCACCATGGACTAAATCCAGTGCAGTTTATGTCTGGCTGTTAGTCCAATGCTAATCTGTTCTACATCTTTTAACTTCTGCACCTCCGTTTTGTTGACAAGATGCATTAAAATGTAACAGTTTAATGCCATTCAAGAGTGTCATAAAATCAATTCATCAGCGAAAAAAGATACTGAATGTTCGTGACATGGTTACTAGGGACCAATCAACGCTTCTCTCAAAACAACATCTTATGACATTTCCGGTCACGCAACCTCTGATTGAATCTTCCAGTGATATTGTGACTACTTAAAGTGAATGCATGCGGGGCGAGTTTTATCAAGTCAGACTCACATATGGTTTGGATGGACCATTGCCACTCCCCTACTCCAAAGAGGGCTCTCGCCCAACAAAACAATATTACAATATTAAAAAAGCATAATTTTAAAAGAATTTTCCAACGCAGTATGGCAATTGCCATCGCACAACCATAGCAAGGGACCTTAATCCACTAAAGACAACGATCTCCCACACATCTGGTTGAGTCACTGCCAAAATCACGTCATATGGGGTAACTTTCTTGAAAACCTTCTGTAAATTCCTTGTCTGTGAAATAGTCTACAGAGCCGATTTCGCTACTCGACAAATATGTCTCAGATCAACTCATAGAAAACTGATATACACACGAATGTACAGAGCAACCGATTAGAAACTTGAAGCCTGTTGGTTGAGTACTAGCTGTTACCATCCATTTATTAAGTGTCCCAATGGTCATAATTCTGATATAAATTAATATGATAAATAAAGATAAATGTCTTAAGAGACGTCTTGAAACAAACGTTTTGGGTATCATCTGATTTCATTTCTGACCTATATATGAGTATTATGAAAGAGTAATATATAGTATAAAATAAGTAAAATTCAGAGATTTATCTAAATAGTTCGATCATATTTCACACATACATGGATCCACAACATCAGAACATATATTTCATTTTCGAATCTAAAGGTTGGTTGTTAAACTCGAAATGAGAAGAGATTCGTATCTTTCGACTAGATGTAGCGATTGCTAAGTTTTTAACAGACATGGATTACTATGTTGCTCTCAGATTCTGTCAGTTGCAATGTCGATGTGAGCAAATCTTTACTGAAAAGAAGCATTTCTTATTTATAAAAATTAACAGAGTTATCTACCACCTATATTAATACTGAGTTATCTGTCAACTATATAAACACAGAGTTATCTGTCAACTATATAAATACTGAGTTATCTGCCAATACTATAAATACTGAGTTATCTGTCAACTCTATAAATACTGAGTTATCTGTCAACTATATAAATACTGAGTTATCTGTCAACTACATAAATACTGAGTCATTTATGAACTACATAAATACTGAGTTATCTGTCAACTATATAAATACTGAGTTATCTGTCAACTATATACATACTGAGTTATCTGTCAACTACATAAATACTGAGTCATTTATGAACTACATAAATACTGAGTTATCTGTCAACTCTATAAATACTGAGTTATCTGTCAACTCTATAAATACTTAGGAATCTGTCAACTATATAAACACAGAGGTATCTGTCAACTACATAAATACTGAGTCATTTGTGAACTATATAAATACTGAGTTATCTGTCAACTCTTTAAATACTTAGGAATCTGTCAACTATATACATGCTGAGGTAACTGTCAACTATATAAATACTGAGTTATCTGTCAACACTATAAATTCTGAGTTATCTGTCAACACTATAAATTCTGAGTTATCTGTCAACTATATAAATACTTAGTTATCTGTCAACTATATAAAAACTGAGTTATCTGTCTACTATATTAATACTGAACTGCCTGTCAACTATATAAATACTGAGTTATATCTCAACTTTATAAATACTGAATTATCTGTCAACTATATTAATACTGAGTTACCTGTCAACTATATAAATACTGAGTTGTCTGATAATTAAATAAATATTGCGTTACCTGTCAACTATATAAATTCTGAGTTATCTGTCAACTTTTTAAATACTTAATTACCTGTCAACTATATTAATACTGAACTGCCTGTCAACTATATAAATACTGAGTTATATCTCAACTTTGTAAATACTGAGTTACCTGTCAACTATATTAATACAGAGTTACCTGTCAACTATATGAATATTAAGTTTTCTGATAATTAAATAAATATTGCGTTATCTGTCAACTATATAAATACTAAGTTTTCTGTCAACTATATAAATAATGAGTTATCTGCCAACTGTATAAATACTAAATATAAATATGAGTTATATGTCAACTACATGTATAAACAAAGTGGGTTATCTATCAACTATATAAATACTAAATTGTCTGTCCACTATAGTGCTACTGAGTTATCAACTATATAAATACTGAGTTATCTGTCAACTATATAAATACAGAGTTATCTGTCAACTATATAAATACTGAGTTATCTGCCAACTATATAAATACCGAGTTTTCTGTCAACTATATAAATACTGAGTTGACTAAATACTGAGTTATCTATCAACTATATAAATACTGAGTTATCTGCCAACTATATAAATACTGAGTTATCTGTCAACTAATACTGAGTTATCTGCCAACTATATAAATACTTAATTACCTGTCAACTATATAAATACTGAGTTATCTCTCAACTATATAAATACTGAGTTATCTGCCAACTATATAAATACTGAGTTACCTGTCAACTATATAGATACTGAGATATCTGTCAACTATGTAAATACTGAGTTATCTGCCAACTATATAAATACAGAGTTTTCTGTCAACTATATTAAATACTAAAATAGAAATATATATTGTGATATTGGTCTATATAATTAATATATTTTGGAAACTTTAAATCCATGCCAACTTAATTCGTCTACTACACACAATTTTGTACATTAAAAAATCTGCCCATTTTTAAACTGTTGTTCAATCCTCGTAATAAACAGGTACTGTAGAGAGTTAGTATAGTATATTTCTTTTTGGAAAAAATCATCGTGCTTCGTGCTTTTACCCATTTGAATTGAAGAAATATTTGCCATGATATTATTCGGCATGATGGAGCAATTACATGCAATCTCTGTCATTACCATAACACTGTAAAAAACTCTTTGTTCAAGGGTTCAGAAAGTTACAATATTGTTTGCTGCGATAACCGTATTAACCGTTTAAGGGGTGTGACGTCGACTATTAGCATACGATATTAATGTTATATGAGTAGTACAGGATTAGTATATGATTTGATTATTTTATTAAGAGTGAAAGCATTTATAATAGGCTCTGACAGCTTACTTCAGTCGTTTTTTTATAACATTGTACGGAAGCTTAGTAGTGTAACAAGTTATGGTTCGATTTACGAAATAAATTGGCGGAAAAATTAATCAATACTTGTATGTTTTAGAGATTAATATTATAAGGCTTACTTTTCCGAAAAAAATGTGGTTTTCTAGTTTATGAATGTTAATCAGAAAACTTCTCTATAAAGTTGTAAGAAAAATTAGCTTTAATTTATGTGTTCCGATAATTTTAGCAAATTGCTAATTGAGCAGTGCATTTGCAACACATGATTTGAAAAATGGTATAGATCTTGATGATCAAGACAGTAAGTCTTGGTAAGCGTATTCGTCCATTTTTCTGATTGTACCAAATAAAATTGGCAGTAATTGGTTTCCATACAAAAAGAATAATACCATACATTATGCCTAGATAGGTTGTGAAAAAATAAGCGTGAAATTACCCAGGGGGAAGGGTTAGATTTCTCTAATAGAGTTTTCTACCAATTTTCTTTAATTTCAAACAAGATTATTATATTAGATGAAGGGAGAATGCCAGCACAGAGAAAATGATGACAAATGAGGCGTTCGGTACTTTGTCTCTTGTCACATTAACTTTCAAACATTGGATAATTCCTGCTTTTTACTTCATTTTCATCAGTTTCAATTACTGTTGCAGTTGATAATTTTTGTCTAAAAGAAGTTGTTAAATAGAAAATGAGCGGAAGATAAAGACATTAAAACACACCCCAGTTTTCTATCAATTTCTATTATTACATTGAAAAAGTCATTTATGATGTTATGTATAGGATTATTTGTCATGATCTTTCCTGCCCTATCTCAAATATTAGGCAGGGGATTAACCATTATTCTAAAAACATAAACCTACTAGGATTAGATAACTTTAATTCAATTTCAATATTCCATAAATTATACCAGATAAAAACAACCCTGTTTTATAGGAGATTAAAGCTAGGTATGGTTTGTCTCATATAAAATATATTGTCTTACTTTTTTCAGTCTTTGAAAACTTTACTAAAGGGATATTTGAATAACATACATGTAAAAGTCTATATTGGTTCATTTAGAAATTTAAAAAAGTAGTTGCTATCTTCAACTGAAAGAAGAAATTTTGAATTACATAAAGCATTGCTTTAAATTTGTTTCTAAACCAATCTTGCATTGTTATCTTATGGATAAATGATATGCTCGATATTCTCGACTTCTGAAGTTCGTTTTCACCTTTCCACACTGGTTTCCTTTCAATGATATACCTGTGTTTCAGGTCCAAAAATTAAATTTAGGAAATGGTCAGGAATATTGTAAGGATTATTTTCATTGTATTAAAGGAATACAAAATCTTAGAATGAACAAAAAATCTAAATTTTCAAACTTGATCAATAGGAGTAAATATTCATCAGGGGACTTGCCTGGTTGCATAACTATACAACATATTACCTAAATAATCTGATAAATCCAGAAAACTATGTTTATATACAACAATTGAAAGACGCTTACTCAAAATAGAAAGTTTTTCAATTATAACCTGGAATGGAATGGAAATGGTAAAATTACACAGGAAAATGGGTTTATTTTATTCTGGTTGTATACTTTGGACATCGTTGATGAATATAATATACTCTTATTGAACAAGTTTGAAAACTTCATTTTTTGCTCATTCTAAGAGGTGGTATCGCTTTAAGTTTCTTAGAAACTTTAACACTTATACCTATCATATACATAAGAACTTTCATTGAAAAGGCAGCCAGAAGAGAGATGAGGAAGCTATGATGATAATAATATATATAGAAGACTATAACCTAGAGATAAGGATTAAGACTGGATTAAGAGATTATTGTGATTATCTCTATCATATAGAAATATAATTATCAAGTCTACTAGAGAATGTTAAACACTATCTATCTCTATGGGTAATTGTTCTTATATTTCGCTACCATCAACATCAGATGGAGTTTCACATATAAGTGTCGCCCACTTCCGGTCAGAGTGGACATTAGCTGGACATTAGGAGAGATAATAATATAATTATCTGACCATTAGGATTAGCCACTGACCAATCATTGCTAATATCATCGTTTTTCTATCTTCTTAATATCTACTTTAACCGGACACAAGAAACTTTAGCCTTGGGTCAGATTTTATTTTGACCTTAGACTTTCTCAAAGTATTTTAATAAACGGTTTATATGCTTCCTTCAAGCTGATTTTACCAGAGTTCTCTGCAGATGATAATTCTCATTGTTAATTACCGGATGCCGGAGTAACTACCAAAAAGTAATTAGCCTATAATTTTCTGCTATTGACATTTTGTTTACAATTTTCATGGATATATTTTCACAGTTGGCCATACTGCTTAGAAATCTAACATCAAACATTTCTGGCTAGCGATCATAGGATGGCATTGAATGCTGTTTCGCAAGGTCCCTACTGTCCATTTTTTTTTTACCTTCCAGACAGCACGATTTATTGAGACTTATATCATCAAATCGGCATTTCAGCACAATTATTAAAGAAATTCTTCTTGAAAGATTTCACGTACCAGTTTTTTTTTCAGTACCAGTAACGGGGCATGGTATTATGAACAATAAATATAATTTAATGTGAATAAAGGTAGTGGTCTGTTCCAGTTAATAACGGAGTCGAGTGAAGTGTAAAGAAACTGTCCACTGAACACAATGAGCCGAAATAACCCGGGATTACCCTTTTCACGACTAGAACGCTGATAAAGATCAGGAGTCATAAAACGACGCTTGCCATTGGTCCATTTCTGGCATTACAGAATTTGATGTGACGTGCTAGAATCAGATACGACACCTTAGAATCTGATTATTATATAGAATATAAAGTTGATAATGTACCTAAAGCTTACAATAAAATAAGATATTTTTGAAGATTAAAACCGACTGTCGTCTAAAGTCTGCCTGTTTTCTATCAGTCTTCTCCAGTCCGTTATTATATCTCTATCTCTGATAAAATATCTTCGGCCACAAAAATAAGAAGTATATCAAAACTTGACGTCAATGTATTCGAATAATAAAAAATATCAACAATAATGAAAGGTGGGGCGTGAGTAAATAGCGATGAAGAACTTATAAGAGATATGTATAATAAGATTACATGATAATTTAAAACAAGTACGATATATAACAAGAATGTGATATTTTATTCAGTAATCTGTTACTTCAGCCCAACATTTAACAAAACAGCATTGCTTGATATTAAATTTACACTCATATTTCAAGGGAAATAATTCAAAACGTTCTAGATGGATACGAATCAAAGTAGAACATCATTGATATTCCTTAAGAGTTGCTAGAAAAGTTATACAAACATATATATTCAAAAACATTTGGTTAACTAATCGTGTGATGAGATAAATATATCCGATGATAATTCATATAATGATGATGATTGTGTCGAAGTTGCTGGTTTTTTTTTTGATGCTCTAAACAATATTACGATAGCAGATAGGTCCTTTTAAAGTTTTTTGATGCCCAATTTTGGTACTTTCAACTTGAAATAACTGTTCATTATAAAACCCAAGCACGAACAACACCAACCGTAAAAAAAACTCTCGAAATCCACGTAAATACATTGGTATATTTCTTTGGTAAAATATTAAATTTTTAGGATATTTTGGACATCAGGGACAGGTTTTTCAGGGAACCAAAACAGTTTCATTGTTTGTTTTAGAGCCTGAAATCTATACCATCATTTTGAATATAGGTATTGTTCGACTGGTCAGCTGTCCAAATTATAGATGACCATCGCCAGGTGTTTTACTTGACCAACAAAAAACATGTCACTTTTATCAAAATATCTAACATCATATAATATTGGTGTGAACTTCTCAATTTTCATTCTGTTAGTGATTCTGATAACAGGAAACTGAATGATTTTGTTGTGGTTCCGTCAAGGGGTATCTGATATTAGTTGAAGTATTAAACCGTGTATAGAATATGATAATAAGATAGGACTAAGTTGTCAACCCTGTCTCATACCCTACACAGTAAGTGGTCACCTATCGATTTTATGTTCCATCAGTTTTATGAGAAGGGATTTATTTGATGGTGAATAACTAAGGGTCCAAGGTGTGAAAATAATGACCAATTGCATGGTGAGTGGGGTCCCCTGTTGGTCTGAAATCGTCACCATATTGGTAAATCTATTTCATGTATTGTTAATTTCCCGTGGTGTGATGTTTTAATGTTTTTTAAACTATGAAAGTTAATGCTTCATACCTCAATATGACTGTTTTTCTTTTATCTAACGAGGTAAAATTTCAATCTGGTGTTCACGAGATAAAACTTTTTCAGTTTTTCACATTGCTGTAGGTTAAATGATAACTTGAAATATCTGAGAATAAATTTTTCAGTCGCGAATCGAAAATGAAATACAGCAAATCGAGCGGTCTTTTCCTGAATTCTTGACCAGATTACATTAAAATCTAAATAATTAATTTTTTTTTAAATATATACTTGAGTTTTCCTTTTAATTATTGCATATTTTTAGTAAAAAGTGAACCATACAAAATTGCAATTTAATAATGAAATATGGCTTCTTCTCAAAAGACTAGTAGATATATTCATTATAATTTTATAAAAGGAGTAAATAAAGCAGTAACTGCTTCCCCTTTTTTACGACTTAATGATTTAATTTAACTAAGTTTCTAATACCCATTATCCTATTATTGGATTTTTATAAAATAAAACGGGTTATGGTCATCTAAAACCATACAAACTGATGACAGAATGACTACCGAGTATGCCGGGGGTGCTGTCGGCAGCCTTTGACAATCTTGGATGTCGGGATGATAATCTTTGAGATAAAGAATTTATTACCAACTAAATCAAGACCTATTCACTAAGTTAATACACAATATTGAATTCGCATCATTATTTCAGAAAATTAACAAGTTTCTTTGGTGTGCCGAGACGTATAGCACCGCAATAAATTTGAGATGGACATAACAGGGGAAATTAGAAAGGTAAATCAGAGATATGAAATGAGATGGAAATAGCAAGGTATTGTATATGGGATTAGCAACAGACTGGCAGTTATGTCACCAGACTTTCAATTTTATTTAGGATTGTGGCAATTGTCAACCACTATCGGATATATTTCTAGGATAAGATCTATGCTAACCTATATGGTATTTCGGCACCCTTTATGAGAAACCTTTAAGGCACCTTCAGCGGTTATGGTCTTGTAAATCAAAACTTTCTTATGGACATTTACCGGAGCCAAATCATAGTTGTTCAGCAATTTCTAAATTTCTGATTATAAAACGCAGTCTATATATTATGGATTAATACACGACTAACAAATAAATAAGAGAGAAAAAATACAAACAGAATAATGCAGACAAGGCCAAAAACTGAAGTATATAGCGTAGCTTGTTTGTGCTGGTGGTGAAATTGCTATGTCAAAGGCGATTTAAATGTATCTCTTTAGGAAAGCAAACCAAATATCAAAGATACACAAATGTAAATGATATGCTTTATCTGTATATAAAATTTATTGCATTTAGATATATATTTTACATACGTTTGTAAATGAACTTCATAAAGTACTACAGATCTGCAGATTTGATTACATTTGTGCAAGTGATTTTTAATGAATTTTGGGGAGTCTCCAACTCAGCCTTGGGCTACAGGTACGCTACATAGACAGTATATTGTACCTATAATATATCTGTGTCTGGACATCAATTGAAATATCATTATCTACCGCTTATTGGACGTCACATATTAATTTCTCTTTAAGATCTGTACATGAACGATATCGTCATTCTAAGATGTTTAATTAAGAGTGTTGATGATATTTTAAATGATGATGGTACAGATTGAACCGTTTTTTAAACTGGTGTCAATTACAGTTCGATTGCAGCTATCAATAGATTGGGTTATGTTCAATAGCACCATCTTGTCTTAGTTGGATAACAACTGGAACATTATTTATGTTATTCTTTGTATCTGTTGTTCTTGTTTTGTTAACTATTGATTTGGTAATTTATGTTGCTCCAGTGTTGGGATCGGTTAGTGTCATTAAGATGAAACCTAAAGAAACTTTTACCAGGTTTGTATTTAAAACATGTTGATGTAAATAAATAAATTCTAATAATAAAATAGTACTAAATTACACTTTTTCAATTGATTTTAAATTTTCCCATTGTTATTCTAAGAAATGTTATTTTAGCCTCAAAATGATAACGTAATCTAAGAATGGCATCGGATTTTAATTGCGCACTGAACATTACTTGTTCCAGATGGACTGATCTGCCTGTTTGAGAATTAATCTTTCTTTATTAATATGAAGGACAGATAATAATAATAATAATCAACATTTGTAGAGCGCCTTATATAAAACAGTTACTCTAAGGCGCTTAACAATAATACATGATACACAAATAAAATCTACAAAACAAATACATTGATATTATAAAAATAAAATGTGAGTAAAAGAAAAATGGGCTAAAATAAATATCAAATTAAAATTATCACAGACATATATGCTTAAAAAGTTCCTAAGAAAAGGCAATGAGATAAAAATGAGTTTTTAACTGGGATTTAAAACACTGTATAGATTTACAATCTTTTAAAACGTCCGGTAGATTGTTCCACAAGTGTGCAGCTGCCCAATCAAACTGTCTCTCGCCGTATGTTTTTGTGCGGACTCTCGGAATGACCAGTTTAGGAGTTACACTTGATCGGAGGGATCGTGTAGGGACATTAACACGAACAAGTTCCTTAATGTACTCTGGACCGACTCCCTTCATAGCATTAAACACGTAAACCAGTATTTTAAATTGTGGTCTGTATTGAACAGGCAACCAATGTAAATTTGCAAGTATTGGTGTTATATGGTCACGACGATTAGTGCGAACTATTAGGCGTGCAGCAGTGTTTTGAACTTTCTGCAATCGATTTAAGGTTCCTTTGTTGATACCGTAAAGTAAGGTGTTACCATAATCCATTCTGGAAGTAATCAGGGAATTCACCAGGGTCTTGCACGCTGGTGTTGTAATATAACGGCGAATGCGACCGATGTTAGATATGTGATAGTGGCAGGATTTCACAATTGATGATACTTGGCGTTCATATGTAAGATGTTTGTCAAAATACACTCCAAGGTTTTTTACACATGGCACACTACTGATGACAGAGTTTCCTACTTTAAGTTTTAGGTCAGGTATAGAACTCTCCAAGTGTTTCGGAGAAAATACTATTAATTCTGTCTTGTCTTCATTCAGTTTCAGCATGTTGCGGGTCATCCACGAGCTGATGTCAGAAAGACAAAGTTCTAGTTTGTTAAAATAGTTCGACCAGCTGTCATGAGGCTTGATAACCATATAAACCTGTGTGTCATCTGCATAACAGTGGAAAGTCATACTATGACGGCGACATATTTCTCCGATAGGTTTGGAAAATAGACAGTACAGTTTCGGGCCCAGCACAGATCCCTGAGGAACACCAAAAGTTAAGTGACTTTTATCAGATCTCGAGGTTCCAATGACGACACTCTGGGATCTTCCAGTGAGATATGATTCGAACCATTGAAGTGCATTGCGCTCGATACCATAAGAATATGATAGCCGTTTGAAAAGAATTTCATGGTCAATCACATCGAAGGCAGCCGATAAATCCAAAAGTACAAGTACCACAGGTGATTGTTTATCAAGAGCTGAAGTTATGTCATGATGTACTCTTGTTAATGCTGTTTCCGTTGAATGGTGGGACCTATAGGCAGATTGCAAAGGATCGCACAAGGAATTTGATTCCAGGTGAATATCCAATCTTTTCGCAACCACTTTTTCCAGAATTTTTGACAGAAATGGTAGATTCGAAACCGGTCTGTAATGCTTCAAAACATCTGAGTCAAGGCCAGGTTTCTTTAGAAGTGGTCTCACTAGAGCATTTTTGAATTCTGAAGGAACGATACTTTCACAGAATGATGCATTAACGATCGAAGTAATCAACGGAATTATCGCTTCTGAACAGATTTTCAAAATAGAGGTTTGGATCGGATCTAATTCACAGGATTTGCTTGGTGATTTGCGTAAAATGTTACTGATCTCCTCATTGGTCGTGTTATCGAATGTTGATAATTGAGATCCAGTGAATTTGATATCAGCATCTAACACGTCGCAGCAGTCTTCATCATAAACCTGGTTTGCTGAGCGGAGTGCATCTCTGATTGTAACAACCTTGTTTATGAAAAAGTTGGCAAATTCGTTGCTCAAAACAATATCAGAAGCAGCAACTGGTAAAGGAGAACTCTGCTGTTTACCCATAAGATCTTTCGTAAGTCTAAAAAGTTGTTTGTTATCATGTCCACAGTCCTCTATTTTTGTGGAATAAAACTCCTCTTTTGACTTATAGAGTAATTTGCCAGCAGTTCTACATTTTTCCAAAAATATCTGACGATGGATTTCTAACTTTGAACTGCGCCATTTTCTCTCTGCCTGTCGCTTTTGTCTTTTGGCATTTCTGAGTTCATCGGTGTACCAACGGGTGTTGGGTCTAATCAATACTGATTTAGTCGTTATTGGTGCATGCCTATCTATAATGTCACTCAGTTTGTGATTATAATGTTCTACGAGTTCGTCAACCGAGAGATTATTGTCCAATGAATGAAATGATTCGGCAATATCGTTTGAAAGTTCAGATATGTTAATTTCCTTAAGTTTCCTGAATGAGACTTCTATACGTTTGGATTTAGGTTTCTCACAAGCTAAGGAAGTGTGAACTGCTAAATGATCTAGTGCTAGATTACCTTTGGCGTCCGTTATACCAGGCTTTGTTACATAAGGTGCACTGGAGAGCAAATTACATGATCGCTTTGTGATAACTAAATCTAAAATATGCCCGCGATCATGTGTTGGATCCTTAACGTGTTGTACCAGGTTCCGATCATTTAAACTCTCTTGAAATCGCAAAGCATCCGGTTCGGAGAGATTGTCTAAGTGAAAATTAAAATCACCGGTAATAAGCGTTTCATTTGGAAGGATAGTATGCTCATCGAGGTAGGAGTCCCACTCATCAAAGAATACGTTATTTCGTAGTCCATTAGATTGTGATGGGGGTGGTCTATAAACGACGCATAGTCTGAAATGTCGGTCAGACACATTGACTGAAAATTCCATGTGTTCAAAATGTGTATAGTCACTATCTGAACGAGGAAGATCTTTGATGTCAATGTTTGTTTTGTACAGAAGGGCAATGCCACCACCACGACGAGTACCACGACTATGGTGTTCAATGGTATATCCTGTTGGTAGTAGCTCTTTGATAACACCGGAATCAACATTAGACCCTAACCAGGTTTCAGTGATAGCTAGTATATCTATGTCCTGATGGAGAACAAAGTCACATATCGAAGGGGCTTTGTTTTTAACAGACCTGCAGTTGAGAGTTATTAGAGATATGTTTTCAGATTTTTGCTCATGAGGTGTTAATGTAACCGACTTCAGAGTTTTTGGACGATCACTGAGATTTCCGTGATATTTCAAGGCTGGTCTATTGCCTAATATGGTTAATATTTGTTTCACTTCGGGGTGATACGAGTCACTACATTTGTTGAGTTGGACTATGTTATTTGCACTTGAAACATCCTGACTAGAAACATATGTCTTATGATATTGTTTATTACCTTGAAGAGTCTTCTTTTTTCTTCGTGTCGGTTTTTGCAGTAAAATGCATTTTGCAGAATGTTTGATGTTTTTATAACTTAAGTTTCTGTCAGTTGGAGAGATATTAGTGGCGATGTTCAGTAGCTGAGATCTACTATACTTGATAATAACATTGGGTGTCATCGTAACTTTAATTAACTGTGTTAACATAGGAGTACAAATTACCAAATTTTCTGTTTCATGCTTGATTAGTCACTCTTTGTTGCAGTTGATTATTTTTTATCCAAAATTCACAAAAATCGCATACTTTTTTCACAAAATAATCCAACTAAGTCGTTAACCAACCCAATAGTGTGTCTCATACAAAAAATGCACTAATAAAATTGTTTAGTTGTTGAGATTTTTCACAAACTATCCAGAGCAAACAAGGAGCAGCCTGTCGCGCTCAACTCTACTCTCTCAACAGATGAACCCCAAAAGCCTCAATAGCAGCAAAAGAGCCTTGCAAGCATCTGAATTATATAGTGATACCGACAGTATTGCACTAACCACATTAAAGATATAATGCAAGATATAAAATTTACATTAAAGGCGATGAGACAACGATTGAAGATGAATTAAAATGGGTATTGTAATGAGAGGGGAGTTGTTAGTCTTGTGGAATGTTTTTGAAGGGTCAGTTTAAGGGATGGACGTTGTCTGGACATCTCAATACAACATCATGCTTGACTTAATTAATGTTAATTTACAGCCAACTCACTTTCATATCCTTATAATAAAAACCATTTAGCTTGCAAGAAGCGTGGCTACTACAAGATTAAAAATTAAATATTGAACTTAAGTTCATAGAAGTGGAAGAAAACATTTAAAAACAGTCGACGTAACATCAGACTCTTTATCTAAAAAGGATTAAAAAGACATCAAATGGATCTTATTGAACAACTATTTATAAAAAATACTATTTTGTTTGATGAATGATTTATATTAGTATTTAGCATTCAAATGATTCGAAGATCTCTTTTTCGTTTCATCCTAAGGTATATTGTAAATTGTGATAACTTTCTCACGCTTGAAGTTGGTACAAATTGTAGCATTTTAGTCTTTCAAATGCCGATTTATCTAACTGCATGTTAAATTTAACAACAATGTGAGTCTTGTATTATGGTAGAATTCCAGTTAAACTGATATACAGAAAAAATCGGTATGAAATTTTACGTCCTATAAGGTGTTAGTGGACTTTTGTATCGCAATTAATAGTTTTCACCCTTCCGATAAATGATAACCTATAACAAAGACTAGTTACGTTAATCTATGTTTTTGAAAAGTAATAGTAGTGAACATAAAAATTGCACTGGTCTATAATATGCAGCTTAAAACATGACATCATCCTTATACAACAAGCACTGATCAATATTTTCATAATAAATTTTACGTTCATCTGTATCCCATTCATAACAACAAATTCTATATTATACAACCTAGTTATTTTTAATGAGTTTTATATACTTTCTATAGCTAAAAATAACCAATAAAAACCATTAAAATAGAGCAAAGTAAACAGCTTCTCGTGACTAAAACAAACCATTAGTTTTGTATGGTAAAACAAGGCCACTATCTCTTTAATTATTTGTATGTAATTACCAACATCAAAGGATTTTTAACCTTTCTAATATACGTGAAGTTATTGTGTGGTGCCAGTCATCTTGATATGTTGTCCCTGAAGAGTAAAATACTACTGGCCTTTACAATTCTAACAATATTTATTGGTAGTATATTGAACTGTTCCGGTTTAGATATTTATGGATATCACTCTAAATCAATGCATCTTTAAAAAAAACATGGCCATTGAATACCATTTGTCATACGTTTTCACTTCATAATTATAAATATATCAAGTCTTCAGTAAGAAGTATCACGAGAATAAGGTCAGAGCTCTTAAAACGGCAGATAACTTAGCAATCCAACTTATTTATATTTCTGAACTGATTTCATTGTATTACTGATATAATTCATATTTTTTATTTAGCAACTTATTAACATGAGTGATAGGTATATATACTGACATCTTCATGCAGTGTGCTATCGCAAAAGGGCAGTATCTTTTTAAGGGAGACAACTTTGCAGAAAAAAAGAAAAAGAAGAATCAATATGGAATGAGGTCAGACCTTTAAAAAGGGAGATAACTTAGCAATTACAGTAATTTATATTTCTGAACTCATTTTATTGCATTAATTCATTTGTTTTTAAATCACAATTCTGTTTTTATTGAGCAACTTTTTACCATGATGAGTGTTAGATTTATACTGGCATATTCATGCAGTGTGCATATTTATCACAAAAGGGCAATTCTCTCTAAGGGAGACAACTTTGCAAAAAACAAAAAGAAGAATGGAATAATGTCAGAGCGCTAAAAAGGGACATAACTTAGTAATGAAATTAATTTATACTTTTGAACTCCTTTTATTGTATCAATACATTTTTTTAATTAAGCAACTAATTAGGATGCCATGTTGACTGTTTGATACTGGCATCTCAGGGCAGTATGTATATTTATCGTAATGTGCAAAATATCTCTCTAAGGGAGACAACTTTTCAAAAATAAATATTATTTATTATATGGCATGTTAAAATACAGTAACAGAAAGAACCTTGAAGCGGTCACCTGTATATTATTTATAAAGGGCATACAATTTTCTTTGTTATAAATAAAGGCGAATGTGAAAGATCACTTAAATATTGAAATAATAAAACTCAATAACATTATCAACTCTAGTTTAAAACGGAAAATACTTGCATGTTTTACTAACGTTGATGAGCAATATCATTATGTTTAACTTAATCAATTTCTCTTTAAAATGGGGATGACTTTCAGAAACGACTTAACACAATTAGCGCATGTCATATTGTCACTCATAAAACAGTTTACATTTCATTTTCATATCAATTTACATGCTTCTTTAATTATTATTGTAAAGGGACATAACCCCATGACAGTGTCACTGACGTCTCGGCGTTTAGTAACGTCTTAGGTCAACTCTTAACAGACTGTCAGTTCTTTACATGTCTTCGTTGATGTTTGCCAGAACGATATCATTCTAGGGTCTCAGATTTTGTTGAATTCCTCTGAGAAATAGTCACACGAGTTCAAGCATGATTTGAAAATCGTGCAGTTAGCATAACCATGAGATGATATACACGACAGACGACCGCTCATGGATAATGCAAGAGTGGTGACATCGCAAGTTCTGTTGGTAGAATAAAAGCAAGTCCATTTTCATGGGCCCCTTGGTTTCTAATTCCCAATTTCAGTTGTTCACGTTAAAGATTCCTCAACAGTTTGAAATAAAGAAAAAGAGGTCTGATGCTGCTGTCCTGGCAAAATTTACCACATTGGAAACTGCATGGCGTTGCTTGTTTTCATGAGTCGAATCCGGTGCAGAAATTAAGATTCATTTAAATTTATTTGCACTGTTCGGTTGCACAACTTATTTTTTTAGCTCTATAAACACCCACTGCTGTTTCAAAACTAAGGGAATATCCGATAGAAAATATTGTATTAATTTTCTAGGAAGAAACAGATCAAAAATTGTGAAGTAAGCCATCAACGACAAATATTTAAAATGTTTCACTATAATAATTATGATAAATTAGTATTTTATAGGGGTTTGTCGCCGAACTGCCACCAGTTACTGATTTACGGAAACGTTGTCAAACAAAAGCACTATGCTAGTGACAAGACTAGCGTGAAAGTTGATAGAATACTACACGCGAAACTAGAATTCATTCATTTGATAGTGTTTTATTTCATTTCTCTATCAATAATAATAAACTCACGTTATATTAATGTCATATCGATCTAAGTGTTAAATATGAATATATTTAATATCGTTGGACTGATATTAATATTCATATAAACTAAACTATCTGCTCTATGCATACATCACAAAACTTTTTATATTTGATGAACATCTTAAAGGCAGTTTCTGGGCTGAAAATGAAAAAAAGAAAGATGATGATAATTAAAATCCGAATATATTTTTTTTTGCATAAAATTTGAAATTTGTTTGGAACTCGATGCGGAAGAAGTTACGTATACACCATGGAATGTGTATTCAGTATAATACAAAAACTCTAATAACTGAATATCTAACGAAGTCCAAATACATGAACGAAATATGATTATGACTTTTAGTATTAAAAAAAACTAATTCTAAAATGCTCAATTTAAATCTCATCCACAGGAGTCCTGCTTAAAAAAATTCACTTCCCTTTTCTTTAGACATTAAAATGGAAATTTCACAGCCAAACCATTTTTTCAAAAATGAATATTTTATGATTTTTAAATGTTTTATGTTTTCGTGGAGGCAGGTGTAAAGACATGTCATAGCTTAAAATAATATTTTCAAAACTTAATTTTAAATATCCCCTACGACGCTGTATATTTAAATAGCAAACTCGTCAAAAACTGAATGCAAATAAGCAATTTGAATATAAACTGCAGTTATTATTACTGCTATAATTTTAAGCTTTATTTGTCAATTAAGTGAAATATGAGAGATATATTGTTAAATGTTATTTGATATCAATCAGTTTATCCCAATAATTTCATCAAAAAGACATCCGTTAACTGGTCACCGTGGGAACAAGAAGAGCCAATTTAAAAATTTTGATTTTACTGCATTTTTTTTTTTAATATTATAAATGAAAATAATGACCAATATTTTCTCACAAACTATCTGTTCTTTTTACCTGTTCGGAAAAATATGATCTGTTCACTTTCATATTTGCCCATTTCGTAAAACATTCTGTTCACATCGATATGTTAAAAGACGAGCATTATGTAACATATCTAACTTCTGGCAATTCATACTCAGGAATTTCAAATTGCCATAGATCTCGTTAGCTCAATATTTTTTTTTATTGTAGTACGAGGTTAAGATCTGAAATATGAAATTCGTCTGAACTTATAAAAAAATCTTTATTTTGAGAGGAAATTTGACATGAGTAAAATCAAACAGCAATTTTAATCAGTCGGAAACGCCGACAAACTTAGTGGTGCGAATCGTGAATGTGTAATTTAGTATGATGAACGACATTCTTGTTAAATTGCTGTTTTACCTCACTCCTCCAGTCAAATTGAAACGCTTTACTGGAGATAAGATAGACGATACGCCGACCTCATATAATCTCATATCAGTAGAAAAAAGGCTCGGGATTGACCCTAAAATGCATCATGGGGTGTTCTTTTCTAAGGCGGATCATTTCATTAAATGGTACAACAAAACGTGGATCAAACGTTTGTAAACTGTGTGAAATAGATTTTGCTCTGGCATTTAGATTAAAGGATTAACTGACTGTTGGTGTGGATTAGTGACAATATTTACCCAATACTTTCTAGCATAATCCTAATTGCACAGAAGAAGTTCAATATCAATTGTTCTATTGTATTGGTAGTTATAGTCTTGAACACGGAAGTTGAATTCCTTTTGTAACTAAATGGTAAGAGTCAGTAAGGAAAGAGTGACATGTAATCCTACAGACATACATAACATAATGACTAGAACTTGTATAGAGGTACGGACATGTCATTAATTAGAACCTTATAAATCCACCCCACAGGAATTCCAGTCAAATTCGACACGTTGAATCTGTTCTGGATGTTATTTAAGACCTCTCCAGGGAATAAAGAATAATTTGTTCTTATGAAATATTATGATATTAAATTGCAAAATGTAGCATAAGTTGGTCAGAAGAACGATGTCTAAGGGTCTCTTTTCGAAACTATTGAGAAAATTCAGCAAATTCGAGGTATTGAAGCACTGACAATGAAAGGTGCTTAGTTAAAAGTGCAAGAAAATCAACAATGGTTAAGGTTCCCTATCCTGTCAAGAGACATTTAAAATCCATCTAAAAAGGGTTTGCGATCTGTTTCTGCTATAAGCTTGGTCACTGATTCCAACCTCTCGGGACGACCACAGGATCCAGCTTTTTCTATAGATTTTAACATCAGTCGTCAGTGCGCTTCATGCAGGGATTGACTAGATTCTCTCAGAAGCTGCAAGTTATTGGAAGTTTTAAAATAAATTTGCTTACAGATTTTATAAGTCGCAAGATCGAACTGATGTCCCGCTGTTCCTTTGGATTTTTGGTTTAAATTGTCAGGGTTCTGTGACATGCAACTGATTTAGATAGTGCCAAGATAACTAGAATTTCAAAATCATTTTGTTGTTTAATGTCTGTAATTACCACCAGTCCCTAATAATTAGTCAAAGAATGAAGTATTTCTAGTCTGCTATTGAACAAAGCATAGCCACTAGACAAGTAAATGCTCTCTTTTAGGAACTAATTGCCGTAACTGTCACTCTCTGTCTTAGTTAAACCTCAAAAACAAACATATCGAGGGTTTGGAGCACAATTGGCATATGTCCATTTTAGTAGTTTTGAGAAAATGACGTTTTAAACTTTGTAAATGGTATATCAAATCAGGTATATTTTATAATTTAAAAAGTTTAAAAGGATATCAAACGTGGTTATTGCAGGCTCCAATTACACAATAATTCAACTATATTGCAACAAGCACAACAGCAAAAAATGCAAAAATTGGACATATTGCTTTTGCGCTCCAGGAGAATTAGTGCACGACAATGCCATAGTAATACTATCAACTGAAAATAACATGAAGAACAACACTGAAATTATTAAATATTTATTCATCAATGGCAGTTCAACGTTTTGATGAAAGTAAACCTTCATAGTACGCCCTATTAAACTCAGGTGGGATGACTCTATTGCGGAGAAGGCTAAGAAGGTCATCTTTTTATACGCCCATTTTAAATGTGTAGCGTATATTGTCGTCACCCGTGTCGGTCCGTCCACAATTGCTCGTTAACACTATACAGCAAAATCGAAAAATATTTACTATGAATTATTGCCCTTGTTTTTGAAAACGCTTTCGATATTTGGTTCGTGAAAACTATGCAGGTCACAATTCTTAACGGATTTCGACGAAACTTACTGATAATGTTTATTACCACCCAAGGATGAACCCTTTGGAAAATCAGATAAAATCGAAAAATATTTACTATGAATTATTGCCCTTGTTCTTGAAAACACGTTCTAATTTTGGCCCGTAAACACTCTACAGGACTGGTCATAATTCTTAACGGATTTTGATGAAACATACTGATAATGTTTATTATCACCCAAGGAAGAACTCTATTGAAAATCAGCAAAATCGAAAAATATTCACTATGAATTATTGCCCTTGTTCTTGAAAACGCGTTAAATTTTTGGCTCGTAGACACTCTACACGTCACAATTCTTAAGATGTGTTGATGAAACTTTCTGATAATGTTTATTACCACCCGAAGATGAACCCTATTGAAAATCAGCAAAATCAGAAAATGTTAACTATGAATTATTGCCCTTGTTCTTGAAAACATGTTCAATTTTTAGCTCATAAACACTATAGGAGGTACAATACAGATTTTGAAGAAACTTGATATGAATTTTCTTAATCACTTTTCCTGTAACTGTCAAATATATTTGTTTAAAGTCAAAGCTGCCAGTGGGCGTATATTACCTTGCCTGTCAAGCTATCCCTTTTCTTGAGTAATTGGAAGTGTAAAGAGAAGTGATAAGAAGAATTTGAATAGATATTCGTCTGCCACGATCTGCTTGTACAACAATATGCATGAACTCGGGACTGGTGATCTTATACTTGTATATGTATGGTTCTCACTTATCAAACCTCAACCATTTAATTAATGTTGAGCCAATTCACCACACCATTTTGTTGTATAAAATATACAATCATAAAAGTACTTATCTGGACATGTCACAAATGTGCACAAAAGAAAACAGTACAGATGGAGCGCAAACATGATATGTCCGGACATATCACCATTGAGCACCAAGTTAACTTGTTTGGATGGACATAGCACATTTGAAAACTGTCTTTGTATTACTGAACCAAAGGTAGTTAGAGATATAAGGGTTGTGCTCCAAGATAGAGCGTTTAAAATGGCACATAGTGATAAAAAAATCTCAAATTTGGTATTTTGGACATATCACATTTGTGTTCTATACCCTCGATATAATACTCAAATCACGGCTTGCCAGATTTACGTTTCCGCTCAAAATGTTTCTTTCAAAGGCAAGGGTCAAAGATGCTTGCCTCAGTTGAATGGTGAAGGAATGCCCAATGTTGTCTTTTGTATTAGAAAGTATTCGAGTGTTGACAATAAGAGAGATGAAGGATTAAACCATTGACGATTAATCCTAGAATCGACACGTGGATTAAACTTGTTACGCTTCCTCTATCTTCTCACTCGTATGTTAGTTAAGGTCATTTAGCTTTAGTAAATACCCCATTTACTTCACACTAATCAGTACAACTTAGATTAATTCATTTCTACGAATGCATAGTAGTTTTAAAGAAGTAAATCTTATATGCATGACGACAGCGACTTTCGTTTTTATGAACATTTTTTTGTGAACAATAACAATGCTGGATTGCAACAACATGTAAACTTTTGGAATTATAAGTCTGGACATTGTCTTCTAGAGAAGTATGTTCTTCATGTTCTGCAATTCGAAGTCGTTTTCGTGGAATAATGTTCATTCAAAACATGTTTGGAAGTCAAAGAAAGTTTGGGTAGATATTAAAGAAAACATATCTATGTTAAAACATTTGTTTTGATGTCAATTGAATGATGACATTTAACATGATTTACTCCTGAATACCAACTGAATACATGATTTGCTTGAAGAAATGGATGAGTTGCCTGTTCACTTACGAACTTTGTTTAGCGTTGTGAAGGAGGCCGAGAAAATTTCACCTCACCAACAAAAAGGTGCTTCTCAATTCAATGTTTTGAATTTTTCTGTTGTACCGCTCTTGATTTGGCTATTGCTTACATGCCGTGCACAAATTCTAAGCAAACTCTTTTAAGATTTCCAGGATCTTCTACAGATCTTTCACGAACAATTTACTGAATAACTTGACTTCAGTAAAAAAAATCTTGAGAACACACTACTGTCTATTTAGTAAAAATTGTAAAAGAAACTCCAATGTCATAAGAAACAAACACGTTTTAGTTCAAATATCAGAAATTAAGAAAATAAATCTTTCAAAATTTTCATTCCCGAGATCCTATTAAAATGTAACACCGAAAGTTATTCTCAGATTTCTAACTGTACTTTAACAAATTTGAAATGAGAGAAGGTCGTTACACTTTGAACTGTTTATATTCATTAGTATACCTCTTGAAATATTTCTTATTATGACTGTAGAGAATGGACTTTTCAAAATCTAGTTTCACTAAAAAGTACTTCAAGAAAATAAGAAAATGTATTTTATATTAAATCGACGAAGTGTAAATTAAAATGTTACTAAAGGAATACAAAATGGAGGTCGAATTTATTTCAATGGTACCCAGTAAGACGTCTTCACAGATTTGTCATGTCTTCCCATGATTTGACAAATGTATGCAAATTTCTCACAATATATCCGTCTATCATGAGGACTTAATAGATGATACATTAAATTATGGGCTATTTATTAAAATTTTAACGGTTTTTATGAAGAAAAATAGTGGGGTGTTGGTCTATTACCCAGTACAATGCTCTAGGGCACTTTATAAGTGGACGGATTCAGAGATAGTCGTTTGGATCAGATATCAACTTAAATAGTTCTTTTTGAATAAACTTTTGATATCCGAGTTCTTGCGTTATGGGGCTATCAATACAGATATTCCGAGAGTCAACTACTTATAATTTCTGTCAATGCCTCACACAACAGAAAATCAATTTTGACCTGAAAGAATTGTGAGGAGTATGAAAGGCATTGTTCTATGTCGAAATGGGTTAAAAATATATGTCTTATATAATGCAATATAATTCAAACAAATCTGATATGCCAAAACTTGGCACAACTTGACACAAAAGCTAGTGGTCGGGCTACAAGCCCCGATCACGAGTTGCAATGCATACACAATCGTTCCAAACAAAAGTATACGCTGGCTTCATAAACAGCAATGAAAAGGTTGTTATTACTATGCATTAATCAAAGCAATGATATATGTATTTATTCTGCATTGTGACCACATGAATAATGACATTAAGTTAAAAATGTAAATAAGATGAATTTATAATTTCATTGTCCATCTCTCGTGGTCTGACACTGGACACTCTAATTTGTTATATTTGACTTGACAAATGATGCACCACCGTTCTCTATGGTCAGTTTGTCCAAAATGTCCACTCGTGTTCACGTCATTTTCCTTGAAAGTGATTAATTACGAGGCGACAATGAATGCACATTATGACCGAGCTAAGGTTTATGTCAGTTGTTGCCAGTAAGTTCTGTAGTAAATGGGAAAAGGATTAATACAGATTTACCAAAGTGTTAATATTCTTATTTCTCTAATCCAGATAATCGTTGTACAAATCCCTCTACTATTGCCATACGTATATTATCATGTTTAATATTGGTAATGGGCGAAATGAAATAATTAAGTAAACTGTCCAACAATACTATCAACATATTTACAATATTATTGTTGTTGGAAAACAAGATTCTAGTTCTTCAAACATTATTAGAAATGGTAGAATAGGCCTATACAGATTATACGTTTGAATGTTTTTAAGGAACATTTTGATAATATGAAGCAGGGGATCGATCTCTTGTATTTCTGATGGAAACGAAAACATTGCATATGTTAAGTGTTTTTTTATATACATGTATACACTAAGGCCGATGAATTTGTTGGTGGACAAGACATTACCTGAAGTCATTTTTCAACCTATAAGTTTTAAACTTGAATACAAGATCTTATTGAATTGGAGTTCCCGGTAATAATTACTGTGATGTTGTCTCCTGCCAGACAGTCTCACCAAGACCAAAATGGTCATACATCTGCACCTTCTGAAGGTTGCCATATTTAAAAAGTCTTTAGATGGTTTCATAATTCGATTATATATACAAATATACAGGACATGCAGGGAATTTACAACGGCAAATGTTTGAAATGAAATGGAAGTGCACGTCCTTTACTGATTGTGCTAATGAATTTTGGCAAGGCCATACCGTGTGCAACGAAAAAAATGTATCATGACAGTGGCAACTTTCAAGGGATCTTTATTATTCCATCCGAACAAGACGATTTTTGTGATGTCAGGTTATTTTTGAAGAAAAATTCCAATACCACTGGAACCAAGACCAAACCCAACGTTATTTTCAATATCACTGTAACTGATTAATGTCTCAATATGAACCAGGTGTACTTTTAAAAAAATAATTTTAGGGGATTTTCCCACCACGTTTGAAGGTGTATATTAGAAATAAGCTGGGTATAATTCACCGCTCTATAATTAAAACTATAATAGTAGATGCTTATATATAGATGAATTAACTTGTCTTCAAATCAGAAATTAGCGGATTTCGTCCCAACTACTATTCATGTCAATTTGATTTAGTAGTAGAAATTAATTATGCAGGAATTTGCTTTTATCGATAGTCATAAAGCCCCATTCAAGTCATGAAATACCTTCAAGGCCAACTCATTAATTCACCCGAAATGACCATTGATCCAATCAGAAACCGTTACGGAATTTGATGGTCAGCAGGGATTTGCACGATGACCACTTGTCTGGTCATCTGTCTGTGACCTGGTAATTTTAACATAGGGTCATTTCCATTTGGTAACTGGCCCTTGACACCGAGCCTTTAGCCATTGATTGACCAATGGTCAATGAAAGGGAGACAGGTTATAAATAGTGAAGATTACGCTAGTCTTTTGTTCATTTATTTAGCGTAAAGTATTTGATTCACTAAGTTATTATAGTAAGATTTATAAACAACCTCGACACTTGAATCCTAAATACCATTTCTTTACACTTGATTTTATCTTACTTTACCTCATTTCAAATGACAAAACTTTCTTTCATATCGCACATTTATGCTTAATTCAAGAGGGGGTGTCGCCCAGATCTTAAAACATGTGTCAAACTCTTATAATTTACTGTTATTTTCCCTTGTTATTTACACGTCAACTTGTATTTTATACTGCCTGTGTATTTTGATTTTAAAATGATTATATTACGATGTATGGGAGTGTAAGTTTGGTATAGTATGTAAACAATAGCAACCAGTCAGCATGTTAATAGTTTAATACCTATATTATACTCTACCGAACTCTTTATATCTTACAAAAATACGTTACGTACAAACTGAAAAAACTTTATGTAGAATGCTACAAAATTCTTTAGGGAAAAAAAAGGTTCTGTAGAAAAAAAAAAATCGTTAGTGTATTAAAATAAACTTTTTGAAAAGATTCAAAAGATTTCAAATTTGCTTTCTGTAACTTATATTCAACAGTTTACAATACTAAAACAAACGGGCAAAGCTGCTGCCCAAAATTGTAATAAAATGAAAAGTAAATATTAAAATAGAAAGCTGGACACAAAGAAACAAAAATATGCTATACATGTATATTGGCCTCCGATCGGCTCATTTGTGTTAGAAAATCTCGGCGGCGCTTCCTGCATTTTAGGAAAGTTTTTTGTCTGATTTGCAAACGTTCCGACTATTTCTAAAGAGCGACTTAAAGCGTGTGTGTATTCAGGCCATTAGGATTCTTTACTATCATGTCATTATTTTACTCAACCGAGTTCAAGCCTTGTTGATCCTTTGAAAATCTGTAAAGGTTCTCCTAGTACCTCGCACAATCTTTTTAACACCCTGAACAATCTAAACAGCTAAAACACGGATTTAATTTAATACTACAGTAATCAGTTATTTCCCTTTATTGTCACCAGTTTATTAGGCTAAAGACCACAGTCAACTCTGGTCGAATGGCATGTAATGTACATGTATATGGCAAACGAGATACTAAAAAAAATAGATAGTCATAGAATGAAATCTTGAAATATTGTAATTGTAATTGATTCCTGAGTTTATAATTGGATAGTTGGCTATTAATTCATCAGTTCGAGAAGAAAATTGCGATAGTTCTTGATACCCCAAAGAAAAAGCTTAAGAGTTGATGATAAGATATCTATTGATATACCAGAGTAATATCCAGATACTTCTTCATACACCAGAATAAAACCTTTTTTAAAAAGAGTTTTTTGATACACCAGAGATATATATAGTTGTTAATACACCGGAATACAATCTAGATAGTTGTTGATACACCAGAGTACAATCTAGATAGTTGTTGATACACCAGAGTACAATCTAGATAGTTGTTGATACACCAGAGTACAATCTAGATAGTTGTTGATACACCAGAGTACATACACCAGAGTACAATCTAGATAGTTGTTGATACACCAGAGTACATACACCAGAGTACAATCTAGATAGTTGTTGATTCGCCAGATTAAAATCTAGATAGTTGTTGATACACCAGAGTACAATCTAGATAGTTGTTGATACACCAGAGTACATACACCAGAGTACAATCTAGATAGTTGTTGATTCGCCAGATTAAAATCTAGATAGTTGTTGATACACCAGAGTACAATCTAGATAGTTGTTGATACACCAGAGTACATACACCAGAGTACAATCTAGATAGTTGTTGATTCACCAGATTAAAATCTAGATAGTTGTTGATACACCAGATTAAAATCTAGATAGTTGTTGATACACCAGATAAACCTATATAGATGCATGTTCCTTTAGCAACGGTTATCATTTCATTTCAGTAGATAATGCCAATGTCTAACGTTGCTGAAGGAACATGATATAGATGTTGGTACATCGGAGTTAAAATCTAGATAGTTCTTTATACACCAGAGTAAAACCTATATAGTTGTTGGTACACCAGAGTAAAATCTGGATAGTTCATAATACACGAGACTAAACGTATAAATGTTGATACAGCTAATAGAAATATTGATAGTTCTGGATACACCACAATACAATCTGATAGTTCTTGATACACTAAAGTAAATCTATATCAATGTTGAAACATCAATTACAAGTATTGATAGTTCTGGATATACCTGTGTAATTTCTATATAGTTCATGATACATCAGAGTAAAATTTAATGTGCAAAAGATGGAATTCAAAATATACATCAATTTCAGAACGAAAATGAATATCAGAACAATCCGTCTTCAAAATGGCTATAATTTTATTGTTTAAAATAACGAAAGAGGAGGGATAAGAGTTCGTATTTAAAATTCTGTGCGTACACATCATCTGAAAACGTGCATGACAGACTAAGTATAAAGTTTCATGTTGAAACTCATTAGAAGTGTATTATGACTATAGTTAACAGTAATTGGTACTATTATACCAGCAAACTTGCATTAGGTTCTACTCATTAACTACACATATTACCTTTAAAAGCATTTGAAAAAGTTAAAAGTTTTGATGGTATCTATTACTAGTCGACACTAAAATAAACTCTAGTAAATGTCATTTTAGTAACTCGGACCATATCAATAGCAATAATCAACAATTAGATAAAATCCTGTTGACAGCTTCTGGCGTCCTTTACTTTATCTTGATTTATGTGTCCCTCAACATTCACATTTATTTTGATTATTAGTCCATCTCGAAACACATCCCTCAAATATTTTCTTTTCTTTTCAAAAATTCTTTTGAATTTTTTTTTTAAATTGCCGTAAAAATATTTCGTATGAAGTTAAAAGATGAAAATATTTTAGGAATTTATTTTATAATATTTATTTTTTGTGCGTAGGAAACTTTTTCAAAATTCTAACGAGATTTTCCTTTTTAAATGACGTTCGTTCTTAATTTTCTAAGAAACATTCGATATTTCCTGAGTCTCACATATATAAGTTAAATAATTAAAAAGAAATTAATCTCTGTTTTGGCATTTCACATCATTTACCCCAAATAATAGAGAGAGAAAACAGCCTGTTGTGGTGACCATGTAATTTATTTATCAATGTCTTTACTATGTATTCATTTCAATTTATCACTGGACTTTCACTGGACTTGACATTGGACAATAAAATAGATAGTCTTTATTACACTGATGCTGTCTTCTTTACAAAAGTGAAAGCCAAAAACGAATGATCCTTACTTTATGTTTAGATTATGTTGTCTTCTTTTGTACTAGATAACAAAAATAATTTCAATGTTCGAAAATGAAATTAAATCCTAGATTCTGGTTATGTATATCATTGCATATCGAAATACCGTTGTTGCATCAGTCTTTTGAAAATCCTAAGATAAAAAATTTAATTTTTGAATAAATTTCCCTATTTAAATATGTATTGAAACGCAAAATTATTTTCAGAAATTTAGCAATAAAATCTCGGTATTCAATGCCGATGAATTTTAAAAAAAATGTGCTGATGAAAATTCTGCAAATGTAATGAAATTTTGAGAAATTAGTCTAGAGGTAATATAATGAACAAAATATAGGCTACGTTATATTTTGGCGGAGAGGTAGCTTAAAAGGCTTAACACGACTCCAAATATTATCCGACAGAATTTTCCTATTCTAATTAGAAATCTTTTAAATAATCAAGCTAGAAAGCTTTTGTGTATATTAACTTAGACATAACAGGCATTGAAAGCCTGTGAAGAAATTTAAGTGAATTATGAATGTTCATATGATGTGTATGTGTAGTGACAGAGACAATCCGGAACATAATCAGTTCCATTCTAGTATGATGTTATAATGAGGTATAATGTGATAATGTTATACGGTGTGACGCATGTAACATAATAACGATGCATTAACAATATTGTAACATAATATAATCTAACATAGAGATTTTCACTATAAATTTACTTGACATTTCGAAGAGTGGAGCTGGTTTTCTGGGTCTTGCAGGAACTCATACTGTCTTCATACATTCATCGGTAAATTTTGCTGAATTTGAATATTAACTTCAAAAATTTACTGCTAGTCTTTAAATAACTTTGCGTTGATACAAAAATATCAATTTAAATCACTTCCCTTCCAGAAATCAAATCAAATTGTGAGACTTTTGTGACGGAACATTTTTCAAAGTGATAATATGTGCGCATGTTGATATTTTCTTAAATTCAAAGATTTAAAATACTCTTTTAAAGCTGATATTCCAATTGTCTCAAAAATAATCAGAAAATTGTGTTCTACTGACGAGTGTGTAGATGGAAATTAATTTCAGAGGCGGATCGCGTTTGTTTTTAATCATGAAATACACCCAGATATTTGGACTTTGGTTTACAATCTTTCACAATCTACTGGGAAAACAAAATGAGTATATGATTAGCATTTACCAAATCGATTACTTTCAATTTTTATTCATTTTCAACTATAGAATTATGTATCGAATAAGAGTGTACCTAAATATATTATACTCTCCAGCAGTTGTTTTTGGAACGGTTGATGCTGGGTCTTTCATTCAGAAAAGCTATGGCGTAATTTCATTCAGTTAAATTTATTATTAAATAAACAATTTCATTCGAAATACAAATATGGAATATTTGCATCTACATCTGTAAATAAACGATTTAAATACAGTTATTAACCTTGTCATAAAGCACAATCAAAAATCTTGACTTTGACTCATTTGGAACTTTTCTAAGATTAAAGTTTTATACATGAATAATATAACAAATCTGTAGATTTAGTCAGAATTTAGCTCTCATCACTGTCCTTTATTCTATAATACCATCAAGACTTACAGCACTTCATAACACAGTGGTTAACACTTGAAAACATAGCTGAATTAATCCAAATGTTTCATCGTAGCTTTACCCTTGATCCCCGTCAGATTCTTCTTTATACATACTAAATCATATAAGACTTAATAAGTACACTTCAGCTACCTGACTTGTTAGTAGCTTTCTTGGACTTAAACTACGACTAAATATAAGAGACGCACACTTTTAAGTTTTGAGTTTGAATTATCAGTTTGAGTTTATTCTGATAAATTTCTACCGTGCACCATGCAACTCATAATAGATTTCATACTATAAACATTATAAGCTATGTGGACTCGACGACATGTATGCATAGAATATGTGACATATTCCTTCAGCCTTACCACAAAGTATTTAGACGGTCGGTTTTTTTTCAGCGCAGGAGAGCATAACCATTTTTCCATGGAAATCATTGTTTTAAAGGTACTTTCACCATACGATGGAAGTGTTTTTTCAATTTTATCTCTCATCTTGTTATTTAACAATTTTCCATTCCAGGTTCAAGCAAAAACTTGATGGTGTATTCACGTTGGTGTCTGATGTGCTGTGAAGCCTGATGCGTTGATCTCCCTTATTTTAGAAAATAAAATATTTATCTCAAAACCCATCGTATGTTTTTTTCAGGGTATCTGAAGATGCCTAAACATAACCAAACATCGCTGCAATGCGGAGAAAAAAACATGTTATAATAGTATAACATCTTGATAGTCGTTATTTATAAGAATACAGAACAGAATAATCCCGATAACTCTCAGGAATTATTCCTACAGATTACAGAAATGTTGGCATGTTTTGTAAAAAATATTCCATGATTCAAACCATAAAACATCTGTTAGTGCAGGTGATACTTTCTGGTAAAAATACATTCTCTCAATTATACATGTCAATTTGAACTTAATCAAATACATTCACCAACAGAGAGCAAGTGTTACTACAGATTTCTTTAAAACATACAAGCGTCGATGCATTATTAAGATGTACAATCCACACCATTAAGATATTAGTAGCTACTCGCGTGTCCATTCTTATGAAAAATTATACCTTAAAGGTTCTCATTAGTATGATGAGTGGATTAATTCATATTCAAAATTAGTATATTTAACAAACTGACAGACATCAAAGCCATACGCCTGGTCAGAAACAAGTGAACAATGGAAATTGAGATTTTTTTTACCTAAACGACATGAATTATCATGAAAATGACAAGGGATTGTTTATGTTTTGTTATAGACAAAGAGGGTCAGCTATAGTCCGGCTATATGATGTATGATGACCGGTTGTTTTAAGGCAGGTGTTTACTGGTCAATGTGCTATCTATAGACAACAGTTTTATCTTATCTGATAAACATAAGCGTGAACGTTTAAAATACAACCTGATATATGGTAGAGACACAGTTTACAAACACTTACAACAATAGATTCCATATCGTATGGGTGTTTCATGTTGTATATCTAAACATGGCGCCATGAGTGTGGCAGTAATTTGTGCTAAAAAAACTATGAATTATCGCACTTACTATACCATACTCTCAGCCAGGGAAAATGTTAAGCAGCATTTGAACCATGCTCTCAAGATTTCTGAACAAAATCTAGAACATATCAACTATAATTTTTAATGATGACTGTTCATTATGAATAAACTGATAGTTCAAATTGCTAAATGATATACTCAAGCAACAAAACCATACCATTTTGTTAATGAATCAAGTAAATAATGTCTTTGTGGAACAACGAGTTTTGGAAGAATGAAGAACAATACGCAACACTGCCAGGTGATTCGATGCGATCAGACATTACTGAACCATTCAATTGATCTTAGTCCGCGATATCAGTTTACTGGGTGTGGTTTTTGGGATGTACACCAACTGTCTTTGTGGTGCAGGGTACATTTTACACAAAAATATAAAATAACAGAAATATTTGCTTTTGTAAATTTCACCAATAATCTTCATTTTAACTAACAAATGTTTAAAATAAAGTTTGATTTAAAATCAGAACATATGTATTAAGTTAAAAATGTGTGCAGGTGGCGTTTCTGTTTTCTATTATATTATTATTTACTAAATAAATTCATAACACAAACTTAGGAGAGACTCATTAAAAAATACACAATTTCAAGGAAGACTCTCTCAACGAAGAAAATGTATATTTGTAGGAAATGGTTCCGAAATCTATTGTAAAACACAGATTTGGTGTATCCATAAACTCACGATAAACGGTTCGAACACAATGCAGTGAACTAAGTCATATTTTATGCTGATTTTTTAGGATTAAAAGGCAAATCAAAATACATGAAGTTTTACGTTCTCCAGTTCAGGTTAATAAAGATATCCATCACAAAAAATTTTCAAAAATAGCCGAAATAACCTAAACGTTTCGGTTTCCCGAGCAAAAGAGACCATCAACTTCGAACGGAAGTCTTTAAGCATGTATTAAAAATAATGCTTGTATGTAACTTTCCCTCTTATGGATCCAAAGGAAAGCTTCTACTGCATGTATTATCATCTATCAACTTCCATAGTAGTATTATAGAAAATTGAGATTGAATCTTCACATTGAAGTTGTAAAATGGCAGTGATATTTTCAGTGAATATTTGCCCCAGTTTTAAATTCAATTGGTAAATTAAAACCGTCTGGAATTATGCAAAAACAATTGAGAAAATGTGTCAAAATAAATTAAAAAAACTTCAATATAATATAACACCTGCAGTTGAACAAAATAATTTACATTATGTGTATGAATACCTTACTTTTAACGTTGGATAAATAGAAATTAGGTGTTCAAGATGGAAGCTAAAGTTAACAGATGGGATCTTATTAACGAACAATTCACTATGTACAAGAAATTTATTGCAAACAGTTACGACTTTTATCAGCCATAACACTTCCAATGTTTCAGAAATTTGACATACCAAATGGGAGGTATGGAAAAAAAAAACTGCTGAGAATTTAAGTTTTTCTTCGACATTTCTGATATTTTTGAGCGGATTAACTGCTGTGAAGGTGGGTATTTGAAGAACCCATGTAAAATCTTACCACTAAGCAAAGACTAAGCGAGCTAATTGAATATCGGTCCAGACTACCGACGCTTAATTTTGACCGTTGCAAACAGCTAATTTTTTTCATCAAGAAACTCAAGCAAAGAACTTTAAATGCCAATTTTGCAGTAACTGTATACACGATCCAAACCAATAATATTGCGCTAATTAGCCAATGTTTCCAACTAAAGAACATAAAAAGAAGAAATAAAAGTGAAATTCTGCCTCCTTTGTATGGCTAGCCAGATGTATCATAATTAATGAAGGTACTTCAACCCAATTAACAGATTATTTTAGCTAATAAATGTGTCTTTAATTCTAATCATAAAATACATATTAATACAGTAACCTGCTAGTTATCTGCCCTTTGCTACAATATTAAATAATTAATTTTACCGGAACTAGTTAATCAAACACCTGAGCAACATACCGCACCACGTGACCGGCAGCATCTTGGAAACCTGACTCCCAATTTATTATTTTCTTTCAAGATTATTAAATTAGTAAAAACAAACATTGGAATACAAGACGCCAAGTCTCGGTGTAAAATTTTCAAAGTTTACAAAATATCTCTAATTGTTAACATGAGCGGCCAATTACCAGGCGGAAGTATTCAACGCAGTTGTTCATTTCGTGTAACAAAAGTCAAATGTCCTCGACGTTTTCTGAAAAATGGCACATTTTTATCGCTATTTGGGATTAAAAGATTTCCTAAAGAAAACAGAATACAAGTGAAGAAGACATATCTTAAATAGATCTACGTGAAAATGAAACAGTATTGAGAAAAAGTGAAATTATTTCTTAATCTACAAACAGGATATTTTAATTCATGTTGACGTTAAATATACCCATCTTTTTAATGAATAGAAAAAATTCTCTGTTGATTTAAGACTAATAAGCTGATAGTTAGAAAAGACTAAGAAAAATTAAGAGGATTATTTGGCGCCGGTATTAAAAAATAGATTCAGTTTTTTGATTGTTTTAGTTCTAATGTTTAACTATTGCCTCCTGTAAACAATAATATTGTATGTGTAATTTCAAACAGCAATAAATAACTTTGGCTGCATTGCACTAGCATTGGTACTTTATTGTATCTCTATATGACTTTCGGGCTATCGTTTCGCTGAAGAACTTTGTATCCTTTGGCCCAATCTATTCCAAGATAAAAAAAATCGTTTTTCAATTCTGGTATAAATGGCAATAGTCACTTTCTGCTGAAGAATTTTGGTACCATTCATCCCAAGACAAAAGTTTTAGAACTTTTTCATTTTGATTATATCTTTATATTTAGCCATGGGCATCACTGCTAGTTTCAGTTTCTATTTCTCGGTCCATTTGCAAGATTCGATGCACATTCAGTTCTGAGATCTTCATAATTTACCATTATCATAATCGAAGACCCGACCCAAAACGTGTCGTTACTAGCATTTCAAAGCTGGATCACAGCCGCTCAACAGAAAGGTGAAGTGACAAAATAATAATAAATCTCTGATTGTTGTAAATTGAGGGACGGTTTTCTTGATTTTACACAGCAGTAAATATGAATCGTACAAAGTTATTAGAGAACAATAAGACTTCTAAATTTCATTTCAAATAACTTAACACCTAACAACTCATAGGCGCCAAGTTAAATAATCCCTAAATCCTTTAATAGTAAAATGGTCGCAAGAATAATACGAAATGAACAATTGTTAAGAAGGGTGTCGGTAATTAAGGAATACAATAATATTTAATATTAAACCATGTCACTATTGAAATGAAAGAAATCTCACAAAATCTCTGTAATCCTATTGACTTACAGATGAGCTGAGATGTCATGGATACGACATTGGTCATTTTATCCTGTTGTAAACAATATAGTAGATTTAATACCACGTTGATCCATTACACAAGAGTGTTCTTAGTGAGCTCTGTTCTGTCAATGAAATGCTTTAAGTTGCTATGAACAATATTAATAACACAGAGCCAATGATGTTCAATGCAATTTAAGTGACGGAAGTTCAACAATACATGTACCTGTGGTTCATTTCAGAAGTTCTATGAAATAAATGCTGTGACGCAAAGGAAACGTTAATATCTACTAATAAAGTTAAATAAAAAGAAGATAAAACTATTGTAACAGATATTTCATAAGTCTAAGCATGTCGTTTCATTCCAACATTTTGTCAATTCACTTCTACCGTTGGGTAAAAAAAAAACTGACGCTGAAAACAGACAGAGCTAAACATAATTTTACCTGTAGAGTATTTGACGTTCTCTATGTTAGACATGCCAAAGATTTCAGTTCATTAATCGATCTGGATTTAATAACATTATATTAAATAGTGATATTATTATATACATCAAACACATACAGTAACATATTATAAAAAGATTATCAGATTATCCATATCATTAATCGTAATTCATTATCTGAATGTTCAAATTACCATAATTCAGTTATTAAAAAATGTAATTAAAACATTCAAATAACTCTTCCTAATAAGAGAGTGAACCTAGAGTGGCATTAGAATTTCCTGAAAAGGTCTACGGAACTATATAAAATGCATAAACATGTACAAATGTCCTATAGCTATTCAGGTAGCTGCTACCAATGTACACGTATTGCCAATTGTGTTTACATGGATTTCGAGATTTGTTTTACGTTTGGAATCGTTGCTTGGGTTTTATTATTTCAAATTTGTACGATCGGCACCACTATCACATGCATTCATGAACCATAACATGTATAATTTTATTCGCACATTCTAGTAACAATATTTAATTTTTAGCTTACTTTCTATACATTTGAGTCAATGTTATCTCCCTTGAAGATTAAAAATAAGTTGTAAGTGTTTGTCTGGTAAGATGGCAACTGAAATATTGTTGTCGGTTTTTTTTTATTGTCACCGGGACATTCGTGCAGAAGACAATCTCACTTATTTTACTTTCATCACATGGACACAATTATTAAAAAAATGAAATATAAACCAACAATTTCAAGAAATTTACGGCTTCATTGAGGGTGAAAAACAATTTAAATGGACATTATTTAGGGAAGTATAAAATTACATTGTACTATTCCTCTAATTCAGTCATACTTTGTATCATTTGGTCATATATTATACCACTAATCCTAGCTTAACTATTCTTAGTTCAACCAGGATCAGGTTCAGTTTACATTTATACTATAACTCTTCATCTTTTATAATCTAACATTGGCTAAAATAAACAAAACTTAAAAAGAAACTGATTAAAACATACTGACAGTATTGATACCTTATAGAACAGATGAGAAATATGAACCACAAAGAAAACACCGCCAACTTCAAGTGACCCATTTTACCCAGTTGGAACATCGTGTCCTCAAACGACCCGAGGCTTCCATTACACTCTCTGTTCAGTATCAATACCAAATTATGCGTTAAGAAATGTTAGAAAGGCTACAATTTCCTCCTCGTCCATATGTGACAAAATTACTGGTTCATTAGACTTCAAGCCTTGACCATTGTCCGGTCAACGAAATCAAAGCCATTTGTTGATCTTATGATTAATAAGGGATGAACTAGTCTTATTAAATATGAAATGATCATTACAGAAGAATAGATAATGAGCCGATGGTCAAGTCTGTTGGAAGTTTGTATATGTTCTTTGTATTTAACAATAGCGGCTATAGGTTGGTGGAAATCATGTGTATCTTTACTCCAACATCCAACCTAGCAATTACCAACACACATTTACATGTAATTGCTCTCTTATTTGCTACAAATGAAACTCGATGTACGTCCGTCAAAGCCAACGATTCTCCATCTTGTCAAGGCTGATGAGGGGTCTGTGTATTTTCTGCCAGGGGCGGGGAAGGAAGAATGAGTGAGCGGAAGCAGTGGTTAAAAAAGATTTGATTGAAAAGTAAATCCGGTGGACAATAAGTAGCCAGTAGTGACCAGGGTTGACTGTAGATAATAAATAGTGATAATAGTGTACACTTGACAAGTTAACTATACACTATACGTTAGAAGTATATTATTATACTAGGTAATCTTAATGAAGGAGACATTCTAAACTTTTCATTTACTTCTTGAATTCATTAATCAACAGTAATTTGAAACAATGGTTTACAACAGGGTCGTTTACATTTACAGAATATTTATACAGCATGGAAATAAAAGACCTTTCACTATTCTACATATCATCTACACTTTACGGTGAAAGTACAAGATGTGCATTCCGACATTCCAGTTTATAAACATTCTGTACAATCCGACATTTTTGTCTATATAGTCTCCATTGATTTCTTTCTTACGACATTATGCGTATTCCGTATTATTTTTTTTTCTTAGTCACCTTTAAACGATACCACCTCGTAGAATGGGTCTGTCGTCACCTTCAGGTCTTCCATTCTCATGTGCACGTATTACCAAAGACACCTGCTTAAGAGTGAGAAATTTCATAACTGCCTGGACGACGTAGTTTAAATTTCCTTGGTATCTTTATTCTGGCCAAATAGATATTTTAACGTCTATCGCCCTTTATATTCAACTAAAGACATGCAAACCAATGGCATGAAGCGAGCCTGTTGCCTTGACCACGCTTGGCAGAATATTTGGACAGACAAGAGTAGAGCCATAGGCTGTCCAGAAAGATGTTTAAGTACGAAATCGCTTAAATCCTGAATAATCCACATATCTTTTGTGGTATGTTCAATTAAAAGAAACCGCTAATCTGTTTTTCTATTGTATTGGTGTTAGTGAAGATTTAGAAAGAATTATGAAGCAGTCCCATTAGGAAATTATTTCTTTTAGCGTTTAATCGGTATTAAATATGTTCATGCATGCTGGCATTAACTCTATAATATGTTCTAATTCCAATAGCCTTCGTGGTCGCATCCAGTTCAATGCATTGTGTGAAATCATGCTAATAATTCAATGTTTTGCCTGTCATTTTGATTTATCTTAATTCAACCAGTTAAATATTTTTTGTTCTGTTTCTCTATATACTTTGTAGGTATATTTGTATGATAGTCTGTTGATTAAAACCGGAAAAATTTAAATGATTTTTAATATTTTAAAATAAATTACGTAATATCTAATATTTTGAATATTACGGTAAATTTCTTTGTATCTGAGACCTTTCCTAATCATATTTCTCATTGACAACCTCCATATCTTAAAGTGGGTTTGGGGACCTCAAAAGTTTTCGGACTGACTTCCTTGCATCTGCGACCCGTTCCGATATCCGCTTCACCAGCGCTCACACGACGGATTGGGGTAATATACCTAAAAAAAAATGAATATAAAGGTAAATTTCCTTGCATCTTTTTGTGCAGCATTCTCTTTCTTTTTCTTGAGGCGAAAATTTTGAAATTAAAATTGATTTGCTAGCATCTGAGGCCTTTCTGGACTTTTATTTTTAGTTCCAGATAGATTTTTTTTTACTGTGACAAGATTTTTCATTGGCCGAATTTCTGGTGGGCCGAAGGCAGCTGCCCACTTTTCCTACAGGTAAATCCGTTTCTGAATGGTCTACTCATATTTTCTCAACAATGTCATTTCTACGCGATGAATTACGCATACTACTTGGCTCTGTAACAGACTGTGTTAATTTGTTTGAGGAGGTCGATGATTTTGAATTTCAAATTGTCAATTTTCCTTTATTCCACATTCAACACGGTGTAAACATCTCGACTGATTTGGTACGCACGGAGCTTCTTCTTCCTACGATGATTTCTTTAGGCAAGATCGAAATAACAGCAACCTAGGTGTATTTACAATTACAAAAATCATCATGATAATTGATTTGATTTCCCTTGAATGACCTATATTTAGTTGAAAACTATTTTATTACCAGTTACTTCCCTTGAACTAGGAACCTTATTTGAAAACTTTTTTTTTATTATCAGTTACTTCCGTTAACCGTTGATTTCGTAGTGACTTATATTGTATTTAGAATTTTAAATAGTTGAAAACCTTACTTGAAAACTCTAGAAAACCTAGTTACGTTACTTTTTACTGATTTCGTAATGACCTATTATGTAGTTGAAACCTATTTTACTACCAGTTACTTCCCTTGAAGTAGGAATATTAGCCTACCTTTTACTGATTTCGTAATGACCTATATGTAGCTGAAAACTATTTTATTTACCAGTTACTTCCCTTGAACCTATACACCAATATCTAGAGATATTATGTGCCCTATTATGTATTATATCTAAATATATCCAGACGTTAATTCTTAAAATGCTAGAAATATGTAAAGACGCCGAGAGCCATATACACCCACCACGGCATGCGGATGGTAAGAACGAAAAATATTTTGAAGATATTGGACCACAACAATATATGCCCACGTCTGCATTCTGTTGTAAGCAAAATGCCATTTTTAAAGCTTTGTGATTTCAGGTTCTGTTCTTGTATTGAAAATTGTATTAATGTCTGCAATTTTAAAATCATACATTCTATTGATTAGGTCAATATTCTTTAACAATAATATATAAAAAAAAATCGAATTTGACCTTCGTTTCATGAATTTCATTTGATTACTTCAAACACTCTAGTTTTTAGAGTGTTTACGAGCAATTACTGTTTTATGGGCGATAACTCCTGAAAACTAACGTAAGAGGTCTAAATCTTGAAAAAGCCTTAATTTTAAACTAAACTAAAACTTTCTCAAACATTTCCGTTTAGGTCCAATAACATCCATTTTAAGTATCATCAAAATCGGTTAAAAACTAAGAGATTAATAGCATATTCTAGATTTTGAAGTAAGGGCAATAACTCTGCTTCTAACGGTGGAAAATAGCTCAAATTCAAACTCGATCTTCGTTATGAATATGAATACACATACCGAATTTCATTTGATTTCATCAAAAAAATCTAGTTTTTAGAGCGTTTACAAGCACGTCATGTAAATGGACGGACGGACAGGGTGCCGACAATATACGTCCACATTGAGAGATGTGGGCCTATACAGACGTTGCGAACAGAAATAATCTCTGACTACAGACCACTATAAAATGTGGCACAGTATTTGCTTGTAGCCTACTTAAACATTTAGAGCGAGTTTTTGCCTTTTATCTGACGATATTCAAACTCAATTCAACTCCAAGGTAAAACAGTATTCTTGGAAATAACTGTTATACATGAATCTCAGATGTTGGCAGGAAATCGGAATGTGTAAATGGAAGCTAATAAAGAGGAGAATCGGAATTTTTTTAGCTTAGATAATTAGTTATAAAAACCTCTTGTGACGTCATCCCATTGTTTTGGCAGGTCTTTCTTTTTGCTAATATCCCTCAACCCAGGGACATTTGAGAGAATATCCTTCAACCCAGGGATATTCGAGATAATATCCCCCGTGGACAGGTACATTAGAGATAATATCCCCTCTACCAAAGTACATTCGAGAGAATATACTTTAATCTAACTCCACGTCTTAAAGATTTTTTTTCTTTCAAACTTAATATTGAAGTTTCAAAATCAAGCTGATGAATCGTAACTAGTCACTACCCAGTGACAAAGTATGCAATCTTATCAGACAATATCAAGTCACAACCCAGTGATCTGTAAGGTTTCTTGCTTCCTATGATACAATAAAGGTTGATACAACAATATATACCCTCACATTTCTTGTAATGTTTTTTACTGGTCATCTTATTTTTTAAAAACGGTTTTAAAAATTTAAAAACTAGATTTTTAGAGCGTAATTAATTTTCGAGGGATTTATATCTTTCAATACTACATTTTAGAATTTTTTAATGTAAAATTAGATATTTAATATTAAAAACTAAATATTTCTGAAAATTCTGGAACATTTTTTTCACACGACATGGATTACCTCCCATGTGGTGTTAAATGTATTGATTGATTTTTCAATATATTTACCAATTATTGAATTAGGAATCGGTTTTTATGTCGGATAATGCATGGTTTCTATCGGGATTAGTTGACATAATGCCCTTGGGCTCGGAAAAGCCCTCGGGCCTTCGGCCCTCGTGCTTTCCCGAACCCGCGGGCATTATGTCAACTAATCCCTCGAAACCATGCATTATCCTACACATAATGGTCAGAATTCATCATATAAAATTTATGTAATCCATAATGATCAGCGTTGGAACTTGGGGTAAGGGAGGTAACTATATTAGCAAAAATAATCTCTGAACTACAGACTACAAATGAGTTGTCGTGAAACATTAGGCCTAATGAATTATTGAGTATTTAGATGTTGGAATGAACGCCATACTATTTATTGTGTTTTTTACTGTCCTCTACCAATGTTATCAGTTGCCTTTTGTTACCTCATATCTTGCATTTGTAATAAGATGAAATTTTTATTGTTTTTAATAGTGGCTGCAACGCTATATGGAAGTATAGAACTATATAATAACAAGATTAAACATTTCAAGTAAACTTTTGATTCAATTTACGGTTGACCTTATTTCTCTTCTTGCGAGAAGAGAGACTGGATGTTCCGGTCTAATAATATCGCTTAAAAGTAGATAATTAAATTGTATGAAAATATTCATGCTTTTTAAAAAAGATTAAGTATAATATACTTTTTAAATAATATCAGCAAATTAGTCATCAACCTTAAGCGCCATGTTGGAGAAACCCATTGAACTATAAATAAAATCTGATCAGAAATAATGCATACTCTTATTGTTAATAATGTTTACCAAGCATACATGTTAATATATTGATTTTCCAGCTAATGTATAGCTCTATGATGGGCGCAATATTGAATAGAATACCAACATAAGGGAGGCAACTGTGTTAACAAAAATAATCTCTGGACTACAGACTACTAAGGAGAGGTAGGAGTACCTCCCTTGAGGGAGGTGAAGATATATAGAACATAGAATGTGGCAAAACTCGCTCACTGAGCAAAAGAATGAATTTTGCTGATATTTCTTATTTAAGAAAAACTGATATCCGTTGGAACAGAAAACTGTCATCATATTATGAAGCCTTGGTATATACAAACCACCAAGATAGTATTATGCTTTTCGCCACCATGTTTTGCAGGCATATGAGGAATATTACCTACGAGAACTTATGCAGTTGGCTGCATTTTAGAATAAATTAATGAATCTGCAGATCCCACAAAGCTATGAATTGGATCTTTTCCCAGTCCCTTAAGTAGCCTAGAACTATACCTATCGGTTGTATTGAATTGATCAGCACGACAAAATTAGATGTGGTCTGATTTAAGTTATTTTTGTACAGTTTGCGTCCCTTTACTGATTGATAGAACAAAATTAAAAAGTTGAATTAAAAGTTTATTATTCAAATAAAGACATATTGAAAGTTAGCATATTCTTTTTGTAAAATGTTGTAAAAAATTCTTTGTATTTCATATCAAAGGGTTTAAAAAATTGTAATAAACGTAAAATACCGCGCGAATTGTCTCTACAGTGGACGAATCGACTCATTTTCTAAAAGAGACAAGAAAAACAAGGCTACCTGTTTATCTAGAGTTGCTGCCCGTAATACGCCATCTCTCAATTTCCAATACACGTCACTTGAAATGATCAAAATGATTGTGATAATACTGAAAAATTAAACTATGTAGTTACATACAACACACTGCTTGTAATTTGATTTGTAAACAGGGGTATTTGTGCATACATATCAAGTCGAAGAAGGTATGTTTTCCTAGTGTTTGGCATAGCAGTATGTGTCATCTGTCATTGAATAATTATCTATTTATTTGGAGTTTGGCTTTTCTTCTAATCCAGTTTTATAGTTCGTCTCGATGATAAGTCGAATCATGGTCAAATATAGCTTGAGTTGGAGGAGTAGATACTGATTATGTAAACACAAAAGATCTATATTTGTCATAGAAATTGTTTTATGTTGGTCTGTGTAAAGTTTATAATATGAAGATATGATCATCAGATTGCCTATGTCATATCACACCACATTACTATTAGCCTACACTGTAGGCCTACACCTTTTCAGAATATCATTTGAAATTGGTTAATTTTTAGAAATAAGTCTTATCACACTGCATGGCCATGTCTCCTCAGTAGCAAAAAAAATGGCTGTAGAACTTTTGATTTATATTTTACTGTTGAAATGTTCGGTTCTGTAATAATTAACAGCAATTGGGTCTAATTAATTTTCTTTGACCATCTTAGTAAATTTTGTTAAATTTCATTATACTTGATTTCTTTTCAGTAAAAATGAGTCCCCCAAACAGAATATACATAGTTCAAGGAGAAATTTCTCTGGTTGTGACTGCTATGAAACGGTCCACAAGATGGACTTCACATAGCGCAGTTGTAAGTTTATTGATTTTATTTAGTTTTTGATACCTGTGGTTCAGTATGCAAGACAGCGAGTGGCTAATGCTATCCTGAACCCTTAGACAGATGGAAATCAATTAAGAATAGTCTAATATTGTTATCCTGACAATTCATGTATTCATGCTGTCATTAGTGCTCTCAGGTGATAAAATGGTAGAACTGGTACTTAAAACACACTTTTTATTTCTCATCTGCTAGTACATTGTAACAGTATTTGATCTATTTATTTTCACTTTATTCTCCATTTATTAGGATGAAGATGGAGATCCATTATTGTCAGCCTTTTCACAACTTAAAGAACTTTTAAATACTGCTCATGGTAAGATTAACTTTCATTTGTTTTGGGTTTTTTTGGAGGTCAAACTATATTACGTAAACTTATGATTGAGTCTAATAATATTAGTTTATGATAGTGTTCTAGATTAACAATATTTATTTTTTGATTGATAGATTTAGATGAGTTGGAACCAAATGGATTTTTAACACCATTTTTGGAAGTCATCCGTTCTGAAGATACAACAGGTCCTATCACAGGACTTGCTCTTACTTCCATCAACAAATTTCTCTCATATGGACTTGTTGGTAAGTATTTTATTTAGGTACATTTGTTGATCAAAATGGCCTGTTTTCTTTGAAAGTGTTTAAAATTTGGTATGATATGTAGACAACAGCTACATCAAAATGACAGGCCACATATTCTTGGAGCTAAGATGTCCTAAGATCTAAATCTCTAATACTGTTCCTAGGACATTCTAACAGTAAGATCATATGGCCACATCTTGTGATAAATTTGGTCTTCACTCTTCACATGGCCTTTGCTTCCATTTATTTTGTCTTATTAGTGTTACAATTACATCTTCTGTTCATTACTTATGTTATATATTTCAGATGTACAATGTGAACTATCACCAGCTGCTATAGAAAATATAGCTGATGCTGTTACTCATGCTAGGTTTGTAGGTACTGATCCTAGTACTGATGAAGTTGTCTTAATGAAGATTCTTTATGTAAGTATTATGTTCTGAATCTTCAAATCAACGTTAACAAATAAAACTCAAATCACACTGTAAATGTTGGCTTTGGTAACGTTTTGATATTCTGATATTGCAAAATATTCCTTGTGGTAATATCTGCATATAAGAAAAAGTACCTGAGTTATGTTTGAAATGCACTTGTGATCCCAATTAAAGTGTATTGATATTGATTGTTAGGATATTTTGTATTTTACAGGTTTTAAGGACATTGCTACTGTGTCCTGCTGGTGTTTTACTAACAAATGAATCAGTTTGTGAAATTATGCAGTCATGTTTCCGAATTTGTTTTGAAATGAGACTCTCAGGTAGGTTTGATTTTTTTAAGAAATTTCATAATTAGTTCTCTAGATTATTAAATATTATAAGCACTGTGATAAGATTCCTGTGTGATGTATAGTTTGACTGATGATTCAAAGGGTCAAATTTGAGGATTATTTTTTGTTCATTATTCAGTGAATTTTCTATTTTTTCCTTGCAGAGTTTTTAAGGAAGTCTGCAGAACATACTTTAATGGATATGGTACAGTTATTATTTACTAGGTTACCTGTCTTTAAAGAAGATCCTAAATGGAGTGCTAGCATGAAAAAGGTAATATTAGTTGTATTTATAACAGTGACTAATGATGCTAGATGCTAACTAGATAGGGTTCTAGAATCATTTGCTTTGTTAGTCAAACAAATTGTGGTTGTCGGCTCTAATTTCAGTTTGCATGTTAAAGTCTGACAAACTTTGATAAATTATCTTCAGTCTTAATTCCAGTTGACCTAGCTCTAAATCGTGCGTTTCGGAGTATCGGAGAGAAAGAAATATTTCAATTCCAAGTAAATTCTAAAAAGTATCGTTCCTAATTTTGTGTCTTTTCAGTTAAAAATGAGAGCAGGTGGAGTTGATCCATCTAGATTGGGTAAAAGAAAAAGATCACCAAAACCAAGGAGTAAGAGATCGAACCAGTCAACTCCTGTACAAGATAGATCAGATAGATTAGTAGAAGAGAATATAGAACAGAATTCAGATGGGAGTATGAATCCAGAGACTAATAGTTTTGAATATGTTACAACAGATAGAATAGCTACCACTCCTGTCTCTTCTGATTTAGGTGTTATTGATATTCAGGAAAGCTTTCAGGTAATTCCATCTTTTATTGTGAACAGGGAGCTAAATAAGCAGTATCTCATCGCAATTTGCGATATAATTTTCAGCAAAATGCGATGTAATTTTCATCGACAGAGTATTTTTTTTGCAATTGCTATAATATTGACCAATAAAGCAAAAAACTGCTATGCAAATAAAAAAAAAGTAATTTTTACCCTAAGTGAATCTAAAGGGCAATGTTTGTCATTTTTGGGGTGTTTTTAGTTTTGAAAATATATAATTTGTCTTAAGATGTACCGAAAATCAAAAACTTTCGCTGTCTTAGTAATATATGTCATATTTTTAACCTTCACACATACATAATTATGTATTTGTTTATTCTCTTATTTTAACGGTGAGATGTGAATGCTATCTACTGATAAAATCAGATTTTTAACACTAAGGTGTGATTTGGCAAACAGATGTTGCATGTTTTATTTTATAACATTTTTTTCTACTCTGGTGTTGACAACATATTTTCACTGTAGTTACTTTAACAGAAAAATTCAGAAATAAATTTTTTTTATGAAAATGTATTGTTTTCTTAGGCTGCTACCGATATACAAAATAGAACTCCAGCACCAGATACAAATCCGGATGTTGAAGCTGTACCAGCAGATACGGAACAGATTGCTGAGGATGTATCTAGAGATATTGATCAGAATACTGAGGATTTATCTAGAAATATTGACCCTAGAGTTGATATACCACCAGTTGACCAGTCCAATATCACAGATACCCTATTACAAGATGATGATCAAAAACTAGTTTCACCTCCAGTTGTTACTCTTACAGCTCCTGATGATCCTCAATTAAAGGTTTGTCTCTTATATTACTTGCTGACGAAAATTAGGGCTGATAGAAAGGCATTTACAGATAAATTTCAGAAATTTCCAATTGTTCTATCTGTGTAGATCTACGAATTTACAGTTAAAAAATTAAGATTACATGTTCCAAATTTCAATTTTTCTGATGTTTTTGTATAGCTTACATGAATTAAGTGGGCCTATTGACCAGAATTCCACAACTTGTATTGTGAGCAGAAGGCTAATCAGGGGAAGTAACTCAAAAGAGAATTCAATGTTCATTATTAATTTCTGTTTGTGTATTATATAGAAATCATCAAGTGAAACTGAGATCTCTGAAGTGAGTGAGAATTGTGATGATAATGAATCAGTACATTCTGTTGATACAGCCTCTGTTAATGAGGGTGACTTTGTTAATCCTAGAGGAATTCGATTTACTCAGCCACATTATCAACATAAAGAAGGTAAGATATTATAAGCAATGTGCAGTATTTTAACTAACACCAATTTATTGCTCATAACTGATTACTAGTAGTGCTCACACGAATGGTGATTTTTACCATTCGACTATTCGACAATATCATTCGATTCGCATTCGAATATTCGACGATATTTTGCATTAAAAAATCGCATTGAAAAAACGGCTATTTACAACTGAAATTGTCGTATTCTCAGCTGCTATATGGACTCATAACTGTAAACAACTCGATAGGGATAATAAATGATGTTTTTAAAGAGATTATTTACATTTTTGTAGCATCTGAGCCATAATTGTCAATGAATAATCCGTTAAATTTTTCAATCAAAAGTTTATCGTAATGAAACAAAATAAGCACAGAAAAAAGATCATCGAACGTTCCTTAATCTGATAGGACAATAAAGATAGCTATTTATAACAGCTAATCGATTAACAGTATTTTCCTACTTTCGTTTTGACATGCTGGAGGAGATGGTCAAAGGTCAAAAATGTGTTCAGAATCCGTGTGCAACTCATAACATCCGGCGGTGCCATTTAACATGATTCTATACAATATACCCGGCGGATCTATGTTTCAAATCTTTCGATGATATATCAAAGCATGTTTACATTTTATAATCATCTTTTATAACATTAAAAAACTGATTATCTACTATTTTTTTAAATGGTATTACGAGATGAAAATTAGGCCTATGAAATTCGGGGACAAACAACCTTGTCCGATTTTTCTTTTGTCAACACCGTTCAATTTGAGCAATCGGCTTTCTGTCATTTTTCGCTAACCTTCCGGGATTTTTTATTGATAATAGTTCAAATCAGCAACTTTGAAGTTGAATTTTTAAACGGAAAATTGTAGTTTGCAGAGATCTTGCAAGTTGTCTTGGTGTTTGGTTCATGTTTAGTATTGTTTAGAACAGTATTTCCAAACTTCTCTGGTTCTCTGTTCTTGTTTTTGCATTAGCCGCCATTTTAGTTTGACACGAGAGCATTTGATAGAGCAATGTTATAACTATAAAATTCATCAAGTTAGTTATTGGATATGCGAATAATCGAATGGTAAAATCCGATTCGAATATTCGCCAAAATGGATTCGAATTTTGATATTTGACTAATCGTGTGAGCACTAATTACTAGGATTTGAACAGAATTAAAGTGAATGTAAATGTAAATGTAAAGAGGTTTTCTTTTTTTTGCATGTATATCAGCGACACTTCTGGCATCAATTTCCACAGACTTTTGTGGTTTTAGCAATTTCTTTTCAATCTCTGATTTTCATGTCAGTCATTCTACCATGTATCATTAACATACATATATAGGATTTGACTCTGCAGTACTTTTAACTTTATAAATACATGTGTAAATGTAATGATTTGTATTAAAATTGACCATTGTCTTGTATTGTAGGAAGTGGACCATTGATACCCTATGGTTTACCCTGTGTTAGAGAGTTATTAAGATTTGTGGTATCATTGTCTAATCCATTAGATAGACATAATACTGATGTTATGATACATATGGGATTAAGTTTAATAACTGTAGCTCTAGAAGTCGGGGCTGACCATATCAGTTCTTTTAATAGTTTATTGTATTTGATTAAAGATGAAACCTGTAAAAATTTGTTATTGGTAAGTATTACTTAAGATTATTACAGCAAATACACATTTTGATTAATAATTTGCAGAGCAAAGAGTATTTAATTCTAATAGTAGAGCACAGAGATTTCTGATTTTAAAAACAGAGCAAAGAGGCATTTCATTATTTAACTGCCAAGCAAAGAGTCTTATGAAGAGACAGACCAATAAGTTTTTGAATAAATCTTATATTTTTAGATTTTATCTATGGAGAGACTGTCATTGTTTGCAGCATCATTAAGAGTTTGTTTTTTATTGTTTGAATCTATGAGAGGTCATTTAAAATTCCAGTTGGAGGTAAGATCATCTTTTGTAAGATCAACTTAGTAATTAATTTTGACAATAAACAATTAAATTGCATTTCAATATGTAATGAAAATGAGCAAAAAATTTAAGTTCCTAAACTATAAGAGTATATAAGCTTATTCATCAAAGGTGTCTACTGTATACAAACAGAATTAAATAAACCATAAAATTACAGGTTATTATTAAAAAACACTTAATAAAATACTTAATACATGTACTTTGTATATATTGTAGTAATTATGATATATAATTTTTCTGGATTTAACAGATTAAACAGTATAGCTATGACACCAGACAAGATGCCTAATGAATATAAAACTATTATTCACCAAGTTTGAGAATTTTGCCTTTAACTTTTATATTGAATTCTTTTCAGATATTTCTGACTAAACTAGCTGATATTATAGTATCAGAATCACCTAAAGTATCACATGAAACTAAAGAAGTGGCGTTAGAATGGTTGATACAACTATGGAGAATACCAGGTTTAGTGACTGAGTTATATTTAAATTATGACTGTGATTTATATTGTTCTAATTTATTAGATGATATAACTAAACTGATATCAAAGGTAGAGTTCTTTTTATGTTGATTTCTTCTTAGTAACAGAAACTTTTATTGCTTATTAATCATTTGAAATATCTAATGTTCCGTATTGTTTTAATAGGAACAAAGCAAATTTTTTTTTTGAGGAGAAATTATTAGCATCCTTAGATTCTCAAAAGCATCAACCATAGCAGGCATAAGTAAATTTTGAACACATGCAACTATCATGAAAAATCTTGGTAGGCTACTTATAAACAGGCTGTAGCTCAGCTGGTTACAGTGTTGAAATCATTTCATCATTTGCTTGCTTCGTTTACCAATAGCAGCCATCTGCCATTGGTTTGTTACTTGGATTGAGTCAACTTTCCTCATTATTCCAGTCAACCAGCTATTCTTTTAAAAACTGGTGAAGACATTCTTTTGTGTTTGGATATTATTTGACCTAAGTTATGTAACATGTATACTATTTTTATATTGTAGAATGCTTTCCCTGTATCTGGTTTATTTACAACACATCTCCTATCATTAGATGTATTATTAACAATGGTTGACAGTATAGAACAACATTGTCATAGTCGTATTATTAGTTCTAGTAAAACACAGTTAGATAACCCTGATAAACTAGATGACAAAATAGAAGGTCAGTTATATATATTGCTCTTTGAATTGACATGATAATATTATCTTTATGTCGAAAAGACTCATTAGTCTTAGACATTATTTATGGGAGGAGGGGGGAGACACTCGATTGCTGAATTCTGCATTCATGAAAGCTATGAAAGTAATTACAAAAAATAACAGAAAAATATTGTGTTGTAGGTAAAACGAGAAATGAAGTATCTACTAGTAGTTCTGATGGTGATTCAGATATCAATCATATTGGTCCACCATCAACAGGTTACGGTATGGCTCAAACACTACTCAAAAATACAGACTTAACATTAGGTAAGCTTATTAATTTGGTTACGAGTGATCAGTGGTTTTTGCGTTTGACAGATTGTCTTTCTCGATCAGGGTGTGAGAGTCTTGTGACCTTATCTTCACTCATAATTCTTGTCAACCCAGCTGTAAATAGGTACAGATAATCTGGGAAAGATCATTGCCAAGAGTTTGTTCAAGGATCAGCTGGGAGAAAGAATTCTCACGGAAACCTAAATTGTTATCCTTGTAAAATATAGATGTTTCTTTCTTTCTTTTTTCCTTCATTATAACGCAATTAACACTGTTACTGGAATTATATTGCTATTAAATTTTTACCAACCAGCTCAAGAGCATTATTCTCCCTTTGAGATGAAATAAAATCGTGAAATAAATATTTCTGTTTGTAGATGTCAATAAAGCAGCTAGAGAAAGTAGAAAAGGACCACAAATTAAAGCTAACAGAATGAAAATTAACTCAAGAATTAAAACCTCAGAAGAGATAGCTGCTATTAAACATAAGAAAAGGGTATGTAGCTTCCTCTCTGCAGACATTAAAGTTTTCTTTGTTTTCTCATTGAGGCTGGTAAGAAAACTATCCAACTAAACAATATCATCAAAATTGACTTTTCCAATGAAAACATGCTCAGGTGAACGAGGCTCAACAATTGGTTTGATTTTCTTGACAAGATGATATTGAACTTGTAGAAAATACAGAAAGTTTATATTTCTGCAATAATTTTGGCACAAAGTCAATTCAAATTTTTTCATAACGTGAATTGTTGGTATGATCATCATCTTATTGTATATTGTATGTATAAAAATTTCAGCTATATCATACTGGTACAGAACAATTTAATATTAAACCAGCTAAAGGTATAACATTTCTACAAGAACAAGGTTTACTAAGAACACCATTAGATGTTCAAGAAGTTGTGATGTTTTTACGTGAAAATCCCCGTTTAGATAAGAAGATGATTGGAGAATATATAGCCAACAGAAAAAACGCAGCCATATTATTGGCTTATGTCAAGTATGTATAATTTATCTGTTAAAAACATATTCTAGATATGAAAACCCAAAATTTATATCACACTAACAAAACACAGGTATTGTGGAGCATTGTGAGATGAAGGGTCACCATCCCTGTTTGTATAAAGTAAATGTCTTTTCTTCTGGACCCAAAAGTGACGGCTTGTTTATATGGTTTAATTGGGTTGACATTAAACACTAGTTTAAAGCGATACTACGTCTTAGAATGAACAAAAAAAATAAGTTCTCAAAATTGGTCAAAAAGAGTATATATTCATCAACAGTGTCCAAAGTATACAATCAAATAAACCCATAAAACTTTGTAATTTTCCATACAATTACAGATTATTATTGATAAATGTCTTAAATTGGATTAAGACATTTATCAATTATTGTATTTAAACATAGTTTTCTGGATTTATCAGATTATTTAGGTAATCTGTTTTATAGTTATGCCACTCGGTTTGCCCCCTGATGAATAAATACTCCTATTGACCAAGTTTGAAAATTTTTTTTTTTGTTCATTCTAAGACGTATCGCTTTAAGGAAGCTGGCAATGCATGCATAAGTATGTGGCGTCTGGTTCATAAATAAGTGGGATCCGGAATGTAGACAAGCATTTACCCATCTATTTACTGCAGTTAAACACAATCATCAGCATTACCTGGTTCAAAAAGCTATTTGATAGCCTAGACATTATTTCATGGTGATATTTATATTTCAGATCGTTTAATTTTGAAGATCAAAGAGTAGATGAATCATTAAGACAATATTTAGAAGCATTCCGTTTACCTGGTGAAGCTCCAGTTATATCTTATTTATTAGAACATTTCGCTGAACATTGGACGGTATTTGGATATTCTTTTTATTTCAATCCTTGTATTTCAGTTCTATGTATTTGTTTGTTTATGAAAATAATTCAAGGTGATTGATCTTAGGCTTTGACTGGGTCTTTGCAGGGCATTCCAAAGCATTTGTTTCATCTACATTGCTTGAAATGTCACTATAACTTGATATAAGTGACACAATTGTTTTAAGAAGCTGAATAACATGCAGAAGTAAAGAATGAAACCTTGAAAAATCTGATCTTATACTGCGTTCACACGACTAAAGTTAAGCCAGCTTAACTTCTAACCGTTCTTCGAGCCTGGTTTACGTTTTTTCCAGGAGCTTTCAGACGGCAATAACCAAGCCAGCTTAAGTTTCCAAGCCAGGTTTCAAGGCACCTCCAAAGTAGGTGCAAGTTAAGGCAGCTTAAGTTCAACTGGTCGTGTTCAAACGACAAAAAAAAATAGGCTCGAAGAACGGTTAGAAGTTAAGCTGGCTTAACTTTAGTCATGTGAACGCAGTATTAGAACCAGTTATCTCATAAATGGTTGTTTTATTTGTACTTTGTATTATAGGTATCTAATGGTGAACCATTTGCTAATGTAGATGCTGCATTTACTCTAGCATATGCTGTAATAATGTTAAATGTTGATCAACATAATCATAATGTTAGAAGACAAACTACTCCTATGTCTTTTGCTGTAAGTTTATATTTGTACAAATTTTAAATTACTGGTGCCCATTTTTTGAAGTTTTCCTTTTTCTTTAGTTGGCTTTATGATAAACTAATGATTGTATGTTGGAAAATGGATTAAAATAAGCTCCCATTTCAGATTTGTAAAAAAAAGAAAACATTAACTTAATTTAACTTAAACAATGTTTTCAATATTGTATTTATTGTATTTTGATAGGAATTCAGAAAGAATTTAACTAAGATTAATGGTGGTAAGGATTTTGAAGAAGAGATGTTAGAAGAAATATATAATGCTATCAAGTAAGTTTGACATTTATTATATAAAAATCTTAATGTCTACATTGTTTTTCTTCAGGACATGTTGACATTCACATTTATGATTGTACATTTTTCATTATGCTAACATAGTTAAGAATATTTTTAGAAATGATGAGATTGTGATGCCATCCGAACAGAGTGGACTTGTTAAAGAGAATTATATATGGAAGGTATGTTGAATTACTTTAATGACTTTGATTACAGAAACATATTTCATAAACATTAAATTTTGGACAAGAATCTTTATCCTAAAGTGAAAAAAAATCCAAATAAATCCTTTTCAACCATTAGAACAGATTTTTTTGGTCTTGGAAATTGTGTGTAAAACTGTTTTTGTTCTATTTCAGCAATCATTAAAGCGAGGAGCTACCAAAGATGGTGTTTATATACATGCTCCTACTGGACTATTTGATCACGAGATATTTACATTAATCTGGGGTCCTACAGTGGCTGCGTTAAGTTTTGTATTTGATAAGAGTGGTGATGAGGCCATGATACAGAAAGCTATCTCTGGATTCAGGTAAGTGGAAATTTTCAGTGTTTCAAAATTAAAAAAAAACATGCCATGAGGAAGACATTTTTATTTATTACCGGTATCTTAATGATGAAGATCCCTCGACAGTTGGAAAATGGAAAATAAGATTAAGCAAAATTTCCCTCATTGCACACTGCATTCTGTTTGCCTGTCCTCATTAGCCCATACAAGTGCAAGATGTTCCAAAAACTCAGACTTTTCATACGTTTCTCCATATGATAGATTTATTTGATGAGTGATTTCTTAGACAATTAATAGATTTATGACCAAGGCCACTGCTATTTATGGGATTTTTTATTCTCATGTCACCCTAACACAAGCAAATATTGGGTCTGTTAAAGTGTTGACAAGAAAACAAATCTGTCGAGTCAAGCTTAGAAATGGAAAAGGGACATGTTATTTTCATCTTCAGGAAATGTGCTATGATATCAGCTCATTATGGTATAAGTGATGTGTTTGATAATTTAGGAATATCATTATGTAAATTTACCACATTACTCAGTTCAGTTGAGGTAAGAAATTTATCATATTTATCATATTTATATTAAGCCAGGTACCACTACCTGGGGTGCACTCTATTACGACTGTCCGGATTGTCCGCTGAAATATCCGGAGGAATTGGTAATAGAGTATGGAGGGAGATCCAGGTGGTATCAACCAATCAGCACTTAAAATATTGATAGTCGCGATTTTTGTGTCACCATTATTCATGATACTTTTCTTAGTAATCACGTGATCTCCGCTATCGCACCGGTCTGTAGATAGGAGAAAATGGAGAGTCCGGATTACCCACGTGACGCGTAATAGAGTGGCTTTGGACGAATCCGGACCAGCCGTTTTTGTAATAGAGTGCACCCTTAATGAATGATATATCATTTCAAACTGAAAGGGAAGTAACTCTTGTAATCCAGACCACAATTTAACAATTATATTTGTTTCCAGGCACCAGAAAACATACCAGTATCATTTGGTAGTAATTTTAAAGCTCAATTAGCTGCTAGAACTGTGTTTGCTCTAGCTCATAGACATGGTGATATATTACGTGAAGGTTGGAAGAATATATTAGATTGTATGTTACAGTTATATAGAGCTAAATTATTACCTCAAACTATGATAGAGGTAAGATATAAGGAATAATCATTATAATTACAGTGTACCTTGTGGAATCATACATGCATTGGAGTACTCAAAACTCTTGATTTTTGACATTTACCATATTTGTTACTATTTATAGCTTTCTGATTCCAAGTGTCATAAAAAGATATAAGTAATTTGAACTCTCAGAAAGGATGCTATGTGTGGTGGTAAAGTGACATCATGTTTCTATTTGTTAGTATGACCTGGGGCCTTATTCTCGAAAACTTAACTTAGATAAAATCCAGATTTTAAGAAACACAGTAATCTCATTGGATAATAAAGCTATATTTAAAATCAATTTTAGTGATTGTCCAATCAGATGACTAGAACACTAAAATCATTGTAAGTTAAGTTTTCGAGAATAAGACCCCTGCCTGACAGTTTCCATAGTAATTGTGTAGCTCACTAGAATTGTTTAATAAGCTAATTTTAGGTTGGAGAATGACCTTAGTAACAGTTTTTTCTCTCATGTTGTTTATCATCCTATATATCTGCAATTTTCTTTGGATAACCATTTGAAAAGTGAATTATTAGGTCATTACATATTTGAAATATTCTATTATGTATAGGTGGAGGATTTTGCTGATGCTTCAGGTAAAATATGTATCATACGAGAAGAAAATACAACTAATCAAAGGTGAGATCGATTACAATAATCAGAACTGAAAACAAGAAAGTTGTTCAAGATCATTTTGCATGCAATACAATACAAACATGTATTATTGTATTGTTGAATTTTGCTTATTTCCTTGTATGTATATATATTCACAATTGATTTTCAACTACAGATTTCAGTGTATATTGATTTTTCCTGTAAAAAATAAGCCATACATTCTACAGTTTATTTCTGATAAAGAATTTTTATGTTTGACAAATGAAGTTATTGTCTATTTACAGGTCTGAAGCTGGTGTATTTAGCAGTTTCTATTCATATTTCTCACTATCAGAAGCTTCCAATCAGAAAGGTCCTACATTAGAAGAACAAGATGCTGCTAAACAAGCTCAACAATGTATTGAAGCTTGTCATATTGATCTATTAATATTAGACAGTAAATTTCTACGTGAAGATTCTTTACAAGAATTAGTTAAGGTAAGTGCATGATTATCTGTATATATCTGTATTAAAATTTATGGTAGGGTGTGCAGTTTCATCTAGAGAGCCAAGTGTTTGCTATAAACCTTATTTTGGTGAAAGATGAGATTTATTGCCCTTGATTATTCAGTGAGTTAGACGTTTGCTCGCAAACCTGGAGGTCCAGGGTTCAATCCCGGCATGGGTCGAGATGATACCTTTGGATTTTTCAACCCGGTTCCCCCCTGTCAGTGATGCAGGTTGGAGGGGTTGACATGGAAAAAGCGTCTAGTCGTTCGGATGGGACAATAAACCGAGGTCCCGAGTGCTATTGACTGTGCACGTTAAGATCCCTCGACAGTAATAAGAGCAGACTAATGCCGTTGTCCTGGCAAAATTTCCCTCATTGCACACTGGTCACTGCCTGACGTTTGCCCTTCCTCATTAGCCCATACAGGCGCAGAAAACAGGACGTAAAACTCCATTTCATTGGGTATTGATATCAATTTTATTATTGTAGGCTCTGATACTGGCTTGTCAAGGTAATGAAGATCAAACACAATTTGATGAGGACGCAGCCGTATTTTTTTTAGAGTTGTTGATAAAAACAGTTCTTCAAAACAGGTAAACTTTTTATGCCACACATGGTTTTGAAATTGAATGTTTTCTATAACTGAAAAAGAAACATACCATTTTTGCATTCTTATGAAATTTTGTTCACACATTTCACGATATAAACCTCATATTGGTCATTTTGGTAAAATTATAATTTCGTAAAACAAAGGTTATGAAAGAGTTATTTAATGGAATACTGATTATCCATTATTTATTTTGCAGGGATCGTGTATCTTTAATATGGCAAGCTGTACGTGACCATCTCTATAATATTATAGTAAATGCTAATGAACAGTCATTTTTAGTTGAACGTGCTGTGGTTGGATTATTAAGACTAGCTATTAGATTGTTACGTAGAGAAGAAATCGCACCACAAGTTTTAACATCATTACGTATATTATTAATGATGAAACCTGACGTTATTCATAATATCAGTCGACAAGTCGCGTATGGGTTACATGATTTATTACGTACCAATGCTGCTAATATACACTCTAGTCAAGACTGGTTCCCGTTGTTTATGACGTTGGAAGTTGTTGGAGCGGGGGCTAATCCTCCACCTTTAATGCAGGTTCACTCTGGTGTTGATGTTAAAGAATCTTTATGTGATGCAGGTAAAGGATTTACGTTATTTGATAAAAAAAAATTTCAAAGAAAAAATTGTTAAAAAATGCTGTTATTGGATTTAAGTTGCATTGCAATTAGCTCATGCCAATGCTCAATTGCTCATTACCTTTCACAGCCTACCTGACCTGACATATCTGACCTACTCTCTGTTTGCCTTTGGGAGAGGCTAACCTGAGGGCTCAGGATTGATCCTGGTATATTTGGCGAAATTGTACCATAAAAATGTTTAATCCTGTAAAGGCTGATAGCATGAGCTATTAACTGAGACACTATTTGATTCAGGCTGTACATTTAGAATATCCTATGTTAATTTGGTGTAGCCAATCTTCATAAGTTCTATCAAGAGCTGAAAAGTAAGTTACTGAATTTAATTTCTGTTTCCTTCAAAAAAGTGCAATAATTTTGATCTCCATGTTTAAATAAATGCGATTGATATTATATATATAGGAGCCCAATCTGATAGTGAAATACAATGTAATACATCACACACTAGTGATATTAGTGAAAGAGGTTATACTAGTGATAGTGAATTATATGATGTACAAAATAAACGTGTTGGTTCAGTATCACCAGAATTACAGCTACGTCCTGTACCAGATAATGGCAGTTGGCTTTTGGTAAATTAATTTATCTAAATTCTCATATTTTTAAACCACATCAATGGGTGTCGAAACATGGAAAAGCATCCAGTAGCTTAGAGGACCAAGGCCCTAAGTATTCCAGACTGCAGAGAATTAAAATCCATCGACAGTTGGAAATTAAAAAAAGAGTAGATTAATTCTGTCCTTACAAAATTTCCCTCATTGCTAACTTTATGGTGTTTGCCTGTCCTCATTAGAAAGGTTCATAGAAGACCTAAAATTCCATTTCATTTGTTCAGTATAACTTATTTTCAAATTTCACATATAATTTAAATAATATTATAGGTAAATAAAGAAGATCCACCACCAACTTCTAAACAAAGAAAAATCAACCAATTTACAATCGATTTAAATGAAGTTTTACATTATTGTGATAGCAAGGCTTTGTTGAAATCCTCAGAAACTTTATCTTTCCTTGTTCGTGATGCAGCCCATATAACTCCGCATAATTTTGAAAGTTGTGTTCATGCCATTAGGACTTTTGTAGAGGCCAGTTTGAATGGAGGTAGGCTATATTTTTATTATGGCAATATTGATTTACAAATAATATAAAATTGATTAAGATATTCAAAAGATGTGTGCATATAAACCTGTTTTCCACACCCCTGTTCAGACATTTTGGATAATCAAATGGATAAACACAATGCATTTGTTGCATTTTTTGGAAACAAAAGCCTTCATCCGGATTATAACTTTTAATCAGATTTAGCCATATAAGCAGAACATATTACTAACAAATTAGGGCATGAGTTTCAACTTGTTTATTACATATAACTTTTTTCAGAACCACATTCGTCTAAATGGCTTTGTTGGGTTATCCTCCCTCTTTCATCGAGAACTTTCGTTGATGCCAGAAATATATTGAATATTAACCCCAAATTTCTTTTATTTTCAGGTCACTTAAAAACCCAATCTAGAACACCATTAAAAGATAAAAAGTTTCATCATAGAATACATCGTAATAAAAAAGACATTAAAAAAGAAAATAATATGAAGAAATCTAGTTCCTCACCAAGTGTTACTAGTATTAACAATTCTGATGATGATAGCGAACACGACAATATGGCTGCCAGTTTACATTCATTATCTATCCAGCTACTAGACCTAATGCACACACTACATACTCGGGCTGCCAATATATTTAGTTCTTGGGCTAAGGTTGAAGGTATTAATGCTGAAACCAGTTCATTGTGGGCTAAATGTTGGTGTCCATTGTTACAAGGTTAGTAGAATTGCAAGAACTATAGACATCTTATTGACAGTGATCTACCTGAAGCTACTATCTATCTTTTCAGATCATTGTCAGTGACATGATAAAACTTATAATTTTAGTGGAATTGCAAGAACCACAGGCGTCGAAATGGAAATTGGAATGTCGCAAATTGATGCTATCAGTGTCCCTTATACACATACAAAGTTTAGAAAACTACTTTACAATCCCTTTAATTAATTGAAATTGACATATTTTCATTATTTGATATCAAATGTGATTTATATGTATTTATTACAGGAATAGCGAGATTATGTTGTGATTCTAGAAGACAAGTAAGAAGTCAAGCCTTAACATATTTACAACGAGCTTTATTAGTTCATGATTTACAGACTTTATCAGCTGTAGAATGGGAGGCTTGTTTTAATAAGGTACTGTATAATATCATATATAAGAGGCTTGTCCTTTGCTTTGCATAGAAAATCTACCAATTAAACCTGATTTGTGATGGAAGTTGGAAGGGCTGACAAAGAATAAAGCATCAGATAAAGTTCAAAAAGGATAAACAAAGATCCCTCAACAGTTGAAAAATCATGAAAAAGAGTAGTCTAATGGCAGAACTCCCTACATTGCACATTTTATGGTGTTGCTTGTCATTATTAGACCAATTAAGTACGGATGAGTAGGATGTAAAAGTTCCATTCAAAGAATTGAAAATGTTTTGGTATTTTAAATAAAAATGATTTTGATTTGTGTAGGTCCTGTTTCCACTACTTACCAAATTACTAGAGAATATTAACTCACAAGATCCTAGTGGTATGGAAGAAACTAGAATGAGAGCTTCCACTTTACTTTGTAAGGTAAGTGTCTTACATTTTTATTGGTACTAAAAAGTTGATCATAAAATTTTTTGTGGAACCGAACAGAACTCAGTGCAGTCTGAGTTGCCCGTGATGATGGAAATCTTAAACATAATGGGCTGTTGTCAGGACAATATTTTCTGGATTTTTTCATGAAGAAGTTTACTTAAGATTTGTTAAATTTATATCCTTTATTTTTCCTTCAGGTTTTCCTTCAACACTTGAGTCCTCTACTATCATTAACAACATTTACAGCACTATGGTTAACTATATTAGATTTTATGGAGAAATATATGCATGCTGATAGAAGTGATTTACTGGTAAGTCGTACTTACATAGAATTGTAGTTTAATCTTCCTCTACCCTGGGGTCAATAAAATGGATTGTAAAGAGGTTTTCACAACTTTTTTGTATATCTGAGACACTGATAGCATCAATTGGTACCATTCCAATTTGCATTCTCTGGTTCTTGCAATTATGTCTTTAGCTACTTCATAGATGTCTAGATAAGTAGAAATTCTAAAACAACTGAAAATGTCATTTATATATTTAATATATATTATATATTTGTGAGATGTGGGTAATATATGGATATATATCAAGTAAAATTTTCTTTCATTTATTTTAGTCTGAAGCTATTCCAGAATCATTAAAGAATATGTTATTAGTGATGCAAACAGCTAGTATATTTCATACAGCTGATGGTATAGAATCACAGTTGTGGAAACTAACTTGGGATAAAATTGATACTTTCTTACCAAATTTAAAGGAAGAACTCTTCAAACCAGGTAATTTATTCTAGAGATCCATCTGTAAAAGGACGACATAGATTGCCCAGTCTCTTATTTCTATGTGTTTATAAAGATTATCTGTACCAAATTAAAACAGAGTTGATGGAACTAATAAAGAAAGATCTTGGCTTTATTCCATCCAGTTTCAACATCCTCAAAGAAATTTTGATATATTAAAAAAAAAATGGCACCTTTATTTTAGCTCTTGAAATTTATTATTATATTTTTTTTAAAGTGATAAATATATTGAATTTAAATCTGCATCGCTAGCAATGAGAAGGATACTGTCTCTAATGTTTAATTATGTTTTATTATTCTAGAACCTAAGAATAAAGAAATAGAACGTAATGATATTAATAATGAGACCAATAATAGTACAACTGATGTACAACCTGATGTTCCTTTAGAAGGTGTTACTGTTGTTAGAGGTAAAGTTTACTTTTTACATGGAAAAGAGCATGAAATTTAAATTCTCAAAATTAGGCACAAATTAGATCCACAAAACTAAGTAAATATCCATAAAATTTCAAGTTATTATTGAAAAACGCTCGAAATTGTGTATTAATTAAAATTGATTCAGAATGTCGTGTAATTATTGATGGAATAATTTTTCACTTCATAGAAAATTTAGTCAAGGAGAATAGGATGAAAAAGTGGGATATGAAAATTTTATTAACAAAAATGATATTTTATTTGTTATAGATGATAGATCACAATCACCAGAAAGAGCAAGCAGTCCATTGATGTCTCAAGAAGCACCTGGTACCAATTATATATTACATCCTCCATTACCTACAGTCACATCTCTTAGTACCCCACAAACACAACCTATATCAGTGGGTAGTTATACAGGTACATCATTTCCTTTATTATTACAAACAGTAAGTACATTCTCTCTTCTTAGCTTGCTGAACATGAAGCATGCTAGGTACAGAGCTTGTAAAGAAGGGTTACATTCTTTCTCTTTCTACTTAAAGGGATTGTAAAGAGGTTTTCTAAACTTTGTATGTGTATCGGGGACACTGATAGCATAATAAAAAGCGTTAGTTAGTGGAATTGCAAGAACCACAGACATTGAAATGGAAATTGGATTGGCGCAAATTGATACTATCAGTGTCCCTGTTACACATATAAAGTTTACAAAATCTCTTTACAATCCCTTTAACTCGAGTTTAGCATGTTTGAGGTAGTACTTTTTTTTACTTATATATTTGTAATAATACATAACAAAACAGTTGCCTGCATGTATTATTAAACAAATAAATAGTATGGCATGTTATCAAATAATATCAGGCATCTGTCAAATCTTTTTACAATAAAATTCTCCTAGATACTTATTCCAATGAATGTAATTATATGGATTAATAAAAAAACTTTCCAGCATGAAATATGAAAGCGAAGTTGCATTTGGCTATATGCATTAATAGTTTTTTTTAGAGAATGTACTTTCTGTTTATCTTTCTTCATTAATCTTTTGGCAAAGGCTTTTTTGTGCTTTTAATTCATTTTTTCAGACTTTTTAAAGGCATTGTGAAGAATTTTTTTTTTTATGTGTGTTGATATTACTGATAGCAATGATTTTTGCCATTCCAATTTTTAGTCAGGCATCAGTGTTACTTATTTATACGTATCCGGGACATTCAGAGGATCATATTGTGCTATTCCATTTTTCAGTCAGATGTCATTATTTTTTTATCTGAAACATATTGTTATATAACCATGTTATATAATGGAATTTTATTTTTATCTTTTGCAGATCAATGTAGCGAAAACAAAACCAGTACTAATGAAAGAAAATCAGCATCAGACACCAGTATCCCCAAATCTTCCTCAATGATACATACTATATAGAATATCTGATAACACCTCATATTGAGTATCTTCAATGATACATACTATATAGAATATCTGATATACACCTAGATACTCAATGATACATAAATATAGAATATCTGATAACACCTCATATTGAGTATCCTCAATGATACACACTATATAGAATATCTAATAACACCTCATATTGAGTATCCTCAATGATACATACTATATAGAATATCTGATAACACCTCATATTGAGTATTCTCAATGATACATACTATATAGAATATCTAATAACACCTCATATTGAGTATCCTCAATGATACATACTATATAGAATATCTAATAACACCTCATATTGAGTATCCTCAATGATACACACTATATAGAATATCTAATAACACCTCATATTGAGTATCCTCAATGATACATACTATATAGAATATCTAATAACACCTCATATTGAGTATCCTCAATGATACATACTATATAGAATATCTAATAACACCTCATATTGAGTATCCTCAATGATACACACTATATAGAATATCTAATAACACCTCATATTGAGTATCCTCAATGATACATACTATATAGAATATCTGATAACACCTCATATTGAGTATCCTCAATGATACATACTATATAGAATATCTAATAACACCTCATATTGAGTATCCTCAATGATACACACTATATAGAATATCTGATAACACATCATATTGAGTATCCTCGATGATACATACTATATAGAATATCTAATAACACCTCATATTGAGTATCCTCAATGATACCCACTATATAGAATATCTGATAACACATCATATTGAGTATCCTCGATGATACATACTATATAGAATATCTGATAACATCATATTGAGTATCCTCAATGATACATACTATATAGAATATCTGATAACACCTCATATTGAGTATTCTCAATGATAAATACTATATTGAATATCTGATAACCTCTCATATTGAGTATCCTCAATGATACATACTATATAGAATATCTAATAACACCTCATATTGAGTATCCTCAAGGATACATACTATATAGAATATCTAATAACACCTCATATTGAGTATATGCAACACAATGTGGTAGCTATAAATATTACTATATTTATTCAATAAACTGTACAAATATTTTCAACTGAATGTTTTGTTACATGAAAAATATTTATTTATCTGTTTAAAGTTGGGTTTCTGCTTTTCATTAGGCTGATATATTGTATTGCTAAAAATAGATAGTTTAGTTTGTTATTTTAACTTGGGAAATGATCCAACTTTATATGGAAATGCTTGTTATTTTCATCAAGCTCAGTTTACTTCGAAATATCCTCAGGTTAAGAATACAGACACTTTTCAACAACGATCAGACATGACTGGCATATACAGTCCAATCAGTGGTCCTGATGAAAATAAGATTGAAAGGTGCATTGCTTGTATATAGTTGAGGCACACTATTTGAAACGTTCAAGGCATGATTCTACTACACGACGACATTTCAAGTAGACTAGCAATGTAATAAAGTTAATTGTATAAAATAGAATTTTAAATGTTTATTAATGTAAAAATAGTTTGTTATTGTGACAGTGTATTTTATTATACTAATATTCAATTCAATGGATCTATTTAAGGCAAATTTTAAACCATTATATTCCCTTGGCATTTCTTAATGCATTTGAAATGAATACAATTAATTTATTGTTTGTTTGTAAATAAAGAACTTTTGACTTTGAATTATTGTGTTAAAAAATATGTCAAAATTTTTAAAGGAATACTAACTCAAAATAACAGAATATTGTTTGATATTAGTGATTGATTAATATATACTCTGCTAAGGTTTAATTAAAAGTTTTCCTTTAATATACTTGTGAATTTATCTGTGCCAATAGTTCGCAATATTACAATCTTGACAACCAGTGTAAATAAATAGTTATTTATCGATGTTATTGTGTATATTGTTTGTACAGTTTAAGATTTATTTTATATGTAAATTACCAACTTTTATTGTATACAGTATATTTAACTCTTATAAATGTATCTGTTCTAGTAAAAGTGTCATTAAATTGTTTCAAATTCTATTGTGTAAATGTTTTATGCAAGTCAAGTTGACCGTTATATCTTTAGGTATGGATATAGAAAAAGACATTTTGTCGCAGACAGCCAAGTCTGGTTGTCAGACTACTCTTCTGGGCAATAAATTTGAACATTGAATTCAAACCAGAATTTACAGTTGTATATTCTGAAAGTAAGAATAGACAACAATTTTGCTTTTTGGAGTATTTTTTCTTTATTTAATACAAATTAATAGATAAATGTTACAGAATGTTTGGTCATGATAATGGTTTAAACTTTTAAATACGTTTCTTAGGAATAACTACAATATCTTTAAGCAATTTTCAAACCAGCAATACTCTTCTCCAAACTCTGAAATTAAAAAGAGATTCTTGTAAATACATACACACAGGTAGGCCTACTCTTCTTTAACCATATTATATTGTAAAAAATTTAACCAAGTTCCAACTTCCATTCCCAGTTTCTTTTACTAACCTATTTTTCTCAAGTGAAAACATGATATAAATGTTATATTTACCTTGATATCCCAAATTATAATATTTCCATCAACACCAGATGTAGAAAACTTGGTACAATTAGCTTTAGTTCCCGAGTATATACCTATCTCACTGAAAGATAACATCAATATTTCAATAAAAATAACAAAACCTCATGCTATATCAATATTTTATAAAACCGGGATCCTTATGCTAAAAAACATGGTCTGACTTGTTTTAAAGGGGAATGTTCAGCATTTTCGAGGATCTTAAATTTATATAAATATTAGTCTCAGTTAGACGAGTTGTATTTTTGACATTCAAATGCTGATATTTATGGATTTGAAGGCTTAACTTTTGAAGGTGAGTTTGGAACACTATAACGGATTAGATTAGCTAAAAAATTCCAGGTTCTGAGACTAAAAGTTTTTTGGTCGAACAGTTAGTGAACATATCTCTTTAAAATGGGGTTTAAAATTTGACAATATCTGCATCAAAAACAAAAACCCTTACTGAACGAAGTGACAAATGATACTTTTTATCAAAAGAGATATCTTACGTGATAGTATTTTGATGCTGTGTCTTCAGTTCATTAGAAGAATCACCTGATGTAGCTCTAGAATCTAAACTCTTGAATCTATTCATAGCACTGTAAAGATAAATTGGTATCCCGTTCTACATTGTTGCCTTTTTTGAACATTGAAAATATTATTATATTAAAGGGATAGTAATGTTTCAATTATTAGTCATCTGCTGGTTTTGCAATTTACATTAAAACTAAGTATTCTATGATATTGCTTTCCCAAAAGCCGCTTGGTATTATTATTATACAGGATATTGACACATATTTAGTTACGCATGTTTATAATGACAAAAATAACATATATCTTATGGAAAATTTTAATCCTATAATATCTTTTACTCAAGATTGAACACATAATGAAATGGTATTCATGTTATCTTATGAAGACAATCTGCAGCTTGCATGCTAATGCTATATCATGAAACAGATCAAATGGTTAATTTCATTTTTGATGAAGACAAACTTTCAATGGTTCAACTAGTTAGTAGACTATGCCTACATCAAAACTCATACATGAAAGCTTATTAGATTTTGATTATCTTTTCATGCCTTAAAACTTTCTAATCAAATCACACAACTTGGTTATTTTAACTACTTGAAATGTTATTCTGGGAATAGGGTTCTCTGAAAAGAAAACATTTTCATGCTATCCACAAACCATGCAGTTTCTTTTTTACTATTTTCAAAACTTGCATAGGTTAATTCTCTGTTAATTCTGTTCTAATTTACACAATATAACATGTCTGTTATGACATTCCTGTTATCATTCCAGCCAACCTGTACATAGTCCATTCTTCTTCCTCTTCTTCTCCAGAATTATTCTCTCCTTCACATTCCGATTGAGAAGTACAGCTTTCTCGTCTGTAAGATTGGCTCAGTGAGTTATAGCATTTGCTTGCTAAAGTTCCTGGGTTCAATTGGCAAGATAATACCCCCCAGTCCCCCCCCCCCCCTCCACCCTGTCAATGAAACTTGAGGTAGTGCACATTAATGATCCTTCAACAGTTGGAAATGTAAGAAAAAAGTAAGCTAATGCTCAATAGTTGGAGTAAAATTTACAGATAATAAAAATGAGAGTATAAAATGAAAAATACCTCATAGTTTCAGCAGCTTTTTCTTGAGATTGATCCAGTTTATTTACCAAAGTCAGTTTCCCACCACTATAGGTAAATACTGTTGGATTACAATCATATCCCTAAACAAATAAATGAAAGCACATATATAGGTTTTCATAATACTTTACTCCAAATTAATTCAAATTTGAGGGGTTCACTACTAAAAATAGTTGTTTTACCAACTGAAAAGAGCTCACTTTCAGCTATTCAAAAAAAAAAAAGTTTGGTTCTCTTAAATTTAACCATAAACTGCAGCGATGATTTAGGTTTTAACCATCTCATATGCAAGTATCAACAGATTTAAAACATTTTGAGAATTATTCTAAATTAATAAATCAATTAACTTACAGCAGCTACAAGACTGTTCTCTGTCACCCATGTTACACTTTTAAATGGTAGGAAATTTCCCTTTACACTAGTTAATCTGTAATATAGGTCATAAACAAAAACATAAGGAATAATTCGAATAATTTTTAAAAAATAACTTAAAATGGGGAACTTGGGAAACAATTACTTAGTAAAGACAACTTTCAATATGTCTTACATTTTTTATAAAAATATTAATATTTTTGTATTTTAACTTTCTTATTGCCAAATATTACTTACGTTGCTCCCTGGGCAGCATCCACCACATTAACACTAGAATCATGTCCTACCCACACCAAACGATCACCACTCGGTGAAAATGATACAGAATGTACCCATCCACCTGAAAGTTAGGAATGAAATTTAATTTTATTAAATATAAAACATGTCACCAACATTAGTCTTGTGGATGCTTCTTTTCTGTACCAGTTCGAGCTAACAAAGCCCATACAGTGTGCAATGAGGAAAATTAATAGCATGACCTGCAGACAAGCAAAGTCACATTTTCAAAATAATTAACACATTTATTAATTACTTACCACCACCGTTAGAATGTTCAGCCATTAGAGCTCCCCAGGACATCTTTGAACCCCATGAACAAGCTTCTGGTTTAGTGTCATAGTCTTTAATATAACCAGAGAAAACTCTACAATTTAAAATATTATACAACTTTATGACAATATATTTTACAACAGTAAAATCAAAGTTTTTACTGTTTAACCAATGAAAAATGAAAAATTTTAAGCTACGCTATGCCGTAAAAATGTTCAAAGCTGACAGTCATATCCATGTGACTGGTATTTAACTGAGAAAATAGAAAAGATATAGAAAGAGAACATAAACTGCCTTGTTTCAGGATATTTGAATGAATTACAAGATTTTTCATGCAGTTTTATTGCTTCTAGACCCAAATTTGACAAATCCAAAATACTTACCGTGCTTTGAAATCAGTAGAACCTGCTGCTATCAACACACTGTTAGGATGCCAATCTAAGCTAAAATAATAAATCAATTTTACTAAGAAATCTACTAATGGATAATGGCACTATTCACTAACAACAATATTTTAACAGATTAGATGATATGACAAATTAAAGCTCAGACCATCTAAGTACATCTGTACAAAAATCAGAGGATTGAAAATCTAATGTACAAGTCATTCATTCACCCATAATATAATAATCCAGTATGAAAAATACTTACCAAGTAACAGTTGATCTAATGGGTTTTTTGATATGTTTACTAACCCACCAATTATTATCTTCTTCATAGTAAGATACAGATATCAATCTAGCTCCACTACCAACAGCAAATTTCTTCTCTGGAGTAAATATCACAGGTCAACAAATAATAATAAAAAAATTAGACTTTACTTTCAGAAAGACATCTGCAATCAATAGTTTTTAATCTCTCAGTGTCATTGTAGACAAAATAGAGATTAAATACTGTATATTTTGCCATGCATATCTCTTGAAATTTGCACTTGATGGAATCCTTCATAAAGGAGGCTATTTACTAACTTGAAACTTCCATTTATGAATACACTTACCATTGGGAGACCATTTAACAAAGGTAGCGGCTCTATTAATTCTCAGAATAACCAAATTAGGTTTCCATGTACCATCAGGGTTCATTGTCCAAACATAAGCATTTCGATCCTGAAATTTAAATATTAAATTAGTGTTAAATAGCACTATCTTACTTTACATAAAGCACTAAACATAAAGCACTAAACATAAAGCACTGAGCAATCAACTGTTGTACTACCTGATACCCTAATTCTGATAATATATTTTTATTTTGAGCTGGTTCAGTTGTAAAAGTGTAATGAACTTACAGCACCACAAGTAACAATTTTATTACTGTTAGCAGCCCAATCTATACTGGTAACTCTCTGACCATGTTCTTGTAATGTTGATGTTGGTTGCCATTTATTTCCATTCTTCTTATAGATCTTGACTTCTGATGAATTCAATGATAAAGCCAACCCTATTCAATTGAAACAATTATATTAGCAGATAGCAACAACGTTACTTACGTACGTTATAATTCATAATAATCAATCTTCAAAAAGCTAATCTTTCAGCTTGCCAAAGATTTTTTGGCAATATTCCAATTCTAAAATCAAATGGCAAAAGATAGATTTGAGAACTATAGTGTTAGGCTTAAATTAAATCTACATTTACATTTCTATCCACGCTTACTATCAGTAGGTATACCATTTTGAAACTGATATTAAAACCCAATTGTTACCTGATCTATCTTTATTGAAGGTATGGCAGGTCACAGGTTGAATACCAAAGTTATGTTTCTCAGTCATAATGATGCTTTAAATAATCCTTTAAAAAACAAAATAAACATATCCTTAGTGCATTACATAAGATCAACTATTAATCATACCATACAGGGTAGAAATAGGCCGCTGAAGTCAATTTGGCCGCCTTTTCGCGTAGCCGTCTATTCCAGCTGTCAAGCTGGCCGCACATTCCCAGCCGTCATTTCAATATAGTGATATCAAGTCGCCCAAACGTTTCTTATACGTCTCAACCAATCACTGCCTTGGATACATTGTATAAAATGAAAGTAGATCTAAAAATAGCACAGTACATAAATAAACGGCTTACGCTAAAAATGGTGACAATATTTATTCATCAATTCTAATTTAACTCGGATAACAATCCGTCATACAAAATCTCAGTATTCAATTTGATATTATTTAAAAAAAAAAAACAATATTTTTTTTAAGAATTTAAAATTAAAGGGTCACAGTTAGCATTTTTTAAAGGGGTGATTTAGATTTCTTAACAATTATATTTATATATTTCAAAAGCATACACAATGGAGGATTCTGAAAATCTGCATTAAAATCAAAATGAGATTAAAGGGTGCTAATCTCTCTGCAAACTAAAATATAATTTAGACTTTTTCAGTCTTAATTAATTATGGTCATTTTGAGGCTAAAAATACGATTCTTGGTACACAATTCTCAACATAAAGACTTACATATTTCAAAAGCACATAATTAGATGTTTCCGCAAACCTAGGTTAAAACTTGGCATATTCATATTAAAGGCTACTGACCTCTCTCTGAACTATGATATGGTTTCGACTTTTTCAGTCTTTATCATTTGTACACATTTTCGGGCTAATATTACGACTCATCGTACAAAATTCTCAACAAAGATAATTATATATTTCAAAAGCACATAATTAGAGGTTTCATAAAACCTAGGTTAAAAGTTGGCACATTCATATTAAAGGGTACTGACCTCTCTCTGAACTAAGATAGGATTTCGATTTTTTTATTAGTCGTACACATTTTCGGGCTAATATTACGACTCATCGTACACAATTCTCAACTATGACACTTATATATTTTAAAAGCACATAATTAGAGGTTTCAGAAAACCTAGGTTAAAAGTTGGCACATTCATATTAAAGGGTACTGACCTCTCTCTGAACTAAGATAGGATTTCGATTTTTTTATTAGTCGTACACATTTTCGGGCTAATATTACGACTCATCGTACACAATTCTCAACTATGACACTTATTTATTTCAAAAGCACACATTCAGAGGTTTCAGAAAACCTAGGTTAAAAGTTGGCACATTCATATTAAAGGGTAATGACCTCTCTCTGAACTAAGATAGGAATTCGATTTTTTCATTAGTCGTACACATTTTCGGGCTAATATTACGACTCATCGTACAAAATTCTCAACTATGACACTTATTTATTTCAAAAGCACACATTCAGAGGTTTCAGAAAACCTAGGTTAAAAGTTGGCACATTCATATTAAAGGGTACTGACCTCTCTCTAAACCATGATATGAATTTTATTTTTCATTATTCGTACACATTTTTGGGCTAATATTACGGCCCATCGTACAAAATTCTCAACAATGACACTTATATATTTCAAAAGCACATAATTAGAGGTTTCAGAACACATAGGTTAAAAGTTGGCACATTCATATTAAAGGGTACTGACCTCTCTCTGAACTAAGATATGATTTCGATTTTTTCATTAGTCGTACACATTTTCGGGCTAATATTACGACTAATCGTACAAAATTCTCAACTATGACACTTATTTATTTCAAAAGCACACATTCAGAGGTTTCAGAAAATCTAGGTTAAAAGTTGGCACATTGATATTAAAGGGTACTGACCTCTCTCTAAACCATGATATGATTTTTATTTTTCATTATTCGTACACATTTTCGGGCTAATATTACGGCCCATCGTACAAAATTCTCAACAATGACACTTATATATTTCAAAAGCACATAATTAGAGGTTTCAGAACACATAAGTTAAAAGTTGGCACATTCATATTAAAGGGTACTGACCTATTTCTGAACTAAGATATGATTTTGATTTTTTCATTATTCGTACACATTTTCGGGCTAATATTACGACTAATCGTACAAAATTCGCAACAATGACACTTATATATTTCAAAAGCATCTAATTAGAGATTTCAGAAAACCTAGGTTAAAAGTTGGCACAATCATATTAAAGAGTACTGACCTCTCTCTAAACCATAATATGATTTTTATTTTTTCATTATTCGTACACATTTTCGGGCTAATATTACGACTCATCGTACAAAATTCTCAACAATGACACTTATATATTTCAAAAGCACATAATTAGAGGTTTCATAAAACCTAGGTTAAAAGTTGGCACATTCATATTAAAGGGTACTGACCTCTCTCTGAACTATGATATGATTTCAAGTTTTTCAGTCTTTATTATTATTTGTACACATTTTCGGGCTAATATTACGACTAATCGTACAAAATTCTCAACATTGTCACTTATATATTTCAAAAGCACATAATTAGAGGTTTCAGAACACCTAGGTTAAAAGTTGGCACAATCATATTAAAGGGTACTGACCTCTCTGTAAACCATGATATGATTTCAAGTTTTTCAGTCTTTATTATTATTTGTATACATTTTCGGACTAATATTACGACTAATCGTACAAAATTCTCAACAATGACACTTATATATTTTAAAAGCACATAATTAGAGGTTTCAGAACACCTAGGTTAAAAAAATGGCACATTGATATTAAAGGGTACTGACCTATCTCTGAACTATGATATGATTTCGACTTTTTCAGTCTTTATTATTATTCGTACACATTTTCGGTCTAATATTACGACTCATCGTACAAAATTCTCAACAATGACACTTATATATTTTAAAAGCACATAATTAGAGGTTTCAGAAAACCTAGGTTAAAAGTTGGCACATTCATATTAAAGGGTACTGACCTCTCTCTGAACTAAGATAGGATTTCGATTTTTTTATTAGTCGTACACATTTTCGGGCTAATATTACGACTCATCGTACACAATTCTCAACTATGACACTTATTTATTTCAAAAGCACACATTCAGAGGTTTCAGAAAACCTAGGTTAAAAGTTGGCACATTCATATTAAAGGGTAATGACCTCTCTCTGAACTAAGATAGGAATTCGATTTTTTCATTAGTCGTACACATTTTCGGGCTAATATTACGACTCATCGTACAAAATTCTCAACTATGACACTTATTTATTTCAAAAGCACAAATTCAGAGGTTTCAGAAAACCTAGGTTAAAAGTTGGCACATTCATATTAAAGGGTAATGACCTCTCTCTGAACTAAGATAGGAATTCGATTTTTTCATTAGTCGTACACATTTTCGGGCTAATATTACGACTCATCGTACAAAATTCTCAACTATGACACTTATTTATTTCAAAAGCACACATTCAGAGGTTTCAGAAAACCTAGGTTAAAAGTTGGCACATTCATATTAAAGGGTACTGACCTCTCTCTAAACCATGATATGAATTTTATTTTTCATTATTCGTACACATTTTTGGGCTAATATTACGGCCCATCGTACAAAATTCTCAACAATGACACTTATATATTTCAAAAGCACATAATTAGAGGTTTCAGAACACATAGGTTAAAAGTTGGCACATTCATATTAAAGGGTACTGACCTCTCTCTGAACTAAGATATGATTTCGATTTTTTCATTAGTCGTACACATTTTCGGGCTAATATTACGACTAATCGTACAAAATTCTCAACTATGACACTTATTTATTTCAAAAGCACACATTCAGAGGTTTCAGAAAATCTAGGTTAAAAGTTGGCACATTGATATTAAAGGGTACTGACCTCTCTCTAAACCATGATATGATTTTTATTTTTCATTATTCGTACACATTTTCGGGCTAATATTACGGCCCATCGTACAAAATTCTCAACAATGACACTTATATATTTCAAAAGCACATAATTAGAGGTTTCAGAACACATAAGTTAAAAGTTGGCACATTCATATTAAAGGGTACTGACCTATTTCTGAACTAAGATATGATTTTGATTTTTTCATTATTCGTACACATTTTCGGGCTAATATTACGACTCATCGTACAAAATTCTCAACATTGACAATTATATATTTTAAAAGCACATAATTAGAGGTTGCAGAACACTTAGGTTAAAAGTTGGCACAATCATATTAAAGGGTACTGACCTCTCTCTAAACCATAATATGATTTTTATTTTTTCATTCTTTACTATTTGTACACATTTTCGGGCTAATATTACGACTCATCGTACAAAATTCTCAACAATGGCACTTATATATTTCAAAAGCACATAATTAAAGGTTTCATAAAACCTAGGTTAAAAGTTGGCACATTCATATTAAAGGGTACTGACCTCTCTCTGAACTATGATATGATTTCAAGTTTTTCAGTCTTTATTATTATTTGTACACATTTTCGGGCTAATATTACGACTAATCGTACACAATTCTCAACAATGGCACTTATATATTTCAAAAGCACATAATTAAAGGTTTCATAAAACCTAGGTTAAAAGTTGGCACATTCATATTAAAGGGTACTGACCTCTCTCTGAACTATGATATGATTTCAAGTTTTTCAGTCTTTATTATTATTTGTACACATTTTCGGGCTAATATTACGACTAATCGTACACAATTCTCAACAATGACACTTATATATTTCAAAAGCATATAATTAGAGATTTCAGAAAACCTAGGTTAAAAGTTGGCACAATCATATTAAAGGGTACTGACCTCTCTCTAAACCATAATTTGATTTTTATTTTTTCATTCTTTACTATTTGTACACATTTTCGGGCTAATATTACGACTCATCGTACAAAATTCTCAACATTTACAATTATATATTTTAAAAGCACATAATTAGAGGTTTCAGAAAACCTAGGTTAAAAGTTGGCACATTCATATTAAAGGGTACTGACCTATCTCTGAACTAAGATATGATTTTGATTTTTTCATTATTCGTACACATTTTCGGGCTAATATTACGACTCATCGTACAAAATTCTCAACTATGACACTTATTTATTTCGAAAGCACACATTCAGAGGTTTCAGAAAACCTAGGTTAAAAGTTGGCACATTCATATTAAAGGGTACTGACCTCTCTCTAAACCATGATATGAATTTTATTTTTCATTATTCGTACACATTTTTGGGCTAATATTACGGCCCATCGTACAAAATTCTCAACAATGACACTTATATATTTCAAAAGCACATAATTAGAGGTTTCAGAACACATAGGTTAAAAGTTGGCACATTCATATTAAAGGGTACTGACCTCTCTCTGAACTAAGATATGATTTCGATTTTTTCATTAGTCGTACACATTTTCGGGCTAATATTACGACTAATCGTACAAAATTCTCAACTATGACACTTATTTATTTCAAAAGCACACATTCAGAGGTTTCAGAAAACCTAGGTTAAAAGTTGGCACATTGATATTAAAGGGTACTGACCTCTGTCTAAACCATGATATTATTTTTATTTTTCCTTTCTTTCGTACACATTTTCGGGCTAATATTACGGCCCATCGTACAAAATTCTCAACAATGACACTTATATATTTCAAAAGCACATAATTAGAGGTTTCAGAACACATAGGTTAAAAGCTGGCACATTCATATTAAAGGGTACTGACCTATTTCTGAACTAAGATATGATTTTGATTTTTTCATTATTCGTACACATTTTCGGGCTAATATTACGATTCATCGTACAAAATTCTCAACATTGACAATTATATATTTTAAAAGCACATAATTTGAGGTTGCAGAACACCTAGGTTAAAAGTTGGCACAATCATATTAAAGGGTACTGACCTCTCTCTAAACCATAATATGATTTTTATTTTTTCATTATTCGTGCACATTTTCGGGCTAATATTACGACTCATCGTACAAAATTCTCAACAATGACACTTATATATTTCAAAAGCACATAATTAAAGGTTTCATAAAACCTAGGTTAAAAGTTTGCACATTCATATTAAAGGGTACTGACCTCTCTCTGAACTATGATATGATTTCAAGTTTTTCAGTCTTTATTATTATTTGTACACATTTTCGGGCTAATATTACGACTAATCGTACAAAATTCTCAACATTTACAATTATATATTTTAAAAGCACATAATTAGAGGTTTCAGAAAACCTAGGTTAAAAGTTGGCACATTCATATTAAAGGGTACTGACCTATCTCTGAACTAAGATATGATTTTGATTTTTTCATTATTCGTACACATTTTCGGGCTAATATTACGGCCCATCGTACAAAATTCTCAACAATGACACTTATATATTTCAAAAGCACATAATTAGAGGTTTCAGAACACATAAGTTAAAAGTTGGCACATTCATATTAAAGGGTACTGACCTCTCTCTGAACTAAGATATGATTTCAATTTTTTCATTATTCGTACACATTTTCGGGCTAATATTACGACTCATCGTACAAAATTCTCAACAATGACACTTATATATTTCAAAAGCACATAATTAGAGGTTTCAGGAAACCTAGGTTAAAAGTTGGCACATTTATATTAAAGGGTACTGACCTATCTCTGAACTAAGATATGATTTTGATTTTTTTTTCATTATTCGTACACATTTTCGGCCTTATATTACGACTCATCGTGCACAATTCTCAACATTGACAATTATATATTTTAAAAGCACATAATTAGAGGTTTCAGAAAATCTAGGTTAAAAGTTGGCACATTCATATTAAAGGGTACTGACCTCTCTTTAAACCATGATATGATTTTTATTTTTCATTATTCGTACACATTTTCGGGCTAATATTACGACTCATCGTACAAAATTCTCAACTATGACCCTTATTTATTTCAAAAGCACACATTCAGAGGTTTCAGAAAACCTAGGTTAAAAGTTGGCACAATCATATTAAAGGGTACTGACCTGTCTTTAAACCATGATATGATTTTTATTTTTCATTATTCGTACACATTTTCGGGCTAATATTACGACTCATCGTACAAAATTCTCAACATTGACAATTATATATTTTAAAAGCCCATAATTAGAGGTTTCAGGAAATCTAGGTAAAAAGTTGGCACATTCATATTAAAGGGTACTGACCTCTCTCTGAACTAAGATATGATTTTGATTTTTTTATTAGTCGTACACATTTTCGGGCTAATATTACGACTCATCGTACAAAATTCTCAACATTGACAACTATATATTTTAAAAGCATATAATTAGAGGTTTCAGAAAACCTAGGTTAAAAGTTGGCACATTCATATTAAAGGGTACTGACCTCTCTCTAAACCATAATATGATTTTTATTTTTCATTATTCGTACACATTTTCAGGCTAATATTACGGACCATCGTACAAAATTCTCAACAATGACACTTATATATTTCAAATGCACATAATTAGAGGTTTCAGAACACCTAGGTTAAAAGTTGGAACATTCATATTAAAGGGTACTGACCTCTCTGTAAACCATGATATGATTTCAAGTTTTTCAGTCTTTATTATTATTTGTATACATTTTCGGACTAATATTACGACTAATCGTACAAAATTCTCAACAATGACACTTATATATTTTAAAAGCACATAATTAGAGGTTTCAGAAAACCTAGGTTAAAAGTTGGCACATTCATATTGAAGGGTACTGACCTCTCTCTAAACCATAATATGGTTTCGACTTTTTCAGTCTTTATTATTATTCGTACACATTTTCGGTCTAATATTACGACTCATCGTACAAAATTCTCAACAATGACACTTATATATTTTAAAAGCACATAATTAGAGGTTTCAGAAAACCTAGGTTAAAAGTTGGCACATTCATATTAAAGGGTACTGACCTCTCTCTGAACTAAGATAGGATTTCGATTTTTTTATTAGTCGTACACATTTTCGGGCTAATATTACGACTCATCGTACAAAATTCTCAACTATGACACTTATTTATTTCAAAAGCACACATTCAGAGGTTTCAGAAAACCTAGGTTAAAAGTTGGCACATTCATATTAAAGGGTAATGACCTCTCTCTGAACTAAGATAGGAATTCGATTTTTTCATTAGTCGTACACATTTTCGGGCTAATATTACGACTCATCGTACAGTTTAGAGAGAGGTCAGTACCCTTTAATATGAATTTGCCAACTTTTAACCTAGATTTTCTGAAACCTCTAATTATGTGCTTTTAAAATATATAGTTGTCAATGTTGAGAATTTTGTACGATTAGTCGTAATATTAGCCCGAAAATGTGTACGACTAATGAAAAAATCGAAATCATATCTTAGTTCAGAGAGAGGTCAGTACCCTTTAATATGAATGTGCCAACTTTTAACCTAGATTTTCTGAAACCTCTAATTATGTGCTTTTGAAATATATAAGTGTCATTGTTGAGAATTTTGTACGATGGGCCGTAATATTAGCCCGAAAATGTGTACGAATAATGAAAAATAAAAATCATATCATGGTTTAAAGAGAGGTCAGTACCCTTTAATATGATGTGCCAAGTTTTAACCTAGGTTTTCTGAAACCTCTTATTATGTGCTTTTGAAATATATAATTGTCAATGTTGAGAATTTTGTACGATGAGTCGTAATATTAGCCCGAAAATGTATACAAATAATGAAAAGAAAAAAATCATATTATGGTTTAGAGAGAGGTCAGTACCCTTTAATATGAATGTGCCAACTTTTAACCTAGGTTTTCTGAAACCTCTAATTATGTGCTTTTGAAATATATAAGTGTCAATGTTGAGAATTTTGTACGATGGGCCGTAATATTAGTCCGAAAATGTGTACGACTAATGAAAAAATCGAAATCATATCTTAGTTCAGAGAGAGGTCAGTACCATTTAATATGAATGTGCCAACTTTTAACCTAGATTTTCTGAAACCTCTAATTATGTGCTTTTGAAATATATAAGTGTCAATGTTGAGAATTTTGTACGATGGGCCGTAATATTAGTCCGAAAATGTGTACGACTAATGAAAAAATCGAAATCATATCTTAGTTCAGAGAGAGGTCAGTGCCCTTTAATATGAATGTGCCAACTTTTAACCTAGATTTTCTGAAACCTCTAATTATGTGCTTTTGAAATATATAAGTGTCAATGTTGAGAATTTTGTACGATGGGCCGTAATATTAGCCCGAAAATGTGTACAAATAATGAAAAATAAAAATCAAATTATGGTTTAAAGAGAGGTCAGTACCCTTTAATATGAATGTGCCAACTTTTAATCTAGGTTTTCTGAAACCTCTAATTATGTGCCTTTAAAATATATAAGTGTCATTGTTGAGAATTTTGTACGATGGGCCGTAATATTAGCCCGAAAATGTGTACAAATAATAATAAAGACTGAAAGACTTGAAAGCATATCTTAGTTCAAAGAGGTCAGTACCCTTTAATATGAATATGCCAAGTTTTAACCTAGGTTTGCGAAAACATCTAATTATGTGCTTTTGAAATATGTAAGTCTTAATGTTGAGAATTGTGTACCAAGAATCGTAATTTTAGCCTGAAAATGACCATAATTAATTAAGACTGAAAAAGTCTAAATTATATTTTAGTTTGCAGAGAGATTAGCACCCTTTAATCTCATTTTAATTTTAATGCAGATTTTCAGAATCCTCCATTTTATGTGCTTTTGAAATATATCAATATCATTGTTAAGAAATCTTAATCAGCCCTTTAAAAAAAATGCCAACTGTGCCCCTTTAATTTTAAATTCTTAAAAAAAATACTGTTTTTTTTTAAATATATCAAATTGAATACCCGGTATTGAGTTTTTTTTTTACGACGGATTGTTATCCGAGTTAAATTAGAATTGATGAATGAATATTGTCACCATTCTTTGCGCAAGTCGTTTATTTATGTACTGTTCTATTTTTAGATCTACTTTCATTTTATACAGTGTATCCAAGGCAGTGATTGGTTGAGACGTATAATGAACGTTTGGGCGACTTGACATCACTATATTGAATTGACGGCTGGGAATGTGCGGCCAGCTTGACAGCTCGAAAAGACGGCTAAGCGAATAGGCGGCCAAATTGACTTCAGGAAATAGGCCTAACCTGGACAGCTGGAGGTATATCGCCCTTACCTTAGACCCTACAACTTTTTATAGGCTAGAGAGAGGCAAAGGCCAACTTTGGCATCAAACTTCAAACTGTTCCGATGGGCGATAATGATATGAAGAAATGAAACAAGTTCAACAAGCCTTACTTGGTCACATCAATCATTTTAAAATCATGTTATTTTCAATTAATAAATAAACAAAAGAAAACACCAAGAAGGCTAACAGGTGCTTGTTTCAACATTTCCTCAGCCTACTACTACTAGCCTAGCTTAGTCTAACTTACTTCCTTTTTTAAATTTTTGTCTTGATTTTGATCAGTTTGAAAGTTGTTAGATTATGGATAAAATTAGTCAGATAAAACCTGCCGTTGAGGGGTAGGATAAAATATGGTATCAATGTTCTGAAAGCACGTCTTTGTCTTCTGGTACCACCTCTCACCTTAATTCAACAGATGTTCTGAAAATACTCAAAGAAATTCGCGGACTATGGTCAGTCTACACGAATTTCGCTTCCTTCTCCAATTTCTTCCTTTTACAGACTACCACGCCCACAAATATGAGCAACAAAGTAGACTTGATTTTCCAGACCCCAAATCATTACTTAATTTTTGGCGAAACAACAATTATGATAAAAAACAATCTTGGAAATGATTCTGACAGGCTCTAATCAAACGGATTTCAGAGTGGTCAAACATCTTCAAAATTTCAATTTACAAACTCTAAAAAGGGTATCGGTGATAAGCTTTGTACGGTCAAAGTAGATTTGACAGCAGTCTTACTTCCGGTTGATAGATTTAAAAGCGTCTTATTAATCGAGAATCTAAAAATTAACCAATCAAATCAGACCACATAAAAACATCAACAAATGCACATGGATATTTCCAATGTTAGATTTCCTTGTTTATATTATGCCCATTAGTTTCATGTTGAAATTGTCATACTATGGCACTTAAATTTTTACAAACTTTGTTAATCTTAGTCTCCATAGGTTGTCTGTATGCTGACGACAGTGATGATGTGCAAGAGGCAACTTTATGTGAAGGTATAGGCAAAATATTCTAAAGCCTCTTCTACTGTCTTCAGATATTAACTTCCTTTTTTCTGGCACAGATGATAAATAATAATCCAAGAAAGGCAAAAAAACTTATATTTTTTATTGTTGAAAAATAAGCTGTTTTCCAGGTCTGCAACACAATATTTAAAAACCTACCTTGATTGAAAACATCTGAGATTTATATCATGTTTAGTTTGTAGAATTTTAGCAGTGGAATTTGAGTCTAGGCTAGAGGAGACTGGTAAATCAAAAGAAGTCATAGAAACTGGTCATGGATTAAATGCCAAGAAAAGAAAAAAATATAATTTTTCGTGAGTAATCCCATTGATAATTATGACTTTTAATATGTGTAGACTGTAAAGGGCTATAAGCTACCAAATCTCTTCCTACATTTTCTTGGCATACAACATTCAAGAATTTTGATATTATTTCTACCCTATGCTTTTGTATATTTCAGTGAATTAAGATTAATTGAAGCTTTACAAGAACCTCATATATGTGATAAAATATTAGAATATAGTGTTCATAAAGAGAAGACAGGAATTGCAAGATTTGCTAAAGGAAGATCCCAAACCATGGAAGCTTTAGAGGGTCTTGTGTATGTTGCCTATGATTTAATACAAAATGATAAAAGTTTGTTGATGCAGCGTATATTTGTCTTTTTACAAAAGCTTATTGCTCATAAATTTTCCCATATCTGAATTAACCAATAACTTGAATATTTTCGGCAATACCAGTAAAAATGCATACAGTTTAGTCATTGCAGGGCACTTTTTAAATGGTATAAAAAATCTAAATAATTTTTTGTATATCTGATTATAATTTTAGAAATAAAGGAGTGAAGGTTGAATTAGGGATGCCACATGAAATGTGGGATAAACCATCAGTAGAAATCACACAGATGCAAAGAAAGGTATATTTTAAACATTCTGGCTCCCTCTCATATTGTCTTTACAAAATATAATCAAGTGTTCTCTGGTCCATAAGAAAATTCTCCTTTATGTTACAAAACATGTATTAATCAAAACTTTTACATAGGTCAGAATTGGGTGTTGAGATTAAAGTAAGTTCTTGAATTGTTATAATTCCATTATAGTGTTATGCTCTGGTAGAAGAATACGATGAAAATATAGAAGATTGGTATTATAATTATCAACATCAACCATTCCTAGAATATTTCTGTAAAAATCTTGTTTTAAATTCACAAAATAATGGTAAGTTATATGTACTCAAATATCAAGCAGTTATAGAGGTTTTTTGAAGTTATGTGTATTGGGGACACTGATCGTATTTATTTGCACCATTAGGACTTCTCTAAATACTCTGTTGTACAATAAAATTGAAAATGTTTTACTAGATCATTGTTCCCATATTGTTATTTTACATATAAATTAGGAAAATTTTAATGGTTCAAAAATTCATCACAAGCTCAGTTGTTACAATGAAAATGATTATGAAAGTCATCTGTTGTATTAGTCAAAAAGCACATATCCAGTCATATAATGCTTGATGAATCCCTGAGAACAAATTGTTTTAATTTGTAGAATGTCTAGATGAGGTGATACTATCACAAAAGGAAGAGACAAGTCCAGAAAGTAAGTAGGCTTATATTCTTTGATTTGAGCCAACACGATTTTTATATGATAATTTTGTAGATTAAAACCTTTTTCTGCAACGATTTTGATGCCTTACATGTAATATGATGTATTTGTTGATTTTGAGGATTCTTCAAATATGATGGTTAATATTATCTTGATATATTATAATATTTTGTAGTGAAAGGTGATCGAGGTAAAAAAGAAGAGTTATGATGTAGAACTATGAGCACATTATAATAATGCCCAAAATGAACTATTTGTAAAAAGTACTTAAATAATACCTAGGTGTTGAAACTCTTATTGTGTAATAAAACGTGTATTTATTGGATATCTCACATGAGCATTTAAAATAACATTTTCAGTTTCATATTGAAATTGTCTTTGATAATTATGTCTTTTGTTGTGTTAATTTTTGGAATTTAGACACATCTGTGCACAGAAGTTCAGTTGTAGCCTGAGCAATGGGAATGACAAATTCTAGTTTTGGAAAGGGGGGTTAACTTTCAAATATTGGATTTCTAGGTACTTTTTAAAGTGACAAGTTCAAATTTTTTTCACTCTTTTATTTAATTGTAAGGATGATAAGGTAAAATAGATAATGACCCAACAACTTTCTCTAAATCATTATTAACGTTCTAATTTCATTAATAAATACCCCATGGTTATATTGGATTCATATTGACAATAGCATGACAAACACATAAACATACACACATCACAGTTGTTATTATAACTGAAATGCTGAAAAGAAGAGGCTGAAATGTAAAGCTGAAAACTGATCAGAGACTGACGAAAAATGTTCTTGTTCATTTGTGTTCATTTAACAAGACTATCTAAAAGCTATACACCACATATACCAAAAACATTTTTAAGAAATCACTCAAATTGTTTAATTTTTAATATTACCTACAGATTTACCATAATAAAATAATTGTCATATGTCATTTTATAACAGTTACCTTTAGCCCGAAAAATGATGAAATTTCAATGTAAACTATGACAAAAAAGAGGGGAAACTAATAGATAGCATAAACAATACGGTGAAGAAAGCAAAAAATATATTTGGCAGAACTATTTCAGTCAATGAAAACAAAAATAAATTTTGTTTTGTCCCTAAGAAATAAATTCAATTTCAAGTATAATAATACTAGCTACCTATTCTTAAAAAAAATTAAATTCTTTAAAACACTATATAGGTAAGATTTTGTCTGTCCTGAAAATCAAAACTAGCTTTTCTATAAACTATAATTGGTTCTGTTCTTGTTCATCAGTTTGTATTCTCGATAACAAAATAGAAATATCATTTCAAAATACATACCAGGCAATTCATACCCCAAACTACTAAATATTACAAAAAAAAGTCATGCTCTGTATTTCACATTTATAAGTTTATCAGATTAAGATTGCATATTTTTATAGAACACAATACTGTTGGTACACCTGTTCATATACATAAGTAGAAAAAAATCCCCAAAATGTAAAACGTTCCTTAATAACAATTTGTTTTCTTGCTACAGGTATTGTGGAAGGAGAATGGTTATTTGTGTTCTTTTCAGATGATATGAATATCATTGAATAACAGAGCTAATCCAAGTCTAAATAAAGTCAATGCATAAATCAAGCTAGATATGGCAAACATGATAATACAAGTAGTCATACAGTTGTGATAATGAATAATAACAGTTTATGAAAGAAATTAAAAACTCCCAACACACACAAACAAGCAACAATATCAACATGATCAATCTATAGTGCAGGTATATCTGAAATGTGATTAAAATAAGCACTTTGACTTCCATTATTGGTATCATAATTAAAATACTGAACTAAATGAACCTGAAAGTTTATCTGGGGTTTTGCCATCTCATTCCTGGAGGTCTGGAGAATCTTTCTCCACCAAATCCACCAGGTCCTCTAGGCCCACCTGGACCACGTGGCCCACCAAATCCTCTTGGACCACCAGGACCTCTTGGTCCACCCGGTCCTCTAGGCCCACCCGGACCACGTGGCCCACCAAATCCTCTAGGTCCACCTGGTCCTCTGGGTCCACCAGGCCCCCTTGGACCCATTCCAGGAGGTCCTCTAGGGCCATTTCCAAATGGTGGAGGAGGTGGTGGATGATTCCATTGACCAGGACCTTGAGGACCTGGGCCAAAATTTTGTGGGTTTCTTGGTCGAAAGTTTCTTGGAGGACCATCACTTCCAGGTCCAAATGAAGGTGGTGGAGGAGGAGGACCATGACCAGGAAATCTTGGACCACCAGGAAAACCTCTAGGGGCAAAAGGTGGTCGAGGAGGCATGCCTGGGGGTGGACCTGACATGTCCATATTAGGGGGTGGTAGGGTAAAGTCTGGTTTTGAGGTTTGGTTTTCAGCATCTGTTTCAGAAGAATCACCAGTGTTTTTGCTCTCTGAATTCTGATGATCTTTACCAGCTTTTTCTAGTTTAGCAATAATAGCACTGAGATTTGCAGGGGTTTTGACTTGAATAGGTGGGACAGGAGGGCTATCATTAGCACCATCTTCACTAGGTACGTCCCATTTGGATTTACGTTTCCTCACTCTACCACTATCTTGATTGTCTTTTACAACATGTCTATCATTATTATTACCACCAGATACATCACTAGGTGATGGTTCATAACCAGAGCTACGATCACTGCCTTGTCTATGATCAGAAAGTGAACTATCTCTGGAGTCTGTCCTAAATGGTCTATCTGATCTCTCTGACATCCTAGAATCTGATCTGTCCCGTGAACTAGAATCTCTGGAACTAGGTTTATCTCTGTAATCTCTATCTCGACTAAAACCACTATCTCTAGATCCTGGTCGTGAAGAATCGTAATGAGATCTATTCCTTGAATCTCTTCCATCATTGTCATATGATCTGCTACCAGATCGTCCATACTGATCATCTTTTTGGTTAGAGCGATAAGAATCTCTGCCTTGTCTATCATCAATATCCTGCCTTCCACCATATCTACTCTGGTCATTGTTGCGATCACTTGACCGACCATCATCTTGTCTTCCTCCAGAGCTCTGACTTTGGTTTTCATAAGGTTTTGACTGAGAGAATCCATACTTTTGCTGACCACCAGATTGTTGCCATTGATCAGATTTGGATTTATCCTGATTCCAATTTCCTTGACCTTGGTTGCCCTGGAATCCTTGAAAATGACCTGTATCTTGTGGCTCAGATTTTACTGGCCAAGCAACTTCAGCATATTGACTTGCTGTTTCTTTACCTGCAGAAGGCCAAGCTGGTGGCTTCATTTGAGACATTTGTCTTAACATATCCTGTGAAAGATGCGCTTGTGAGAGTTGGGCCTGTGAGAGTTGAGCTTGTGTAAGTTGGGCCTGTGAAAGTTGCGCTTGTAATTGTATGGCATGGAATGGTGCCTGTTGAAGCTGACCAGGTTGAAAATGGAAGGCAGGTTGATTAAACAAACTGTCACCACCATACATATTCTTATCCCATTTAGGTTCTTCTTTCAAAGCTTTGTCTTCTTCAGCATACTCTTGCTTGATGAAGTCAAGAGCACTACCAGAATCTTGTTTTGATCTCTTAGATGGTGGTTCTCCAACATTACCTTGACCACCATATCTTCCTTGATAACCACCACTTTGTTGACCATAATATTGGTCTTGTGACTGGTACTTGTTACCACCTCCATACTGAAAAAATCATTACCATCATTAATATAAACTGGAAGACTATTATGTTGAAACGTGTCAGAATTGGAAAGACTTTATGACTTATGGGATAGAGGGAAGACTGCTTTGTAATAAAACTTCGACTTAGAGGAACTGTGAAGTTAATTTTGGTTTTATCTTTATAATATGCCATTTAATTTTTTTAAAACAATTTCTCCTTGAAACATATTTATACATATTTGAAACCATACATTCCTAATGTTAAAGGGATTGTAAAGAGATTTTCTAAACTTTGTATGTGTATCAGGACACTGATAGTATCAATTTTCACCATTCCAATTTCAAAAGTTCTTCCAGTAAACACTAAAACAAAAGATTCTCATTTCCAAATTTTAACATTCGTAACCAAACCAACTGTCCAAAAAAACAAGAATGTCATCTTCTACATGTCTTACCTGTCCTTTATCCTGATTAGATCTTCCACTATTACTGTAGTTCTTCTTCAACGCTTTACATTCTTCATTATATCTGAAATATCATTCATATCATCTAGTCAACAGTTGTTAACACATTTTATGTTTAATATTAAAAGGAAACACTCAATATCATTTACCATACCCTTAATACCCTCTCTAATAACGGACAATATAAACACAAACAGCAACATAAATAAAAAGCTAAAGAAAACAAAATACTTTGTATAGCTGCTGTAGAGAATTCAATTTGATAAAATAGACAAATGAAAATAAATTCATATCAGAAGAGAAGTAATGGAATAAGAAAAAAAACTCTGACATTTTTTCAAATCCAATTTAACCAAATTAGGATGTCTGAATGCTTCTTCTTTAACAATCATTTGTTGCTTTCAGCACAATACATGGGTAAATGAATTTTTCCCGATTTTGATGGGGTAAGGAAGGGGTGCACATTATACATGGGTGTGCATTATATTCAGAAATATACGGTAATAGACATAATTCATTTCTACAAAAATTATTCCCCAAAAATGGTAAAAGAATTTCCCACGTAACAGAATTTGTTTATACTGCATTGTTGCATAGTGAATTCTTGCGGAATGGAAAAAAATAACACAAAAATAGTTGTTAAAATAATCCCCAAAACAATTATTTCAATAGCCCAACTCATGCAATAAAATATATATATTGACAATTAAAAAACAGATGAATCAATATCCCATATCCGTCATACATATAATGTGTTAAACATGTGTTAAAATTGTTTGTGTTTGAAAAATATTTGTTTACTAAGCTAATATGTGTAAATAAAAACAATAATAATACCAATTTGATGTAAAAACAATGAACTACACTAATCTACTTCTATTGCTAAGTACAACATTCATAATGAAAGAAATTCTAGTAAAAAAAATTGGGAATCAGTGATTATCTGGGCATTACTTACTGTCGCACTAAAGGTTCAGCTAACTCTCTTGGTAATTCTATAAAATCTATCCTATCAAAAAGATTTTCCTCATATGTTGGAAGAGTGAAGTTAGCTTTCATATCACGCACAGCATCCTCTGGCACAAATTTTCCTGCAATCATAGACTTTCATTCACATATCTTTTCAACATTAAGCCAAGAAGCTAAATAACATGGCATATCATATAAAATTTGTATATATATGTATACATATGAAGCAGGCTTAAGAGAGCATTATGTTATTAATATATTATAATAAAAAAAAAAGGCTGAAAAAAAGCTATGAGAATAAACCAATTTGACCTTCTAAAAAAACCTGTAAATAATTGTTTTGATAGTAAACGTTTCCTACCCTGAAAAACAAAGAGTCAGATTTTGTAAAGATCTTGTGTTGCTTTGATGCATTTCATCAAAATAATAAAGATATTTTTTCATTATTTTCAAAATTCATAATATTAAGAAAACATTGGGAGTATATTTGTTTTTTGTCCGCATTATATTTTTTCAAATTAAGCTTCAAACTTGAATGATGAATGATTAAAAAAAAAAAATAAACCATAAAAAAAATAATTTAAGTAATTAAAGGAAGTATCAGGTTTATCTTAAATATTGCTTGGAAATTAGAATAAACATACAAAGATTATTGGAAGATGTTGAATTGGTACAGTTGACTTTCAAACATGAGAAGATCTCATGGATTTTGTGACTGGTTGGTCATTTTAAAGGCTCAATTTAGAATTGTTTATATTATTTGATAAAAAAAGATTTAAGGCTATTGGAAAAAAAGATTTTTTTTAATAATGTTCTAAAAAAAAGTAAGCGTTGTTGTTTTAAGTGGAATTAAAATGCTAACAAATATGTACACTGGTTATCTTCATATTGAACAAAGTATGATGATAAGTTCCCTCTCCAATTCCATCCACAAGAAATAAAAAATCTTCGATGTTTGTAATCATCGTATGATAGATTCATCTCACGATCTACACTATTTGCGCTTTTCCAATTTCCATTCTACTTAAACTAACCTGTTTTATGACGTCAGTGACAGTGATCTTCATAGATATCAATAGTAGCCTTTGGTAGATCAGTAGGCGTGACGTCATAAAACGTGTTAGTTTAAGTGGAATGTAATGACGCAAATTGATGCTATCAGTGTCCCTGATACATATACAAAGTTTAGAAAACCTCTTTACAATCCTTTTAAGAATAAAACAGTTCTACAGTGATTTATTTAAGTCATAAAATTGTAATATGAAATAATTGTCAAGAAAAAATAATGCTGAAAAATAATTTTCGTAATCTACTCACTAACTGTTAACTCAGCTCACAATCTAAACTCTACAAATTTTAACCAGAACTTTTATTTCATCACAATGTAGCTATTTTAGCTTTCCATGTGATCTTTCACAAAACCATCATGTATAACTCAGACTTGCCAAACATTCAAACACAAACAAAAATTAACGGAGTCCTATTTTTCTGCATTTGTTGGCTAATGAAGACAAGCAAAGCCATGCAGTATGCAATAAAGGAAATTCAAAATGGATATCAACAGTAGGTTATTCCTTGAGCAGGGCCTTTGTTTATGGTACCATCTGAACAACAAGCACTTTACAGTTTGCTTCTCTGTCCTGCATTACTGAACAAAGGGTAAACAGCTTTGATCACTTAAACATGTATCTATATCAAAAGACTAAAAAAAAGCTTGAATCTATATCAAACATTCAAAAAGAACATTTATAAGGAGGTTGTAGTTCTTTGAACTTTTTAACCATAATAAACAAACAGTAAACAACACAAACAAAAAATCAAGTTACAATTATTGTTCCATTTTTATTATATATTTACTGTGAATATATCAAATAAATATTAAACTGATGAAAATATTTATGCTTATTATTATGCATTATGTTTCAAGCATATAATATAAAACTGTTATATACCATCACCAACTGAAAAGTAAACATACAAATAACAACATCTACCATTTTGTAACAATTAACAACTGGACTAAACAAAACTAAAATACCATTCTGACCAAAAAACAATAATTCTTTATCTGCCTGCAACTCATCAAACATTTAAATCCAGGAAAAAGTTTGGGTATATAGCAATTCATTATTCTGTTCAGAAATGTAATACCAATTTAACATATTATGTCTTTGGTTGTTATCCATGCAAAGTTATATAAAGCAAGAAGTAGCCAAGTTGGTTGCACCCAATTTCTACAATACAAGCTAGAGATCACTAAAGTAAAAACAACTTTAATATCATCTGTATCACCTGTGTAGCATTATATGAAATTCTGACTGGCTCCATATTGATCAAAATTAATGTTACCTATTTTTTAGCTCAAGCCAGTAGGCCTATATTAATAAATATTGTAATCTACATCATAAAAAGCATGCATGCAGATCCTTTAAAACGGTAGATACCTGTTCATATCTCAGCAAGTTTATTTTAAAAAACTTCTTGTTGTCTGAGCTTGTTAATTGAATTAAATACATGAGTAGCTGTTGCATATAATTAAGTAAAAGTTCTAAGCCATCATAGAAATCCTAGCAGGTACACACTGGATAAGCAAAAAAATACTGGAAATCAATTCTATATTGTAGTCACTAGAAGGAAAAATATGCTGAAATTCATATCTTAATCCAATAATTAAAATTAAGGATTATTCTGTCCAATAGTCAAATATTTATATAAATGAATGAAGAAGAGAAATCCATTGTTAAGCTAATATGATGAAAAATAAGGTATATATAATACAGTTTTGTAAGTCAATTGGTAAAGTACTGATTGAAAGAAATGCAAAAATATTTTCTGAAAATAAACTGACTTTATAGAGGACAATAAGAAAACTGAAATAAGTATAAGGATAATTTTAAATTCTAGTATCAAATACACTTTAAAGTGAATTTTTTTGTTGAGTATTATATTATAAGAGTTATTTCTAATACGAAAGTATTATCATTGGAAAGTTATTTATCTTATCTATAAAATTGTGCTCATATATATTCATACCCAATAACTAAGTTCTCGTAACTTGTATCCAATTCCATTTGATATTTATCAATAAAATATGTTTAAATCAACTAAATGCCATTTATAAGGAAGAGTTATTTTTTGTTTCAATATATTATTGAAAGTTAAAATTAAATAGCAAACTAACCATAATGCCTACCTATAATCTAATTTTGGATTTCATAAAAATATCACTAGCAACTTATAATTTGACAAGCAAGATAAGTAAATCACAAAATGTCTTGTCAATTACAAAAGATGACATCAAAAGCCCTACCATACTTTTGAGAAAAGTTTTCCTTTAAAAATTGATGTCACAATACCTACTGTGGCCCGAATGCAAAGCTATTAGGATCTAAGATAATAGTAAACAATTAGCTTTGTCTAAATGAATAAATTATTAGCTTTGTCTAAATGAATAAACAAAGAGCTGAAAAATGATTTGCTAAAAGAAAATAATTGTCAAAGAGAAAATAATGACAAATGCTGAAATAAAAGATAGATCTGAAAAAATCCTGTAAATATTTAAGCTGAAATCAAATATGCTGCTGTAAAAAAAAGTGTAACTAGTTGGTTTTGACAATATGTTAAATAATGCAAAATGCACAATGAATGGCTTCTGCTATCTTATACAACAAAATAAATTGTTATAACACTGAGGCAACAATTGATAACTTTTGCTTGCTTTTTGTTGAAACTTTGAATGTAAGAACAATTTTTTTTTAAAAATAACTGTAGGAAAACAAAGCTTGATATAAATTGACAGGCAACAAAAAACACACCCTTATTTCACAAATGAGCTCTTCCAATTATATAAACATAAGACATATTAATAGAAAGTAATCATTTCTAGACGAAGACTGAAAAATGGAAGGGTGTCAAACTAGGTAATGTCTGAAAAAAAAACCCAGCTTGACCTTTGTTTTGAAATCAATAGAAACAGAGACAATGATATTAATGATATACCCCTATGAAGGTGTGAAATAGAAGATATTAAAGCAATTCTCATTGTTATACTTTTTTGACTTATATTTTCTATGAAACAAATAGTGCATGATTACTGCAAGAACATAGAAAGGAATTGTAAATCAATAGGTAACCTATATAACAAATATCGCACTGTAAATCTTAATTCAGTTAGAGTGAAGCAGAAATATCTATCTAAGATTTAACACAAAATGTCTACTTATTCTGGTGGCAGGGTTTTCAAATTGTCATTAATATTTCTAAATATTCCTGTTTTGAACAGAGTTTGTTATTGATTTCGCTTAATGATCAGCTGACCAGCTCAAAAGTTTGTTTGTGGTATTGCTCTTGTTTATTTTATATGAAACAACCTCAGATGTGCTTAAAGGGATTGTAAAGTGATTTTCTTAACTTTGTATGTGTATCAGGGTTCACTGTCATTGACGTCATAAAACATGTTAGTTTTAATGGAATTGCAAGAACTACAGACGTCAGAATGGAAATTGGAATGGCACAAATTGATGTTATCAGTGTCTCCGATACACATACAAAGTTTAGAAAATCACTTTACAATCCCTTTAAATAACTCTGTATGACTAAAGTTTTGCTAAATGAAGGGCCATTTTCTACCTACCGTCTTCATGGGTGCGTTTATACGATCTCATTTCTAATTCAGTGTTATCAGGCTGTACCACTGCAGCTATTCGGTAAAAGTTTTGAAAATCTTTCATTTTCCGTTTTCTAGCTGAGGCATAAACATTGGTTTGATCTAATATGTAATTCCTCTTTTTCTTACACGCTATAAATATACATACAAAAAGTTATATTGATATTCAACAATTTAAAAAAAAAATCTTCATTGAAAGTTTTGTTGGACACTGCATTAGCTAACTGTTTTCAATTTCCAACTGTCGAGAGATCTTTTAGATGCATAGTTCCTAACAAATGGGGTTTGGTTTTCATCCCATCTGAAAAATTAGAAGATTTTTTCATGCAAGTCTGCCTGACCTTCATCACTTGAAAACCAAGTCTGAAAACTCACCTATTTTAAATAATCTATTCAAACATTTCATCGATTTATCAATAAGAACTTCCCATCTACCATGATAGTTACGTTTCCTAGGTAACCCCATAACTTTCATTCTGTCTATCAGGGTATCAGAACCAATAATATTATATCTTTTCTCGGGATGTTTCTTCTCCATATTAATACCCCATAATGTTTTACCTGCACCAGGCAAACCAACTACCATTATCATCTGAAAATTACACCATTTTAAAAACTTAAAACAATATGAAGGCTGGGTTTTCATTTTTAACTAATTGCCGATTGGCATCTTCACTTGCCAACAAATTTTGATCAGTTATTTAAGTCTAGTCCTTCCACCTGCCACCATTTATCCAAATGTAGCTGTGCTGCAAAACATCTTTGCCTGATTTGAAATTCCATCATAAATGTCATTAAAAGAATACCAAAAGCATAAACTATATTTCATTTTCCTTATTAGCGAATGCTACTTGACATTAATTATCTAGTGATATTTTTGTGTTTCACTTTTTAAACTTGGATGCATTGGTCATTTAATATACCAAATACAAAAGGTTTTAGAGAAAATATATTAATTGTACTGTACAAACCTCACAATCTTCAAATCTATCAGGTTCTTGTAAACCTCTAATACGTTGAAAAGATGGTAGTTTATCTATATAAGTATATCCTCTAGGTGGTGGAAACCAGGGGTCTATCTGGCCAAAATTCACCCTAAACCTGATGAAATAGAACACAAATACATCAAATTTTGCCTTGACTATACAACTGATCAAAACTCTGACAATCAAGGGTAGGGAATCTTGAAAAATTCTGAAAAACAACTTTTGACATCACATTTAAACACTTGTTTTTGAAAGGAATAATTATTAGCTATAAACAGATTGATCTATAAACTTGCTCAATAAATCTTGTCCTATCCAGTTCCTTCAACATAATATTTAGATAGGATGTCAGAACTGTGAAATGTAAATTTTCATGGGAGTTACATTTTTGGGTCCTCTGACATCCCAATATGATTGACATTTCAGAGACACTGGGTAGGACCAAATGTGTGGGGCTAATGATGGTTTTGATTTTAAATTTAACAAAATGTATCTGTATCTTCAGATTACTGATGTCAAGTGAAGTAACCAACAAGTTTTCAACAGTGTTGCCGTTGTTTTTTATCTTGAATTTCTTATTAATAATCACAAGGTACATACCTAGAGTTTTTGGATAAAATATGAGGAAATAATGCCATTTTATCATTGCCAACTTGATAATCATGTATAGGCATTGCTACTCCTAACCAGGTTCCATTCTTCATATAGGATATAGTAGCTGGTGAGGAGTCTAAATCTAACATAGCGCCAATAACATCACCAGCACCAAATGTTTCACCATAAACACTAAATTTACTATTAACAGAAAATCTACCAGTACCACCATAACCATACGACATTGGCTCTTCACCTAAAAGTACATTCAAGATTGTGAAATTTTGATCTGATATTTAACTTGTAATCTGTTACCGGTACATTTAAAAATAAAGGGTTTTTGAATGGCCATCCAGAAGAAATTTTTAAAATTTATAACAAGTTAAATTTTGATATGATTTTTCTCTTCTCAAACCATCAAGCAAGCAATCCATGAACTTCATTTAGAAAATTATTAAACTCAGAATTGAATACTATAATAGTTTATATTGCTACAAGGATACTGAATTTTCTCCCAATTTCAGCGATTTTTCAAGTGATTATTTACAATAAACATACCTAACTGAAATGAACTGGAATCAACAGACCAACCAACACGTAAAACATGAGGATTGGTTTCATTGTGATCATGTCCAAAATCTACAGGTAAATTTTCAGTGATGTGTACTTCATAGAAAACCTGAAAAGATATAAAATGCTGAATTTTATTTAACAATACAACTATCAAAACTTTTAAAATGTTACAATGACATATAGCGATGAGTAAACTATGAATGTCTCATGGTATTGGTTGAAAAGCAAAAATTCACTAGTAGAAAAATGAATAAAATCAACCATCTTACCTTGCCTGTACAGACACCATGGGTAGATCTAGCGCCGGCCCACGTAAAACAAAAACCAGGAGGGTCTGTAAATGGACAAGCTCCATATCTGCAAAAAAAACAAAAAATAATTAATTATTCATTATTATAACATCACAGTTTACATACCTTATATATTCTTTTTTTAAACACATTTATGACTGAAAGCTTGACATTATATTTTGAACCAAAATTGGATGTTACTTCACAATTGCAAATGATGGCAAATTTGTTACATCTGCTTATTAAACATAAGATATAAAACAACCCATAAGTAGCCTAATATTTATCATCAATTGAGTCAAATATCACGTCAATACATAACAGACCTTCTCCAATAGAAAATTAGGGTCAGATGTTCCAGGTCCTTGTCTGGGTAAACAAAAGAAATTAACCAGCAGAGACTATTGAAAACTTACCCATCGTCATCTATCTCTAAATGAAGATCAGAGTTATAGGAATCTAAAGTAAAGGGTTTATTATCTTCTACACTGCTTTCGGCTTTCACAGCACCCATCAATCCAACTTGTTGTAATTCAGCACCAGCATATCTACAAGAGATGAAAACCAGATGAAATTTCAACAAAAATTTGACATTTACATCAGTAATAAGTATTATTAGAAATTATAAAACTATACCACTACATGACAGTGCATCTACTTTACATTTCTCCAAAAAGGTTGATGACAAATGAATTTACAATAAAGAATACCTCTTACTTACCTACTTGGGTCTTCTGTGCCGAGTGCACCAAGCATACCTCGCTTCATATCAATCAAATTGGCCATTCCTCCCATTCCTCCCATTCCTGCCATGGCTAATGTTCCTGGTGGCATTTGTAAGCCTGCATGAGTCATGGTAGGTGTTAGAGCTGAGGCCATACCAGGTACCATTCCAGGTGTTAGTCCTTGAGCCATACCAGGTGACAGTCCATGTGGCATTCCAGGTGTCATTCCTGGTATACCAGCAGCCACCATTGGCATTGTACTAGCTGTAGTAACAGCATTACCTTGTCCAGAAACAGCTAATTGTGCAGCTGCAAGTTGAGGATTCATCATTTGAAGGGAAGGATGTTGTTGATTCATCATTTGAAGGGAAGGATGTTGTAGAACACCTGGTGCCACTCCAGTCATACCACTCATACCACCCATTCCAGCCATGCCTTGTGGTGTCATTTGCAATGAATTAGCCGGCATAGCCATCATGTAAGGTCGTGGCATGACCATGGGCATAAATGCAGGATACTGATTCATTTTGAGAAGTTATTATCAATTAAAACAATATTGTTACCATTCTCTGAAAAAAATATACCATCCTATAATAATCATAAACTTAGCCAATTTTAATGGACCCATGTACATTGTAATACGTTTAATGCATTGTCAAAATACAACTACATACTTTGTTTGCCTCTAAATACAAAATTTAGCTATTCAGAAAAGATTGTGGCACCAAGTTGCTTAATTATCCTCAACTACTCAAGCCTGGACTTGGGTTGGTGCCTTGGTTGGAGAGAGTGCTTTCTAATAATGTGAATGATGTCTGGAAAGGTCTCATTATCAGAAAGGAAATTAACCCTACAGGATAAGTACCAGTTGGACCTGTTGTAGGTCATTTTCATGCCGAATTTCTTGGAGATAACTTCATTATTTTAGATATACCCCAACCCCAGTTTCTTTATATTTAACTTTATTAAAGTTTTATCAATTTCTAGGTATTATATTTGCATTATTGTTCCATCAAATTCATGCTATATCTGCTGTTATTGTTTTACTTTCCATAAAATTGTCTATTCAAGTACATGTATTATGTCTTTGTTATTATATATTTTTGCATTATGTTCCTTTATAATTATATGAACTCTCATCATCATTATTATATGTTATTTACCATTCGCCTTATTATATAATTTTGTAATTTCATTTAAACCATTCGTTGTATGTTGCCTTAAATGGGCGTATTTGATGCAATAAACTTATCTATCTATCTATCTATCTATTCTTAGAACAAATCGCATACAAATACAAAAATGCAAATAAACATCTATCAGAATTTTATTTGAATCTTTATTATGCCCAGTTCTAACTCAATTCTGACATCACTCTGGTCTGAACAAGACGACTTAGAGAAAGAAATCAAAATGCCACCTTTCCAGTCAATTTAGCAATTCATTGTTGTGTCTTAATTGCTACTTTTTTCCAAAGTGTTCCGACAAGAAACTTCAACAAAATGCTAAAATGGCGTTTGTATTGAATTATGAAATTAGATTTCACCAACAGGAGAGTCAAAGCAAGGGGCATAATCGGTTTAGTTTAACAAACAACAAGTAAAGTAGCCTAAACAAGTTCGTTTGATTTAATCTTTTCTATCTCTGCCTAAGGGTTTCCTCTTATAAAAAATATCTGTTCTCTAGCAGGTCTCTTTTCATTTATCAAAAACTTTTCAAATTTATAAGATCATACTGGATAATTTTGTGATTGTATGTGGGAGTATCTCACTCTTTGCAGTGCTTAGACATACCCAGAGGCATATCTTGAATCACCCGGAAGTTGTAATATTTTCTTACTTTGATTGGATAAAAGTGTACGATTAACCATAGAACTATAGGCAGGGAATGCCAAGAAGGACAAATAAATATTGAACTTCCGTTTAAATTTATGGTTGACCGAATTTCTACTTGGGGGTCTTTTTTAACTTCTGGTGCAGCGTAAAAATAGTTATGGTAAACAATAACAAAAGAAGTTAATTTGAAAATTATCACAGAAAATCTAATTTAACAAGATTTTTACAACTGAAATTTTAGGATTTGATATGTAATGATAAGTATATATATTTCTAAATGTTATAGGCCTATGTTACTGTAGAAATAATGTAATTATTAAATTTAAGCATGAAAACCTGTTATGCCATGGCTTAAATTTAGACCTACCATGCAGTGAGTTTTACCGGGCTGAAGGTAGCAGACACTTGGCCAGCAAACAATAAGCCAGCAAACAATACGCAATATGGTCGAAAAATGTTTAAGAAATTGTTTCAAATTTTAAACATGTCAAATCTCAAACTAGTCCATCTTCCAAATAAAACACTATCTTAGCCTTTCTCTCACATTCGTACTGTGTAAACATCAATACATTTAACGCCGAGTTTAGGTGCAGTCGGTAGCCAGTTGAATTGATGTCTGTTAGGCAATTAGGTGCCATTTTGCAGAAAGCGGAAGTTATGCGATAACCCCCATATTCAGCGCATGCGTGCCAAGCATAAACTATTTATTTGTCCTTCTTGGCATTCCCTACCTTTTAGTTCTATGGATTAACTAATAAATATGTAGAAATATTTATCTAGGCCTACTAGAGCCGAATTTATCCTGGGTTAGGCTAATCTGATTCGATTTGGTCTAAAAACCATTTATCCTGCATCAAATCAAATTTGATTATGGTAATCAGACTCAGAGCATTTATTGTAGCAGCTAATCGAATCGATATACCTTAATCGAGTAAATCAACTTTGGATCATAATTACTTTTTTAACATCCGCTTTAGTAATGAATGAATGTGGTGGTGTCTAAAATGTTTACTATGTTTCTAAGATAGGAATAAATGGTTTAACACCCTTATATTGTATTATTTTTACGTGTCATCCATACACAATATGACATAATGTCATTACGATACATTTCAGTCGAGATGTATGTCCGAAAAAGGCAATAAGGGCATAAAATATTAATATTTATTATTTCTGTTTGGGGTGGGGTGGGGCAGCTAGTAAGCCGCCATCTTGGAAAATATTCAATTTACATTTATCCTGTCGACAAATTCTGATTTGTTTTGTGACGTCATATTGATTAAGGTAATCGAATCAGATTTAAGTGCGTAAAAATGCCTTATAATACTCGGTATGAATCAAACAAAAGAATTCGGGGAAATCCCCAAGTTATTATTACTCAGTTTACGATTGTTACTAAATCTTACATGTTGTAGTCGACAGTATCCACTGAAGTTCATAGTTCGTTTGAAACATCAGTTGTATTGTTTTTTTTTACCGTAGAACATATCTTGACATACTACCTAACTAATTTTTTTAAGTCACCATCAATGGAAATACTAAAATTGTCACAAAATAAATACGACTTGACTGCGTCGTAATACTTGTTGTGTAGTTATTATTGTAGACCAAATTGCACCATTTTGGTTTGGGCAACGCAGTATTTACGTTTCTCATATTATCTTCGCAGTTACATTTTGGTGAGGTATTTTTAATCCATGATGTATAGTAAACTTCTACAGTTTTCCATCCCATAAATAGGTATGATACCTTACTATAATAATATTAGAATTAGCAGTAATAGTAGTATTAGTAGAGTGAAACTCTGAATCTGTAAAAACACTATACTCTATCATTCTATGTGACTATATGATGACTAGCTGTTCAACATCATAAACACAAAGTAGCCTACTTATGACATTGATTAAGTGTTAAGAAGTAGCTTAGCTGCCTAGATTTATTTTTTTGATACTACTACAGAACTTACTCAAGTGCTAGGCTACTAGACCTACTGTAGTAGGCCTACTTAACTGTGCATTTAATTTTAATTAAGCATCACTATCAAATTATCTGACCCATTTTGGCAACACATTATTAGTAATATTACACAATTATAATTAGTCTTTTAAAGGGGAATGTTCAGCATTTTCAATGGTCGATTTAGGACTTGAATATATCTAAATACTAAAGAGCCTACAAAAGTACTATGAACTGCATGAAAATCATATAATTCCTTCAATTATATCCCTACATCCCTAAACATGTATCCTTCATTTTCTATATATCTATATGTTTTCTATATACGGCATAGTCTCATTATACTTATAGTAGCCTGCGAGTCATATTTTTGACATTCAAACGCTATAATTATGGGTACACAGGGATATGAAAATTTCGAGAGAGAGTTGTGAACATTAATATGGATTAGATTAGCTAAGATATTCCAGGTTATGTTATGAGACTAAAAGTATTTTGGTCTAACAGTAACAGTTAGTGACCATATCCCTTTAAATACATGACCACATCAAATTCTAAATTGAATTCTGTCTCTGCAGTTTAATGAAACAAACATTCCAAATATCATTGTCAAGTGCATGTCATTTGTCAAAAGGTCCATGGAAATATAAGTTATGGACACTTCATATATATGAGATTTTTATACGCCCACATTGAAATGTGGTCGTATATTGCCGTCGCCCCTGTCCGTCCGTCCGTCCGTCCGTCGGTCCGTCCGTCGGTCCGTCCGTCCGTCTGTCCACAATTGGCTTGTGAACGCAATAGAGACCACAGTTTTGGTTGGATTTGAATGAAATTTTGTATGTAGGATAATATTCATAAGATCTCGGACAAGTTCGAATTTGGGTTTGATTCGACTAAAATTCACGGAGTTTTACACCCAAAATATGTTAAAAATGGCTTGTGAACGCGATAGAGACCACAGTTTTGGTTGGATTTGAATGAAATTTTGTATGTAGGATAATATTCATAAGATCTCGGACAAGATCGAATTTGGGTTTGATTCGACTAAAATTCACGGAGTTTTACACCCAAAATATGTTAAAAATGGCTTGTGAACGCGATAGAGACCACAGTTTTGGTTGGATTTGAATGAAATTTTGTATGTAGGATTATATTCATAAGATCTCGGACAAGTTCGAATTTGGGTTTGATTCGACTAAAATTCACGGAGTTTTACACCCAAAATATGTTAAAAATGGCTCGTGAACGCGATAGAGACCACAGTTTTGGTTGGATTTGAATAAAATTTTGTATGTAGGATTATATTCATAAGATCTCGAACAAGTTCGAATTTGGGTTCGATTCGACAAAAATTCATAGAGTTTTACACCCAAAATGTGTAAAAATGGCTTGTGAACGCAATAGAGATCACAGTTTTGCTTGAATTTGAATACAATTTTATGTGTAGGATTATATTCAAAAGATCTCGGACAAGTTCGATTTTGGGTTCGATTCGACAAAAATTCATGGAGTTTTACACCCAAAATACGTTAAAAATGGCTTGTGAACGCGATAGAGCCCACAGTTTTGGTTGGATTTGAATAAAATTTTGTATGTAGGATTATATTCATAAGATCTCGGACAAGTTCGAATTTGGGTTTGATTTGACTAAAATTCACGGAGTTTTACACCCAAAATATGTTAAAAATAGCTTGTGAACGCGATAGAGACCACAGTTTTGGTTGGATTTGAATAAAATTTTGTATGTAGGATTATATTCATAAGATCTCGGACAAGTTCGAATTTGGGTTCGATTCGACAAAAATTCACGGAGTTTAACACCCAAAATGTGTTAAAAATGGCTTGTGAACGCAATAGAGACCACAGTTTTGGTTGGATTTGAATAAAATTTTGTGTGTAGGATTATATCCATAAGATCTTGGACAAGTTCGAATTCCGGATCGATTCAACAAATATTTACAGAGTTTTACACCTAAAATAACAAGATATTGGATGAATTCAAATCTGAATACCATCCAACAAAAATTAAGATAGTAACATTCCTTGATATATTGACAATTTATGTAGTGTAAGTGGGCGTATATTGCTAGGCAACCACTTGTTTTTGAAACAGTTGGCAATTTCATAATTTCATTCACCCAAAGACTACTCAGAACTATTATGATGTTAAAGGGATTGTAAAGTGGTTTTCTAAACTTTGTATGTGTATCGGGGACATTGATAGCATCAATTTGCACCATTCCAATTTCCATTCCGACGTCTGTGGTTCTTGCAATTCCACTAAAACTAACGCGTTTTATGACGTCACTAATAGTGATCTGCATAGATATCAATGGTAGCTTCCGGTAGATCACTATTAGTGACGTCATAAAACGCGTTAGTTTTAGTGGAATTGCAAGAACCACTGACGTCGGAATGGAAATTGGAATGGTGCAAATTGATGCTATCAGTGTCCCCGATACACATACAAAGTTTAGAAAACCTCTTTACAATCCCTTTAATATTGCAATTCATACAAAAATAATAGGCAAAATGCGATTTAGAACATTTTGTTATTTCTCAGTAATATGTTCAAGTATTCTAGATGATAGATGCTTTATAGTCAGTGATAAAAAACATTGAAAATGTGGATTACACTAAGTTAAAGAAGCATTTTCTGTCAAGGAGTGACGCCACATTGTAAATAGAAGAAAAACCATATCAATAAAGGCTAAAATGCTAAACTAAATTTTATTGATGATCTCCATTTTGGATGAAAAAGAAATCTCAGAGTTAACATAATTGTGGCAGGAAATTTTAATTCTTATAATTGTCATCACTGTTTCAGATTACTTAGAATAACACTATGGATAAGTTGCTAATAAACGACACTGGTTGGAGACCTCAAGCAATTTTGGCAAATGGTAACTTATTACTTTACAGTTCTTTATATTAAGAAAAGATTCTATATAATTGAACTAAAATTCAGATACTTAAGTGCAGTTATTTTTATAATCATTAATGAGACTGTGATTCAGATTATGCAAATTCAAAAGATAAAAATTTAAAAGTTTGTGAATTGTTATTCAACACTGATCATCAATCGAGTTTTTGTGTTTTTAAGATCAAACAAGTCCGAGCAATGAGGTTGCAGTAAATTATCCGAAGCGCATTAATAAAGTTGAAAGTGCTGGAAAGAAGAAATTGACAGTTGCTCCATATGATGTAGCCAGCAAGAAAATAAAGAAAGAGAGATCTGGTAAAAGGTGAATACATCACTGAATTCCTTATAATTCAATATTGTGTTTGTAAAAGCAGCCACAGATTTTCTGTAAATGTTTTTTTATAGATGTATACTACTAGACTTTATCTTTTTGCAATTGAAAATGAAAATAAACTTTAAATTGTCAGACCTAGCCAATCAATGAACTTGCGCTACCTAGTGTCTTACATGTACAACAGAATTCTGTATTATCTGACATACTTATAAACTAATTATTAATTAAAACTTTTTTCAAATGACACCAACTTTGTAATTTATAGCTTAAAGAGTTTCCATGTAGAAGATCTTGGTATTGAGTTAAGGGTTGATGAAGAAGAAGAAGAAGAAGAAGAGTTTGATGAAAAAGAAGTAAAAAAAGTTGAAGATGACTTCAAACAAGGGTGAGTACGATGATAAAAGCAATGGAAAATATGATAATTTAATGTAAAGCAAGTAATATATATAAGTAAATATTTCAGATATCAACACATGTAATTTCCGTCTTTTTCTTTCTGGTATCCATTTAGGAATCGTTGCTCTTAAAATCTTTACTTAATGTGATTTTGTCCAAAGTGTTCTCTACAATCTAGATTTAACAATGATATGTTTATATTTTAGTCATGTTGTTTATGGTAATGAAAGAGCCGTTACCAAATTACTAAATCAAATCAATGACTTAAAAGGTACCCAAGGTGTCATCAGCAGTACTGTCATGGTTTGTACATATTTATTTTTTTCATACCTAATATGTGTGATACATATATACCCCTTTCGCACTGCACAACTGGATTATTGAATAGAAAAATTTGATTCAGTTCGATTCGATTCGGTTTGCGTTCGCACTGCAATCCTATCTAGATCGACGCTTTCGCACTGCCGAGCAAATACAACCTCTTAGAATGATCAAAAAATCATACTTGGTCAAGAAGAGTTATAAATTCATTAGGCAATCTTTTTGTATCATAAACACACACCAGATTACCTGTATATTATTATTTATAAGATTATGTCTATATTTTAGGATGAGATCTGTATCTCGCCAAGAAAGTTGTATGATGTCAATAAGAATTACACAAGAGGTGAATTATTAGGAAAAGGTGGTATGGGAGAAGTACATTATGTGATCGATAATGTATCCAAGAAAGCTTTTGTTCAGAAAATGGTAAGGTTAATTTATTTAAGCTTTCCTGGCGTTATCAGTGATTATACGGTACTGTAGTTGAGGTTTGGCTATATAATGATCTCAGATTATCCCACATAATATGTGATGTCATTGTATCATGTCAGAATCAATAGCAATTGACCTTTGAGTCATGAAGTATGTTTGTTCTTATTAGCAAATTTTCCCAATACATATGATCGGGTCCCCTTTCCAAAATGTGGTTTGATGCTGATTGTTTTGAGAGTTTTGTAATTGCTTGTCTTTGTTGACCTGATAAATTGCAAGTAGGATGAAAATTCTTGTGGAGTGAGCAATTTATAGCTGAAATTTTTTCATCTGACATCTTTTATTTGTGTATGTCAATTAAATGGTGGTTGTGGTTTCTAAATTCGTTTGGTGTGTCATTCCTGATTATTCCAGCTGTAAATGGGCATGAATAATAAAATTAGTACCAACAGGTTTGGCCAAGGACCAGATGCTTGAAAGGGTCCTTGTAAAGAAAAAGTTATTGCATTATTTTCAAAATTTCATAGAAAAAATTGAATTACAGATAAAAAAAGAAAGATTCGCAAAGAAGGAAGTTCAAGTTCTACTGAACTTACAACATGAACATATTACAGAATTTTATGGTTTAATAGTGAATGAGGTGGAAATTAGTGTGTTCATGTCTTTTGCTGGTAAATATTTTATCATTAAAGGCTGTTTTCCATGGGACAATTAATTTCATGCTATTCATACCTACATAGATTCTGGAGGTATTTTGTCTCTATCTCAAAATACAAGTTCATATTTAATGTGAACCTTGCTTTGTTTAAGTTTCTTGTTACAAGTCAATGTCAACTTGTCGCTGATGATGGGTTTGACTAAGGATTGGGATGTTGGAAAATAGAAAAACATTATTATCCATCTCCCCCAACATATGAAAGAGCCCTTTTTTGCAAAGAAATATATCATCCTGTGGAATATCATTGAAGTGTTCTGCATCAACCATTGATAGACAATGAAAGAAAATTGCCCTCTATTGCCCCTATTCACTCTTATTTGTCTTGACTGATGCCCACCAATGAACATTTTTTGGAGCTTAAACATTAAAACCATGCTATTTTTTGCATCTTTTTTTTGATAGAATTAATATTTTGTGAAAGAATTAATATTTTGTGATAGAATAAATATGACCTAATGTTATTTATTTAGGTATCAGTTTAGAAACATTAATTTTGAAAAACGACATGGTCTTCAGTGAAGATGAAGTAATATATTTTTCTATACAAGCCCTGTCAGCTTTGGCATATATGGATCTTTATCGCATGGTTCATATGGATGTAAAACGTGAGTATTTAAATTTTCCTTTTAAAGGAATACTACCTCTTAAAATGACCAACAAATCAAAATACTCAAACTTGGTCATATACATACGACATATTATATGTATAAACTGATAAATCCAGGAAACTACATTATTTATAATTATTGAAAAACGCTTACAAATTATTTAAGCATTTTTCAATAAAAACCTGTAATTTTTTTTATGGGTTTATAGGATTCTGTTAGTATACTTTTGACACTGTTGATGGATAAATACTCTTATTGGATAAGATTGAGAACATTATTGTTCATTTTCAGAGTTGGTATTGATTTCAAATACCACTTCTATTCACATATATTGTAAAGTTATAGATTATACAGTATTCTTTGTGAATTCTGAATCTGAGTATTCTGATTATCTATACAATCTGAAATCTTTGTTTTGGTTTCATCCAGATTTTCAAATTTTTATCTGATACGATACTATTACTATATTAATCAATGGGCTTTTTATTTTTCAGCCCAAAATATTTGTATCAAACGAGAAACTGGACATTTGTATCTGACTGACTTTGGATCCAGTTTAACTCCACAGCAAGAGTTAGATTTTGGTGGTGTTACTCCGGAATATATGAGTCCAGAGCTATGTCAACTGTTTGTTAATTGTTTTCTTCAACAACAGAATAAACTACCCTGCTACCAGATCGATAGAAGTCATCTAAACGGGAAAAATGATGTGTATGCCTGGGCATGTACTATGTGTTTTGTCTTTTTACGCAACCATGCAGCCCTGAAATTTATAGATAAAGGAAACTTTTCAACTTTCCGTTACCATTTCCTTTTTCAGGTATGTGAATATATAAGATATCTATTGGTTTACGTCCACATTTGTTAACAGACACAGTTGATGTGGTAAAAGTATCTTGTCCCTGGGTGGGCCTGGATGAGACAATCACCAAGGCTACTCGTATCAACTTTGGAACTAGATATGCTAGATAACCTCGTATACTGTACAGTGGTTACCATGTTGAATAAATTATAGTTCAACCAATAACAATTATTCTTCAGAATGTATCATCATCTTTCGCGGAAAAAAACAGCCAATCAAAATCAACCTTGAAAAAAGAGTTGTCTTTTCCTGCCCAAATACCGGGCAAGATGGCCACCTATCATGGCCGAGTCATTATATAGTCTCGAACATAGTCTCGAACAATGACGAAGGTTGAGCCGATTGTCACCAAGGCCTGCTGCTACATACTGTGCATGTTACAAGTTGAATATGAAAGTTCTGGCAAAAAATTCCCATCGGTGTTTTCCCATTCTCTTAAACTTTTTAGAAAATATGACCCAAAACTCCCATATTCATTTTATGTCACTTGTTTAGATCCGATGCTTGTTATTGACCTTACTAATTACTTATAGGTTGCCAAATTTCCACAACTTATGAGCCAGTGTGTCCCAGACACTATTGCAGCAGATTTGAAAAGTGTTATTGTGTCAATGTTAAATGGGGCTGTAGAAGATCGACCCAATGCTGAAATGGGAAAATATATACTTGAAGGTATTTGATTTTACTTGATTTAGATTTATCAATTATAAGGTATAATGTAGGTTGTTACTTGAATGGTGTTCAATGAACTTTTTTGTTTTGTTACAATTTTCACAATGTAGGAAGAAATGTTTATAATGTTTCTAAAATAAATCAATTTTACATTTTGCACAATAATTGATGAAAATTTGCATTGTTTAGGAGAATATCCCAAAGTATTTTAACTAATAGATGACTTTTCCTGGGGGAGCCCTGACCCCAAGATATAACTAATAGGAGACTCCAAATAATAACTTATAGGGCACTTCTCCTGGGGGAGCCATGACCCAAAGATATAATTAATAGGTGACTTCATCTGTGAATATTATTGCAATGCAGTATACACAGTAAAAAAATGTTTACCAAGCCCCTCTATATATATATATATACCAAATAGACATCATATAAAAATTTTGATTTTTTTTTTTACAGGAGTTCAAGACAGACGTTACAAAGTTAATAATGAGCAGACTTATCAACCATTGGAAATTGAAGATGAGAAACATGCAAGTATCTCAAGTATCAAGTTGAAGCTGAAAGAAAAGATAGAAAAGAAAACACGTACTGAAGATTCTGAACAATCAAGCTCCAAACAACCAGAAATTGAACCAATAGTTGAATCAACCAAAGATGAATCTTCAACGGCTACTGGGGCTCCAAACATTCCCAATTTTGATTCACTATTTTAATGTCAACAATTTAGTGGCAGTGCTCAACATCATGACTGTTACCTGATTGATGAATTTAATCATATTTTTAGACTTATTTGCATCTTAGTGCTTCTTTAATATTTGTATAATCTTCTCTCTTTTGTTAATCTCCTATTTTATAGAAGATTTAATTTCATATTTTTTGATAGCTAACATGTTATGTTATTTTTTTCTCTCCTTGCTCTTTTGCTATCATAAAGCATCTATACAATTCTACAGACCTAATAACATACATGAATTGTTTCAATTGGATGTGAAACCAACATACTATTGTGTATTTTGACAATTGGCTTGTTTATTCTATGGGAACTATGAGGAAGAGTTGAACAAGGGAAGTAACTCAGTAGATATCAGAACACAATTAATCAGTTATGTGGCTTACAGCCATATGACCCAACACATACAATTGTGCCTTTATAGACTATGTAGATGTTAGATGTATGTTTCTTTAGTAGTGTGTGCTATACAGAGCATAGTATATAAAATATACAAACATTATGTAATTGTCAGTCTTGGATCACAGAGAGACTGTCTGTGAAAATCCTTAAGAAAGTGATATTAAATACCCTTTCACTCTTAACACACTGCCTTTGTTGTTCATTTTCATTAGCCCTGTAAGGTTTAGAACATTAGTTTGTCATGCTTTCTATTTCATTACAAAGTTATTTCATCATGTTTTTAAATTCCCATGTTATCTAAGATGGCTTGAATGGCGAGATCTGCATGAAAATGTCTGATCCATTTCTATTGGCAATCAAATAAAGAACTAGACATTCACAATTAAAATTATGTTCCTTTCTCTGCCAGTTTGAATTCTGTGTACACCTGAAACATATTCTGGTTGATTCCATGAGCAGAGCAGAACTCGCCAATCAAAGGCCATAATGAAAATTTAGAGCAGTTTTTTCATCACTTTCACATGCTCATTTGACAAATCATTTACATAAATACAAAACATTTTGTTTTACGACCAGACTTTTAACTGTGACTTGCAAACTTTGGGACCAAATTAGTCAATTGATAAAATTGCATGTAGGTATTAATTGTCATACAAAATGGTGCCATTATGTAGAGATATATTTAGAAAAAAATGAAATGATCATGTTTATGAACTCAACCTGTAAGCAGACCATTAATCATTTTGTGCTTGTTTTGTTATAGTTAGAGTATTGTTATATTATTTTTTTAAAAAAATATTCCTTTTTTTTTATTTCTTAACACATTGAAAATTTCAACTGACAAGCAATAAAGCCTATATATAATTAAGTGCACCATTGTCGTTAGCGTTATGCGTAGCCCACTAGCTTGCTAGTTTGAGCACTCTGGCATGGTACAATGGTATCACATATGTGGGATCATCTGGGGTGGCTATATAGTCAAACCTCAACTCAAGTATCAGCACTGCACTGATGAGGCCCAGAAGGCCGAAACAGTACTGTTTGCAGTTATAATTAACTTTAAGTGATTCTGCATCTCAAAGACAGTAACCATCATTTATAAAAGTTAAGTTTCTATCTAAAAAATATTAAAGATTAGTTATTTTAAAAAAAAAATTCCAGAAGTGTAGACTACTTGATATATAATACTGTATCAGATTTGTCTAACAAATTAATTCAAAAATCAACTATGAACATATATTTGTTTGATTATTGTATTGAATTATATCGTGTATCAATGAATTTATCAAATGTAATTTCTCTCTGCTTGTAGTTTCTGCTTTGTAAAATAAAAAATCAAAAAAAGTCTTGTTTTTCATTAAGTACAACCCATGAATGCTCCATTACGAATATTTTTTTGAGAAATGCCAATAACTTTACTATTTATAATAATTCTGAATGTGTAGTGTAGTGAGTTAGACGCTTGTCTAACCTGAAGGTCTATGGTTCAATTCCCGGCATGGGTCAAGATGATTTTTTATCCCGGTTTCCCCCGGTCAGTGATGCCGGTTGGAGGGGCTGACATGAAAAAAGTGTTGTTTCGAATGGGACAATAAACCGAGGTGCTGTGTGTTACAAATCCCTCGGCAGTTGGAAAACGAAAACAGGAGTAGGATCATGCCGCTGTCCTGGCAAAATTTCCCTCACTGCATGACGTTTGCTCGTCCTCATTAGCCCATACAGGTGCAGAAGAGCAGGACGTAAAACTCATTTAATAAATGTCAATTTATAGCATAAATCTTACTGAACGAAAGAATTAACCATACATTAAAACATGGTGTATGTAGGTTTTATTGTAGTAAATGAAAAGCACTGATTCCTGTTCTCAGTCAGACCATTGAGGGCGTTTCAATTCCAACCAAGTGTTTAAGAAATAATGGAAGAGCCCTTAGATATCATTAGCAATCGTAATATATAATACAGTAAATCATTTCAATAATTACAGAAACAAGAAATTGACATAATAGGTTTTGAATTTATGTTAATAGTTTTCAGAACTGCACAGAAGGCTCAAAATTTCTATATACTTAGTTTCAAAAATACCCTGCTATGCTATTTTAACAAAAATTTCAGTCTTGCAAAATTAACTTTCATGTAATCAAAGAACAAACATCCTACATGAAACATCCTAAACCCTTGCCAATCTATCTCATACATACAGCACTAAAAATTAAACTGAGATTTCTCTAAGGTGATACCTGATACTCTCATGCTAGTCTAAAAATAGATTCCTGCAACTTGTTTACATTTCAACAGGAAGCTAGAAAGATAAAGGATTTAAACTAAAGTAAGTTTATTAATTGAATCAGTAGCTTATATTTTATATATTATTCCACTTATTGATGCTAAAATAACTTGGTATTTGAAATATATCAAATCTAGATAAAATAGAATAGTTTGAGACCACTGCAACTTGCCAAAGTACATTCATTTGAGTCTGCAGTATTCAATTATATTTGGGCCAATAGATAGTGAACTTTGAAAAGAACACAATTCTGATCTAAACATATGTTTATTTTGTATTGCAAGATATAAAATCTGTTTTTGAATTCTCAGAAATGATCATCACTATAGAGATCATATGGTTTAATTTCAGATGGATCAATTTACATTAGAGAACTTAAAGAAGTTTATTGGAACAAGTTGGTTTAAATATCTTCTACTGTTTATATCAGCATCTGTTGTTATTTATTTGTGTATTAGTGGTATTCATTTTACCAATAGTAAACAAATCACTACGCTGAAATTCAAACCAGTGACTGCATCAAAATATAAAGATACAAATGTTGTGACTCGAAAAGATGATGTTTTGATAGTGACTCCAAAGCATGATGACTCTACAGTAGTGACATCAGTGTATAATGACACTTCTGAATCCTATTTTGATTATGAAGATAACTATTTCACAAGCTCCAGCACTCATCTAAACATTTTTAAATTTCATATCCATAAAAACACAAATTTTCTACAGCAATCTTCTTATTATTCTCAACAAAAACACAAGATTAACCCTGAAAATTATCTGTATCTCATTCAACCTAGAAACTTTTGCAAAGAGAGTCCATATTTGATCATTCTAGTACCTTCCATACATACCAATAAAATGGTACGAGATAGTATTAGAAGAACGTGGGGTAGTCAAGATTGGCCCAGTGGAATTTTAACCAATGTTAAATTACTTTTTTTATTTGGAGTTCATCAACGAAAAGAAATGGAATTTATTATTCAAGAAGAAAATGAGATATTTAATGATATTATTCAAGGTGATTATTTAGAATCATATTATAATTTAACAGTCAAGGTGTTAAATGGTTTACGCTGGGTCTCCACTCAATGTGTAGGCGTGAAATATGTTTTAAAAGCAGATGAGGACACATTTACTAATATTCCATTACTTCTGGAATTCTTACAGACATCAGGAATGCCAGAAACTATTTATGGACATCTTCATGTGGATTCCAATGTGAAAAGAGTTGGAAAATGGGCGGTTTCTAAAACAGACTTTCCTTTTCCGACATATCCAGACTATATGGCGGGGAATACTTATGTGATTTCTGGAGATCTTCTAGCCAAATTAGTAAAAACAAGTGAATACGTGAAATATTTACATATTGAAGATGTATTTATAACTGGTATTTTAGTAAGGATATTAAAAATAACTCATATAGACGTTGAAGGGTTTACTCAATGGTTTTCTAGTAAACCTACAGTTTGTGATATAATAAATAAACATATAATAACAGGTAATAATATTGATAATCAATTCACTCAAACTATATGGAATGCTTTAAATAATCATTCTCAAACTGACTGTTAATAATTAAATGTTAAAATTAAATTATTCTTTGTCGTTTCTTGTTTTGTGTCATGTGTCTTTTGAATATCTATGGCTTTTTAACCAATAAAAATAATATAACAAAAATAGACAAAGTTGAGATTGGAAATGAAAAATCCAGAAAATTAATATTCCAGAAAGGTATCTAAAGGCTTCTTTATAAAAGAACATAAAATTTACATTCTAAAACTAGATCACTAGAGAGTACATATTTATCATGAACCTATAAAACAAAATCAGACAAATCCATAAAACTACAAGAAATTATTTAATAATTACTTATGTTATGGATTTATTGGATTATAAAGGGATTCTGTTATAAAGTTATGACACGAGGCATTTCCACTGATGAATACATATATACACTTTAATATACCGTATGCCAAGTTTCATTAAGAGTGCTAGTATTCCTTTACTTTAAATCATACCATTGAATCATGTGATGACCTTGAAAATGGATGGTCATCATCCATTCCCTGGAACAAACAAGAAATCCAAAGTTGTGTCCTGTAGAGCTAGCTTAATGTGAAAAGATAAATATAGCATACACAATATACTAAAACTTTTAACTATTTAATTAAGAAAATAATACATCAGTAAGTCAATAGATCTATAATTACCATAGTTCAAAGACAATTTACAAACAAGGTAATGCTGATCATATGCTGCCTTGAATGTAGGTTAAAACTTGATCGTCAACCAAGAAACACTTAAACCCACTATGTCAAGCTGGCTTTCTGGATCTGCCAATATAGCATCACAGAAGATTAGAGATTAGTAGCATTACCCACAATCTAATTGAAATTAGATTATATTTCATTTCATTTATTTTTTGATTTTCGACTCATTGTAATCTAAGAAGGTTTATAATGTGGGCGTCTTCTAGTAAATTCGATTTCAGCCAATCAAAAATTACCTTCAAGATCACGGTCTATTGATATGCATTGTGGGAAGACGAAACAGAAAGTAGAACAACAACGCAGTCAAAATTATGACGTAATAAGAAACGCGCTTGTTAATGTTGTTTTGATTGGAGGAATGGTGCGTGATTGTTTGCTATAAATAGCTTATTTCGTCACCAAAAGACGTCTGCGTAATAAACTTTCTTAGATTACAATGAGTCGAAAATACAAAAATTACCGAAACGTAATGTAATTTAATTTTAATTAGATTGCATCACTCCGCACCATGACGTCTATTAAAGCTCATTAAACCAAGTCAACTTTCATCATACATGTATTTAGTTCAAGCTATATATGTATTCCATGAATGAAATATAGCATGGTGACTACATTGTGGATTATGTATGTGAATCTGTAAGTTTGTTCAGCTATCTGATTATAAATAATGATTTTTTGAGAGTTTATTAGATCATAATGATATCAGTGACAGTAAAAATAAATCATTGGTACTACAAATATTGATGTTTTCAAATAGCTTTATAATATAATTGTAAGTACGGGTCAATTTTACAGGAATTAATCAATATATACATAAATAAATCTTACAATATATACAATTACTCATCTAATATATTTACATTTTGTATAAATGCTATATAAAACATAATATCACAAATTAGGATTCCATAATTTAGTGTATACAAGACACATCTTGTAATATTTTCATTGGAGTTTTCTCAATGTTTAGCACTTTTGATAAAGATGTGGCCCCAAAAAACAGTTGAGCTAAGTAAAGTAATCATTTCTTCTAAATTTAAAGATTTCTAGTCAATTTTAAAACCTATAAAAGAATTTCTCATTGATTAAAATTGTTGTGATATTAAACAAGAAAGGGACTTCATGTATATCTTATCTTGCATGGATAACCTGGATCTACCAGCAGATCTTTGGCCAAACTTCTTAGAATTGATCTTTTTTGGAATTATCTGATAGTTTCACATGATGGCCAAGGTTTGAACCTAGAACCACCAATGCTCTAATCAAGGCCTTCTCAAATCGGGGCCAGCAGGCCAAATCCTGCCTGCGGCGCCCTTAAAAAGTAAGCCCCTTTTGCTAAAACGCTAGGCTAGCTAAGCTCTTTTTGACACTTTTATTTTTTTCATAAAATGCATTTGGCCCTTTACAAAAATTTATTGAAAAGACCTGCTCTAATCAACTGTGTTATATTTATAAAAGCATTACTAAAACATCTCAATATTACTTAAAATTATCAAATAAAAAAACTTATTCAATATCAATTAGTTTTAATATCGTTGTTGTTCTTATACGAGTTTTGTTTAAATAAAATATCACCTCTATTAAGAACAGGTTCTCTAGACTCTACACTGTAAGTCATATGGTGGCTGATTTAGGACACATGAATTAATCATTTGGCACAAACTTTGTCAATCTTCAAGACTAACATTATGACTCAGCTATCTTTCCTGACTAATTTCAAAGTAAGAGCTGTCTAAATAACGATTTTGATACGCTGAACTATTTTTTTTTCAATATAATATACCAGGTTATCTAGTGTCATATAGTCTAAAGACTAATATAAAGCCTTGAGTAGGATAGTAGTTAGCTCCCTTTAATTAGTTATCACATTCTAATCTACTTAAGTGCAGAGTGCATCAGTGTTGAGTGACGTGTGCAAAGTTGACCACATGTTCTAGTCCTTGTCATCCAGAGCAGTCATGAATACAAGTGACCTTTGCTGGTCTGGATGATAGAGAAGAGAACACATGGCCTGAAGTGGAAAGCTAGGCTAGGGAAGGCTAACCATAAACTAATGCTAATGTTAATAAACTCTATGTTCATCTGAATTCTTTGTTGAAAGATCCCAGGACCAAAATACAATATAACACTAGCATGCTAGTTTTGACCCAAAGTTGGTTTGAATAATGAGTATTGAAGTCTTACATAAAAGACAGTCTTGTCCGAAGACTGAAACAGTAGGTTTATTTGATTTACTAAGATATTGCCGAGATCAAGTTTCTGTTGAAATAAACAAGTCAATATTCTATAGGCATATATCATTTTCTATGTCCTCTACCAACCACCATAATTGGACGGACAATACAAAGTTAATATATACAAAGTTAAATTCCTTATATCTATTCACATGCCATTTCATTTCAATTCTGGTCCCATTAATTAGTAAGTAATTCAGTCTATTTTTCATTATCGTTTAATTTGAGCCTTTTTGTAAATCAAAATCTTATTGAACTTTGTAGCTCACTTAAAGGGATTGTAAAGAGGTTTTCTAAACTTTGTATGTGTATCGGGGACACTGATAGCATCAATTTGTGCCATTCCAAGTTCCATTCCGACATCTGTGGTTCTTGCAATTCCACTTAAACTAGTTTTATGATGTCACCCCCACTGATCTGCATAGTTATCAATAGTAGCTTCTGGTAGAACAGTGGGGGTGACTTCATAAAACATGTTAATTTAAATGGAATTGCAAGAACCACAGACATCGAAATGTAAATTGAATAGCGCAAATTGATGCTATCAGTGTCCCCGATACACATATATTAAGTTTAGAAAACCTCTTTACAATCCCTTTAATAGATATGAGTTCTCAAACTTACTGAACAATATATATAATCAGGACTTTGTCATGAACAATTCAGGACCTTTAAAGAACTTTCATGTCACATATTACAAAACCTATTAGCATTATATAAACACAACCAAATGGCAAGATCTGCATAGTCATTCAATCTGATTAAAAGGCAGATACAGATAATTGATGGTTTATTCACCCCCCTTTAAGATCTGATACAAATTTTAAAAAATTCAGCTGACCTTTGATCCAAAAAGATAATATTAACCAATCATATCTGTTATTACAGGAGAATTAGTTGGTAGATGACAAGTTAACGTTCGCTTCCCGTGGATGCTGATATCGCAAACTTCGCAGTTGTTGGTAGTTGTTTATAATTGGATTGGTTCAATTGGATGATTCTGTGCTATTGGTTTGGTAATTTTAGAATTTGTGAAAATCAGGATTAACAATATTTGTCCATGTTAAGTATTGAATCATGTTCCTTTAGCAACAGCTATCATTTCATTTCATTACATTAATCCGTTGCTATCATGATAAGATTTTCTCGTCATTAACTTTGATTGGTCGAACGATTATTCTTCGACCAGTTATATTCCTTCTAACAAATTATTGCGGGAAAACTTTCGAATGACCGGACGTCAAATTTCTTGTAGCAAATTATCTTGTGATAATCGAGTCTCAACGGTCATAAATTGAATGTGACGTATATTGTTTTTTAAACGAGGTTATTAGTTGATAATGACGAGAAAACCCCCTCAATCCAGCAACGGTAGATAATGCAAATGTCTAACGTTGCTGAAGGAACATGGTATTGAATATTCTAGACATCTGCCATTGAACATGGCATTTAATAGAGTTATCACCTATTTTCACAAGGCCAAAATTACATGTGCATTATTGTCAGGTCATGGAGGGCAAACGGAGATAACAACTAAATCTTGATCTGTATTTCAATCAGATTGAATGGTAGATGTTACGTTTAAAAATAGGTTGCAATAACCTGATAATACTCTAACTTATTTTAAACAGAGGTTCAGAGGAGAAAATTATATGGAAGATCAAAAAATTAATCCTAATGCTGTCAAAAGTTGATATTTCAAAGTTGATAGCTAACATCATATTTGGTGTTCTCAATCCTACCAATACGCTTATGACTCTTATTTGTCAAAAATGTACCAGAGGCTAAGCGGCTTTACACACAGCACAATACTGCTCAATTGATATATTTTATGTCTTTATATACCGGTACATAATTTGGTGGGTGAAGCTGAGATGAACATGCCATATTCATTTACATTACTTAGTTATTTTATAATGATTTTGATGGTATATTTTGAAATATCTCATAATTAATTTTTATCCATTGTATTACAAAATTAATGTCTTAATTAATATTACTTGATAGACTAAACTTCTCGTAATAAATTTTTCATAATTCTAATTATACAATCAAATATCTAAATAAAAATTAAAACTTTTTAAAACGGAAAAAATAAATACAATAGAAAAGGTATAATAATTTTTAGATGGAATCTATTTCATCTAATGATATAGAATTGATATTTCCACCTTCATGAACCTGGGCTTTGATTCTTGCTGCAGCTTCTGCTCGTATATTTTCATCTTCTGGTGCATTTTCTATTTTAATCACTTTGTTATAACCGCGCCATCTTAAACACAATTGAAAATACATTTTACATTGGACATACATAAATACAAGTCCACCTGTAAAACCAATCGCCACTACAATGAGTTTAGTCCAAAACGGCCAATCTAAATTACCATTTGACACTTCCTCTGTGGTTCGATCAATTAAAACATAAAGAGACCATATAACACAAGTTATAGCTATAATATGGAATGTAACTGAACAAATGATCTTCCGTCTTTCTGCTGATGTCATTTCTAATCTCTCCCACTGAAAAATACAACAATAAAATAGAAATAGAAAAAGTGGTCAAAGTGGGATGTAGAAAGTTAGAAGGGGGTGCCTTCCTCTGTGCATCTACTCTTAACCTGCATTCCTGCATCAAAATCAGGTCGTAAAGTGACTAACCTATAGTTAATTAACCTCTCTAATCTGGCAACCAAATCCATTGGCTGATTATAGGTAATCTGTTGACAATATTAATTATCATTGTGGATAATATTTCGTAATCTGATATTTAATATGGATGTTTCGTTACATGTTACATCTGAGGTTCATGCAGTCATTAAACCGACATACCATAATCAAAGGGAACAATAAATCACTACTCCAATTACTCTCTGGTCACAACGAGTTCTGAATTGCTTTTTTGCCTATTATTTTTGTATGAATTCAAATATTAACCTCAAAATAGTTCTTAGAGTCTTTGGGTTGATGAAAATGAAAACTGTTAAAAAAATTTATTAAATTTGGAAATATGATTTTACAGAAGGGTAATTTTAGTCCGAAATCTGGGCAATTTTCATATGAAATTTCTAGGAGGGAAGTGTATTTTAAAACTTATATTTTCATAGACCCAAAGGCATCCAGATTTTCATTTTAAGGAAACTTTTGATTCCTTTCCTGTAAGTTTAAGAATCTAAATATTATATTCATTCTAAGAGGTTATTAGTCGTATAACAGATTGACTACTGTTATAACAGAATATTATTCAGTAATTCAAAGTAACGAATGATGGATAAAAATATTTGGGTTAATAACATAATTATTATCTGTCCAAAGTTGATATGTCCTAAGTTGATATGACATTGTTTTAGAATAAATTTGGTTGACATCTGTCACACACAATGTCACTTTTATGTTTTGCTTTTTTTAACACCCAAATAATAAACGCATTTAACTTTAACCCTAATTTAAGAATATAAAAACTTTCCCCTTCGGTGCAAAAAAGTCAAATTGGCAAAATTTAAAACACATTAATCAAACTTTAAACATCTAAAATGTACACCGTGGATAAAATTAACTAAATTAAACTAACCTGACCGAAAGGTTTGGTCTGAGTTGTCATAACAAATTCAAATTTACATAATTCACAACTACGTTTCTCTGAACTTTTGATCCATTTCTGTAGGCACGATGAATGAACATATTTTAAACTTCCCGAACACAGACAAGGGGAGATGTGTAAATTGTTCGTTTCTGATTCACAATGACATATTCTACAGATATCCCCATTACCAGATAATGTTGACATCTGTGATTCACATTGATCTCTTGGTACCACGGTTCCATGATCAGTCTGTACAGTTTCCTGAAATTATAAATATGAAATCTGAACTTAAACTTTTAAAACAATAATTTAATACTGATTGAATTGAGAGGACTACATAAATAAATATGATAGATTGGAATTTCCTTTCAATTAACATAGTCTAGTTAAAATTTGACCAAAATTTCATTTCAAATTTTTACTGGCTTTTGATTCACACCATATCAGTCAATCAAATTTCTTCCCTCTGCAGGACTGGGACTATGTGATATGAACATTGCTTTCACTTGAATATTGACAATTCCTTCAAAAAATTGCCATCATAAATAATATGCATGGTGTATTAAAAATATTTCTAAAATATCTTAATTTTAATTTTTGCAATGCTTCCCATACAGACAGGCTAATTCATAACATTTAAAAGGGATAATGAGTCAGGAAATTTGAACTAAGCTTTTATTTACAGTTCAATTTACAAACTAGCAATTATTGAACTTATTACACAGGTTTGGCACGTCAATTTCTAGAATGAGTCAATAATCAGCTAGTAAGTTAATTTTTTATTTAAACAATTTAAATGGATGGAAAAAGAAAAGGTTTTATAGCATTTATATATATGTATTTTGAATGAAACACTGCTTATCTTATACCATTTTAATTACTTTTTTGACATCCAGATTATGGTTAAGCAAGGAATAAGACGTAAAATAAATTTTCACAGTATTTGCAAATGGAATGGGGACAATTTCTTTCAAAAAATTGTTTGAAGAAAAATAATTGGGCTAATGATTCTCTACCAATGAAAAGCAAAATGAGGAGAAAAACGTGACGTGGAAGCACAAACAAAAAATAGATATTGTGAACAAGTTTTCTTTGGAATCATAAAAACCAATGGACAGAACATCCAAATGGTACAAACAAGTTAAATGTGAACACAAAAAGCCTATAAAGGACAAAACGTTTTTTAATCCCTTTAATTTGACCCAGGATTTTATCAAACCATTTTTTTCCCAACAATTTAGAACAACAGTCGTGTATCTAAAAATCTCCAAAGTTCCACATGGCGTGCCCTATAAACATCACATATGTGTTTCACATAGAGAAAGGGTATTCATCGAGTCTCTATGTACAGTAAATGGGGCAAACAATATGCCTTATTTCATTATGCGACAATGTGACCTACAAAATCATAATACTGTTATGAAAAACATGAAATTACAATTGGTATATATAGCCTAATATATTTAATCATAAAGGATCAGCTATATTATGGAAACTCAGATTAAAGGAACACTACCATTTAGAATAAACCTAGAATTAAATTCTCAAACATGTCCTATTACAAGATATATTCATCAGATGATTTGCCTTTATATGTCAAAAATGTACTAAAGAAAACCTGTATAATCTGAAGTAATTATCGAAAAATACTGAAGCAAAAATTAAGGATTTTGCGATAATTTCTTAAAGTTTTATGGATAATTACTTTGTTTTTTTTATTTATCAGATTATATAAAAAATAATTTGTATATTTATGACACAAAGCAGTCTACTATAAATATAAACTCTTATTGGTCATGTTTAAATTTTGAGATTGTATGCTCATTCTAAGAGGTAGTATTCCTTTAATATGATAATAAAAGAATTACTCAAATCTTAATAAAGGAATAAGCTGACATTGAATATGTGTCTTATCAAAACCAGGACTTATTGAAACTGTTATGAAAATGTTAATAACATGTCAATATTTAATCATGCACTGATATTAGGTTTGAAAGTCAGTCAAATCAACAAGTCAATCTTCCACAGATTTAGGTCAACCTTCTCAAAAAAAAAGAGCAAATCTTCCATAGATTTAGGTCAACCTTCTCAAAAAAAAGAGTAAACATTTTCTTTTCCACTTTGAGCTCTTAAGAAATTATTTACACATATCCACCACCCTTAATACCAATATTAAAGCAATTACGTGCCCCAATTTTAGTGTTATTTTTTTTTGAATAATCAATATCCTATTGCACAATGGAAATACAACTACCCCTAGTACTGTTTTGAAAAACCAAAAACCAAATGAAGTTCATAAAACAAGGACGACTTTGTCCTAGGAGGATTTTAAATTCTCCTGGATTTTAGTTTTTACTGTGACATATATACATAAACCTTATTATAAGCAAAAACACTCCAAACCGTCTAGACAAATATATTGTCAAATTATTTTTCTGGATTCAATTAGCACTAAATCAAAAAGATTTGATGTAGGCTACTATAGTACCTAGAACGTCAAAGCATATAATTTCCAGATAAATCTATGAAAGCTTTGACTTATTCTTAATATCCACGCAGGGCATTACACTTCAAGACAAATCGTTCACAGTATGGTATATTGGATCAATTTTTACATAATCTAAAATATTGATTACAATAATATTATCACAAATTATTAAACAAAGATTTTATATTCATAATATTTAAATATCACTTTACATATACAATATCAACTAAAATATTTCCACTCTAAAGTTATTTAAATAATGTTCAGTGCATTGATTAAACGTAATGCCCCAAGTAGAACTGGTTTCATTTAAATATTTGATGATATTGCAATTAATACTTCTTTAAAAGAAAGTTAATATGCTCTTTTTGATGTTATCATAAGATTTTTTATAGGTTACGTTTTCTCAAAAGTTTTGATTTAACATAAAGCCAAAACCTTGAATGTTTTAAAACCGGTTTAGTTTTTGGTCAATGGTGGAAACTTATGGATTTCAGCAAAATAACTGCAAATAAATAAATAACTCATTTTTAAATGAGATGTCAGTGCTTTCAGTATTAATAAAGATGAACGTCATTGAAAAAGCTGCTAATAATTAAAAGAGCTGATAATTAGCTATTAGCAGTTTTGCCATGGTAACGTTAAAAAATAGGGATTTAAATCATATAAGCTTAAGTGATCAGTTATGGTTGAACAGAGCATACTTATTGGTCTTGTCTATACAAATGTACTACAAAATATGCCATCTTTCGGACATTTTCAAACATCTTACATAAGACTTGACAATCTGTTACTTACAACATACTACCAATTTAAGCGTAAGAGAATCCAGATCACTTTGCTTAAATTTTTGTGAATAGGGGAAAAACCCAAATGGCGTGCGAACGTTTGTGTGAGAAAAAAAATAATAGTAGTGAAAAAAAAAAACCCAAAATTGTTAATTCCCTCTTTCTCTTACTGATATCCAAAAGTCAACATGAATCGTTGATATATGCCCAATGTACAGGATCCTTCAAATTTCATTTAATGAACGCACTTAAATGTGTCATGCATTTTATATTACACCACGATATGAGTTGCTACAATAATTAACTGGAATCGTTTATAATTGAAAAGGGGAGGCCTTGTACATTAGCATAATATTTGAATACCCCCTCCCTTACCATTCGATTAGTAGCGCTTTATGCTTAATATTTGGACCGAAGTGGCACTTTAAGAAATTATCTTGATAAGGCCTGCTTTAAATGTTATATTGTTATGATTTGAAAATCAAAACATCCATTTATGAACATGAGTAGGACTAATATTACTGAGTTAATTTGTATAAATGTTAACATATTCTATTTTCAATACCATACTTTCAGTATATCTTAAAGTAACACATTCTCTTAGAACAAACAATATTCAAAATTCTTAAACACAGGCAATACAGTGGACTTACCTTGGGTTGAAACTATGCAAATAATCTGTGTATACATGCATACAACAATTTTGTTGTATAGACTCAAAATGGCCAAGTTTGAGAAATTACTTTAAAGGAAATAAATGCCTCAAAAACTAACAATTTCATTAGATTATTACTCAGGCACACACAAGCCCGTAATCAGCCCAGTGCTTCTAGGGGGGGCGAATGTTTAAACAAGGGGAGCAGATAATGACAATACTCCTGAAAACGTGATTTTCTGTCGTTTTCCGATAAATTGACTCCTAAAATTTTTTGAAATTTGGACTTTCAGAAATAGTCTCCTACTAGTAACGGGCCTGGGCACACATCTCATGGATTTTTCATCTATTTCATACTTATAACTATTCTGAGAACAGGTAAATTAAACTATGTTAGAATTTACGTGTAGAAACTTACATTTGTACTTTCCTGTGGCTTCATGGGGCTAGGAGCTTCTTTTATCTCTTTATCAACATCTTGAAGTGGTTGAACAGCAATTTGTTGTGTTGGCATGTCTTATCTTAACTCCACAAACTAGCCATTTTATTTTGTTATTGTTGATTAGAAGTTCTACGCATCCCTTACATTGACAAACAATAATCAAAACAATCCCATTAATTTTTGTCACTTCCTCTTCATTTCAATATAACACTGTGTATATCTATAATAGACAATAACGAAATAAATTAATTACTATAGCTGAAAAGAAAAAAAGAACACAGTCAGAGTAAGTTAAAGAAAAAATAAAGGAAGTAAGGTAAAATATGATTAACCAGTAATTCAAACAAGCTTTATTATTAGGATTATAAAAACTTAATGACGGTAAAGCTAGCTGATCCTAATTATAACCACAAATTGTTTATATAAATCTTTTTGTAATACACTGGTAATTATATATTATATGTATTCATTAATAACTTAATAATACGCTTAAAGATACTACATAACATGGTTCATCACAATGACATAATATGAAGGAGTTTCCTTATTTCATACTATGAAAGAGGTTCTGAAACAATGCTCTGATAACATTAGGACAAAAAATTATAAAATAGCGATGGCCATCGTAATACGCCCACTTTTAAAATGGCAGCCAATTCTTCCGGGGGGTTGACAAGAGTGGAGAGTAAATGAAAGATTCTGATAGGAGATAAAGGTTGGCAGATTGACCTAGTTATCCCTGGTTTCAGTAACTAGTTTCGTTCTATTTGAACTCTTCAGACTGATAAATACTCACTAGGCAGGTTCTGTCTTATATACTGCTCGACCCCGTAAGATTTGACGGGGTTGATTATTTTGACGGGGTCTACGGGGTTTGACCCCGTCAAAATTTTGACGGGGTCGGCTAATTTTGACGGGGTTTGCCGAAATTGGATATTTTAGAGATTTGGCCCGTTTTGAGACTTGGGGGCGTGATTTTTCCGGGCTAGAGAGCCAAAGGTACTTGTTTGGCTGCTGATGAAGGGTAGAAGGCACGGGGTAAGTGTGGGGAGGGTCTGGACGACTCCTGGTATAAAGTGGGTGTGTGAGCCGGTGTGTTAGAGGTCACTAGGGTAGTGGCTGGGGATCATAGTGGCGTGTGTTGGAAAATAAGCCTAGGTTGGATTATGGGTAAAAGAGACAAGATAAGGTGTGATTAATAGATAATTTAATTTAGATTATTTTTCTTGAAGATGATCTAAGCCATAGATCAGAGTAGAGTGAAAGAAATCTTCACTGAGGAGCTGGGATGATAAGGTGTTATCTTCGGCGATAGAGCGAGAAAGACTGTCTTCTATTGGGACTTGAAATCGCGCGTCCGATGTTCGGTCCCTGTTCGCCCAAATGTCCGTTCGGCAGGATGGCACGGTGGTCCATTCCTCAGCTCCTAATTGGTTGGGAGTGAGGGGAATGTTCCAATCCCAGTTGGAAAAGTTTGGGAACGGTGCACCCATTGGGGTGTGGTGTTGGTCCATTTGGTTGGCGCTGGTTATGGTGCAGCTAGTTGTTCTCTTTTGTGGAGCGATGGGTTCTGCTAATACTGTTTCAGTAGAATGTGAGCATCTGGGTGATGTGCTGGTGATTCCCTTTAAAAACGACTCAATGCTGTTGGAGTCGATGAGAGAGTATGCATCCGTTGGTGAAGTCACCGGAGTTTGGTTGAGATCGCCAATGGTGTTGGTGATAGCATCATCAAGTAGATCCTGAGGTGGTTCCACCGGTGGTTGAACTGTTTTAGGGTTCTTTTTGCACTTATGCCTTCGTAGTGTTTCTTTTCTTCTGTATTTCTTGCCACAGTCCTTGCAGGTGCAGAAAGAGGGGAAATGCACCTCCTTCAAGTGTCTTTGTTGGTGGCACAATTTGGAGAAAGTTTTCTCGCAATGTTTACAGGAAACCATGTTTGATGTGACTATGGAGATTGTGGGCGTTGTGGTGTAAGACCCATTATGACGTTATAGCTTATTAACCGCCTGGATAAGTGTCCAGATGGGGGATGGTTATGAAGGGGGTCATAACGTTTTAAACCGGAAATAATAAAATGAGACTGGCGTTGAAACGCCTATGGATAGAGCAGTAGGAAAGGGGGGAGGGTTTGTTTCCTGAGAGTTTGCATAGTGGGGTAAGTGAGAGGGTGATGAGGCTAACAGAGAATCCGAAGTAGGGTACCCAGTGGGAGAAATTGCAAAAAACAGACGTAGACGTTCCGTCGAACTCCATTGGATTATTAGATTGAAAACTTTCCAACCCTACGGAATCAACGACAAAATCTGAACTTAGGTACCCCCATTTTTCCTGTTTTTTGAAAGATTCTGATAATGACATTTTCTCTTTTTACAAGAGTAAAACCATGGGTTAAAGTTTCCTGGAAAAAACAAATATGTCACTGTCCTGTGCCCTTTAAAGATTTCTCGACAATAGGAAATCAAAAATAAGAGTAGATCCTGCTGTCCTGAAAAAACTTCCCTCATTGCACACTGCATGGCATTTGCCCGTCATTAGGTACAGAAAAGCAGAATGTAAAACTTCATTTCAACTCATTTCTAAAAGCATTTATGACATATACATTATTCAAAGGATATACCTGTTTCAAACGTATTGGTAAATGATTTTTATCAACATTTATGAAAAAAACATTAAATATTGATGAAATAGGGTAATTATTGTCAGACTTAATTAGCCTGATGAGACCATGAACAATGAGATATCCAGGCCACAACTATTGAGTTTAGAACATCTTTAATTATATATTTACATGATATTGAGTTTCAAATCAATTGCAATCTGCTTAAAGAGGAATAGTCCACATTTTCAGAGGTTGATTTGGATATTGGAATACATGTAAATTATTGTCTTTAAACAACTCACAACAACACAACACTTCCCCCGAAATCTATCAAGATATTTTCCCTTTTTATCTCAACTAAATTACGAGTTGGATCTCTAACTTTCAAATTCGCTAGTCTAGTATACACATGGCTTTGAACCCTTGAATTTTGACAGTAAGCTATTACTAATTAACTTAATTGTTACCGTACTTAAAAAATTTCTGTTTCTTAAACTTAAGTTTGATTGGTCCAACAGATCATGAACATGTTCCTTTAAACTAGGTATGAACCATTTCTACTTGTGGCAACAATAGGCTTAGATATTTCTCTATAGAGAGGACATTAACACAATACACCTTCTTCGGCCTAAAATTGGTTTAACAATAAACTTTTAACTATAACTTGCCTAACTAAATTATTAAATATTATGCAAAAGATTTTATTTACTACGCTTAAAGCATGCAGGATTTTCATTTGGGTCTGTTATCAAAAGACTGAACATAATTGAGTGGTCAGATACCCGATACCATCAAATTTTTTAAGAACACCTTACAACAATAGGTCAATAAATTTTAAATAAATAACAAACGTTTTACTGAAGTTATACTGATTTTTAAGCCTTGTATTACCAATTAAGTAAGATTTTGATTTTATCATAAAATCTTATCACATGAAAATATCAATGAAAGTTATATGCGTTAAGTCACTTGAACGCCTACTTAACCAAAGCATGGATATCATATGGTGGCATGTATTTCTACATAAATTCCTAGCTATCAACATTATGCCATTTAGTTTTTTTATTCCAGCCTCTGATATAGCTATATTTTGACAGTTGTTAGCTGAATGTCAGTTCAGAAAATTGAGATTTTCTGCACCAACAGTTACAGTGGTTTTATTCACCTATTTACCTCAAATCCACCAAACCTGACATCATCATAATGCGGAAGAGATGGAAAGATTTTCATTCCAGTTCCAGTAATTACCACATTTTAGACTGAAAAATTCTTTTCTCAAATCTCTGTAAATTCATATTTCCCACAGACACTTGCCAATTGGTGCAAAAAAAAAAAATCAGATTAGGCCTATAACACCATTGTGGTCGAAAAAATTAAATAATAACTGAATAAGTAGTGGGTAGGCCGGGTTATAGTCAATTGGACCCTATTTGTTAATGGTCCCAATCCAAAATGGCCCTAAAAGTCAAAATGGTCCTAAAAACCAAAGTCAAAATGACCCTGTTTTTGGTCAAAATGGTCTCAAAAATTGCTCTTTGACTTCAACTAAATCATCGTCCAAAATGACCCCTGAAAAAAGTCAAAATGGTCCTGTTAATTTTTTTTATTAGTAATTAGTCCATTGATAATTGTAGCTTACATTGTGATACCAACTTATGAAATAAAAGAGGAAATAAGAACATGAATATGCCAAAATGAAAAATATACATAGGAATGGTAGGACATCAATTACAATATTTGCAATGTCTTAAATTTTCTGTAACACCTAAAACAAAAGAGATCAATCAGGGTTTTAATTAAGTGTTTAAATTGATAAAATTGAAAAACAAAGTGCTCAATTAATTAAGCTAATAAAAAAAGGTTTTTAATTGAAATTAATTAAAAGATTAGGAATATATACTTCTCATAGTCATCTGTTGTCCTTGACATGAGAACAAAGCAATATAATCCATGTAAGATATTCTTAAATTATAAAGTAAAGACGTCAATAATGTTTCTTTACATTTAATTGTACTTCATTATGGAATTTGTATTTGATTACTTTTATGAGTTTAAGGTTTTTCAATTCTGAATATTTGTGCCTCCCTTGTAGTGCCAAGTGTAAATAGTGTTTAAAGTTTGAATGAAAACTGACTATTAAAACTATTAGTGCTGACTTTCTACTTAATTTGTCTATCTTGTTGAAATTGGGAAATGATATAATAAAATATGTATAATGAGAATTTTTTTCATTGAGACCATTTTGACTTTTTCAAAAGACCATTTTGACTTTTTCCAAGGGCCATTTTGACAATTTTTTTAAGACCATTTTGACCAAAATTTGGGACCATTTAGGATTAGGGTCCAATTGACTATAACCCGGGTAGGCCTACTGTAGAGACTAGTCCATGCCATTCTCAACCTATACTCTGGCAACATTGAGTTCAGCTGAATCGCATTTTGTCTATTATTATTGTTTTAAGAAAATAATACGAACGTTGTTTTTGGGTTCCTGAAAATGACAACCATTACGCTAAAGAAAAAAATATTTGGAAAAATAAATTTTCAGAGAGGATTTTTCGAGCCGAAAATGGGTCAATTTCAAGTGAAATTTCTTGGTGTGCTTAATATCAAATTAGAAATTTCCAAATCTTATAATTCCATGGACCAAAAGCCATTCTAAGACACATGGCATGCAACTGATAATCATAATTTTACAATTTGTGACATGAGAGAAAATATTCAATTCAGAACTCATAGTGAGTGATCAGAGAGTACCTGACCTACGCTACAGTACCAGTTTCAAAATTTACCGACAAAAAAAATGTTCTAGATCCACATATTAAAAATAGGAAGATGTAGAAATAAAACAATACTGCGTCGCGCATCACGACAAGCCATTGACACTATAAAATTGCTCTAGGAAATATAATAAAGGCTCATAGTTATACTTCAATCAACCTACCTGTCAAAATTTTGCAGGTGCTTGCTGTAAATTCAGCGCCCTCTATATCTGTGACGTAAATAAACAAAACAGACCAGCGCGTTCGAAGCTTTATCCCGACCCAACACTTCCATAAGCCTAGTACTACTCGATCGGGATTGAAAGTATCCACAGAGTACCGATTCACTCTACAAGGTACTTATCATGACATAAGACGTATTTTTTTAAAACAGACAACATGAAATCTTGTGGTATAATATTTTATAATTATGTGTATGGTGGTCTATGTGCGCAATAATCTACCCAACTTCAACTATGGTGGCCAAAAAGAGCCATAATTTATTTTTATAGTTTTATCGGAACAATTCCGTTAATCAAAAATCTTGTCCAGTGCATGACAAAGTCGGGCACATTAAGACAAACTCCAGAACGTTCAATACACTTGTAACCCTTGTGGTTTCATACTCATCCATCTTTTTGCTAAATAAATACAACAAATTAAGTACTTTTTAATTCTCATATCAATAATTGTAAGATATACTGAAACGCATAGGAAATATTTCATATGTATCAATTTTCTATTTGTTTAGATTTTCAGATTTTGAGTAATATTGAGAACATTTACATGCTGTTGTCTAAGTTTCATGAAAAAAAAATAAATGTGAAGTTTATTTAGTTTTTCAGTGTTGCATGGTGTTATATATTGTCAATCTATTTTTAAAATTTGAATTTGTATTTTCCAGAATGTATAATATTTGGATGCCTCTTTTAATTTGGGGTCAAAAAATCATTATTCATTTGTATTTCTTTCACCTGCCATTAACATCTGCAAATATAACCAGTAAAAAAAAAACGTGTATATATTTTAAAGGGGACCAGTCTTCATTTTTATTGGTTGATTTGGGTCTTGAATATATTTAAGTATCCTTCAGAAGCACTAGAAATGTACGAAAATTGCATATTTCCTTCAAATATATCTTAAATTAGACATTTCTCCTTCTATTTCTATAGATGACTTTTCTATATATTGCATAGTATCGCTAATGTGTAGTAGGGCATTATAACTTTCAAATGCTAATAATTATGGATGCACATGGATTTGAAGACTCAAATTTCAATGGTGAGTTGTGATAACCAGTACTAAATTGCTGAGCTAAAAAAGTCCCCGTTTCTGAGACTTGGAAAAATCGACCCACGAAAATGAATCCTGTGCCGCTTTAAATGGGTAAACCATTCTGTGAAATAGGAATAAACTAAAATAATAACCCAGCATGTAAAACAACCATCTGAAAATAGCTCAATTATAAAATTTGCAGTAGTTAGCGCCTATTTACAGGATATATTTAGAAACATTTATATCCTACTCATAATTAAAAGTGAGTTATAAGATAAATGGTTATAAGATTTTTAAAGAAAATATAGATATGTGTTTTATCACTGGGAGACCGGATTTAGTGGTTAGAGTGGTTGAAAGCAACAAGTTACTATTCAACAGAAGGCACTGGCGCAGGGTTAAAGCAGTATTCACAAAAAATGTCATGGTTATTATGTTAAAAAGTTAATTCAGAGTGTGACTATCACTATCTTAAAAATCGAAGCAGGCGCATTGGTCCACTGGCAATCTCCCCACAATCTTCACCCCTCAATTACAAAATAAAACACCTCAAAAAAGACTAAACAATGCAAAAATATTAACAAAAAAAATACTTACTAGCCAGGAGAGATTTGATAAAAATTTGAAAAAGTGTTGATTTTGCATCCATAACCCATAATTTCAGTTATGCTGCTGACATTACAACAAGAAGTGGACTTAAGGGTGTCTGCAGTCACAATGAACATATAATACAAGAGTGGGGTTGTGGGGTCTCTATCCCATACTGATTTCAGCTCACCCCTAAGATCAACTGAGCCATAAGATCATTCTAATTGCTTTCTACCCACTCATCCTTAATCAAAGATTTCAATTCAATACAATGGTTGAGTGTTTATCAAACCCAACAAACTAAAGAGTCTCAGTTCTTGATAGGTGTGCATCTGGTGGTTTCAAAATACTCTTTCCCAAACTGTTCTCAGGAATTTAAGATTTAACTTAAAGGTGCTTTTAATACTATAAAATTATATAATTTTTCACTACAGAAAACTTTTGTAAAATTTAGTCAAAAATTTCATTGAAATTGTAGGCTTCTTGTATCAAGTAAAGGGAAGTAACCCAAAATAATAATGGATTTATGTCGACCAACATTAACTTAAGCCCAACTCAACTATCAAGCACACATATCAATGATTCACATTGGGCAAGATTTTAACACTTTTTATTACCATTCATAAGACTTAATTAAGATAACTGTTTATTATCTTGATTTATAAATATTTTTGTTGATACTTTGTAAAACATGCTTTTAAATAATTAAAAAAATAAAATAGCTTATAATATAATATAGCAAAAAATATAAAAACTGTGAGGAAAAATACAAATTTTAAATTTTGAGCAAAAAAGGTTTGATCTTAGAGCTTGATGGTTCCCTTTACTCTCTGGCCACCATGAGCTCAGAATCGCGTGTTGCCCATTATTTTTTAATGATATGAAATATTAACTCAAAATTAGTTCTGAGAGTCTTAGATTGTCTTTGGGTTGATGCAAATGACAACTGTTAAAAAAATATTTATTTGGAAACATGATTTTACAGAAGGGAAATTCCAGTCAAAAATGTAGGTCATCTTCACATGAAATTTCTAGGAGGAAAGTGTATTTATTTCATATTGAAAATTTTCAAACCATATATTTTCATGGACCCAAAGGCATTCTAAGACACATGGCATGCAATTGTTAATCATATTTTGAATATTTGTGACATGAGAGAAAAAATTCAATTCAGATCTTAATGTGGCCAGAGAGTTGTTAATCTCTCTTCTGTACTTTTCTTAAATATTTATGAAATTTAGAGGAATGACTTTCATTGTTGAGCAGCATATTTCGTACAGCTCTTGCTTCATCTAATCCTTGCCAAAACATTTCTATCCAACCCATTTTCTTCCAGCTGAAAGAAAAACGAAACTTGTTGAACAAATTTATTACAAACCTTTCTCAATAATTGCTCATTGAAAGGGGATGGTGAGGATGGGCTTAAATCATGCAGTATGCAATGAGAGGCAATTTTTGGCCTACAATTTTCACTGATGAGAGATATTATCGTTTACAGTCTGAACCATAGGTACTTGTTCCCTGTGAGTCCCTCCAAGTATCATCACTAACAGGGGAAAACCTATATTCACTTTCTATTTCTATATTATGTGTTTTCTTTGAAAATAAGACTCACTAAAATTGAGTCAAATTTTCAACTTTCAAACTGGATATGAAGATTGCATCGCTGAGTAACATTGCTTCTGATTTTATTTTCATAAGCTTATATTTTATATTTTTAATAATACATCATACATATGGATTGTTTTTTTTTGCATGCCAAAATACAATTAAAGGGATTGTAAAGAGGTTTTCTAAACTTTGTATGTGTATCGGGGACACTGATAGCATCAATTTGTGCCATTCCAATTTCCTATCCGACATCTGTGGTTCTTGCAAATTCCACTAAAACTAAATCATTTGATCTGCATAGATATCAATAGTATCTTCCGGTAGATCACTATTAGTGACGTCATAAAACGCTTTAGTTTTAGTGGAATTGCAAGAACCACAGAGGTCGGAATGGAAATTGGAATGAAGCAAATTGATGCTATCAGTGTCACCAACACACATATATAACGTTTTGAAAACCTATTTACAATCCCTTTAATACTTACATATCATTGCTCTCAGATATATCTTCTGGAGTGCCAAGGGAAGTAAATGGTTGTGGACAACCTAGATGAGAAGCATTAGCCATTTTGGGTGGTAACAATGGAACATCTGGATTCAAATTATGTTCTTTTTCATTTTCATATCTCTGTGTTAATTTATCACATAAATAGCATTCGAAAGCAGGGAAGAACTCCATATTTCCAGCTCGATTGACCTGCCATTTCCTAGCGTTCAGATGTTCCTGTAGGTCTTTGTTTGTTATACCATCTTGTTTAAATTTGAGATATTTTTCATATTCTTCATCATTTTCATCTAAATATTGTATAAATTCAGCTAACTGTTTGGGAGATGTAAAGTCATCTACCATTATCACAGAATAATTATTTGGCATCCAGTCTACAGAATCAGAAGAGCCTCTGTAAATAGGTACAGAGCCCACATGCAGAGGTCTCATTAACTTCTCAGTCATATAGTCTTTACATATGGCATTTTCAAAGGCCAAATGGAATTTGTAGGAGGAAATAAGTTCCAGGAATTCATCGATTTCATAATTTGGAACTGGATCCTGGAGATGTAAAGGTAAGTCTTTATTATGAAGACATTCACCATAAGAATCAATATCTATATATTTCATTAATTCTGCTATATATCTATCTCTATCTGATGGAACTTCACAATGGGTCTGAACATATAAAATTGGAGCCAATTTATCTGTTTTTCTTTTCTCATTTTTGACAATGAGTGGAATGGGTTTTCTTTCAGTTAAAAAATGTGGATGATAAATATTTTGAGTAGTTAATGGAAAATCAGAATGTCTGCTAAAAGTTGCTGTATGGTTTATCAATTTTAAAAACACTTCATGGCTTAACATATAGTTATTTAATGGTGACTCTTCATGAAACAAAGCCCATTCATGGTGAGAATATCGAGGTAATGGTAATTCAGATAACTCAATATCCGTACCATAAAATATAAAACCTCTAGTTCTAGGGTCTTGAAGATATTTTCTTTGGAATGTTGAGTAGCACTTAGAATTTCCACAATCAACTAAAGACAGATCTGTATCACCATGAGGATAGATTTGACCTGTCCACCAAATAATCATAGGTATTTGTAAATTCCGATCATTTGGATGAGGATTAGAGTGATATTTTGCGTCACTACTGGCATCAAATACTTCTGTATATACTGGACGGTTGATATCTTCATCATGTTCAGATTCATCATGTATACAGTTTATTGTTGTCAGATAACATACAAATAATACATATACCAATGTAAAGAAGTCTAACATACTGCGTTTATCTTTATAAAACATCATTTTGATTAGATCACAGATAAACTAATAATACTATAACAAGATGAAGACTGGCTATTTATTTTGGGAGCTGAAATATAAAACACTTCAATATTAATGTACTGGCAAACAATAGGTTTACTTTTACACTAAATTTTGACATGTTATGGGTTATCTAAATTTTGCTGCATAGATTTCATGAATGTTAATGAAATTGGAATATCAGCTTTAAAATAGTATTAGTAGATTTAGAATAACATTGAGAACATTTCTAACAAATGTGATTAGTTTTTAATTTCTTTAACAAAGGGACACAGCTGCAAGGCCTTTGGGAAATGTGAAAAAAGTCAAATGGCATTTTACACCAACCACATATAAGCTGAGAGTGATAGGCCTATGACACTTTTGAACATATCGTATAACTTTTCACAGTTGTCATGCAGTGTCATCTAGTTTAGATTGTAGTATCGCATTAGAAACATGGGTTGCAAGTATAGGGAACTAAATACTTGACAATTATGTGTTTACTTTTCAATATTTTTTCATTTTTCCAGTAAAACACTGAAACTGGATTATTTTTTGTTTACATGCATTTTGTCTACTTCCTGTAGACGTGGCATCAATGCGCATGGCCGGAAACGCAAGTCGGTTATCCGTACGTGGCAAAAAGTACGGTGTATTATTTTACTTTTAATATTGTCCACAAACTTGCTAAAAATTCATTCTTTTTGTTAGAAATTATAAGTACATAACAGGTAAATATGTCTTGATTAAATAACACCCGTTTTAAACTTAATGCCAAGATGGAGAAAGAGTTTACAAATGGATTTCTGTTGTTGTGGTATGCGTGTCAGAACAGCAATTTGTTGAACAGAAAATATGTGTACAAAAATCAAAATTGATGACTGACACATGCTGACGTTTGAAAGTAAACTTTATTCACTGTTCCAAGGATGGATATGTGATCACAATGTTATTACTAAAAGGATGGCATTGCTGAACTATACTTGAATGTACCGTATAATTTATGTCTTCACTTTCAGATAAGAAATAGAATCCAAATAGTATACACTATAAATAAGCTTACTCAGTTACTGATGTCTGAGTTTGTGTTTGTTAGTTTGTATAAAAAAGAATACGTATACAAATCTCAAGCCTTCAAGATCTACTAACTACAATAGTTTGAAATCAATGAAGCGATATGATATAGAGATATCATAATGATTTAGCCCAGGGTTAATTTGTGATCATTTGATAACAAAATGCATGATTTTATGTACCGGTATAACATATTGCATTGCTTTGTAAGCCCACATTAGAATGCAAAAAATGACTTGATAATGGGATAAAATGAAAACCTTATTAAATAGATTTCTTGAGTAGATAAATCGAAGCCATTCATAATAATTGATTCCTTTAGTACGGTACCATACTGTAGTTCATGAATTGTCACTATGATATACACATCTGCAACTTAAATAATTGCCATTGGCACTTTTTCACATACCGGTACTGCATACCATACTGGAAGAAATTTTTATTTCAGATCAACAAAACATAAATGTTATCAGTGCCTGCCTACTAAACCATAAGCTTACTTCTTATTTTTATAACACTATTTTCTCTTGATTGAAGTGACATACTGGTATGGAATTCCACTTGAGACTATAAGCTTACCTATCTATACAATTATGCCTTTAAATTTTTTAAATAAGGGCAATGAGATATCATTTAACAAAATTCTCTTTTCTTTTTTGAAACATTTATTGCAAATGTTGTCAACATTTATTTATCTTTAAATTTAGATGTGGATTTCTTATGACATATTGAACAGTAAGCTGTAAAGAATGAGTTCCCAATATCCAGGGAATTATGGACAACCCCCTCAAGGTGTCTATGGAGGACCACCACCAGGACCCCTTGGTCAGAATTTCAATAAACCGCCAGGTAATACATTAAGAGCTTGGCGCACTTAGTATTTGATGAGCAGAGCACTTCTGAGAACACTACAAAACCATTTTCACCAATTTACAACTCTCTGGGGTTTTATTGTTTCTTTTGTAGAGATGGACTACTGTTATGATCAGCCCTTCAAATTTTATGGCATCTCTTGCTCTACAGTGCCTAGTAGCATAGCACTATATCTTATTATTTTAATTTGGGCGCTGAACTGCTATTTTCAGCACACCGTTTTCTAGTCTTGTTATATCATCATTAATACATCGTACTCGCCTCTTGAGCTAAATATTTTTATTATTGTTACTATCATTGAAATGAAGATCACAGAGTCAGTTTCATTCTGTGCTCAATGAAAAAAGTTTGATCGACTAACTTTTCAAGAAAGAATTTTGCTTTATAATTTGTAATTGACAAATAATTTGGTGTACTTGATTTGTAGGTCAATTCATGCCAAATCCAGTAGGTAAACCGGGTGTGTTTAATCCAAATATGGTTCAAAATGGTCCACAAGGAAATATGCCACCAGGTCCTCAAGGTGATACACGGTATGGTCCTCCATCAGGGCCTCCTTCAGGACCTCCCTCAGGACCCAGGTAAGCTTACCCTATATTTATCAACTAATTTGTTCTGATTGTCAATTTTGATTGATCATTGGTTGTTTTAAGATCAGAGTGATCAAAAGGGATCTTGTCTAATCACAATGTTTTCATGTACTGGTACTATATTGCTTTTGATAAAGGAAACCTAGAGGTACTGGTATTCAATAGTTTTTAGGTAGAACCGAATATTTATTCTGTAAAATTATGTAGTGGCCCTTTTCTATTTCCGCAAGAACACTATTGGCAACCAATTATCAAATTGTTTAAAATAGTTACTGGTATTTGATTTTGTTTTTGCTTTTTGTAGAGGTCCAGTACCAGGTCAACCACCAGTTGGTACATTTAATGGAGTAGGTGGTGCTCCTCCCAATAGAGGTCCACCACCACCCACAGGCGGTATGCCACCCAATTCACAGCCTCCTAATGCACAGGTAAATTTTATAGTTATTCTCTATTCATATATTTTCTTAAAGACTATTAGGCCTACTTTACAAAAAGTCATTTGTGCTCTATATAAGTCTTAAAAATATTATTTGGTAAATAAATGTTTTTATTTTTTTTTCTTCAGTTTTCTGGAATGAAGATTAATGATGGTCCACCCGGTCAGAATTTTCCTCCTCCTAATAGTAATACATCACCACCAATGGGTCAACCTCCAATGGGAGGAATGAGGCCACCATCAGCACAAGGAATGCAAAATGCACCTCCACAGAGAATGGGGGGCCCTCCAAATAGTATGGCACCCCCTTACGGACCTCCTACCAACAACATGGGGCCTCCACAAACAGGAATGAACCAGATGGGGTCTCCACCAACAGGAATGAACCAGATGGGGTCTCCACCAACAAGCATGGGCCCTCCACCAACAAGCACAGGACATCAAGGCAGTGGATTTGGTCAACCGCCCAACAATATGGGACCTCCTAATAGCATGGGTCAGCCACCATTTGCCCCTCCATCAAATATGGGTCAACCACAACAGAGAATGGGCCCTCCCAAACCTGGCATGGGCCCACCACCATCAAGTATGGGCCCTCCTCCACCAAGTATGGGTCAGCAACCTCATAGCATGGGACCTCCACCAGGTCCAACACAACCAAACATGGGTATGACACAACCTCCAAACATGGGTCATCAGAGTGGTCCACCAGGTTCTCAATCTATGGGAATGCCTCCTCAACAACCAGGATTTTATCAACAGACACCAGGACCTGGAGGTTTTCCACCACCAGGAGGTCATGGTCCTCCACCAACCAGTATGGGTGGTATGGGAACTGTACCACCTCCATCTAGTCAGTATAATTCATATGGTGGTGCTCCACCACAACCTGATCAGTTTGGTCAACCATCATACAACCAGTTCAGTAATCAGAGACCAGCACCTCAACCACAACAACCTAGAAAATTAGACCCTGATCAAATGCCTAGTCCTGTAAGTCTGATTTCAAAGAGCTTTTCCTTTAAATTCATGTATATTTTTTCCCAAGTTAACTTTTTTCGTATTTTGCAATTTTTCTTTCCAACCAAATATTTTCATGGACAAAAATACATGACAGAAACACTATAACTTGTATTTTGTTTATAGATTCAAGTGATAGAAGAAGATAGAAGGAATAGAGAGGAATTATTTGTAACAAATGCTAGAGGTGCTGTACCACCTTTAGTTTCAACAGAGTTTACAGTACAGGATCAAGGTATGTATTCTAGATCATAACTACCAAACAATTAGTAGAGAAGTGCTAAATAAATATACAATTTTTTAAGGAAACAACACATTGTGAATTTTATTCTTGGTCCAAAAGGAGTGGTTTTGGAACAGAAAATATTGAATGTAGACTTGGTTAAGCCTTTGCAATAAGCTGTTTTTAAATTTTTCAAGATCAATTGACATTTTAAAGGGCCATTCTGCATTTTTGAAAAAAGTTTCCATTATCAAAAAAATCGCAAATGCTACCTGAGAGTATTTTTAAAGTATGCTTATTGTATCTCTATATCTTCTTGATCAAACTGAATTTGGTTTTAAAGGGTTAAATTAATTGTTAATTAAGCAATTTGACCTAGTTTTGGTGTTTGCCCTTTAAATGGCTCAATATTTCTAGCTGAAACCTTTTAAATACACAAAAGGGACATTTCTCTACAATTCGGCGTTTATTTTATTCAAATCCGTTCAGTAGTTTCCTATCAGCGTACAAAAAACATAACACACTTAAAAACCTTACGTAAGGTTTTTAAAAATTTGAGCATGTTTTTAGCGTTTAAAAATTAACGGCTGGATTTTTTTAGTTAAAACTTTCAGATACATTAAAGCGCACATAGTTACAGATTTTGGTGTAAAGTTTTCACAAATTTGAGCAAAAAAAAATTTTGACCTAAAAAAAATTCAGACTGTCCCTTTAAGAGAAACTATAATTTTACAGGTTAAAAAATCAGTTTTGACCAATTAGATGAATGGAATATTAAAATCTGGATTAGGCTCCTTTTTAATGAAATAAAATTCTATTTACAGGCAATTGTAACCCTAGATTTATGAGGTCAACTATGTATAATATACCATGTACATCTGATATACTAAAAAATAGTCATATACCATTCTCTCTTACCATCACACCTTTTGCTAAGTTAAAGCCTCAAGAAGTAAGTATATCTGTATATATATATATCTTTTGTAATGTCAAGGTATTTCACACTCTGGGTTCTTCCCAATTGAAAGATGTTTCAGGTTTTTTTTTTCAGTTAACATGGAAAAAATGTCTTGTCATTTTGATAGCACAATAAAATGAGACCTGTATGTTTGAGGCTGTACGTTTTAAATAACCCTCAATAGTTGAAAATTAAAAGAGAGTATACTAATTCAACTATCCTTCCCTCATTGCACACTGTATGGTGCTGTCCATCTTCATTAGAGCAGGTGCAGAAAAGAAGCAAATGAAACATCATTTCAATTATCCTTATGTGTTATTTCAGCCAGCACCACCACTAGTAGATTTTGGTGAATTAGGTCCAGTAAGATGCAAGAGATGTAAAGCTTATATCAATCCACATATGCAATTTATTGATGGTGGTAGAAGATTTCAATGTGTATATTGTGGATGTGCTACTGATGGTAAGATATAAATTTGAATTCTTGAAGACAACGATGTTTCAGCCCCTTGATGTATTAATGTGGTAATCTTAGACGAATACTGCAGAAAGTTTGTTTGTTTTCAAGTTTACAGTGGTTGTCATTCTATATTTTTTATGTCAGGGTTATCACTTAATTTCATTATCATTATTTACCATTTGATTTCATTGTATAATATTTTCTATTTCAGTACCAAATGAATATTTTGCCCACTTAGACCACACTGGACGTCGTACTGATTGTTATAATAGAGCTGAACTATGTTTAGGTTCATATGAAATGACTGCTACCAAAGATTACTGTAAGGTTAGTATTTTCTGTAGATAACTTCAAATGGTAGGAAAAAGTGATCCTGTGTGTATTATAGATATTCAGTATAAAAACTCTAGAGATGGAGTTCTAGTGATGAAATTCATTGAAGGATAATGTAAATGTAGTACATGCTATTTTCATTGAAGGATAATGTAAATGTAGTACATGCTATTTTCATTGAATGATAATGTAAATGTAGTAGGCCTACATGCTGGAATAATATGTTCATTGTGGATATTATGTTTCTTTATAGAATGGTGTGGAGCCAAAAGAACCAGCTTTTATATTTTTAATTGATGTGTCATATAACAGTGTTAAAAGTGGTTTGGTACATCTTATCTGTGAAAGATTAAAAGATGATATTTTAGTAAATTTACCCAAGTAAGTTATCTTCAGTATGTGAACAATAAAGTCCTCTATAGGACTTTGCATAATAACATGAACGACTGATATGTGGTCAACTGCATTAAACGATAATGTATTGCCATTTCCCATGAATTTAAAATTATTAGTATAAACATCACATGGTTTCTTTCAATTATATTTAACATATTTTATGATTATAGAGAAGAAGGGGTTGAAGAATCTGAAATAAGAGTAGGGTTTGCTACCTATGGTAAAGAATTACATTTCTATAATGTTAAGGTATGTATATAATGTATAGAATTATTTACATTAATACTATTTGTCATTAGGTTTGTAATTTTTTAAAGGAACACCATCATTTATTTGATCAAATGTTCCTGTCAGAAACTGGAATTCTTTAGCTAAGCTTACTTAGCTTACTGTATACTGTCAAAATTTAGGCCATCTCATTTGTATGTATTCATAACTACCTTCAATCAATTATGTTGTTTTATAGGGGGCATTAGCTCAACCTCAGATGTTGGTTGTATCAGATTTAGAAGATGTATTTGTACCATTATTAGATGGTTTCTTAGTGAAATTATCAGAATCAGCAGCTGTTATTGACAGGTAAGTTTTGTCGTATATTTGATCCACTGGTAGTAATCTTACGATTTAAACAAAGACACAAAAAAGTTGAGCGTAGTTGACTGGAGGTGATGTAATGACCTTTTATGTTGATGTTCACATGACCTTAAAGTTTGTTTACATCAATGCAAGAGACAGGAATTGAATGGTCATTAAACATAAAAAGTCCATGGAAATGAAAAGTTTCTTTTCTTTATTTATATGTGAGCTTTTGAAATATCGTTACAAAATCAAAGGCCGTAAGGGTTTCAATTGTTAAATTTTGATGTCTACCACGCAAATGACCCTCGGTCAGGTGACCAGTAGTCAAAATCATTTGCCATGGACAGTGGATAGGATTATAGTTTCTCATACTTACACAAATCATGCATGTCTCGAAGGAAATGTTTTGCTTATACATTGAAATATAAATTCTATTTTCAGTTTATTAGCACAAATACCACAAATGTTTGCTGAATCACGTGAAACAGAATTAGTATTAGGACCTGTGATACAGGCTGGATTAGATGCTCTGAAATCAGCCGAGAGATCTGGTAAACTGTTTATCTTTCATACATCATTACCTATAGCTGAAGCACCTGGTAAACTAAAAAATAGAGATGATAGAAAACTACTGGGTACTGATAAAGAAAAGGTAGGTTTGTGGTTTCATCAACTTTTCTTCACTTACTGTTTTCAGAAAATATTGATAAATAAGTTGCACCAAGGAAGACTTCATTTTGAACAGCTCAGCTCCTTTACTAAATGATATCAGAATATTTCAATGTCATCTTGTAATTATTCAGACAGGGTATCACTCGTATTACTTTGGAACTAGACTACACCTACACCCTGTGTACAGAAATTGCCATATTGAATAAATTATAGTTTAGCCTATCACAATCATTCTTCAGGAAGAGTCCTTGTCTTTCACACCAAAAACAGCCAATAAAAATCAATCTCAAAACAAGAGTTATCTTCCCTTGCCCATTTACCAGGCATGATGTCCGCCTATCATAGCTAAGTCATTATATTAGTCCAAGAATATTTGCAAAAAACATCAATTTTGATTAAAATGTTATTTTCTATTTCAGACATTACTATCACCCCAGAATAATTTCTATACTAAATTAGGACAGGAATGTGTAGCTGCAGGGTGCTGTGTGGAATTATTTTTATTTCCTAATTCCTATGTTGATATAGCTAGTATTGGAGAAGTCTGTCGTCTAACTGGTGGTAATATGTATAAATATAGCTACTTTCAGGTAATTATATTGTTATTTCTTATTTTCTTTTTCCCAATGTTGTTCATTGACACAAGCTTTAACGTATGAAACCCTCATCAGAACAGCTTGAAAGTTAGACTTTATTTGAGGAATGAATGTGGATCTTGTTATCGTTATGGGGAAATAAACACTGGTTTATCACATGACAAGATAAATGACCAGACAAGACTGGTCATGTACGGTACGTCTTGTCCTGTGATAAACTGGTTCATTGAAGGGAGTAATAGTTGAAGTGTAAATATTGCTGTATGAGAAAAGTAAGCTACTAACTGAATGAGAGGAAGTAGTCATGTAGATGCAAAGTAGTTTTTATACGCCCACATGAAATGTGGAGCGTATATTGTCGTCACCCATGTCCGTCGGTCCGGCGGTCCGTCCGTCGGTCCGTCCGTCCACAATTGCTCGTTAACACTCTACAAGTCACAATTCATTACGGATTTTGATAAAACTTGCTGAAATTGTTTATTATGACCCAAGGATGAACCCTATTGAAAATCAAAAGAATCGAAAAATATTTAACATGAATTATTGCCCTTGTTCTTTAAAACGCGTTCGATTTTTAGCTTGTTAACACTCTACAAGTCACAATTCTTTACGGATTTTGACAAAACTTGCTGAAATTGTTTATTATCACCCAAGGATGAACCCTATTGAAAATCAAAAGAATCGAAAAATATTTAACATGAATTATTGCCCTTGTTCTTTAAAACGCGTTCGATTTTTAGCTTGTTAACACTCTACAAGTCACAATTTTTCACGGATTTTGACAAAACTTGCTGAAATTGTTTATTATCACCCAAGGATGAACCCTATTGAAAATCAAAAGAATCGAAAAATATTTAACATGAATTATTGCCCTTGTTCTTTGAAACGCGCTCGATTTTTACCTTGTTAACACTCTACAAGTCACAATTCTTTACGGATTTTGACAAAACTGACTGAAATTGTTTATTATGACCCAAGGATGAACCCTATTGAAAATCAAAAGAATCGAAAAATATTTAACATGAATTATTGCCCTTGTTCTTTAAAACGCGTTCGATTTTTAGCTTGTTAACACTCTACAAGTCACAATTCTCTACGGATTTTGATGAAACTTACCGAAATTGCTTATTATCACCCAAAGATGAACCCTATTGAAAATCAAAAGAATCGAAAAATATTTAATATGAATTATTGCCCTTGTTCTTTAAAACGCGTTCGATTCTTAGCTTGTTAACACTCTACAAGTCACAATTCTTTACGGATTTTGACGAAACTTACTGATAATGTTTATTATCACCCAAGGATAAACTTTATTGAAAATAAAAAAATATTTAATATGAATTATTGCCTGTGTTCTTCAAAACGCGTTTGATGTTTAGCTTGTTGTCACTCTACAAGTCATAATTCTATATGGATTTTGACGAAACTTACTGAAATTGCTTATTATGACCCAAGGATGAACCCTATTGATAATCAAAAGAATCGAAAATTATTTAATATGAATTATTTGCTCTTGTTCTTTTAAACGCGTTGATTTTTAGGTCGTAAGTGCTCTAGAAGACACAATTCTTTTTTGATTAGATTTTAATGAAACCTATTGAAATAGTTTATTATCAAACAATAAACCCTGACCTATCAAAAATCAAAATATATTGCCCTTCTTGTTCAAAAAAGGTTTTAGTTTTTAGCTTAAATAGAGAAGGATTTTGACTAAACTGGATGAATGCCGAAGCCTTGATGAAATTGAGAAAGAAAATGTTTGGACTACACTTAATTTAAGTTCTGAACGAAATGTAGGCCTATGACTACAGGTTGAATATCTGATGGTTGCTGTTTTCTGCCAAATGTTCTTTTTCAAACAAAGTTGCCAGTGGGCGTATATTACCTTGCCTGGCAAGCTATCTTTTTAAAGGAGAAGTGGTTTAGAATATTCTAAGAATAGACTAATTATTGTCTCTAATTTATCTACAGGCTGATATTGATGGAGACAGATTTTTAGAAGATTTAGCTCGTCAAGTTAAACATTCTTCAGCATTTGATGTTATATTGAGAGTTCGTACTAGTACAGGTAATAATATCTATCATACATAAGGTATATCTAGCTGTTGATTGGGTGTTTAGTGATGTCTATTCGGCTAAACTATGCATTTGAAACTGATTTATGTTATGGTAACTAGATAATGTGCTTAATTACAGGTATACGACCAGTAGATTTCTATGGTAATTTTTATATGGCTAATACAACAGATGTAGAAATAGCTGCTTTAGACTGTGATCAAGCTATTAATGTAGAAATCAAACATGATGATAAGCTATCAGAAACAGATGGTGCTTATGTCCAGGTAAGATTATGGATTTTTGGTCTAATGTGTCTTCTGGCACAGTTTGAATTAGATATTAAGACTTGAATTTTGTGTCTTTTGTTTATAGTGGAAGTAAGAAATTGGCAAGTTTTTTTGGATTTGTTACGACTAGATCATCTTCAATTTGATTGACACATTTTATCTGAAATTTACGAGTATATATAAACAATATAGGTACTGATTGTATACTTGTACATACAGAGATGTTCACAAAATATAAACAACATAATTTCTTTATTACCAGGTGGCTGTATTATTTACCAGTGTGAGTGGAAAAAGAAGATTAAGATTACATAATTTATCATTTAATTGTTGTACACAGATGGCTGATTTATTCCGTAGCTGTGAACTTGATACCTTAGTTAACTATTTTGCTAAACAAGGTACAGTTTGTGTAAAAATTTAGTTTTTGTTATTCTTAATTTGAACCAATGTACCATAGGCTTACCAATATCAAATGGTAAAAAAGACAATAATATGGATATATACTTCTAAAATATTTATTACCTCAACTTTACAATGTGGTTTTCACACTGTCATTGGGAATATTATGATCTATATCAAATGGTAACTACAAAAATAGGAGGGTTTGAAAAAATTATGTCATAAAACAAAATTTGGGTAGAAATCATAATATCACAAATAAAACTAAATAATTTTTCACTGTAAATTTCACTTATTATTGCAAACAATTTATTTGTTAAGATGATATTGTGACTATAAGTTCTTTCAATACTATTTTTCAGCATTAAGAAATATATTAAACAACAACCCTAAACAAGTACGAGAACATATAATGAATGAGGTATCACAGATATTAGCTTGTTATAGAAAGAATTGTGCTAATCCTTCATCAGCTGGTCAGTTAATCTTACCAGAATGTATGAAGTTATTACCACTATATGGTAATTGTGTTGTTAAAAATGATGGCATACAAGGAGGTATGTATTAATAACAATTGATATCTTTTGATAGACTCTCAAAACGGATGTGACAAATTCAAGCTCAGAGTGGCATCTAGTTTTCCCAAAGAGCAAAAAACAAACGAGTGTGTCTTACAAGGATTCAATATTTCTTTCTACAAGCAGGTCCTTGACCAAACTTCTTGGCATAAATCTTCTTGAATTATCCATACTCATCTACAGCTGGACAAGACACTGTTTATATTTCCAATCTATTCTTGTGACCCTAAGGATAGACATACAATTAAAGATAATTCTTCTAAATGTGGCCTTAGTCTCCTTCTTTTTAACAGAGCAAAAAGAAAGAAAAATCCTATATCAATTCTCTTAACCATTTGACTGTTATTGTTGTTTTTTCAGGCTCTGAAATATCTACAGATGATAGAAGTTATCTAACACATCTAATAAACAGTATGTCAGTAGAATCTTCTAGTGTATTCTTCTATCCTAGACTTCTACCATTGGTATGTATTAACTTGATAACTTCAATACAAAACCGTCATGATATTTACTGTGAAATGAGGTTATCTCATTCTGCTGATTGGATGTTTTACATGTAAAATACTCATAAGATCAGATAATTTGGAAATTTTTATCAAAGTAAATGAAAGAAGTAAATAAAAACACAGAATTGGTTGAAAATCCAGCTTATATTAGCAAACATATATCATGAAGTTTGTTGAGGAGGCTGTTAATGATTTCAAGCAGTATATTTCTGATCTGTAATTTGGTACAGAATAAAAATCAAACAATTTTTATAATAATTTCAGCATACATTAGACCCTGATACTAAAGAGTTCCCATCAGCTATTAGATGTTCAACAGAGAGATTACAAGATGATGGTGTCTATCTTTTAGGTAGGTTATTATCTGATCAATTGTTTGTCTAAATATCAAATACTTTTTTGCCTAATGTCTAGATTGAACAATCACCAATGTAAGTCATCCCAGATGTTAATGGTAAGAGATAGTCTGCAAAAAAGTGAAACTCAAAAAACATAAGTTATCCTTGAAATGAAATATGAATTGTTAATTTATTTTATCTTGTAGAAAATGGACTATCAATGTTTATGTGGATTGGTCATAATGTGTCCAGTAAATGGGTATCTAGTGTATTTGGTGTAAATAGTGCAGCTCAAATTGATATTGATAAGGTAAGAGTGTTGATCTTGAAACTTGTCCAGGAAACTGTAAGAAAACTTCGCAAGGGTTGATAAACTTCTTAATTTGTATTTAATCCCAATGCTGTTAATAAAAAAAGAAAACTTTACACAAAAATCTGAGACTTATATATTGACCTATGTTTATTGAAATGTGATTTTATTATTTTAATAGGGACAGTTATTAGCTTTAGATAATCCTGTTTCACATCGAGTTATGGAAATTATCTCAGAGATTAGAAATGAAAGACATAGATATCTGAAGGTAAGTAAAGAACAAAGGTTTAACAGTCATGTTTTAAAAGAGTTACTTTCCTGTATGTACAAGACAAGGAATAGTAAGCCTTAAAATCCAATTTTGGGTTTTTACTTGAAGAATTCATTAAAGTGATAGTAAAAGACTTAGGATATTTTCCTGGGCTTGTAATTAAAATTAAATAAGAATTTATTAAGGATGACAGATCATTGTATTTTACTTAAATCATTGCTTTTTATTGTAATCATTTTCTTTTGTTAAGAGGTGTCCTTTGAGCATTTAACTAAGTCCAAGTCCGATATTTGACTTCAGATTTTCCTACTAATTCTTGCATAGACTCAAGTCAACTTAGGGTTTTAAGCACAAAATTGGTCTTAAGCACAAGGCTAGGAACTGGGCTCTTGCCGTTTGACTTACAGATAAATAATTTCATGCTTTATTATTTTCAGCTAACTATTGTAAGACAGAGAGACAAGTTAGAATCCTGGTTCAATCATTTCTTAGTAGAGGATAAGGGATTAAATGGAAGTGCCTCTTATGTTGATTTTCTGTGTCATATACATAAAGAAATACGTAATATTCTCAGTTAAAATACTGGTGCTGAATTAATATCAATATCAGTTATGTCAATTAATCTATAACATAGGTATAAGTAATAACAGCTAATACAAATAATAGTCAGAAAGGACTATTTAATACTCTGTTTCAAAATAGAGCAATATGGAATATGGGCTGAAATATTTGCAATATTCTTAAGTCCTTTACTTATCTCTGTTGACAATTGACATAAAGAGGTAGAGATTACATTAAATAACAGAACACCATATTATGGTAAACTACTCCTAGGCCTAGGTTTAATTGACATTACATTACAATGTGAATTGTTGAAACGATGTGTTCAATAAAACCTAGGAGTAGTATACCTTAATAATGTGTTCCTTTATTTAAATGCTGAAATGGACTGATGCATTTTCAACAGTATAAACTCTTTTCAACTCAATTTAAAATGGTAATAAATACAAATAACGTGTCAAATTTATGGTAAGGTTTATTGCAATCCTTGCCAATATTCAAATGTTAAATAATGTACATAAACTATATTTGCTAAATGATTTTATGTTGTTTTTGTTATGTATATATGTAAATTATAATTGTGTGTTATAACTCTATAAAACCCTTCTTTTAGTTACAAAAACTATGTATTTATTATAATTAAGTTTCATGGCTTGGATATATCTCATTTTCATCTACCTTGTTTTTCGGTTAGAAACTTCAAATTTTATCATTACTGTAGAATTCTAATTTAGCATGGTACAAAGTTCATTGCTAATATTCTATTCATTTATGATGTGAATAAAATAATCTCAAATGATTACCTTAGTGTCTTAATTCATATCATTACCTCAATCCAGGAAATATCCCATCTTTCATGTGGAAAATGGAAGGTTTTCAGAAGTATCCATTTGGGAAATTGAGACCAGGACTGAAGATTTATTCCTAAACACAGTTGGTGTCTATGCTACATTTGGCTTAGTACTCACTTCAACTTCATGTAGAATCAACATGCAGAGTTAAATAGCACTTCTGTTTGGACCATCTATATGTGCAACTGTATCATAGTCAATATACATATCCGTATATGAACCAATAGAAAATCTTAACCATTATAGCTCGAAACATTACCCCTTGTAGGAAAGATGATTTTGTTATTCTGGGTGATGGTTATTATTTTTCTGACAGTCCCCTGTCCAATGAAATTCTGTAAAATGTACAGAAGTAGAATTGATAACCAAATATAGATGTAAAAATGTATTTTTGTACAAATTATAATGTTACAAGTTTTTACAAAATAAAATCATTAAAAATTTTCCATTAACAAATAAATACATAAATACATCTAATTCACATCCACATTTAAAATTACTATGGAAGTTTCAACCTTGCCATGATCAGCTTATTAAAATAATAAATTCTATTCCAAGATAAATCATACAGAAATTATGCCTTCACCACAAATTTAAAATCTTGATTAAATTTTAAAAAAAAGAAGATCCAGTTAATGCCTATGAGCTGTGAACACATTACTGATTTGCTTAAATATTTCCCGTTTCTGAGATTAAGGTTCAATTGATGAAACCAATGTTGAACATGCCCCTTTAATCTAAATTTTTATCAAGATAAGACAATGTTGATCTTTTCAAACCAAATCCTATATTATCAAAATGATGATGAAATCTGAAAAATAAAACCATCAAATTACTTAACACCTAAATCTCTAGCACTCAATCTTCATGTCTATGCTTCTCGAAACTGGCTGGGTTCTGACATTTATATGCAATGACCTTTGCTTAAAGTGGGTATATTATAAGATATGAAAAGGTCAATTTAATGCGCATTGAAATATGTTACTGTCGGACTATCGGACCAAGGAGAGGTCCGTCTGTTCAATTTCTATTTTTAATCCAAAGGTAATGAACCAGATCTGTTCCATTCAGAATTTACTTATCTATTTGCTTCTCTGCCATTTCAAATTCTATTATACTACTATTTTTGCGTAACAGTTGAAACGGGTTATGAACTATGTTCTGCAGAACTTAAGTGTGTCCCTAGTAAAGCCTTTCGTAACTTTGTCGCAAGCACAAAGTTTCAACCTATAATCTCTAGTAAAGAAAATATGTGACAACTGCAATCCCTTTAAAAAAAACGACTCAAAATATTGAACAATTTATTACCTTCTTTTAGCCTTTTCAATTTTTTTAAGACATTCTGTTTGATGTATAGTACGTAGATAAGGTATATAGTCTAAAGATACAGAACGTCTTGCCGAGGAGGGAGGTAGTGTTGATATTATATTGTCATGGGCTTCACTTATACTCTTTTCATGTTTCCTAAAATAATAAATATAGACATAATGATATGGCAATACAAACAACTAAACAAAGACTAGTGATGTTAATGTAATGGACCCCCAGGGGTTAAACAAAAGATTATCAGTGGGTTGACAAAGTTTTGCTGTTGAAGAATAGCTTTTCCTAGCTCGGACCATTACTAATTTTGGGAAATCCCAGGACGAGTCTGGTTTTAAAAAAAATGAAATGAATGGAGTTTTACGTCCTACTTTTCTGCACCTATATGGGCTAATAAACGCCATTCAGTGTGCAATGAGGGAAATTTTGCCAGGACAGCGGCATTAGCCTGCTATTATTTTTCGATTTCCAACTGTCTAGGGATCTTTAACGTGCACAGCCACTAGCACACAGGGCCTCGGTTTATTGTCCCATCCAAATGACTAGACGCTTTTCCATGTCAGCCCCTCCGACCTGCATTACTGACAGGGGGAAACCGGGTTGAAAAATCCGAAGGTATCAACTCGACCCTTGTTTTAGTATAATTATTAGTGATAATTATGCAAAGTTGAGTAGTATTATCTTGGCTAAGTTTCAAAATCATATATCAAATTTGGTGATGTTTTTTGTCGGGATGAAATTTTGAAAATAAATTTGGGCGTCAGTGAAGAAATTTCGGGAAAAAATTTGTTAATGACAAATTAACAGTTTGAAAACCTAATCAAATAGCTGCATTTTAAACAGTGATATAGTGCCAAATGATATCAGTTCATAGAAGTTACAAATATTTACCTATGTTTCTGTGAGACTTGGAATTTAGTTGCACCATTTTCAACTGGAAGTGATAACTTATCTAGAAAACTTTCATCATGTTGAGAATTCTTCTTTTCTATATTTAGATATATATCTTGTATTTCTTCACATAATAACTGACAACTTCTAGTTTCAATATGGTTCATAATATCTGTATGACTATCATGTAGCCAGCTATATGAATTCTGATATGTTGTTTGTATATCAATTAACGAAGGTTCGTGTACGTCTTTTATACGTGTTGTATGAACAGGATTATCTAAATCCTTAAGATTAAAACTAGTCTGAAGATTATCCAATAAACACATATTATCGTAATACGTCGAAAAACTAGATATACATTTCGAAATATATCGTTTTTCTTTTTTACTTTCATTAGGTTTAGTCGGACTTTGAACAGTTTCTTCCGTAGGTTCGTTGTTAGATGTTTCACTATCATAATCCTCACTGTCCAGTATTCGACGATGTTTTATAACTGTCGAGATAACAGGCGTAGGTTTATGTTTAGTAAGACATGTTTGAGGTAAAGGTACTAGATGTAATATATTATGATGTAACAAATTAAAACGTAATGTCCGTAATAATTCACAACAATGTAATGTAGAATTTAATTTGTCCACATTAAAATTTTCCTGAAATGGAAAAAAATCAACAATTGAGATTAGGAAATTGGGTGTTAATGAATACAAATAAAATCATGGATAACACCCAAAGGTGTGCTCGGCACAGCACAAATTTCAATGCTTTACTGCAACTTATTGGACTAACTGATGCCATGCAGTGTGCAATGATGGAAATTTGGCCAGGATATCACCTTCTCTTTTACATATTTCAACGGTCAAGAAATCATTAAAGTGCACAGAGACCCTTGTTCAATCTAAACCCTTTTTACAAATATCAAGAAAACAGTTATCTCTTGTAATATTTCAACAATATCAGTTATTTTTAGACAAAAATGCCATGTAAGTGACATATATAAAGGGTATTATAGGATGTACACTAACCTGAAGAAAAGATGATACATGTGTATCAATACATGTATGTAATTTATTAGTCAAACCTAATACAGATTCAAAACATAAACTATGTATCAATGGTGTATCTTTATCAACTGTTGAACTATTAGATTCCTCATCATCTAGAATTCTACGATGAGATCTAGGTTTAGACTGAACGAAATCTTCTTCATCAGAGTCTATATGATTGGTAATACTGTTGGAAGTTTGTTTAATTTTACGTTGAATCTGATGTTGTACAGGACTAGCACCACTCTCTAACCAGAATTGTACAGCCAATATACATCTCCTTACATCATTATTATAGTACCGTACTAGATATAATAAATCTTTATATTGACACCGTATTCCCTCTACTAAACATATAGTCTGTAGATGACTTGCTATTAGTCTCTGAAAAATGGAATGAAAATATATTAGAATCGTTAAAGATATTATAAAATTCTTGGTGGTGTGAAAAAGAAATGAAATAAATTGGGACTTTTCTGTGCAGCAACATCATGAAGTGTGCAATTAAGAAAATTTTGCAGAAACAAATATTCTTCACTTTCAATGCCAGGACAGAGGCATTGACTTATTCTTATTTTGGGTTTCCATCTTTTAGAGGATCTTTAAGTGAACAGCCTGTTGCACATGAGGCCTCGTTTTTTTGTCTCATCCAAACAAATAACTCTTTACCATTGTTGAAAACTGGACCTTAAGGTTAGAGAGCAAGAATCTCACTAAAAGCCTCCATGGCTCCCAAATGAAAACTGTAACTGAAAAGTGTGAGACTAACCTGTGTAGGAGGATAAAACTGTATAATTTCTAATCTAGCTTGAATTAAATTAGATACATCTTTATTAGTTGTAGTTAAAATAATAGGAATTTTAGTTGTACTCATAAAATACTGAATAGCTGATATAAACCCTTGGTCTTTATCAAACACTAGATCTACCTAAAATAAAATAACAAATTCATGATATATTTCCTTGATTCAAATTCAATTACAGTTCCAAAAAATCCTTAAAAAAAAAACATGACAAAAAAACATAGCTGTAAAATAATAACATTAATTTCTGACACAAATTTTTTTTTTTGTACATTGGGTGTATTTAGATGGAGTTTTACATTAATACACTTTGGATTTTATAGACAGACAATATAACATAAGAAATATTGCATATAGACAGCAGAATTAGCCTACTGACCATGGATCTTCACATGTACAGCCTAATCTGGAATTATTTAAGATTTTTGGGGTGATTAACGCAGAATTTTCTAGTGTTAAATCGAATGAATGGCTTAGTGTTCAGGTATATTTTACCATATTATAGTGGTAAAATTATAACTATAATAGCTATAACCTGGTAAAAATATTGTAAGAAAATTATGAACAAAATCGGCCACACAACTCCTGACAATTAACATGACGTCAAAACCTGGATGACATCAATAACATCAAGACAGATCACTCAAATAGTCGACATCTATGATTCTTACATTCACAATCTTCACTGTAGCGTGTGATAATAAAATGTAAATATCATAAAATATCTCAAAGAGTAATGAAATGTTATACATCTGTTTGACCTAACAAGGACAGTAAATCTAAAGACATAAATAAATACCTCATCAAATAAAATAACAGATGTAGATGTTAAATTTAAACCACCAGCTTGATTTGAATCATCTTTATGATATAACTGACACATTCTTTCTAAATGATCATCAATTATATTATCTTTCTTCTTCTTTTTATGTTTCTTTTCAGGTTGATTTTCTGAAAGAAATAATAACATTTCATTTTTCGGTTCAATTAAACCAATTTTGTAAGCTCAGTTTGTTCAAATGTAACTAATTTAGTACATGAATGGGAATTGTTCTATTGGTGAGTTCTGAATAGACTTCATAAGATCCTTTCCAATAGAGTGTACAGAGAAGGGCATGACACATTAAAAATGTATTTATTTGTCTATGCCTTACCGGTTTTAAAATCTGTCAAGAATTTTTATTTTGACAAATATGTATAGCGCATTCTAGTTTTATTGATTTAATTTATCTCCCATGTTTATTGATTTCATGAATTCCAAACAAACAGAACTTCACAATTTAAACACCAACTGTGCCATTGGCGACTAAAAATTCATTCTGCTGAACATACCTGTTTCTATCTCAGCTTCACGTTTTCTCTTTTTACCACCTGATTTCTCTGTTTTATCATTCTTACTATCAGTTTCTGTTTCTTTATTATCAACTTTCTTAGCTTTATTAAATAAATTATTAAAGGCTGTAGGAAGCTTGTTCTTTATATCTTTCTTTGGTGCTGTGGAATAAAAAATGAAAGACATCAAAATAACAAAATAGTTTAAGAAAGGATTCAATCATAAAAAATAACACTATCCATCTGCAATCCATCACAGTGAATTCCCTTTTAACTGGCATAATTGAAAAGTCCTGGGCCCAGTTCCTAGCCTTATGCTTAATATCAATTTCGACTTGAGTCTATGCCAGAATTAGTAGGAAAATCTCAAGTCGAATATCAAACTTGGAAACTAAGAAAATATTCAAACAACCGACACTCCTTCTTAACCACAACCAAAAACTTTTGCTTTTGTCCTTTTAATTCAGGATATAAATTCAAATTTAGAAGAATTACTAAAACTTACTCAAGGGACTATCAGCAGCACCAAATACTGGAGGAGGAATACCATCTTTAACTTGAGCTACTTGATGTGACTGTGTAGCTTCTTGTAATCTTGCTAAAATCTTTTTACCATTTCTAGATGATGATGTATTCACTTCGAATACCTAAAGATACAATGTCAAAATATCTACTTACAGAAACATGGCTATACAGAAATATTCTTTTATTTAAATTTATCATACAATAAAGGTCATAAAACATTGATGAATAAAGTTAACTATAAAACGCAATGCATTACAGAGTACAATGTGGAAAATTTAGCTATGAACATACCCTTTTTTGATTTCCAAAGGCAAAGTATCTTTCATGTACAATGCTTGTAGCCTTGTTAATGGTTACCTCCAAAGGCTAGATGCTTTTTCCATGTGTATCCTTCACACTTGCATCACTGACAAAAGGGAACTCAAAAACTGAATGTATTATGTTTGCCTGTGCAAGGATTGATTTCTAACAAACGACTAATTCACTGTGACATGTGGCTACATCAGTATTGCCAGAGATGTCAATATTTACCTTGTATCCTAATTCTTGAGCTAAAGCATACACAGTTGCTGTTTTACCAATACCATGCTGTCCTGTTATCAACATTGTATTACACAGTCTATCATCTTCTTCACTTTCATCACTATCAAAATCACTATCATCTTTATACCATTGACTATCTTGACCTAGAAAAATAACTATCATCTTTATACCACTGACTATCTTGACCTATAATAATAACTATCATCTTTATACCACTGACTATCTTGACCTATAATAATAACTATCTTCTTTATACCACTGACTATCTTTACCTATAATAATAACTATCTTCTTTATACCACTGACTATCTTGACCTAAAATAATAACTATCATCTTTATACCACTGACTATCTTTACCTATAATAATAACTATCTTCTTTATACCACTGACTCCCTTGACCTAGAATAATAACTATCATCTTTATACCACAGACTATCTTACCCTAGAATAATAATAACTATCATCTTTATACCACAGACTATCTTAACCTAGAATAGTAACAACTATCATCTTTATACCATTGGCTATCTTGACCTAGAATAATATCTTTGCCAACATTACAAGATACAATTTTACTTACTGGATAACTTGGATGATTTTGCTTGTTTGGATAATAATTTCTTCATCTTTCTAGCATCTTTATGTGTTTTATGTTTCCACTCTAATAACCATGTTTTTAATTTAGTGATATCATTAGTATTACCAATAATATCAGAAGAATGGCTGGGTTGGTATTTTTCTGTCCATAACAGCTCTAAAAGAGAGGAAATTTATAAATTCAACAAAATATTTTCAATTCAACACAGCCTGAAATGCTGAGTATGAAAAAAAAATCAGTTTTTGTAAGATATGGGCCATTTTTACACTGATAGCATAGCGATTTGCTTCTTTACAAATTTCATTCTGACATATGTGGTTCTTGCAATTCCATTAAAACAAATGATGTCACTATTGTATAGGTCCTTGAATATTCTTTGAAACTGATATACATCTCTTAATTTTTACTTAATTACCTGATGAAGTTTGAGGTGGAGGTTTCTCTGGTTCTGGTGCTTTGATTTCTTCAACTGATTTCCTTTTCTCCTTTTTTCGTTTAAGTTTGCTTTTCTTTTTCACTTTAACAACATCTTCATCATCTAAAGTAATTACAACTGGTTCTTCTGGTTTAGTATTTACTTCTAAATACATGAATAGAACAAAATCATAACACCAGTACTGTGGTATTAGCCTACTCTTATTTTTGATTTCCAAATGTCAATGTATCTTGAACGTGCACAGGGTGTTGCACACAGGGCTTAGGGGCTTTGATTTATAGTGGCCCATCCGAATGACAAGACATTTTCTAAGGCAGTCCCTCCGACCTCCATCAATGACAGGGGGAACACGGTTTGAAATCAGATATTTTGACCCATTCCAAGATTGAACCCTGGACGAACAACCATCAAAACAACTAAACCAAGGCTTCATGAATATCCATAGAAATTCTCATTCATCTTAGAATATATTTCAGATTAATCATCAATAATCATACCTGCAGTGTCTTCCAGTTTTAAAGTGTTTAAATCTTCTAATCTTTTAGTTTTCAAAGATTCATACATCAGTTGTGCTGGATATACAGGGTTAGTATCCTTTATTTCTTCCAATAGTTTCATACAAATTTCTTCACTTAAAGTTTCATGATGTTTAAAATTCTAATAAAGAAAATACAAATTGTTATACCACGGCATCAAGGATGTGGCAGAACTTCTTAGGCATATTAATTTGCAATGAGTAGAAGAAGGTCTGTTATTGTACGACGTTTCCTTGACAAATGTTTGTTCTGAACAAGATAAAAACAAATAACAAACACTGAAGAATTGTATTAGATGTAAGATTATCAAAAATGCATTTGATGTCTACTTAGTTGATCATGATGGCTTTTGACATTTTGAATTGCTATTTGGATGTCATGTAAATGGGCTAGTCAAGCAAAAATATGTTTGCACATGTAGAGAACTATTCAAAGCATAACAGAAGCAGTACAAGTGTGTAGGGCTGGGTCAAATAATTGAAATAATCGATTATCGACGCTGTGAACTATATATTTCGATTATCGATTATCAAATTTCATAATCGATTAAAATTCATAGTCAAATTTTCTTTGAACATTATCTGTTACACGATTATCAGACAAGTCACAACCAATTTTATCATGAGGATAATACAAAATTCTTGACATTTCTCCAGATATTGATAAATAACAAACATTCAGGTACATAAATGTAAACTAACAGACAAAAATTTCTCAATTAAAATATTTCGATTATTAATCAATTATTGATCGGTAGCCTGCATTCGATAATCGATCTCAATTTGGTAATCGATACCCAGCCCTACAAGTGTGTAAAGGTAGTTTTAGCTGCAGTATGTGCAACCTAAACCTGGCTTATGTGGTTTCAAATCAGTCAAGGATGTGCAAATACAGATGTACATGTATATCATTGCTTGCTTAAATCGAATACTTTGACCCCTGAAATGAGTATTAAATGTCAAATACTAACCGTAAAATATGAATTAATAGCACTAGTATTCTGTTTATATAAATTAGTTAACTGTAGTTGAGACCATGTTATATTACAGCCTGTATATTGAGGTGGTTTTAATAGTTTCAGAGAAAAGTTTACTAGTATCTGATTATAACTAGATGATAGTTGTTGTATATGACTGTCTTTAGGCAACGGTGGATACTCTAGTAAAGCTATAACTTGGCTTGCTGATGATGTACTTTGCTTCTTAATTACATCTGGTATACCACTACTAAGAAAAGCTTGACGTTGCTTTACTTTCTCAGGATCTTCCGGTGGTTTAATGATCTCAGGTTCATTTTTATCCTGTTTCTTCTTTACATTGAAGATTGATGCTACCTTACCAGACCCTAAAAAATAAAAATGTTTTGGGAAAATGAAATAACAGGTTGGTATTTTTGTTACGGACCTTCAAATTGTCTGATATTACTGATTGCTTAATTTGTGAATTTCAGGACCAGAAGTACAGAGTATATACCATATGACCTAGTCCAGAATCAGGACACAAGGATAATTAGAAGACATTTCAAAGCCGAACTACTTTTCTAAAAAAGAAAACACATGATGTTGCGATGTAAAATAATGGACTCCAATTAGGTTCAGGTCTGTTATTTCTATGATGCAAGAATGATGTGATAGTTTTGGATGAGTATAATACATGTATTAAGATTTCAAGGATAGGAATTTTCTAATCATATGAGAGATTTACCCTTTTTAGGTGTAGCAGTCCTCTTTACTGGAGTACCAACTTTAACTTTGGTTGACTTCACTGGAGTCCCACTATTAACTTTGGTTGATTTTACAGGAGTACTAACAAGAGGTTTGGTAGATTTAGTAGGTGTATCAGTAATAACATTTGTTTTACGCAACTTAGACTTGGTCTTCTTTACTTTTTCTTCAACAATTTTAATATCATCATTGTTGACTTCATCATCATCATCATCATCAATATCTATGACTTCCTCTAAAGATATGGATGGTTTAGACGCTAATCTTGGACTAGATCTACGATTTACTAAGTGACTGGTTTTTGGTGTTTTAGCCATCATCTTTTTTTCTGTTGATTTCTTAGTTTTCTGTTTCTTAGCTTTGACCAATATTTCTTGAGCTTTGGCAAGAAGCTGGAAAAAAGAAATACATATATTACTATCGCAATAACATTGATTAACACCAACTAGGTAAAACGTTCTAAAGTAACACATTTGTCTTATCTTTAACTGAGAAAGATGGTTTAAAATAAGAAGGATATTGAGCCAAAGCTGTAACAATTTTTAAGAACATTTCAATCCTTACCTTTTTAGCACTATCTTTTTTAGAACTATGTTTTGTTGATTTTGGTGTGAAGTCATTTTCTTCTATACTTGAATTAGCTCCACCTAAACTTTTTCTACACCTATATTAAATAAGAAAATATTTCATTGGTTAATACCAACACAATTTTCAGATGATTTTCAATGGTGTTGGATAAAAAAATATGCTTTGCACCGTCATAATTTTTCAGGCATCTGCAGTTTTACCTAATCTAAGCATAGTTTAAGTTCTTAATTTTTCAGAATTGGTTGGGAGCCGGGACCAAGATGAAGTCACAAACAGATAGCAATCCAATTCTGTCGTAACCAATAAAACAAAACACATATTTGAAAAAAAAAATTGATGGAAAAACGGCACAAAGACTTACTTTATCTTCATTTTAATTGGTGTTCTTTTACTGTCATCAAATTGTAATGATGTTACTTTATATTTCTTTTTCTTTTTCCTAAGTGTTTCATTATTATTCATTTCATTTATAGACAATTTATCATTCATTTCCGTCTGTTCTTCAATAACAGCATTTGCTTTTGACTTTTTTGTTTTCTTTCGTTTCTGCTTCTTTTCTTCTTGTTCCGTAACAGAGTCCAATTTCTCAGGCAAGTCTTCGGATTCTTTGATATCAGCAGCCATTTTCTTTGACTTCTTTTTACTAGGTTTTTTCTCTGCTGGTTCCATGGGAATAGCATCAATATCTGGCATTGGAGGTAGTGGTTCTTTAACTATATTTTTGGTATCCGTTTTTAATCCTTTCTTTGTAAAACATAAAGTTGCTTGAGCAGTTTTGGTAGGTGCAACCATTTTGTCATTGGATTTAAGAAAATCTTCTGATTCCTTAGAAATTTGTAGAGGTTTGGGTTTTGGGGATTCTGTGATTTCTACATCTGCTTTTGTAACTTTAGATCTTGGTTTTGATTGGTCAACTTCTGCTCCCTGTATTTCTGAACTGATAAAAATTATTTCCTGATCATCTACACTGATATAAGAAGAATTTGGGGATAAAATGATTGGATTTTCTGATCTGTCTTTCATTTTTTTCTTACTAGGACCTTTCTTAAATAAATCAAATACACCTTCTTTAGATATCGGTTCTTGATGGACGTCAACTGTTATAGTTAATGAATTATTATGTGCATTTACATTTTCTGGCGACGCTGCACCTTTTCCAAAATATTGTTTAACAGACGGATAATCATCTGGGACGGGCAACTCTGTATTATCATTATCAATTGGTTGAGCTTCAGTATCAAAGTTGTCTGTTGGGGTACTGTCTGCTGGTAATTCTTTCAAATAATCTTCATAGGACATGCTTTTAGGTTCTTTTTCTGCAACAGGTTTTGTCTCTTCAGGTGACATTTCAGTTTGGTCTTCAGAACTTTTGGTAGTAAGTTTGGATTTCTTTTCAACAATTTCTCCATCTGTACTTCTTTTACGTTTGACTTTGGCTGGTTGTTCAACAGAACTTTTTTCTGTACAATTTGTATCTCCTGTATTCACTTGGGGTTTTAACTTGTTTTTAAGTTCAATACATGATTCATCTTGAGAATTTTGAGCACTGTTCTTTAAAACATCTTTAGCTTTATGTTTCACAGATTTTAATCTAGTTTTTCCGACGTGTTCACCATCTTCTTCTTGTAAGCCAAAAGTTTTGGATGGATTTTGAACGTTTTCTGATTTTTTCACTAAACTGGCTGAATTGTTTAATATGTTAACATCATCAGTACTTGTGTCACTTTTCACATGAATGGAATCAAAATGCTGAATAAACTGATCATCTAAAGAATCGTTCACTTTTTTATTTTTCTTCTTTTTCTTTGTTTTAACACGTCTAGATAGGCTTATACCTGATGTATTAGCACTGTCCTCAATATTTGTTGAGTCTCCATTTTCCAGAACTATTATCTTTTCTTTAATGTCTTTTATGTTCTTTTTCTTTTTAGTTTCCACAATAGGAGAACTTATCTCCTCACAAAGAGCATTATTCTTTTTCTTACTCAATAGATCAGGTTGGTCGTTAGCACACTTCTCTTTTGGTGTACTAGAGAATACATGCGATAAATTTTTACTCTTCTGCTTCGAAGGAGGAGATTTGAAAAAGTCTGTTATGGATCTTTGAGGACTTTGAAGTTCATCTTCTAATACAGGTAACTAAAATAATAAAATTAAAAATAAATTAACCCAAAAATTTAGCACATGGTACAGGTACAGTACTTGTTGACTAATTAACTTTCTATTGTTGTACAGCTTCTCAATATTTTAGAAAAAAAGTCGATGAACAACCTTAAAAGGATTGTAAAGTGGTTTTCTAAACGTTGTATATGTGTATCAGGGACACTGATAGCATCAATTTGCACCATTCCGATTTCCATTCTGACATCTGTAGTTCTAGCAATTCCACTAAAACTAATGCGTTTTATGACGTCACTACCAGTGATCTACCGGAAGCTACTATTGGTATCTATGCAGATCACTGGTAAAGACGTCATAAAACGTGTTAGTTTTAGTGGAATTGCAAGAACCACAGATGTCGAAATGGAAATTGGAATGGCGCAAATTGATGCGCAGTGCCCCCCCATACACATACAAAGCTAAGAAAACCTCTTTACAGTCCCTTTAATAAAAAATTTCATTCTGAATAATGTGAAGGGTAAATGAGACTGAGTTCTATAACTAATTTAAGTTTTAAGTTATAAACAGCAATCGATTCAAATCAGATTTTTTTTAAAAGTTTATTTACCTTGTTAAGGGTTTCACCTTTATTATTTAAAACTGAAGCACTAGCCATCTTATTTACAATGATAGTTATTTAAATCAAACTGAAACATTCAAAATAACACAAATTATTATCGTTAGAGTTCATGCACAATTATTTACTAATTTGTACTGACTGAATGCTAAACAATCAATCCATTGGCACTAGCCTGTCAACACCAATATTTAATGTGAAGATTAAGGACGTGTCATCGATATTTGAAGGCCTATTTTTAATTATATTTTTCATTTTGATTATCCAAATTCGTGTCTTTTGACTAAGCTAATCTAAATCTTTGACATTGTCATAGGTATCAATATGAGATGAAATGAATGGTCAATGGTATTTTACATCCCAACTATTTTGCGCCAGTTTGAGATAGATCATAAGGAAGGTCAAACAGCATGCAATGTGCAATGAGGAAAATTTTGCCAGGACAGCAGTCCCGTTTCATTTCACAAAACCATATCAATGGCAGCAATGGCAAAAAGCCATAGGCCGCCTAAACACCAACAAAAACTAAAAAAAAAAATGATTGAATGAAGGTCTGCAAATTATGTGTTCGTCTGACTTTATTAGGCCAGTAAAAGAGTATAGGTGTCCTTACTTCTAACTGAAGTATGTTACAAGCGACATTTAATTTAACTACTAGCATATTCAAAATTAGATTGAAATATACCGTCTAATAATTTGTAACTTTTTCATCATTTGATTGTGGTTCCATTTTGTTTGTTATGATTTTTATGGTGGCGGGAAAGATTACGCCTCAACCTTGACCTTTCTGGATTAAACGTTCATCAAAATATTTTCGTATTCACACCAAGATATTGATTTTTAAAACAAACAAACAAGATCGAGCGATTTAGAATTATTCTCCATTTCCATGTAAATAAAATGTTACACCGATTCCGTGAAAAATAGATAAAAAGCTAATAGCAAAATGAAATATAGTTAATGGGAAATAACTCTTTATTTTGTTAGGAATTATACAGACAACAAATAACTAATCCAAATGAAAACTAATGGGAAGAAACTCTTTATAGTGAATTGATTAACCAGACAACATCTAAATTTCTTATTAATAGAAACCTGAGCTTTCATACAAACATTGAAGGCTTAAGAAGAGAAAAATATTTGAATCTGAAAGTTTTGCGTCTACATATGAGCTGGTGTGAAATGAAGATATAATTTTACCAAAAAACCTACTGAACTTAAACAAATTAGACAGTGGACATATCATATAAAGCATCGATGATGCACTTGTATACCTTTCTAAGAACGGTATACTTTTAGCATTACTCCATGCTTTGACTGTTGACATTTATAAAATTATACCCCTTTCGCACTGTACAACTGGATTATTGAATTCGGTTACAACCATAGAGTTATAATATGTGTGCGTTTCAGGACACGGTTTTGCATACGGTTCCGTACCAATCCCTACATGGTCCGGTTGGAAAGATCGTACCAGATGCTGCATAAGGAACCGTATCTGCACCCGTATATAAAGAAACGCTCTATAAATTATTTCAAAGAAATGGTTTTTTGCCGTGTTTAGTGTGAGATACCGATACCGGACACGGACAGAAGTGTCATGTTGACAGTCCGGATTCCGTACATAAGTGAATAGAAGACGTCCGGTGGGGTGTACGATGCGGGATTATCGATACAGTGCAAAATATAAGATGCAAACATACGTTGTACGGGGTCCGTACACAATGCGGGCAAATCGCCTTTCCCGTAGACTACTCCGTACATCCATTGGACGGAAATCGACTGGTGTCTATTATTTTAATTGCTTTTATCAAGATTGAAAGACTTTTATTAGGCTATATAATTTTCCTTCAATAAGTTTACTGTAGAACTTTTTGTACATAGAAAAATCCGATTCGGTTCGGTTTGCTTTCGCACTGCAATCTTATCTGGATCAACGCTTTCGAACTGCAACTTATGTGAATCGGATCTGGAAGAAATCCACCTTTGGAGGTAGATTTTTCTTACTGCTTACCTTTGCAAATTTTGACATTAGTTATATCCCGTAATGTATTGACCGAATCATTACAGTTAAAAAAACGAATTTTGACAGAGTTTTCTCCCTTAAAGTTGAATTTTATAATTTTTATAAAATTAACTCCCTTGAGTTAAACTTTAAAATTGACTTTGTGACGGAATCGTTAATCTATTGATGTAATATAACTGAGTAGCAGTGCTGGGTGTGGCGCAAAGTAGGGTATGCTTACTCTTCTAGACACCTGATATCATTTTTCATTTTGAATATTAATAATCATTTATTGATATACATCCTCAAATTAAAAGTTTATTAGCTTGCAAAATTTCGTTATGAGTTATTTCCCGTAATGTTTTGACCTAATTATTTATTACAATAAACAAAAATAATTTTTGACAGAGTTCTCTATCTTGCCTTAATGTTGAAATTTATAAAATTAATTGCCTTGAAAGTTAAACTTTATTTTTTTTTATAGTGACAGACTTCAGAAACCTGTTAATGTAATATCATTCAGCAGCAGTGTGGCGTCAAGCCAGCTATGCTAACTCTTCTATACACCTGATATCACTTTTCATTTTGAACTATTTATAACTCATTTATTGATATATTTTCAAATGAAAAGTTTATTATCTGCTACCAATATAATGGCAACGTGTTTACATGGATATCGAGATTTGTTTTACGGTTGGGATCATTCGAGCTTGTTCCACATAAAAGATTTTGCAGAACATAAAATAATCCATTACATATAACTGTATTGACCCCAGTAACAACAAAAAGCAACCTTTAGTGTTTAGGTAAAGTGCGGAAATGTTTCGATAGACGTCAATCCAATTAAATATTATTAATTAAAAACAACATACGAAGATTTTTTAAACATGAGACAAAGAAAACAACCATGTTAACCTATGATGTTTTAGATAAGAGATCTAAAAGAACCAATTAAATCGACCAGTTCTTGTCTGATGGTTTAATGAATTTTGAACATTCAGCTATTGTCTATGTCTTAATATAGATAAGAATATATTGAAAATTAATTAATATTATTAGCCACCCACGCGTATATTATCATATTAATAGTCTTATATCGTGGTTTATTGACTAGAATTAAAGGGAATATGATGAGATCTTAGTGATATAAAATAGGATTTACATGATTGACCTTTGATTTCTTATCACAGCACTTGCCCACCTTCACGCCACTTGTTATCCCTTAAAGGGATTGTAAAGAGGTTTTCTAAACTTTGTATGTGTATTTGGGCACATTAACAGCATCAATTTGCGACCATTCCAATTTCCATTACGACGTCTGTGGTTCTTGCAATTCCACTAAAACCAACGCGTTTTATACTTAATCGTGCAGGAATATAGCTCAAAATCATTGCTAGGTATATTATGAAAAACTGCAGTTTAACGATATCAATTAGCAAAGTTCATAATACAAACACGCGTGTAAGATGTGGGAATCTATCTTTAATAAATTTTTTAATATAGTTAGGTATAAGTGGTAGATATTGCTATATGAAAATGTGAGTACGCCATGTTTTTTTTTTTAAATTATGTGTAAATGTGTGGCATGCAAACTTTAAGATTATATATATAGGAAGATATTAATATTGTTGAGACATGAGAACTAGACCAGCTGATATGATATTATACCGGTAATCTGAACAGATCCTAAACTCTTGTCATTTACACAAGTTAAACAATAGAAAACATTTCAGAATGTCAAACCTTTAAATATTACAGGAATATTTTCTCTTTAAATTGCCTACACTGACGAATATTTGAACACCAATCTGTACTGTCTTCGAGCTCTTGTCGGTCAATCAACTTTTACAGTTCATTTTGGATGCTTTTGGATATCAGTTGCTGAAGGTTTTATAAAGTCTTTGACGTTGATGAAAAGTTATTATTGCGAGTTGTCTGAGGTGACAAAAACGATGCCATTTTTATACGCCCACATGAAATATGGAGCGTATATCGGCGTATTGGCGTATATCGTCCGTCCGTCCGTCCACAATTGCTAGTAAACACTATATAGGGCACAATTTTTGTTGGATTTTGACGAAACATTGTGTGAGTAATCACCCATGCCTTAACCCTATTGAAAATCACAAAAATCGAAACAGATTCACTATGAATTATTGCCCTTATTCTTGAAAACACGTTCAATTTTCAGCTAGTTAACTCTCTACATAGGGTACAATTTTTGACGGATTTTGACGAAACTTAGTGAGGGTGTTCGTAATCACACAAGGACAACCCTATTAAAAATCAGAAAAATCGAAAAATATTTACTATGAATTATTGCCAATGTCCTTGAAAACTCTACACTGTAAATATGTAAATGGCATGATTCTAGATGGATTTTGAAAAACTTGGTAATATTGTTCAGTATCATCTCAAAAATTTGAAAACTTGGAACTATTTTTGTTTAAAATAAAAGCTGTCAGTGAGCGTATATTACCTTGCCTGTCTAGGTATTTTTTCAAAATGTTCTCCTCTGGAAGCTACGGCCCTTCGAAGCGGCACCCTAAGGCTGCTGCGGCTCGACGGTCAGTAAAATCTGCATTTTGGAAATCCCCCCTCCCCTTTGGATTTGCAACCCCTGAAAATGCAGACTGTCCCCCTTTATTTAGTTTCCTCGGTACACACTTCTGGAAGTTTCTAAAACGTAATAGCCTATATACTACAGCAAGTAGTTAAATAAAACCCGATAAATTTTGCTTTTAAGTGGCAATTACGCAACATTTACACCTTTAAAGCCAAAATATACGTGTAAATCATAAAGTGGCTTTTTTTTCTATGAATTTTGATTTCTGTCATCTCAGCCAGGGTCATACAGTACAAGACGATCTATAAAAAGAAAGTAACAACACGAGGAAATGTATAGGGTGGACAACATTTTCATTTCAAATGTGACGTATATTACAAGAATAAATTGAATTTACATTAAAGAACGATAACCTTCTATGAAATGCGCAGCGTAGCTCCATTCAAATATATTGTATGGGTTCTAATGAGTTTTACCACTTTATAAACGCTGAAAGTAATAAGTTTATTTCTGAAGAAGTTATCTAATTGACTAAATGATTAACCGCACCCTAAATCTCAATAACATTGAGGGTGGTACTACACAGCATCTTCAGTTTATTTTAAGGACCAGAGTGGCCTTTCATTAACTTAACTGTCTGCAAACAATCGTCAGATTTAACATTGTGTACCATGAAATTTTACACCAATGTTTCAATATAGATTTAATATGTACTCAATATATTACCACATTGTTAATGTCTTTGAAAAAAAAAGACCGAGACAAATTGTCATTCACGTGTTTTATTTATAAACTAGGCAAAAGTAGAAAAGTACATTTTAACACCATGTTCTTATGGGGCGTTTGACATAACATTCATAGAACGCGGCTTTGATGTACCTAACATCCTACAGCCATTTCTTTTGTAAAATGCTAAATGATGATGATTAATGTGAAAAATTCGTTGCTTTAAAAATCCGAGTCCGAAAATAGCAGCACTTCAATGGAACTTTAAAGGTCTAATTGCAAATCACATTTAAGTCTCCTATTTAATGAATACTCCTACACTTTGTGAATAGGTCATCGTTACGAGCTAATATTTGTTTATAAAATCAGTTGGCTAATTAAGTGTTAGTTACAGATTGACACAGTAATAATAGCTTTCTAAAATATCATTTTTCTTCACAGTTAATGAGTACAACCAATATCGTAACTTTTATACCACAAAATAACTTATTCATGTTCGATAATATTAATTATTCTACTCAGATTATATATAACAAGATGAAAGAAGAGCTAAAACTCCTAAAGGGCGCAACCATCAAATAGATAGTCTACAAACTTCATTAAATAACGGAACACAATTTTATGGTATACTACTCCTTAGTTTTATTACACACAACGTTTCAACAATCTCTGAAACGTTGTGTGTAATAAAACTAAGGAGTAGTATACCATAAAATTGTGTTCCGTTATTTAATGTGATCTCTACCCCTAAATGTCGCTTAAGGATTACTAACTTCATTAGTCCTGCAATTTGTCTTACGAATAACTATTTATTTACAGGTAGCATTAATGGGGACCTACACGGCAATTATGTTTCTTGCTTTTTAGCAGATTTCTTTCATGAGACTTAAAACATTAATCCGAAATAACGAAATTAAAAAAAAAAAATGGTCAGTAGTGTCGACCATAAAATTTTAAAAGTACAACCTTGGCTAAATTGACAGAAAGAGTTAAAACGAAACCACCTCTTAAAATGAAAAGAAAATTAAGTTCTCAAACTTGGCCAATAAGAGTATATATTCATCATAATTAAGGGGTCTACAGTATACAAACAGAATCAAATAAAAAATAAAACTAAGTAATTTTCCATAGAATTACAGGTTATTATTGAAAAACGCTTAATAAAACGCTTAGTATTTTGTATACCTTGTATTTCCAAAGAGGATATTCATTATAAACCACCTACGACTAAACAATAATCATATCAAAAGCTGTGTAATCCCACAATCTACAGGATGTTGTTATTCATTCATTTAGGATGCATTTTTGATCCTCGTGAAATGTCAAGGTAAAACTCAAATAGCAACTGTTTTTTTTTTTTACAATGCAGATTGGCATTTCCATAACCTAAAAGCCTCCTTTATTTAAAGCGATACTACGTCTTAGAATGAACAAAAAAAAATAAGTTCTCAAACTTGGTCAATAAGAGTATATATTCATCAACAGTGTCCAAAGTATACAAACAGAATCAAAATAAACCCATAAAACTATGTAATTTTCCATACAATTACAGATTATTATTGATAAATGCCTTAAATTGGATTAAGACATTTATCAATTATTGTATTTAAACATAGTTTTCTGGATTTATCAGATTATTTAGGTAATCTGTTTAATAGTTATGCCACTAGGTTTGTCCCCTGATGAATATACTCCTATTGACCAAGTATGAAAATTAAATTTTTTTGTTCATTCTAAGACGTAGTATTCCTTTAAAAGGTTGAATGGAAATGTCAGTTTATACCAGAAACAGAAGCATAACAGAAACCGCTTTTATGGTATACTTATTGTACAACGTTTCGTCAATTCACATGTCATCATTTGGTAAAATTATATATAAATGGTTGAAACATGTACAAGAGTCAGGAGTATAATATCGTACCACTTCCGTCACTTTTATTAATTTAATTCAGTGTTTTTTACGGTATTACGGTGAAGCATACGAAACAATTGTGGGATTTTTTTTTGGTATCCAATTTAATATAGGAGGGGGGGGGGGGGGGGTGGGGGGGGGGGGGGCGAGGAGGGGCTGAAAATTTCATAGCCTGACTCGGAAGGAATTTTGCCAAAGTGATGAAACTTAACATGCATTAAATTCAACATTTTCTAATAGTAACGACATGGTTTATTTTTCACCATAGTGTCCCCTGCGGTCCATACACTTCTTCCAGCGGTGTTGCAGCGCTTGGATCCCGGTGGTATAGCAGCTCCCATCCTGATTACCAAAAAGTCCTCAACAGCAGATATGACCTCATCATCAGTCTGATTTCGCTTCCCAGCCAAGTGTTATTTCATGTTCGGGAACAGAAAATAGTCAGATGTTGCCAAATCAGGAGAATGTGGGGGGTGATCAACCAGTTAAAAGCCACGGTGCCAAATTTTATCCATATTCACAAAATGTCTCGGGTTCTACTTTTCAAAGTCCTCAAAAACTACATCGTCAGTTAATCTGAAAATAAACCATGTCGTTAGTATCAGAAAATGCATGCTAAGTTCCATTACTTTGGCATAATTCCATCCGAGTCAGGCTATGAACTTTTCAGCTCACCCTCGTACAATACTTGACCTTACAGTGTGTGGGACGTCCAAGAGGGGTCAAATCTTTCACACCGTGTTGTATCATTAATGTTCCGATTTATACTATGGAAGCACATCAGATGCTGAAAAGAAAATTATCCTAAATCGTTTCTGAAAATACCGTACTGTAGGCGTTAATGACTTTCATGGCCATATAAGTACATTTAGTATCGTTGTTTATGAATTATTGGATAAAAAGATTTATTTTAAGAATGAGAACAAGTGTAATAAATAAGATGAATGAATAACTGCCTATAAATATGATAGAAAATACTGTGATAGTAGTAAAAATTATTGATCAGAGAATATTCTAAATGAATACCAGGTCAGTTGGTCTAATCTGTTAATTTTCTCTATAAAATACTGATTAAACAGACAATATCGTGATAGAAATAAAGATTATATAGTTCTAAATATGGAAATGTAAAGGTTGGCTCCACTCCTTCGCAAATGTCCTCGAGACAATGGACGTGGTCGTGAACATCCTGAAGAAGAACATATAATCTAATTTTATCAATCATCCTTGATGTTCCATTGAACTACGTTAGATACATCGTAAACAGAATGTCTAGGAAGAGAATATAGACCAGTTGTCTGCATCTCTGCAGAAAAAAGACTTCTTACTAACTGTGTCAACAACCGAGATTAATGACCTTAAAATATAGAAAGAAAGCCTCGTAGGTTTGGACAGCAGCCCATTGGACCAGTCAAAGACTATACTAGGAACTATTGTCAAAGCTAAAATACTATCTAGATTAGGGACGGCTCCTTGGAGAATCTGAACAATTGCTTCAAAATACAACGATTTCTTCAAGTAGTTGTTCGATGTTATGCCAGGTTAACACCATGTTCCAGACGGCTACGGTAATCACGTTTCAGAACCATCTTGGGGACAAGGGATAAACGCGAGACTACAATATAGACAAACGTGACTGCCGTGGATGCAGAACAGGATTTTAACTGTCAAAAAATTTGTCACAGCAGCCACGAAAGGTTTGAGAACTGTAAGATGCCTTAGTAAAAACCGGGTAGCAGAAATCAACAAAACCTGATGCCACGTCTGAAAAACGTCACACATCGGAATAATCCTTTATTAAAATGTAATGAAACGGCTTTGTTCACCCTAGCTTGCCGTGAGAACCGCGACAATACGGAACACAGGCCAACAAAACGGGAAAGGAACGTCAGAGCCGGGGATTAGCACGATTATTGTTCCAGTACGGACCATTTTCAAGATCTAGCATAGTTCTGTCACGTTTAGTTTCGTTTACTCCGTTTACGACATATTACGTTTCTCCGCACCATGGTTGCCGTGGCAATTTTTTTGACAGTTTAGAAATATGGCTCGGCATCCACGGCAATAACAATCTGTCACATTTGGTTATTCCGTTCTCCAGAACGCCGTTTAAACCACGTTGACCTGGGGCTTGAATACCGTGGGCGCCGGGAACATAGTGTAAACGTCTTCATGTAGAGATTAGGGTGATTGAAAAGCAACAAGTTGCTATTCAAATAGAAGGCACTGGCACAGGGTTAAGGTTATGTTTACAAACTTTGTGATGCTAATATGCAATAAACAAAATCAAAGAAGAAAAATAATAAATGGTTGTCCTATAAATCTTCTTGAACCTAATAAATAAATTTAAAATACTGATTATTACTGTAAAAGCTAAAACATTGTTGAAGCAATTCACTGTGGACAAAATAATATTAGGCTGATCGTAAGCCAAATTCTGTAGAATAAGAAAGAAATCGATTAATAACTATAGAAAATACATGTTTCATATCAATAAATAAGATATAGTGATATATTCAATTAATTTAAGTATGATCGAAATATGCTTGAGGAGTTTTCTTTGTACCGTCACGTTTGATCCGTAGGAGACCTAAGACCTGGATGAAGACGTGAACAACGTGAGAGATCCCATCAGAACGCACCAAACCGAGAATCAACAAACACGCATCACTGAAAGACCACGACCCGAAACTAGGTGCACTTTGGTGGAACTGCTTTATCACCCTATCGGTATAAGACATTGTAATAAACCGCGAGGACACTTAGCCACAACTTAACAAAACTTGAATATGGAGGTAAAAGCAGTCAAAATTTCACGGCGCAATACGTTTCGGGAGGATAGGGCCGTCGTGGTCACCGGGAACATAGTGTAAACCTAGCATTATAAGTAGTCCTACGGTCAGTATTTCTTACGGTGTAAACTATCGTCGACCTTGAGACTGGCTGTATCTTGAAACAGCTTGATGTCTGGGATAGCTAGCAACTGATGGGAGAATATTTGTATCTGGTTGTTGACAATCGAGTGCAGTACACGGGTATGACCATCAAACGAAAAGAAATTTTGGTCAATAAATAAACATAAACAATCCTTCAGTAAAAATGTCCTTTACGTAAATACATGCGTCATTTGAAAATTGTGAGTTTCAAAACACCTTGACATTGTCAAAAGTCAAGCAACACCGTCAGTTTTAATTAAAATTCTGTTTTTTTACAAGTTTTAAGATAACAATGAATTTAATTTTTTTTAACAGAAAATCTTGTAGACAAATATGAAAACATCTTGAAGTATGCGACAGTTCAAATAAAACAAATCTTAAACAGCCTGTCAATAAAGGAATGTTGATTTGGCGCGTGCCTCTCACAAGGTATAAATATCTGGTCGTATGTTTAGTGTTGAAATATCAATATTGTCTAACATACACTTTCTAACTGCATTCAAATATTTCATTTATCTTTTTTTAATCCCCAAATCAACACTACACCCTTTTCTTAATACATGTCTCAAACCCATATATTTAACCCTGACCACCCCACGATGTTAAATCTCTACATAGCTAACATTCTCCACATTTTATTTTCTATGAAATTTAATCAAAACTTACATTACAAAATCTATTCAGATTATGGCACAAAAGTGCATTATCATGCATGTGTTATATGTACAGTGACTGAAATGAAAGGCGTGTACATTTACATACAATACAGAAACTGCATTTAATATGTTTAGTGCAATTCTTGTTTTTTTTTTTTTTTTTTTTTTTTTTTTTTTTTTTTTTTTTTTTGGTGTCTATATGTTGTATATTGTATCTATGTTTGTCCCCATGGGCTGGGTGTGAGACAGGACCGTTACCACTCGTGGTATAGGGCCTAATTCTGACCCATGTAAAATAAAGAGTTTATTATTATTATTAAAACTCTGTTTTTAGTTTTCAACCCTTTGCTGACCCAAACAGATAGTGCATAGTAGCAACTTTCTCCCATTAGGAGATTTTAATAATTTTTGAGTGACATTTTCTCTCAAAACGACGAAAATTTTGGGGGTTTCTACAGTACAGAGCAATAGGGCCTACTCTTCTTGTATTGTTAGTTGTGGAGTAAGACAAGGATACATCATATATCCACTTCTTTTCTCTTACATCATGGATAAACCTACATTATTCAATTAACCGTATCACGAAAGTTTCGTGGGTATTGACCTAGTAATTACGGGTGAAAATATTGAAATTTTGTGCAAAAGCCTGCTGTTTAATTTGCATATTATCTGCATCATGCTCCAATGTATGCAATTATTTTGATTTATTCTAATAGTGTAGTAGTAGCTTATGTTTCCTTTATAGCGTGTATTTGCTCTGCTATCATGTCACTTGACCACATATTTGTGGTCTTGTAAATTATTCTACTGCATTAGCTAACCGACAATTTTAACACATGATGTAAGCCTATCAAGAAAAGGGTGTAGTGTTTGTTGATTTGGGGATATTATATCGGATGTCGCATAAAAAACGTCCCCAACTTTGACGCAAAGTATCTCAGCTGCTGATTACCCGATCTTTTTCAAAATTCTCACAGATTTACTTCAACATTTCCTTGTCAGATCCTGAAAATGTGAAAGTCATCGAATAAAAATGTTTCTTATAGTACTACCATGAACAAAATAGCATGTAAAAAAATCAATATCAGAGCAAACTAAACATTTCGACCTGAGTCTATTGTGCTTTCACCACATCGACCACCAATATCATTCATTTTCCATCCTGAAATGCTCTCACCGATCTCATCTTAAGATATTTTCTCCCAAAAAAGTAACCTTCCTGCCTTTCAGTTCCTGTTTAGTCAGTTTGTTCCGCTGGTGATGGTTATGATTTGAGATTCTCTTAAGAAACATGTGCACTGTACTTGGGTTAGAGGGAAATACTGATTAAACAGGAACTAAAATGCAGGATGGTCGCTTCTAGAGTGGTACCCTTAAATGAGATCCTTGAGAGTTTATCAGGATGGAAAATGTTTGATATTGGTGGTTGATGTGGTGAAGGCACAAGGGACACAAATTCAAATATGTAATTTGCTCTGATATTGAATTTTTTAGCATGCCATTTTGTTCGAGGCAGTTCTTGTACAATTTTTATTCGATGACTTTCACATTTTCAGGGTCTGACAAGGACATGTTGAAGTGAATCTGTGAGAATTTTGCAAAGGATCGGGCCATCAGCAGCTGAGATACTTTGCGTCAAAGTTGGGGACGTTTTTTTTTAAACACCCCATATATAATAATCCACGATTTTCAAATGAAAATCCTTTTAAAATGGAATACAGAAAATCTTCTGAAATTTTGTTGTTGGGACATTGTGCATTGACTGGAAAGACTAATAATAGTCTTATTAAATTCGATCAAGATTGACCAGATCAAGTTCCTTACTCAAGAACACTTAAAAAACGGACATATATAGTCTCTGATTGCCTTATTTTTTTTATCTCGTGGTAGGGCCTACACAATGAAGGGGTCAGTATAAAGTAAGAAATGTCCCAAACCCTTTAAATAGCCCTAACTGCTCTAAAGTCAGATTCACTCTATTCATCAAAATGCAAGATATGGCCATCCCTACCTAACCCTATTGTCTGTCGTTACAGTGGGCTTCCGTAACAGAGGACACTTCCTTACACTTATTGATCAAATTAACCAATCAAAGACGATAGGACACTATCCGGTTTTCAGTATCTGAAGTGTGAAGCCGGAGCCCATCCGGATAACTTATGTCCTGGCATACATAAAGATTAAAGCAGATGTCGCTAAACAAGACACTTCATCAATCCTGCATTATGAAAGTTATAATGGAAATGACTTCAGATTTACAGAGAGGCCAAACAGATAAAGTGTTAAGCCTGCCGCACACGACGGACTTCTGTTTTTGTTTCCCGAAACATTTGTTTGAAAATCAAACGTGTTTGATATTTGAACAAATGTTTCGGGCAAAATTCCTTTTTGTCTGTCGTGTGCGTTGAGTAAAAGTCTTTTGCATTATCAATGTCCTTACTTACAGAACCACTTTAAAATTCTAACTGTGCCAAATATACAAAGAAAATCTGTAATTCCTATGAAGTGTTCTATGCAGTGTCCAGACATAACAAAACTGGATTAAAAATACCAATAAGTTATAATACATTGAAACACCATAATCTGTTTTAATTCCATACAATTGATAAAGAGAAAGACTTTCCATTATGAACGTGAGACTGTGACTAGCTTTGTGTTCTCATAACTTATCCCGGTGTATACGCTTGAATGCCTTGTTTTACTATTATATGAAAAACATTTAGTTCAATCACATGACACGATTCAAATGATTTTTTGTATTAATATGCATACTATTTGAATTATTTTACAAAAAGTTCTAAAGAATTTTCCCAAATTAATCCAAATTACCTTCTAAAATACTTATAATGTATGACTGATTATTTTTTATACGAATGCACACCTAATTGTAGGTGGAAATACGAAATTGGTATGACGTATTAGACATTTTTTAATACATATCATTATATTATACCCAAAGGCTTTGGCTATATCAAATTATCATTTAAATATATGTCATGTTATCCAACAGAACAAGATTCTAGAAAAAAAAATAATCATGTATCAGAACTCTTCGGTTCTTTACCGGAGATTCGAGCGTATAGTATTTAATCGCATAGTAAACAATTCAAAGCTATCTCATTAAGAAACTTCGTCAATGAACGCATGAACTCTATGCTTAATAATGCAGAACCACAAAATACGTCATATCTAAAATCAAACCTTAGATTTTCACACGATATATACACAAAGATAATCATAAAATGTAGGATAGAAAAACTTCGAGTCGAAATTTGAAATTTAAATTGGCCAGCGTTCATCTACTTCAGAAGCTATATACGAGACATGACTGGAAAAGTTACTCACTGAACGCAAAAATATACGATAACAGTGACATAATATATTATGCAATATCTAATGACAGCGCTAGATAACAATAATCCTTATACTCAATAATGACATGTGTCATTAGAACTTAAATTACTTGTAAAAACACCTAAATCTTGCATCAAACGCAATCGATTTGGTAAATCCTCAGTTATAAGATGTATTCTGACATGTCTTGACCTGGTGACATATTGACATAATTGATTTGGTCAACTAATGAATATGTACAGGTTATCAGTTTCTATTTATAGTATAATTCGTAAATCTAAATAAAAAGATGATGTATATATATAGATTAGGATAATAACGTGTGGGAATTACACACTGTCCAAAACGAGATATAATCTAGCTATAATAGTAAGACATTAATAGTATATAGTGTGGTTTAATAGTTACGTCTATTCCGTGACAAGTTGTGTATGTTTATAAAAGATGATTCAAGGATTATAATTAATTACCATGTTATGCGGTAAGAATATTTATTTTTATTATTTTATATTGTCTGCTTCATAACTTTATAATACATGGGAGTATATTCCTGGAATTATTTCAAGACTGGCACCATTGGTGTCACAGGTTACTTTTGTTTCGGTGAACATAAACACCCTGCCTAAAACCAATCTTCAGCAGTTGTTTTGTCCGATCTTTTTTCATGCGGAATTGCACCGAATACCTCTTTAAAAGGACACGTGAGAAAGTATGCCCGATTCAAAAATTGTATGTCCTATATATTTCACTTTGCGAATTTAAAAAGGATAAGTTTTACAAAAGTCGAAAGTTATTTAGTTGAGCACATTATGATTATACTAAGGTGACATGGCCTGAAAGTTGTTGACCTTTTCTTACTTCCAGTATTATAAAATAAAGTTATCGGTCAGTGCTTTGTTAATGAACAGTATACACTCTTTTGATTCTCAAAGTTTAAAATTTTACCATACTTCTACTTAATATTTAAAACTTTTAGTTGTCAGTTTATTTATTGTCCAATATGTTATATTATAGGTAATGCCCTATAAACAGTTGACATTTACACATTAATTCTCAAGGTTAACAAAAGCTCTTAGGTGGAATTTACAGGAGGTTTTGAACAAAATTAATCATGATTATACCCCATGTTCCTTCAGCAACGTTAGACATTGGCATTACATGAAATGATAGCCGTTGCTAAAGGAACAGGGATTATACCCAGGATTTACATAAAACCTCAGAATCAAAATTTATCTTAAGTATGTAATGCATGGTAAAGAAACAGAGCCATGCATATATTTTTGAGATGACAATCCGAAGTCATAAGGAAATGTTTAGTGATATCTTCGACTGTATCTAAATGCGTAGCTTGTTACAGTCCACGAGGGAATGGTTGTTGAAGCAAACAGCAGAGAATTAGGATTTACGAAAATCAAAAGTATTAGCATCAATTGCTGTACGCACTACTTCCGGTATGCTCTGATGGCCAAACATCAATCATTATAAAGCCAAGGACTGGTAAACTGTGCGTACCAATCCAACTACCAACTACTACCACTACCTAGATTGCGGTATCAACTGCTGCTGGAAGCGAACGTTAACTTGTCATCTACCAACCAAACAACTGCGCGTATAATTTTAACCTCTTCGGCATGAGACACGTAGCCATTTTCAGTCTACTAATCGCCGTAGAGCAGTACAATGCGCACTTGCTATGGGTAAAAGAATTTTTATGCTCATGCTCAATGCTCATTTAGAAGAACTATCTTGGAACACGACACGTCAAAGTGATCACCCAAATTCCGAACATTTAATCAAGTGGGTATATTAAGCTAACCGTTTCAACATGTTCTGGAATGCACCCTTTTAAATAATTTTAATCCAAGAATTAACACTACATTGGCCGTTCACTGTGTGGGGTAACTGTAAGTTGATCCGTATGATATAATATTGACGACAATACAGATTACAAGTTAGCGGATTAAATAGTGGATTGTAGACTCACCACGTTGTACAATAGTAATGATATAAATCACTACCAGGCGTGAAAATAAATAACTTCAAGATTACAAATACTTATCTTATTCCATGTTCTTCAAACTTAAACACCTCATAGTATATCGGGGTTAATCGATTTCTGTCGATATATTTTTTTAATGAAACATTAGAAGTTATTGAGAAATTACATATTATAGACCTACTGGTACATACATATTTGACGACAGGCTAGGATAGAGTGATAGAATCTTATCAACAAATGATGGTCGTGGATTCTATCTCGGTCGGTTGGAAAAGATTCGTGACCTTAAAATTTCAGTCAACTCAGGTGTAAACCAGCTCATAGACATGATCCACAGAACCTTATCATCATCCTCGCAAAAATGTTCATTTCTATATTTTATCTCTCTGTATAGTACACGTGTACTGGATTTCATTTTCGGGGTAATAAGTAGTATTTGTTCCATCGCCATTTAATTTCGGAGTGTTTGGGTCCTGTTCATAGACATGCTTTATTTCTTTCTTGTCTGTCCTGTTGGTAGAATGCTTTCTGATGACAATCACTCTCGATGTCGAAGAATACATTCTTGATGGAGATATTTCTTATAGAGGATATACTGTTCGCAATCATTCTCGACGATGTTTTTCTTGTTAATCACTCTTGATGGTATGATCTCTAGTCAATAACTATTGGTGTAAATATTTTCCAGGTTTTGGGCTGCATGGAATCAGATGAGTTGATTTCACTATTTGATTTCTATGATCAATTCTGACCTACTTATTACATTAACCAAATTTTGACAGAGTTCTCTCCCGTAAAGTATTTTGACCCACTTTTTACATTTATCAAAAAAAAAAAAATATATCATAATGTTTGATTATGAAGCACTGGACGGGAATAATAGTAATAATCACTCTTCCAGTCATGAAAGTACTTTACATTATGAAATATGGCCTCATTCGTGAAATAAAATGGCATATTTCCACATATATTGACGTTTGCAAGATTATAAGTCTACTTGTGATTTTTGATTTAATTCTAATCCAATGCCAATGGGATGGTTACTCGCACCAATCTCCCACAATGTGATATGTTTCTTATTGTTGACCATCACTTCATTTGGAAATTCTAGAATTCTTACTGATGACAATCACCAATCACTTTCATTGAAATTTTCAAACACCATTTCTTTTATGGAATAATATTTATCTGGATACCAATCAGGTTTGTAATCCCGTGATTTTCATATTAACTATTGACAGTTAAAATAGTGCAGGCAGGTTAGAAAAGATTATCTTTTACTACATTTATTATGTCGACTGCCGCATTAAAATGACATGTAATACATCTTTATAAACACCATCAGTAATAAGTACAAACAAATTATGACACGATTGAGATTATAGTCCGAAACTTGCTGACTCTATTCCCAGCCTATGATAGATATTTGGACAGATATGGCTGGGAGAGAGTAAAAAAAACTAGGCCAAAAAAACTTGCGATTTTCTGCACCTCCGCGGGTTCGGGGGTTTTAAACGTATTTTTTTACCTCGAATCCACAAAACTTTGGAAATATTTGGAAAGATGGATGATTTTGTAGTTCAATCATACCATCATTATCCCCCTACACCAGACAGACCATGTATGCGAGCCCATCAAAGTTATTTTCCCCGAGAAATAAAATCTGTCGGTTGCCATTGAATGCAACAAGGTGTGATTTTGTGGCCTAGTTTTTCTACCAGTCATATCTGTCCAAATAGCTATCAGAGGCTGGGAAAAGAGTCAGCAAGTTTCGGACTATTGCGATTAATACACGTGCAGCCTTGACAATCTCAAAACTCAATAAGACGCATTTAAGCGTTGGAAAATGATTCGAAACGAAACACGAAATCCAAATATCCAACCAAACTAATAGATTGGCAAATTATTGATCAGCAAATGACATTTTCTGATGAAGAAGTATATATCAATCATAATTGAGTAGAATTTTTTAAAATTAAAAGTTATATAAGAAGTCTAGAAGAGCAAGCATACATTGCTGTGCGCCACACCCTCATTGTGTTTTAGTATATTACACACAAAATGTAATATGACAATAGAAGTATGTGATTTACAAGTAAAAAGATTACAAAATCTTGAAGATTAAGTGT